>JABSTQ010010497.1:0-607500 GCA_013358835.2 Ixodes persulcatus
GGAAAACTGCGGTGCTGGAGGTTCCCGTCGGGGTGGCGCCGCATACGGGTGAGCAGGGGGCGGTGGTCGTCGGGTAGCTGCGGCGTAGCTCAGCGTCGGTGGTTCGGGAGCGGCGCTGACAAGAACTTGGGGCTGCAGCGCCTGCTGAACTTCTGCCCGGACAACCTCGGCGATTGAGGGCGAATCCGGTCTTGCGGCAGCAGGAAGAAGCTTCCTGATTTCCTCTCGCACGACGTCCCGGATGATCTCGCGGACGTCCGGGCCGTTGCAGCTGGAAGTCGAGAGGGCAGAGACGCCGGGAAGTCGCTGGTAATGGGAGGCCCGTGCTTGAAGCGCACGTTCGATGTTTGTTGCTTCCTTCACGAAATCTTCGACGGTGGCTGGAGGGTTGCGGACAAGGCCACCGAAGATGTCGTCTTTTACGCCTCGCATCAGGATCCGAAGCTTCTTTTTGTCGGTGGCTAGAGGGTCGGCGCGAGCGACCAGGCGCAGAACATCTTCTACAAAGCTGGGGATCGTCTCGCTTGCGCCCTGGGTCCTCATTCGAAGGAGGTCCTCGGCCCTCTCCCGTCGGTACTGGTTGGTGAAAGTCCGTATCAGCGCGTCCTTGCAGGCGGTCCACGAGGTCAGGGAAGTTTCGCGATTCTCGAACCAGTGCCGGGCGGTTCCTTCGAGTGCGAAATAAAGACTCTGTAGGCGCTGTTCTTCTGTCCATCGGTTGCGCTGGGCCGCTCGCTCGTACTGCTGTAGCCAGTCCTCGACGTCTTCATAGGGCTCACCATGGAAGGACACGGGCGTACGGGCGGCGACGGGTAGGACGACAGGTGGCGTGGTCATCGTCGCGGTCTTCTTCCTCGGTTTCGATGGCAAGGGTCCAAATTCCGGGGATTGGCCTTTGGCACGGCGGCTTGATCGGGCTTTGTCGTCTTCTGCGAAGGGTAACCTCCCGGGGCTGAGCACGTCACTTGGCGGGCGTGTTTTCGGAGGGGTACGCTCCACGGGCATAGAATGCGATACCCCGCACCTCCACCAAAATGTCACGAATGACAAGTGAGGAGGCGGTAATAACTGAGTAAACTGAACGTTTAATGGGGCGAACTTGTGCCCAAAAATAAAGAAAGGAACAGAAGAAAAGAGTAGATAACAAGAGAGCGTCGCGGGCGTCGAAGGCGGCGAAGCAGCAAGATCGAACGCTGAGGCGAAACTGACCGCGGCTCGCCACGCGGAGCCCTTTATGTACACGTGTGGGGTTCTGGAAGAATCGGCGTAGAAGGTTCTGCGTGTGGAACATTCTGACCTCGAACAAACAACACGGTTGTCGAATTTACCAGAACATTTACGTCAGAGTACACAAAAATGCGTCCCCGCGGCCAGGAATCGAACCCTGGCTTTCTGCGCGGAAGGCGCGCGCGATAACCGTTAGGCCACGAGCGCGCTGCCTGCTTGGTCAGCTGCGCTCGCGGCAATATTCATCGACGTTTCCACACTGTTCACAAGGCATGTTGCTAGCTGACCAGGGTCTCCTCATCGTTGCCACGTTAGGCATTCGCTCTCAGCTCGGTTCCTCATATTAGGGGATGTTGCATCGGCCCCACAGTCGGCCGGCATGCCCCTTTCAGTCCGAGGCTGCACACTCCAAACTGATCGAGCCGGACTGAAAGCACGACAGGGTCGATTTCCACTCTGTCTGCTGCCTCATTGCCTGACCTCGGCGTCGACTACCATGCACGGCTTCCGAACGCTCTTTTTCCTGCTCTCTAGTACGTCATCCTGCTTGCGGTACATGTGAACTGCAACAACACCTCTCTGAAGCCGCAATCACTTCAACGAAATCGTGCCATTTCTCACAGTCTGCAGAGCTGCAGGCGACGGCTCTGTGGCAGTCTATTGGTTCAGCCTCGGCACCGCCAAAGATGACAATGCTACTCATACTCATTGCCACGAGCTCAACAACGTGAGAATAAACAGAATGTTTTTATTGCTCGGAGTCGGTCGCAGCATCTCTTCCGTCCTCAACATCGTATACGCTACAGGTAGTAAGCAAGAGACACACTTCAGATGAAAAGAACAAATGCTCAGATCACACATGCCGCGGGTGTCCAAAATTATCCATCATGTCGAGTATTGTTTAGGTTTTTTTCATTCTTTTATAAGACGAACATCATTATCGCGCAATTAAAATGAATACTTACGAAACACCCAAGTTCCAGGGTAAGTGCTCATTGCTGATCCGTGGCTGTGGCATATATTTATTTAAAAGTGCACCGATGATAACACCTGCAGGTTTGGCAACAATACCGAGATTATAACGCTTGTTATCCTCTTAACAAAGAGTTGTCCATTATAAAATACGAAGGAAATAAAAAAAAATATCGGAAACAATGCAAGGTACAAATCTGCACAACAGGCTTTCGAATCCCCCTACTTCGTCCTACTGGAGTCTGTTGCAGTAATAACAGCTTTCGATGGGCTGTGAGGACAGTATTCGCACTGAACTGGGTGCCTTGTTGACTATCACCACTGTTGCGGAGTTGCCACTTCAGAGTTAGAACGATTCTGCCCTTCCACGACCCTAGAATCGAATGCAAATAAAATGGTGGCAGCACTGGATTGGAATGGGAATGAAATTAGTCGGTTCATTTTGCCCAGAATAGAGTAGGAATGGAATACGCTTTGTTCTAATGCGAGCTGCGTCGATGCGGTCAAAGGGGCTTTTGAAACGGCATCATTGCACTTGGGTAACTGACGGCTTGGTTATCTGACTGTTTATGTTCCTTCGAGGATGAAAGTGGCAACCCCAGTGAAGCAACCCAAACTGTAGAGTTGTAGGTGGACAAGGTGTCGTTCCTGGCGCCGTGAGACGCAACCATATGGCTGTTGGGACCATGTGCGATTACAGCACCAGTCGCAGGCCACCAGGCAGGGACAATGTCACACCGCCCGCATTTCGTTAATACACGTGACTCCTCACTTACTATGTGTCTCGTAAAAGTGGAGGACATATACGGTTCTTTTGTGGAGATGATGGGTGACTTGAAGTTTTCCTCTCTGTTATGAGGCTTTTACGCTTGGTGGAGCATTCGATACCTGCAGTGCCACCATATACCGATTGCCACTAGCGCTATGTGCGACCACCGCTCAACTTAGTAGAATCAATGATTTCGGGTTTGGTTTTGCATAATTTTGCAGTTGTCTACGCATTTGACAACGCCAGCTTGATGCTGCACGTTATTTTCCGGTAACTTAGTACTAGCTGTCAAGTGCCACCTTTCACGGTTGAGAGGAATGGAGTGAAACAGTTCAGCCATTCCAGGAGTGGGGAAGGGCCCAGTTTTTCCTATCCAGGAGTTCGAAGGAATGGAATTAGTATTAGAAAATCCAATTCTCTGGAATGGAGTTGGATGGGAGGGGGGTGCCCATTCTGCAATACTGCTTGTCACCACCAGAATCTGCTGTGAAATTGTTGCCTGCATCAGGAACTGCCATTGAATCGCAGTTCTAGAAGCTTTAGTGTCAGCGACGGCTTCATAGGTATCTATTGCAGGAACGTCAACACAACTGGCGACTCCAGCGAAAAATCGATGGCCCCTAGTGGCTGGAACAGGAAGCTGTGGCGGCAGGTTCGCTCACTAGCTTTCTCGAGCAAATCAAATATTCACAGCACTTGGCGTCTAAATACAAAGCCGTGAAAGTAGGTTAAAAACATGTAGTGAAAATTGTCAGTACTCAGTTCACCCCTAAGCTAACAGTGCAGTGGAAGTTACGCATTTGTTGGAACAGTCACAAGCGTATTCCGTCGTGTGAAAACGTGCTCTTTGCATGGTTGCATGGACAAAAGCGCGATTAAGTGGTGAAAGAGAGACGTACGACTGATGTAAGGAGCATGGGGCTTCCACCACACTGCCGAATTATGGGTAAGCAAAGTATAAGCATGCTCTGATAAGTCATAAAAGGGGATCCTAGGTGACAGGGTCAGCTGGGACGCCTCGGACTATGCAGATGCGACCCTGATGCCTCATCTACAAGCGGCCATATAACAGTCACACTAACAACGTAAACTCCTGGTCAAACAATACAGCAGCCGGTGCCTAACTGGGATTAAGTCGAACATTTCTGGCGAACCTTCTGTTGCTCTGCATGTTGCGATGAAGCTTCTTTAGACTTGCTGTGGTTAAAAATCTGGCTGCAGCAAGCCCAGTGCAGTTTTGAGCTTCCACACCAATGAAAGTTCAGCAGGACTACAGCTAATCATTTAATTTGGCATTGCTTTGTACGACAGCAACATTCTGGCTATTTGTGAATGAATGTCACTTAATTAATCTAGCCATCTTCAACTTCTGCTGTATTATCTGTTCCACATGCTCGGCTGCCCCATTGAAAGCGGAATACATAGTACTGGAGGAACAAGCACCGATTTAGGATGCCATTCTTTCGCAACACTGTCTTGAATTCCTAACTCACAAAAGTTGGACGTTCTGCTGCAACCATGTCAACACTAACAGACACCAAAGGAGTGGTCACTGGAAATATTACCACAAACGTCTATGAGGTTAGGCGTTTTATTGTTAGTCTCATCAGTTAAAACACCCAAGCAATAAAAACTTCAAGTCGTTTGGGCATGAGCTGTTAGGAAAATTTAGAATATCTTGTGAATTTCGGTACCCTGTAGGACACCGTACCACCTATGGTTTAGGTTGCATCGCAGAAACCGCCAAACTTCCCATCGTTGTGTCATGTTTTATCATTTTAAATCATAAAATACCACCAGTTGCTTGTTTCTAATGAAGTGTGCTTGAAGTACAGCTTTGATATCAAAGAGTTATGGTTAAAAGATATAGACACGCCAAAACAAGAAACTGACCCAAGATCAAAGAGACATTGTCGCATGCATGGACGAACACTACTCAATACGTCTGGAAGATACACGCTTACTCTTACTCCAAATGATTTTAACCCTTTGAGGTAAGAGTAAACGTGAACCTTCCAGAAGTATGGAGTAGCGTTCATTCATGTATGCTGCAATATAATCTCATACTAGTTACGGATGCTACTCGGAACTGAAAACAGTAGTAGTGTTGATAACATGCAGGCTCACAATATAACGCTTTAGAGCACTGAGCTGAATTAAGCCTAGATGGCTCAGTTCCACAGTGAATAGTAAGGGTGATGAAGACCACGGTGCTCACAGGCAGAGGCATTGACTTTGGAGAGGATCTAGTGGCAGTGTCATTGAAGAGCGGCTTCTTGCTCCATGTTCCAGTTTAAAAAAAAAAAGTTCTTCCCTCGTCAAAGTTTTTTCATCCAAACCAGAAACCACTTTTTCAAGGGATAAGTGAGCACTTGACGAAACTGTGTTTAAAATTCTTATGACTGTTGAAACAACCTTTGGCATACTTTTGTCCAGAATCTTGTTCCCGTACACTGAGCACAGTAAACAAGCCACCTGGTAATGTTCCTTAAGAAGGAGTGAATGGATGATGCCACTGTTGCCTGCTGTATCTTCCCAAACCTTGGAGTTATTATTAACGCCGTGTGCAGCCAGATGGTACCGGTACCGAGCTCGAGAAACGAAGAACATCATCTGCGTAGTTGAGATTGCCAGGCAGGTTGGTGAATCTTGTAGAGCAAATTTTGTTTTTAGTTTACCTCAGGCTTAAAAAAAGTCACTGATTACTAGGATCATTACCTCAGACTTAAAGAAAGCAATTGATTACTAGGATCATTACTGCTCACAGCAATTAAATGAAGCGCTACAAAATGACAATAAAAACAAATGATGCAACAATTGTCGTGTGGTGGAAAGTACACATGCCAGATGGATAGTCAATGCTATTACAGCGGATTTGCGATAATTCAAAACTCGGGTATTTCATGCTTCGGGTTTATTCAAACGAATTTTTAAATTTTGTTTGTCGGACTATGTTTTTTATGCATTTATAATCTACTCAATTCGAACAGAATTTTCGTTTAATTCACTTCTTTTTTAATCGCAGCGGGTTAGCCCCGTTGAGTGCGCTTCCCACTGAGCACCTGTGTACCGTGGAAAAGCAAAACCCGCAAAGATAGCGGCCATTGCTTTTCCGCAGTATGCAGGTGCTCAGTGAAAAGCGCACTTGATGGGACTAACCAATTACGATTATTCAAGCAGTACTGTCCTGACAATCTGCTTGCATTATTTGTGCTTGTTTTTTTTTAATTTTTTGTGAGCGGGTTAAATTCGAGATTAAAGAAAGGATATTTGCATATAGGTAGGCTTACGAGAAGCACGTCCCCAGTTCGTTTTGCATTCTCGTAATCCGATCCACGGATTCGCACATCGTCGAGCGGTTTTTGTACCAAGGCGAGGACTGCGTGGAAAAGTTCATTTCCATCCTTAATCAATTGTCAAAGCTCATTGGCGAATGGATTCGAAGTGAGGAAGTGCCAATGGTGAGAGTGAACGAAGAGGCTCATGCGTCGGCCTCTCACTGCGCGATTTGTGGCGAATCGTTCGGAAATCGAAGGAGAAAAGTCAGAGATCACGATCACTTCAGCGGATCGTACAGGCAGTCGTTGTGTCAGGGATGCAATTTAAATCTGAGAGTAAGCAAGAAAGTCATTCCAGTGCTCGCGCACAAGCATTCGTATGACCTGCCTTAATACTACCGGAACTCGACTTATTCGAGTCTAAGGATATTAAAGTGCTCGCCACTAGCTGCCAACAATTTAAGAGACTCGACGTGGGTAACCTGCGGTTTCTCGACAGTCTGGCCTTTCTCCCCGCCAGCTTGGACGCGCTGGTTCAGGACCTCCGTTCCAAGGAACTAGAAAACCTGTGCTGCCTAAAGCAGGCTTTTCCGCAGCACGTTAAGGTTCTGGCGAGGAAAGGCGTATTTCCCTACGACTACGTGACCAGTTTCGAGGCTTACCGGGAGCCCGAGCTACCGTCGCGCGAGTCGTTTTACAACAAGCTAAACGATAGTCAAATTTCAGAGGAGGACTCTCGTCACGCCCAAACCGTCTTTCACACATTCAATTTCAAAAGCCTAGGAGAATACAGTGACTGCTACCTGCAACTCGACTGCCTGCTTCTCGCCGACGTGTTCCAAAATTTCAGGAAATGGACTTTAGACACGTACGAGCTCGATCCGTTACACTACGTTTCCCTCCCCGCGCTCAGTCTCGCCTGCGCACTTAAACAGACTGGGGTAAAACTGGAGCTGCTCGAGGACGTGGATGCGTATCTCTTCATCGAAGCGGGTCTTCGAGGAGGAATCGTTCAATGTGCCATTCGTAACACGAGGGCTAACGTGCCAGGAACCACATGTTTCGATCCGAACACGGAGGTTTCTCACATTTTAGACCTTGACGTGAACGGCCTGTACGCTTCCACCATGCGACAATCCCTTCCATGCGCGATTTTCGCTGGCTAGACCGCGCGGAAATCGACGCTCTCCACTTCCAGCAGGTTCCCGACGACGCGCCCGAGGGTTACATTTTAGAGGTGGACCTCGACTATCCTCGGGAACTACACGATTCACACGCGGACTTTCCCCTGGCTCCCGAGAAACGAGGAGTCCCGCTCGAATGGCTCTCACCCTATCAAAAAGCGCTCGTCGAAAAATTTCACCTACCCCAGCGAGAGTCTGAGCGAAAGCTGCTTCTCACCTTTTACCCGAAACGCAATTACATTATTCACTACCGAAATCTCAAGCTGTATCTGGATTTGGGCTTAAAACTAAAGGTCATTCATCGCGTTTTGAAGTTTTCGCAGAGTGCATTCCTCAAAGATTTCATCGACTTTAACCACAACCTCCGAAAACTGGCGACAAATGCCTTTCAAAAGAGCTTATCTAAGCTCATTATGAATTGAATTTATGGCAAGACTATCGAAAACCCACGTCAGTACAATAACGTTGTCATTAGCGTGAGCGAGGACGAAGTGTTGAAAATCCTGCAGAAACCTAACCTCAGACAGTTTGCGGCAATCAGCCCGACCGTGGTGATCTTTCAGTTTTCCCAGAGAACCCTACACTTGAACAAACCCGTGTACGCTGGCTTCTCTATCCTTGAGATGTCCAAACTGGTCATGTACGAATTTTTCTACAAGCAGGTCAGGCGCGTTTTCCCCGACGCTCGAGCAGCGTATAGCGACACGGACTCGTTCATCCTCCAAATCACCGACCCAGATGTAGACTCGAAGCTCGCGACCCTTGCCGAACCTCACCTGGATACTTCGGGCTACCCAGACGATCACCCCTTGTTCTCTCCCGCAAACAAAATGAAACTAGGAGTGTTCAAAAACGAATTCCCAAAAGATCACATTCTTGAATTTGTTTGTTTAAAACCCAAACTCTATTCGATGGAACTAGCCTCTACCTCTAGAGAGCACTACGTGAGGGTGAAAGGAGTGAAAAGGTGCGAGTCCCGTAAGCTAACCTACGAGCTTTACGTTCAAACTCTCGAGCAACAAACTCTGCACAAGATCACGCAGCGGACTATCGCTCGTAAGTTGTGCGAGAACAAGACTGTTGCCGTGGAGAAGATAGGACTCAACCCGTTCGACAACAGGCGCTTCATCGACCATGGCGGTGTTTCAACTCTTCCTTTCGGATATTGGAGCCTTTTGTGAAGTGTTTTTTTTTTTTTCATCAGAGTGATGTATTTGTGTACACACACAGAGGCTCGTGTAAAGAGCCATTTTCATGTAGCGCTAGGTTTTTCCCCGAGTGTTTGATATTTGTATAAAGAGCTGTCGCGCGCGCGCCATCTGTTTCTTCATGCTTTGTGTCCTTTTTTGTGGCTTTATTTCGCGATCAGGTTACAAGGCGGAGCAGCAGGAGAGCTTTAAAGCGGGAGAAGGCAATTGCTTGCGCACGAGTATGGAAATGTGTGTATTTAACCGTATTACAAAAGCCAAGTGTCAGGAAACCACGTGATCTGAAATGCATACACACACTGACAACTAAGACGAGTTAAGCGCTCTCGGAAGCAATGTGCAGGGGGTAGAGTGCCGGGCTCCTGTCGACGAGGTAGCGAGGTCGATTCCCAGCCGCCGCAGAGCCTTTTTTAGCGAATAAAAAGCATTTACCGCGCAGCGATTCAAATAATGTCATGTGACCACAGCGCAGCGCCCTCTGTCGAATGCGGCACGAACCCTGTAAATGGATGGATGGATGAATACGGCTGAGCCCTTTGGATCGGGCGGTAGCTTACGCCACCTAGCCATTTTGTCTTACCCTTTAAGCTTAGAATATTTAAATGTGAAAACTATATTCACTCCGTACTGAAAAGAAAGTGAGGCTATAAATCCCCCTTGCCATCAGTTAATAAGAAAATGCCTAGTTTTCTTTCGCTTTCTGCCACCATTCACTTAATCTTTGCTTGGTAATCTCTACTGCCTTGAAATCCACTTTTCCTTCGCTGTCTCTAAAACCCAATGACTTTATTAAATCTACGTTGTCTTCGGTATGCATAGGGTGAAGCCCTTTACAGTAGAGTATCAAGTGCTCAGCCGTCTCGTCCTCCTCTCCACAATCAGCGCACACTGTGTCCATTTCCTGGTACTTCGCTCCGTATGTTCTGGTTCGCAAAACACCTGTCCTTGCCTCAAACAACAACGAGCTTCCCCTAGAATTGTCATAAATGCTTTCTTTGGCAATAACTGTTTTGTTTAATCTATAGCCTTCCAGAGCCTTCTTTGTCTGCATTCCCTCTAGCCACCGATCTCTTTCTGTGGCCTTAACTTTCTTCTTAACTGAGACCTGCTCTTCCGTAACCCCACTATAGCCTAAAAACTTTCCTCTTAATTTCCTAGTGCGCTGTCTCCATTTTGTGTCTATACTCCTCATGTATAAATAGCTGAAAACCTTTCGTGCCCATTGCTTCCCACCCATTTGCCTCAACCGATCCTCAAATTCTATCTTGCTCACAGCTTCCCTGCCCTCAAATGACGCCCATCCCATGTCTCCTTGTACTCCCTGGTTTGGTGTTTTGCAATGTGCCCCCAAAGCCAGCCTACCTACTCCACGCTGTTTTATTTCTAGTCTTGCATGCACTTCGGATTTCATGCATAGCACTGCATTTCCAAAAGTCAAGCCAGGCACCATGACCCCTTTCCAAATCTCTCTCACCACCTCATACCTGTTGTAATTCCAAAGTGCTCTATTTTTCATTACAGCCGCATTTCTGTTGCCCTTACCTATTATATACTTTTCATGCTCACTGAGATATTCTGCACCATCACATATCCATACTCCTAGATACTTGTATTTACTAGCTCCCTCAACTGTAATATTCTGTATCTTCAGTCTCTCAACATCATCATTGTTAAAAATCATGACTGCTGATTTTTCACTACTGAATTCTAAACCTAATTCCTCTCCTTCCCTACCACAGATGCTCATTAATTCCTGCAAATCTATCCTGTTGTTAGCCATTAGTACGATATCATCCGCATAAATCAGCCCCGGTAAGGATTGCTGAATTTTTTGGCCTAGCTTACTGTACGAAAGGTCAAATCCAAGCCCACTCTTCTCTAGTCTATCCTCCAATCCTCTCAGATACAACTTAAACAGCAAAGGCGATAACGGGCACCCCTGCCTAAGGCCTCGTCCTATCTCTATTTTCCCCGTTGCCTTTCCTTCCCATGTTATAATCACCTTATTATCTTTGCAAATGTTCCTTAATATTGCTGTTAGTCCTTCATCTAGGTTTAAGCTCTCCACTATGTCCCACAGAGTTTTTTGGTTCACATTGTCATAGGCCCCCTTGATATCCAGAAATGCCAGCCAGAGCTGTCTGTTTTCTTTTTGCGCTATTTCTATACACTGTGTTAGAGAAACTATATTGTCCTCCAACCTTCTTTTTTTCCGAAACCCGTTCTGTAACTCGCCCAGTATGCTCTCGCAATATACCCATTCCTCCAGTCTGTTCTTTATAATCTGCATTACCAACCTGTAAATAACT
Source organism: Ixodes persulcatus (assembly GCA_013358835.2). Taxonomy (NCBI): domain Eukaryota; kingdom Metazoa; phylum Arthropoda; class Arachnida; order Ixodida; family Ixodidae; genus Ixodes; species Ixodes persulcatus. Next base: position 10,948 of record JABSTQ010010497.1, read on the forward strand.
GGTGTCACGGTTATGGGACGATAATTCCTAATGTCAGACTTATCTCCCTTTCCCTTATATATCATACTCATCCTACTAAGCCTCCATTCATCTGGAATATTTCCTTTTGTTACCGTAGTGCTCACTACCTCCCTTAGGTTTGCCGTAGATTTAGGACCCAAATTCTTCACCAGCTTGATTGGGATACCATCTGTGCCTGTCGACGTGCCACTAGGGACTCTTCGTTCCGCCTTTTCCCATTCTCTTTGTCCAAAATCCGCGATGTCAAAAGCTGGACTGATACTTCCTTCGGTTCTCCTATCTTCCACATGTTCCCGTTCCCGAAAGTTCTCCTCCATCACTGCTCCTATATATCGTATCGCATCATCTCCCTCTAATTGATCTCCCTGATGCGAGAGTATGAACCTCTGTCTAGCTTGCGTCGTTTCACCGAGTGAGTTCAAGTGCTCCCAAAACTTCTTGGCTGCGTTTCTATCTTTCTTGCTTACATTACTCATCCATTCTTCACCCTTTCTCTGAATTTTCGCATTGATCAAACTGGATGCCTCTCGGCGACATGTTATAAAAGTGTCCCATCTTCTTTTTACTTCCGTTTCCGACTCCCCACTACGCTTGGAATGCCTGTGTTCTCTAGAGGCTTCCTGACGTTTTTGTATCGCTTGCTTCACTTCTTTGTCCCACCAGCTTTTTGGTCTATGTCCTTGCTTCCCCTTTCGTTTACTCTGAACTTTGTCTAGTTCCAGAACAAAAAGCCCAGTTAGGCTCTCATAGGTCCAATCTGTGCGACATCACGTGAGCGCCCTCTGTCGGACACAGCTCGAACCCTGTGACATCACGTGGTTGTTATCATGATTTGCACACACACACACGAACAACTAAGACGAGCTAAGCGGTCTGGGAAGCAATGTGCTTGTAGCAGACTCGGCCTCCTGTCGCGATAGCGAATGGACACACGATGGATCGCTCCTCAGCGATAACGATAACGGCCGAGCGCGGCCGTGGTGACGCCGTTCGCGGTGATGTGCCCAGCGACTACGCTGTGTTGTTGCCGGCGCTTCCAACGGGCGAAGACGCAAAATGTAGCCTCGTGCTGCATGCGGATACCCGGGGACGACCTTACCGGGTCGAGGACTTCGTCGGACCCCTCAATTAGGCAGGAGTCAGGAAGGACATCGCAGGGCTGGGCGCTTTCCAAATGGGCCATGTGTGGCTCGTCAAATTCCATACCATCGAGGCCAAGGAGAAACTTTTGTCTGCCGGGAAATTGCAGGTGAAAGACCGTCTTTGCCTTATTATTTACCCGGAAAGGCGTGAACTGAAGGTGAAGATCCATTGGGTGGCGTTTGGCGTCTCCGTGGAAGCCATCCGGCGGGTCTTCGAGTCCTTCGGTGAAGTGAAGGAGGTCACTCGAGAAAAATGGAAGGTGGCGGGACTGATGGACGTTGACTCCACGACGGTGACGGTGCGGATTGTGCTCCGCGAATCGTTGACACCGGAATCTCTCCCCCACCAACTCCGCCTCAATGGTGGCACGGTGCTGGTCGTTGTTCCCGGGCGAGCGCCGTTGTGCCTTCGTTGCCACCGCACAGGGCACATTCAGCGCGACTGCCAGGTGCCCCGATGTGGAGAGTGCCGGGTCTTCGGGCACGAAGCAAGAGACTGCGTGCGGACCTACGCCCGAGCTGCCGCCGTCGCTAACCAGACCTGAGAAGATTCGGGGGCGAGCCACCTCATGGATGAGGCAGAAGCCGAAGCTGCGGCATCGTCAACGAAGGAGCAGTCACCACCTGCAGACGCCCAGGGAATGGACAACGGGACCAGCGTGGCGCAACAGAGGGGCCCGCTGAAACAAGAAAAGACCGACCTTCCGAAGCTGGAACAGCGACTCGCCGGCGACACGAGGCAGGTTAAGAAGGGCTTGGCACGTGCGACATCGGGCGCCAGCACCCCAACCAGTACTCTGGACGGCAACGGCGGCGACGCCATGGACTCTGAGAGCACGTCAATCAAGCGTAGACTCAGCGACACGGTGCCGGAAAACGACGAGCCTCAACAACTTGCTCAGGACAGGGGAAGTGGGCTGCAACACAAGAAAGGACGAAATGCCGGTCGGGGACTCGCGTCGTCACTCCCCCGGGAGGACGCCCGAGAGCAGTGACAGCCTGGTCATGGCACCCGTCAGATAGTGGTGGCATAGGTGAGCGCCAAGGGTTGTTTTGAGACCTTTTTTTTCTTTTTCCAATGTTTACTCTTGGTCGCTCCCTGCGTATTTCCACGCTAAATGTTCGAGGACTGGCGGCGAGGCGGAGGCAAAGGCAGCTTTATCGACAGCTCACTGAAAAAGATTTGGACATTTTGGCAATCCAAGAAACTAAAGTGGAAAGTGAGGAGCAGACCAATAATATGGTACAATCTTTTCTATCGCGGTACTTTGTATGTGTAAATCATGCGATAGGTTTTTCTGCAGGGTGTTGCCTTTTTCTTAAGAAATCGTTGGGTATTGAAGTACAAACCGTTATGACATGCCAGTCTGGGAGGTTCATACTCTGTGATTTTGCACTTTTGGGTCGAGAATGGCGAGTTATATGTATCTACGCGCCAAATAGGACAGACGAGCGACGCGTGTTTTTCGAAAATATTTACCAGCACTTTCGGAGCGATCGTTACATAATTTTCTTGGGCGACTTTAATTGTGTATGTAGAATGGAAGATCGTTCAAATTGCGGCCGCAATAGTGACACCAGCATTTTCGCTTTAAACAACATTATTCAAGATTTTGATCTTGAGGATATCGCGCTCTGTACACCGAGAGATAGGGCCATGGCATATACGCATTTTCAGGGTAATAGCCATGCGCGATTAGACCGCGCTTATATTTCAACTGACCTTGTTCTTCAGTGTTGGGACTACACCGTTGAGTATGTCTCTTTTAGCGATCACTGTCTTGTTAGCTTAACTTTAGGCGAATATAAAAATTCGCCATATTTCACGCGGGAAATGTGGAAACATAACGCCAAGCTCTTGCGGAGCGACTCTTTCGAAAGTATGATTAAGACAATGTGGAAAGACGCAGAACAAAGGGGATGCAATGCCTGTGAAAGGTGGGAGATTTTTAAAGGAGTAGTAAAAATGGGCGCGATTGAGATGGCGTGTATGCTTAAGTACAAGGAAAAGGAACGGGAAGATGGATTGCGTTTTAGCTTGGAAAAGCTAATGCAAGCAGAGTGCAATACGCCCGGCGTTTTTATGGACGATATAAACAATCTGAAAGCCCAGCTTGAGGTATTAGATGAAGAACGTTTTAGGGGGGCTGCAGTTCGCGCGCGCGCGGAGAACTTGTTAGTAGGAGAAGCGCCGACTAAAAGGATGGTCGCGGCGGAAAAAACATACACGTGCAATAAAGACGTCTCAGAAATTGAATATCACGGAGCTGTTTCAAGAGACGCTAGCGTTATCGAAAAGGCGTTCGTCGAGCATTATACTGCATTGTTTAGTGACCACGCTTCCCAGATTAATCGATTAGGAGACGTTTTCTTATCATCAATGATGACCGTCACACTCTTAAAAAAAAGGGTACTGTAGTACCCTCCTTAAGGTGGTAACCGACTTGCACACAGGGCAATCCCTTTTGGAGGTATCGTTACCCCCTGCAACGAGGGTGCAAACTTACCCCCTAGGTTAGGGTGCAACATTGCCTCCTTTTGGAGGTAACCTTAGTTCCTTTTGGTGTTAAAAGTGCATCCTTTCAGTGTCAGCCTTTACCTCTTTTAGGAGGGAATTTCAATCCTTTTGAGAGGTAAGACGACGTAATTGAGGGCGCTGCTTTTACCTCCTTTTGGAGGGAACTATGATCCACTTTGTGGTTAAATACACACGATGAGGAAAACAGCTCAGAAATCGCGGACTACGAAGAACAAACACGACAGAAAAGTGCTGTCCTGTCGTGTTTGCTCTTCGTAGTCCGCGCTTTTCGAGCTGTTTTCCCCATCATGTATACCAGCAACCAACTGGCCCAGTTCACCACCTTATTACAGGTTAAATGCACACTTGATGGAATCACTTTTACCCCCTAAAGAAAGGTACTATGGCCCTTTGTGGGTGTGATAGTACGTGCTTCAAAGGTGGGCCTTATAATAGATGAAGACGGCCTAGTTCTGAAAGTACATGACAATGTTTTATTGTGGCTGTCACAAACAAAATGGCATAAAAATCAATGGCATGACTGGACATCTTTTAAAAGTTCTAAGATGAAACCACTAAGCGCTTTCGGGGCTCTAGTCGTCGCTAAAGATGATCTAGAGGCAGAATGCAACCAGGACTGCCTCAGCAGGCGACGCGGCTTCGAGGTCTCCCTCCACTGCCACACAGCTGGGCGCCTCAGGATTAATTAGGCTTGAGCTGACAGCCACCGGGTAGATTGCACTTCCTGCCTGGAACCAAAAAATGTGGAAATCATGTGATATAAAGTTGAAACATATCATCCCGAATTTGAAGAAACTGTCAAGAAATATTAGATTTTTCTAAGACGCATTTGGAGCATTTGATGGGCCTCTGATTCCAGCATTATAAAGCATCGACCATACTTACCAGACGTGACAAGTTTAACTGTTGACTAATTACCACTGACTAAAACTATCACATGGCAGGTGGTAATCGTAGATTAGTAAGCACTCTGTATTCACCGGTCATGTTTAAATTTGTCACCCCGCTTTTACTTAAGGTCTGTTCACACGATGCATCTTTTAGGCGCGCAACAGTTTCGCGACACTCAAGTTTCGCGAAATGTTCTCGTTCACACGTACGGCTTCACGTGCAACAACGATGACATTTAGACTCGCGAAAATAGTTTCGATGTTGACCATAATGTGGCGCTCCGAATCAGATCGCTATTAATCTGGGGACCTGCTTTGCGCATTTTATGCAGTCAATTCACTTTAATTTGTTTTTCTCACATACTGCATTACTTGGAGCGATGTCGCATGTGCCCAAAGCCGATTGAGGCGGCAACCTGTACGTGCAGGACATGTGCCGGCGCCGAGCCCGTACGCAGCCGATTCATTGCCAAAGCTCCTATCAATGCACATGGTATTCATAGAAACGCCACGTGCCCAATCTGGTTACTTCTCGGCGCCCATGTCTGCCCCGATTTTACTGTGCCAACTGTTTCAGAGAGCGCACATGGTTTCACGTTCGCTTGTAAACAAAGCAAACGTGGTTTCAGTAGGGTGCCTTCATGTGCGCTTTGCTTGGGGTGATGACATCTGGCCATTTTGTTTCGAACGCTTATTTTTATTTGTTTGTTCTGAAGCGCGTGAAAGAGCGTGTCCCTGCACTCGCTCGTGGCGCTGACTGTGCTACGGCGACATTTTGTTTCCTGCGATTTCTTTGTATTTTCCCTGTGAGCGCGTGCTGTCGGCATCGGGTACTACAAACGATGGCATCACCCTAAACAGAAGGACACTGAGGCACTCTAGGTTTCAGTTTACTCGATGGTCTCTTATCCAGCGGTATCGTCGCGACAACAACGCTATGAGCACTATTCTAATCTCGCCAACTTCCGCTAATTGTCTTCGTCCATCGCTGGAATTTTTTCCGATATGCTACTCACTTTTCCTTCAGTGGTGCTTTACGTGCTTGCGGAAGCGCCGGCAGTATCCATCGTTCGTGGTTTCGGTTTTTTCGGATTTGGCTCGGCTACAACACCGGCAGTGAAGTGGTCTTCTCAAACAGCTCGCTCCCCCCTCAAAGGCCACGTGAGAGCGTTTCTGAGCGGCCATTGGCGGCGCCCTCAGAGTGATTGACAGGACTCGGCAAAGTTTCAGCAAAAGCTCGCTCCAGAAGCGAGGTGTGCGCGCAACTTTTTTTAAATGCGCGCGTCCTTTTCGGACTCGTTTAGACGGCGCAACCATTTCGCGAAACTACATTTCGCGACACTAGATGCGCGAGAAAAATGCATCGTGTGAATGGGCCTTTAGGTGTTTAACAAATCTTATTTTTGTTTGTCGACTTAGCGCACTCGAGAAACTGTCACTCAAGCATTCACACACCCAAAGAACACACGCACGGTGTGTTCTTTGGGTGTGTGAATGCTTTAGTGACAGTTTCTCGAGTGCGCTACGTCGAAAAACATGAATAACCAACTCGCCCAATCTCAAGTTCTTATAACAAATCTTAGTCAAAGGGGTACAACTACTGTAGCAGGTTAGTATATACAAGTGTTGATTGTTGGGCGAGTTGGTATTGTACGTGAAAAAAAACAAACATGATTGCGCTCTAAGACAAGGGCAGAGGAAGAACATACACCACAGAGCGCTACCCCACATTAGCTACTCAGCAGCACAGCAGATCCCTATGACCGCCAAACCTAAGTGCCGAACTTTGGCAAATATGCAAATATTTTTTGCTGAAGTGCTCTTCCAGATTAAAATTGAATTTATGTTTTATTTAGACATGAGAAGAACAGCACACAAGGACGAAAACACAGAAAAAGAACACACAGAAAAAGACACACTCAAGCGCCTTGTGTGTCTTACTCTAATTTATTTACTCGAAGTATACCCTCAATTTTCTCTGGAAAATGAACGAACACTACACACACAAAGAAAAGATAAAAATCAAGAACCTCATTTCAAGTGCCCAAATTCGAACAAGAACATCAAAATAATAAATCTGACTACGCTTACCTGCAGTTGCGTCCAAGGTAGCAGGCATCCAGTACCCTCGACGAAATCACCCTACAACGTTGACGCAGTAGGAAAGAAATATATTCAATCAACTTCAAAAAATGCAAATTCAGCCATCTGACTCGCCTATTGCATGATCAGCTTTAAAAAATGCCTCATCGCACGCAAAAAAAAAAAAAAAATGCCAAGACAATATATTTGCTAGTCTCCCTGCCGGCAATAGCTTAATGACCTTATTCCGTAATATACTACTATTAATGTTTGCGAAGCGCACGAATAATTTCTAACTGCCGAATGTCGAACTTCGGCAAATATGTAAAATTTTGCCGAGGTAATTTGCCAGAATAAAATTGAAAATTGAATCTATGTTTTATTTAGACGTGAGAAGAGCAGCACACAAGCACGAAAATGCAAAAAAATAACACCGAAAAGACACACTCAACCTTGTGTGTCTTACTCTAATTTATTTACTCGAAGTATATCCTCAATTTTCTCTCGGAAATGAACGAACAGCAGACACAAAATCAACATAAAAATCAAGAGCCCCATTTTAAGTGCACAAATGGGAACAAGAAAATCAAAATAAAATATCGGACTCCGCTTACCTGCAGTAAGCAGTGTTAAGAACTGTCACGAGATGAGTCCAAGGTAGCAGGCATCCAGTACCCTCGACGAAATCACCCTACAACGTTGCCGCAGGACGAAAGAAATATATTCAATCAACTTCAAATAATGCAAACTTGAGTTATATCTAACTCGAAACTAAATAATAAGAGTTTTAGAAATGCCTGATCACAGGCAAAGAAAATGCCAAGACAATATAACTGCTAGCCTCGCTGCCTGTAACAACTTCATGACCTTATTCCGTAATATACTACTATTAATGTTTGCGAAGCGTACAAATAATTAGCTCAGACATTTATATTCGGTATTTCAAGGTAACGTGACATTTTAAAAAACTATTTATTAAACATCGTTAAATTAAAAAAACAAACAAAAAACGTTGATATTAAAAACCAGTGTTTAACACTGACTTTTACAAATATCAACGACGTTCAGAATTAATCGCCCCGGTTGGCCGGTGCCGCCAATGAATGCCTGATCGACTACTGCTCTGCGAAAAAAAAAAAGAAAAGCTCTTTTGAGATTTTCAAATATTTTATCAAATGCTCAATTTAACGTCCGAACGCGACACACCAACGGCCCAAAAAAAGAGAAAACCTCATACCCCTCACGCCTTGAACGTAGGCGACCCCCGATTCAAAAGGCGTCTTGTCGCCCGGCCGCCCGAACCGGCGCTCTCCCCGTTCCTCCACCCGCACACGCATACACCGGGAAAAGCTGCTGGCTATGCCACTGGTTAGCGTATGTCAACCTTCTAAATATGAGCTAGTGCAAGCGACAGTCATTCCTGTTCTTGCTCTTTATGAACTTCGATGGTCTAAACCGTGTTTGAGTTCGCGCCACACACTAATTTTATCGAACGCTCGACGCCTTCAGACGCGCCAACATGTCCGCCAACCCTTTGTCTAAGGAAGACGGGGGTCGTCTTCCCGGGCGGTCATAACCCACGCCAACTGCCGCCCGCGCAGAACATTTCCTTACCTGCATACGGTGCACACGACTTGGATCTTTGACTGAAGTCAATGCAGCGCTCTCGGTGACCTCGTAAGAAGAGACTGAGCCGAACAGAACAATAAAGAACGTTCCTACGCTGGGACGCCTCCGTCGAACGTTCGAGAAGAAACACCGTTATGCCGGCAGCGTCGGCGCTTTCGCTCCCGGCCGGCCGGCCAGGCGCTCTCCCACGCATGCGCGATGAATGACGCGTCATACGAGGAGCCAATTAGCGAACTCGTTTGCGCCTTCCCACAGCCAATCGCAGCGCCCAGGCTTTGGCAGTGCCCAAACAGGTGCACCCTCTGGGAGGTAAAACTTGACTCCTCGGTTGCTCCTTCGCGGCGAACTTCACCTGGTAGCACCGAATTCTTCATGTCTGCCGCGCCTAGGAGGTAACAAGCGGAGCGCTTTCCCCCTGGCCGGGAGGAGGGTGGTAAAGGCGGTCTGTTACCTCCTTTTGGTCCCCTTTTTTCTAAGAGTGAGTGGCGAGGACAAGTCCTTTTTAGAGGAGCCGATTAGTCTTTCGGAGATAACCCGAGCGATAGACGAACTGAAACCCAATAAGTCACCGGGCCCAGATGGGCTGACTGCGCTTTTTTACAAGAAGTTTAAGGACGAACTTTCCCCCATTTTACTAGATGTTTTTCTTGAAGCGTATGATCAGAAAATGTTACCCCCTTCATTTGTGCATGCACACACAGTTTTGATTCCGAAGAGTGAAGACCCCGTTAAACTGCGTAATGTAACTTCTTATCGCCCAATTAGTCTCACTAATGTAGATTATAAAATTTTGATGAAAGTTCTGGCCAGTAGGTTGCAACGCGTGATTGTAAATATTGTGGGGCCCCACCAGACGTGTGGTATAAAAGGACGCACCATCATGTCTAACGTTCATGTAGCGCGCACGATTCTTGAGTGCTGTGACGCCGAGTTACGAAGAGTAGCGATGATGCAGGTAGATTTAGAAAAAGCATTCGATCGTGTATGCCATGATGTACTTTTCAAAATTTTGGAGCATATTGATGTGGGGTCAATTAGTTTTGATGGTGTGCGAATGGCGTACCGCGCTTGTACGACAAGTCTGATTTTGAATAAGCGTGTCACCGAACGAATACCTGTGAGGTCGTCTGTCCGACAAGGATGTCCCCTCTCCCCATTACTATTTGCACTATATATCGAACCCTTTTGTCTCAGTATTATTCATGACCGTTATATGCGGGGATTTGTTTTAAACACATGTGAAGTTCGCATACTCGCTTATGCTGATGACATCGCAATCTTCTGCACTGATGTAGAGAGTGTCAAGAGAGTTTTAGAGATTACTAAAACATTTTGTTCTGTAACCGGGTGTGCCGTAAATTGGGCGAAGTGTTCCGGTTTTTGGCATGGTGAATGGAGATCCCAGCCCAAAGTGTTTGCTAATATTGAATGGTCGACTATTCCGACCCGTTACTTGGGTGTACCCTTGGAACACTATCGAAACGGTAATCTTCTTTGGCCAGAAGAGACAGCAAAGTTACGTGAGAAGGCGATGAACTGGGGAGGCCGGCATTTGTCAATTTTTGCTCGGGCTACAGTGTGCAATTTATTTTTTGTCGCCAAGCTTTGGTACCTTCTTCAGGTACTGAGATGCTCTCGCTTTTGCATTCAAAAGATCCATCGAGTGTTCGCGGTATTTGTTTGGGCCTCTACCTGGGAGCGCACTAGCCGAACAAACTTGTTTTGGCGCGTTCGTTGTGGTGGTCTATCATTATGTCATCTCTTTATTCGCCAGGTTGTCAATCGTTTCCTTTTTCTGCGCGATCAAATTGATCCCTTTTTACGCACTGTGATTCAAGTGCATTTGTGCGGCGCCCTGCCTGATTTTGTTGTATCGACTTGTGACGGTGAATCTGGGCCTCTAAGTGCCTACTTAAAAGAGGTGGTTGGAGCTCATAAATTTTTAGCCGTGCGCTTCTCTTTAGAATATCTGTCAAGCGTCTCACGAAAACGTTTAACAAAAGATTTAGTTGAATTGTCCTTTTCGCCCCCACTGTACCGAACGTTATACAGCTCCCTCCCAGGAAAGGATGTCCTTTGCCGTGTAAAGAAATTGTTGATCCCTCCGAACATGAAAACTTTCTTTTTTTAATTTACATGCCGGGACACTCCCGGTCAAGACGTGGCTCGAGGAGAAGGATATCTTTCTACCCTGGACGGTCAATTGCCTACTATGCAAGCAACCCGAGTCCATTGAACACGTGTTCTTGGACTGTTGGGACGCTGTGTTCTATTGGGATGTCCTGCAACGTACTTTGAAAAAAGAACTCCCGTTAACTGCACATGGGATACGCTACCTCCCGGTTGAAAAAAACGATTCTGTTCCGTATGACCTCCTCATGGTCATCGGCCTCCACAGTTTATGGAAGAGCCGCATGGCTGTGCGACATGCCGATATCGATATGCGACCGGCGTGTCATTATTTTACTCGGAGCATAAACCAACTTTTAAAAATGTATTCCTTTTTCGGAGAAACTCCAGATTGGCTGCCAGTATTAGACAGCCTTGTTCCTTTAAGATCCGTGTGGTAAGCCGAAGCCGGGCTCTATTGGTATTGAAATGTCTGCTTTTAGGCCTTCCCGAATGTCAGTATGTCTCCGAACTGTGTGCTTTGTATAACGTATTCAGGCAATAAAGAAAAAAAAATGTGCTTGTAGCTCAGGGGGTAGAGTGTCGGGCTGGTGTGCACGAAGTAGCAAGTTCGATCCCAGCCGCCGCTGAGCCTTTTTTATCGAATAAAAGGGGCATTTACCGCCCAGCGATTCAAATTCAAAACACGTGACCGTCATGTGACGGTCACGTGTTTTAGCGTTCTCTTTCGGATGCAGCACAAACCCTGTGCGACATCACGTGAGCACCCTCTGTCGGACGCAGCTCGAACCCTGTGACATCACACGTGAGACGCCCTGAGCGCCGCAATTCAAGTTCTATAGCGCCCTCTGTCGGACGAAGCTCGGACCCTGTGACATCACGTGGTTGTTATCAGATGATGACCGCAGCTGTCAACACCTGGTCAACCACGCGTGTGGTTTGAGGTCTGAGGTTTGAGGTACGTGACCTCACGTACCGCGTACCTCGGGAGGCGGGACCCGGGCGAGCTCCGATTGGTCACTGCCCAACACCTTGTGGGCGGGCCCTCCAAAGTCGGTGACCATCGATGCCCACGGCCTGACATTGGTCACTGGGATGGGAGAGAGGGAAGGGGCCCCGTCCTACTGCGCTGTGATTGGTCGGATTGGCCCGCCCCCCTGGGGCTTTGATTGACAGGTGTGTGAGCTGGTGCACTTTTTCTACTACTCGCTTTGTTTGTACATAGTCCATTTAGTGTGTAAGGAACCACACCACTATAGCTACAGTCTAGTACAAAAGCAACCGCGTGTTTAAATGGCGCTGGCGTTCAGTTCGTCGTCGTTCGCTGACTGTTTCAGTAGCCGATTCGTACCCGGAAAGCCGCAAAATTTGCGTATATACGAGATATGAGTGGATACGTTGAAACGTCGAGTACAACTTTGCTCGCGGTAAAGAAAGAGGTGAGCGGGACGTCGGAAACGCCAGTCGGGTCGGTGTCGTAGCGATCTGTCGTTGCTCACGGCAAACGGGCTTTTCAATAAAGTTCATGTCTGTGGTCGCGAAAAGATTCCTCCTGTGGAAATTACCCGGTGTCGGTGAAAATGCAACCGGCATGAGGCCTCGGCGATCGGCTGAACCGCCACGCGAACGGGACCTGCTCGAGGGGGAAACACGCTGCTGGATACAGTCGATGGCGTCGACTGTATCCAGCAGTATCCCACTGTCGCCTAATCGCCGTAATGGATACGGCGTCGGCGCTTGGGGGTGAATGCCTGCGGTGGTTTAGCGCGTATGGACGATTACGAATGAGCACGTGCAAACTACGCTTTCGCTGCGGCGAAAAGCCGTGTAAAGCGCTGGGCCTCGCTCGTAGATCACGTCTCACGTCAAACGGCCGCCATTGTAAAAAAACACCCCTAGACGTGTGATCGCGGAACGAAGTACACGTTCAAAGATGTTCATTTTACACGAGACCTCGGGTGTAAACGAAATACACCGAGCCTCGCGTGTAAAACGAACACCATTTGGGGAGTCCGCCCTGGGACAACGGTTTACACGTCCAGGGGTGTACTTTTTCGCTGTGTGTGTAGGAAGCGCCACATGAGCGCTCCTTCGAGCGCTCACGTAGCGCTCCGCTGTATGTGTGAACAGGCCTTACGTGGGCCCAGAGCCGTTTATTGGGAGAGTTTGGCCATACATTGATTTGAATAGGCGAGCATTCCTGGGCCAACCACAGGCCGCGAAACAGCCCCTAACGGTGGTCATGAGCTCTAAATATGCGTCACGACTAATTTAAGCCGTTTTAGTGTAACCAGAGTGAAAAGGTTTATCTCGTTGTGACTGAAAACTTGGCGAGTGTGAGTTTGTCGTCACGACCATATTCAACGGTAGTATAAACAAACGTGCGCTCCAAACGAGAGCCTATTTGATAGAAACAGCATCTGAGCTGAGACCGGGCGAAAGAAAGCACTGCCAAAGCCAGCGCACGAGCTGAGCGGGACTCAAGCCGCGTCTCAAGACACTCGCGCGCTCCAGCCTTTGTTACGGAACTCATAAAAACAGAGGCAGAAAGATAGTCGATTCGGTCAGGATGACCTTACTCTTTTACTGTTCGGCTTCAGCTCGTTCACACAGATTTCGCGCCCTCGATCCCGCTCGTCTTCTTCCTCTTCCATTTGCAACATCCTCCCGAGCCTTAGGTTTGCTTTCGCGAATCTCCAGCAAGTAGAGTTTCTGCGCTGATCTCTTGACGAGTGCGCCATTTTGCTGCTTCACGAGACAGGCGCGAACAATTCCATCGGCTCCGGGGTACGTCTCAACAATCCTCGCAAGTTCCCAAAATGGCTTGGAAGTTCGGAGCTTTTACACTATTACCACGTCATCCACCTCTAGGTTGCGGGTGTTTCTGACCGGGTACCGATGAGCAGATCTTAGCTCCAGCAGGTACTCGGACCTCCAGCGTTTCGAAAAATGATCCACAAGTTTTTTCCTATATTGGAACTTGCGAACCGTTTCCTGGTGCGTCACAGATCCCTGAACCTCGCTGGAATCGCTGGTCTCTGGCAGAACTGCCAAACTTTGTCCAACTAAAAATGGGGCAGGAGTGATGATTGATGGTTCCCCCGCTCCCTCATGAAGATAGGTCAATGGCCTTGAGTTTAGGATTGCTTCGACCTCGGTGAGAGTCGTCATCAATGCTTCGAAGCACAGGCTATTTCTTCCCAGCACTTTCTTAAGTGCTGTCTTACAGATCGGATGAGCCTCTCCCACCATCCACCCCACCATGGAGTGCCTTCTACAATAAACTTCCAGTTAATTCTGCGTTCTGATATGAACGACTTAAACGCTTCTTGCTGTAATGCACGACAAATATGCTGGAGGTCTTTTGATGCTTTCCTAAAGGATAGCGCATTATCCGAATATATGTCTCGCGGTATGCCTCTCCGTGATATGAACCGCCGAAATGCAAGCAAGAAAGCTTCAGCGGAGAGACTCGTTGAAAGCTCGAGGTGGACTGCTCGGGTAGTAGCAGACGTAAAGAGTACGACGTATGCTTTGTCGCAACTATCTAATCCTTTTTTCGCATACAATGGCCCAGCGAAGTCGACCCCCATTACCTCAAATGGCCTCGCCTCTTTAATCCTCTCTGTCGGTAGTGGAGCTTGCTCTACTGCTGTGGGTTTCGCGTTGAAGCGTGCACATATAAGACAACCTTTTACTACTTTCTTCGTCAGTTGTCGGGCACGTATAATCAAATACCGCTCTCGCAGATGACTCATCGTGCTTGCTACTCCACCGTGCAGAACTTTACAATGAGCGTCCATCACGACCAACCTCACAAAGCTATGTTCGTTGGGAAGTATGATTGGATGCTTCACATCGAGGCTTTCGGTAGACCTCTGGAGTCGTCCTCCGACTCGAAGGATTTTGTTATCATCAAAAAAAGGATGGAACTGAGCGAGTGTTGGATTCAGTTCCATTGTGCTATTTTTTCTTAACAAAATGTCAGTCTCAAAGCTTTCCTTTTGTACTTGCTTAACCCAATACCGCTCTGCGGTGTCCAATTCCGCTGCACTTAGACCCCCTCGGAACTTGCCATTTTTTTTGTTCGCGTTTTTAGCGAACCGAATTCCAGAAGAGACTCTACCTTGTACATAAAACAATCGTCTTGCTTGTCCCAGATCATTCCAAGTACTTTGGTGATTTGCGAAGGTGTGAGACTCTTTCCTTCTGATATAATTTCAGGTTCATCATTGTCGAATCGCAGCTGTAATTCTTCGTTGTTAGCTGTCCATTTCCTCAAGGTCATTCCAGCGTTTTTCATAACGTCAATAGACGTTTTGTAAAGTCTCACAACCTCCTCAACACTCTCAGCTCCAAGCAGTAGGTCATCGACGTAGAATGAAGCTCTTAGTTTGTCTGCTAACACTGGCTGTTGCTCGCAGACCAGCTTCAGGTGCTGATGGATAGTGGGCGTGAGCATGAATGACTTGATGTAGATCCGAAAGATACTCTGGTCATTCTCCGTTCTTGTATGTTTTTCTCCTTCAAAGGGAAACTTGGCTCTTCCGCAAACCAAAGAAATCTGAAGGCATCACGATCCTCTTCACGAATACCAATCTGTAAAAATGCCTTCTCAGTGTCGGCAGTCATGGTGATCGGGTAATATCTGAACCGGAGTAGGACTTGTAGAAGCTCGGGGTTCAAGTTTGGCCCTGTTTCCAGGCACTCATTCAAAGACTTGTACCCTTTGGCGTGAGAAGATGCATCAAAAACTATCCTTAGCTTTGTTGTCGTTGAATCTTCGCGTAATGCTTCTTTGTGCGGCATGTAGTAGATGGCCTTCGCTCTGTCACTTTCTTTTCTGTGTGGCACCACTTCCGCATGCCCATTAAGCAGGTACTGCTTAATTACCTCATCATACCGCTGTAACAATCCTTCTTTTGTTGAAAGTCTCCTCAACAGACTTTCCAGACGTGAAATTGCAATTTTGCGATTGTTTGGCAGCAGATCAGTAGCGCCTTCTTTCCACAGTAGAGCCACTTCGTATCGTTCGTTCTTCCTAACGATCGTCTGTTCAAAACGACTGATAGTTTCTGCATCCGTGTCGCCCAATTCGCGTTCGGCAATACCCATTCTGTCTAGTTCCTAGAAGGCCTTCAGCGTCTCTTCCACCTTGGCGTCAGTTGTCTGCGCTCCAAGGACACATATCATAAGACAGGAATCTTCTAGAAGCTTTCCGACTTGTGTTGAAGGACCTTGCAGCGTCCAGCCCAGTTTCGTAATGATCGCCACCAAACCATCTACGTCTTTGCATCTCATTACCTCTCCTGTGCAGAACTTCCACAATTGGTCAGAACCGACCAGCAGACTTATCCCCGGAACTAATTCTATACCTGGAAAGATTACATCGTCCGCCAGGTTCTTCTTGTCCTGCCGAAGCTGTCGCACAAATGCGGTGTCGATTGATGGTGTAGAGACGTCCTGACAGATGACTGGGATGGTAAAAGCCTCAAACGTTATTTCAATGTTGTTAAATTGGCTTCTGAGCTTTTCCTCCACAACGAAATTGTGCTCTATAACTTTTGTGTTACGACTGGCGAACGTGTTCAGAGCAATCCTTGTTGTCCGAAGGACCCTCAATCCAAGACGTTGTGCTAGCTCTTCTTTAATGAATGAGCGTTGGCTACCTCCGTCGAAGATTCCTTTGACATATCAGGTACCTTCGTTAGTGACCGCCCACGCCTTGAACGTTTGTAGGTATATTCCATCACTTGTCTTTCTGTCGGAGCGTGTGGCCGCGCGGCATGCAGAAACACAAATTGTCTCGTTTCCTGCAGATGAACCTTCCTTTTTCTGTTTGACGAACACAGGATCGCACATTTTGCGTGCCTACCTCCGCATATCGCACATCTCAGTTTTCTTCGGCAATTTTTTGCCCGGTGACCCTTGAGTGTGCATCGAAAACACCTAAAGTCCGATGACAGCAGGTTCGTTTTTTTAGCTAGCTGTTTGTTGCTATCACAAGATGGTGTGTCGTGCTTCTTGGAATGACAAAAGTAGCACTCACCCGCCTTTACATTGGTGGTGCTGTACAAAGCGGATGCAGATGGAAGCAACTTCATCTTT
Organism: Ixodes persulcatus; assembly: GCA_013358835.2. Taxonomy (NCBI): domain Eukaryota; kingdom Metazoa; phylum Arthropoda; class Arachnida; order Ixodida; family Ixodidae; genus Ixodes; species Ixodes persulcatus. Next base: position 27,489 of record JABSTQ010010497.1, read on the forward strand.
GTCTCATTCTTGGTTCTTGGGTACTCGAGCGCGCTTCTTTCTCGGCTTTCCACTTCCACGCGCAAAAAGCGGAGCATTCCATTCAGCTCTGAAACTGAATCCGACGGATAGTTGGTGACCTTGAAGTTCAAGCTGTAGGACCGTTCTCTTGGTCTAGAGCTGAAGAGTTACCGAAAGTCATGTTGCTGAGTTGTCTGTGATATTTGACTGTAATCTCGTAGGGTAACACCCTGACAAGGATGTCACACAACATGGCTGAGAAACGTGATGTGGGTACCTTCAGAGAGTTGAGGCATCGAATGTTGAGTTGGGTGGTGTCGTATAGGTTTCTCAGTCCTTTAACATCGCCGGCCGACGCAACTTGCGGTAGATTCCTAAGGGCATTTAGATGCTGTCTTTCTATTCGTCTCTGGTCTCCAAACCGCTGCTGTAAAATGGTGATTGCTTCAGCATAGCATGTTTCCGTCGTTGGTAGGCCGGCTATTGCTGCTGCCGCATCTCCAGTAAGACACCGACGAAGGTAGTGAAACTTATCTGTGGATGCCAATGTTGGATTCTTGTGAATTGCACCATCAAACTGCTCCCAGAATGCTAGCCAGTTGCTTAGCTCTCCCTCAAAAGTGGACAGTTCAAGCTTTGGGAGCTTTGGTCCTCGACTGGCTGAGTTGTCTTGAATGACGGCCTGCGCTGCCATATTCGCCACTGAATTTTCTATTCTCCGAGGTTCCAGGGCTTCAATTTTGCTTTGCAGTTCGCTGAGTATTATGACTGCATCGTCTTGATATTCAGCAGTAGCGACACACTCCTGTTCCAACTGCTCTACTGGAATGAGTGGCTCTAGCTCACCGTCAATTTGCAGAAGCTCTGCGTTGTTGGTAGTGAGCCTTTCCTTGATCGAACGGACTTTAGCAATGTCCGGGCTGGGATCCTGTAGAACTCGATGTCCGTCATTTATAATCCTGGTGTTCTGTGCCCGTCGAGCCGAGCGCCTAGCCTTAAGCCTCTCCATTGCCAATCAGTAGTTACGATGCTCTGTAGTGCCTTCCGATGTTCCGTTTCTTTTCTTTGCCCAGTGGTCTGCTTATGCCTATGATTCGTCGAAATTCGTCGAAGCTGTAGGCTTGGTCTTTCTTTGGCGTGTAGCTGGCGGCCTTCTGATGCAGAAGCGTCCCGGGTTTCGGCACCAAATGTTACGGAACTCATAAAAGCAGAGGCAGAAATATAGTCGATTCGGTCAGGATGACCTTACTCTTTTACTGTTCGGCTTCAGCTAATAATTGGGGTTGTGAGGATATTTATACAGCGAGTCGTTGGTCAGCCATTTTTAACGTTGCGACGAGTCACTCGCTGTAGATGAGCAATTTAGCCAGTGCAGTACAACCGCTAGCCTGGGGTCTTTAACGTGCACCACGCAGTAGTGATACACGACCGCACGCCGGTACGATGCTCATCCTTCGGCTTCAGCTCGTTCACACAGATTTCGCGCCCTCGATCCCGCTCGTCTTCTTCCTCTTCCATTTGCAACAGCCTTTGCATTGTTTTCTTTCAGCCAGTCTCAGCAGAGACGCTGTTCTAGCAAGTGGGCCCAGAGCAAACTGTCACCGAGACGCCGAGATTGGACGCTTCTATTTCACACTTTAAATGTCGTTTTCAATATTGTGACGTCGTGGTCTGCTGATTGGTCGACGCTGTGTCCCCCTTTTAGTTTACGCTCCGACTGCGGGTGCAGTATTCGGCGCTGGCGGCGGCCTTTGCTCCGCCCATTGGCCAAATTCTCCCAAAATACGGCTCTGCGCGGGCCACGCGGAGCGGTGTTCACCCTCATATTAATTGTGATAGTACAACGTTCAGTCCGCCGACTGCTCCTATGGCTCCCATGGTGTTGATGCAGAGAGGACACCTCGTTGATGAAACATTGGCTCTGGAGCCTGGCAGGCTGGGTCGGCACAGGCGAATGTTTGCTGCAGCTCGGCTAACGGCGGCGGTCAACGGTATACAGGTTCAAAGACCCCAGGGCCGGTTTGCTCATCTTGCGGCCGCGGCTGCGGCTGCGGCCAAGAGGGATTTTTCTACCACGTGACCAGCTCCTTGGGGAAAACGAAGTACCTAGCGTCCCTGCCTAGTGGCGGAGAAAGCCGTATCGCTTCAAGCACAAAAGCCTAATTTCGCTCGCAGAAACTGACTGCAGGAACTTTCAACTGGAGTCCAATTGACCGCCCCTTTATACTGTAGGAGCGGCAGGTAAAGTTCCGGCCAGGGAGGGTAAATGTGAGCCAAAATAAAGAAAAAAACACGGAAGATAAAAGCGGTTGCAGTATGTTTATATACCTCCGCCAGCGCCGGCCGCTCGCGCCTTCTGTTGTTGTCGAGAGGTTAGAGCGTCGGTACTTCTCGTCGCGGCGTGAAAGTCCCGGGTTCAAATCACGCCAGGAACTCTCTCTCTTTTTTTTTTGTATTTGACTGCACTCCCACTAAGAAAGAGACAAGGCCCTATGAGCTCTATAAAATCATTGGGCGGGTAGTTCTGACTCACCAGTTCGTTGTTCATGACCTCGGAAGAGCGCATACATGTCTCTGGCTTTCTTTACCAATTTCCGCCACGCCTCCTGCATCTGCCGTACACTCCGCGGAAAGTTGACAATATCTTCGCATGCCCGTCTCTTCGTTCGCCAGGTAACTGTGCTGCTGAATTTCTCTAGAATTTGTTGTTTCCGTTTTCCAACTGCTCTAATTAATTCCATTTGTTGATCCAAAGTAATTTTAGGTGTTTGCGTTAGAGAGATGGTTTGCGATGTCGACCCCTGATTCATTTTTGAATTCGGTTGCGATCGTCTGCGATTTTAACTAAAATTCAACAAGTAATGGGTTAAATATTACAAAACAATTGCCACAGCAAAATGTAAATAGTAAAAATATACCTTTGATCACATTCCATGCAAGTAAAAGTGTGATCTCTTTTATTTCGGTTTTACTACTTTCTCAGACGTTTGACTTGCTGCCTTGCCTGTAGGATTTCGCTCAATCAATACATCCAGAGCTGCTAGTCTTTTTTTTTTCTTTTTGCTTATTTTGTGGAAGTTTTTTTGTTTGTTTTTTATTTTTATTAGTACTAAATAGGCGTTTACTGTTATTGAAAGGAGTCGTTGCAAGATCGTTGTATATTTAAAAACACATAAAATTGTAGTTGCTGGGGAAAGGATGCTTGTTTCGGCTCCGTTGATGTAAAAGCCATACCGATGTTGTTACCTTGGTTTCCTTTTAATGAACATTATGAAACGATTGGATTAGCGCGTTAACTTGCCTTGACTTTTTTTTTTCTTCCCGGTGTTTCAATTGAACAGGCGGGACTAACAGTAAAAACAGTGTAAGGCGCAGTAGTGCAAGTGGATGATTCGTAAAAAGGATCACAATTAAAAAGTGAGACACGCACAAAATTACGCAAAAAAAAATAGTTCCTAGGGCGATTTGAACGCGGAACTTTCATGCCGCGACTAGAAGTACCGACGCTCTAACCTCTCAACGGCAACAGAAGGCGCGAGCAGCCGACGCTGGCGGAGGTATATAAATGTACTGCAACCGCTTTTATCTTGTGTGGTTTTTTTCTTTATTTTGGCTCATATTTACCCTCCCTGGCCGGAACTTTATCTGCCGCTCCTACAGTATAAAGGGGCTGTCAATTGAACTCCAGTTGAAAGTTCCTGCAGTCAGTTTCTGCGAGCGAAATTAAGCTTTTGTGCTTGAAGCGATACGGATTTCTCCGCCATTAGGCAGGGACGCTAGGTACTTCATTGTCCCCAAGGAGCTGGTCACGTGACAGAAAAATCCCTCTTGGCCGCAGCCGCAGCCGCGGCCGCAAGATGAGCAAACCGGCCCAGGGGCCTGTTGGCGCCCGTCCGGAATCTTCCTCAGCTGCCGGGACCGCTGGTGTTGAGCCGGGTGCCAATGCCTAACCGCCCTTTTTCGAGCACCTGGAGCATGTGTCACGTTCACTCTCCTCCTGTCGTCCTCTTCTTTTTTGATATTCCCATTCCTTGATATGGCCTTGCAATCTTCTTCATCTTTGATTATTCAAGTGACTACAAAATTCATCTGCGTCGTCTTCCTCGCCGTTCGTTCAGCCCACATCGTCACACCTGGATGCGTTTTGCTGGAAAAGCGACTGGTTCAGCTTGCCGATGCTTTATAGTGGCCTGGTATGCCATGCAGTTCCTGAACAATGCTGTCTAGGTGTGGAAACGAATGTTTTGCTTCACAATACCTTTCGTTTTGGTTGTCCCTTGGTGGCCAGCATGTGCAAGGGTTATTGCTCGTAGTTGGAGAGCGGAAGGTAAGTCGAGGCGATTACTTTTCAGCAGTAGACTCTGTCTGTCGGAAAGAGCTCGTGTTGTATTGATGAAAAATTTCTAAGCACTGGATTGCTCCAGTTGGCAGGATTCTTGGAGCAGCAATTAGTTGCTGTAGATGTCGATCGACAGCGGTAGCAGCAACCACTTCTGCAGTCGTGGCTTTTTGAACACTGTGTTTGGCAATGAAGCTGTCATATGCATCTGTGGCGTGAACCAGGTTATCATCAGCAGGGCAGTTCGGTAATGTGTGGCGAGACAGGTAATCTGAAGGATTGCTGATTCCAGATGGGTGTTACACTCTAAAATTTTACTGCTGTATCCTTAAAGCGAGACGCTCCATTCGTGCAGAAGGAGAAGCTCGTGGGTTGGTGAGGATGGACAGTAGTGGTTCGTTGTCTTTGCGAACGAGGAATACATTGTCATAAAGGTAGAGATGAAAACGTTCTGTTCCCACACTTCTGCAAGCAGTTCACGTTCGATCTGAGAATACTGGAATTCGGTGGGAGTCAATACGCGACTGGCATATGGGCGACGATCTCAGTACTCCCGCCTCCCTTTTTAAGCTGGGATGGCACCGAGGCCAATAGGAGACGCGTCAACCGTGAGGGTGATTTCTTTTGTGCCGTCAAAAAAAAGTGAGGCTATAAACTTCAGTCATGTTTTCTTTCAGGGCCTCCGAGACAGCTTGCTCTGCTGGGCCTCATTCACATTTAGCCTTTTTTTCGTGAAAAGTCGACGCGGGTGTGCAAGATCAGCAAGGTTAGGTAGGAAGCACCCACTGAAATTTACAGTGCTAAGGAGGCTTCTCACTTTATGCGCGTGGGTAGGAACAAACTTCTATTCTATGTTTACATTTTTTTAGTGTCTGCTGTGATGCCGGAAGCAGAGATGTGCCCAAAGAAGCAGAGCTCTTTCTGTGCGAAGAAGCTGTAAGGATCAGAGTGTGTGTTTGCCTTGAATGGTTGTTTATTTTTGGCCACTCGCCGGTATTGCCGCACGTGCCCCCTCTTCGAGAGGAGGGGGCTGGCGGTGCGCGGGACGGGGCAGATGTCCCCCTTGCGAGCTCACGCGGCGCCCGCGAGGAAGGAATGTGCCCCCTTGGGGGACAGAGGCGGACCCTCGCAGGAGCGGGGTCGGGGGAGTTTGAGCGAGAGAGGTCCCGAAGTCGGGGTCGCGGACCTGTGTCGTCCGCCGGACCTTTGTTAATAAATGTATAGTTAAAAAGCATCAAATCGTCGTCGCTGCCACTGCCTTGCCATCGAAGTCACTAGCCACGATCGGGGAGAGAATCTTCAACACCTGACGCGTCTACCCACCGCAACAAGAACTTTACTGAGGCTTCTTTAGTGTTTTAACTGTGAGGACAGACTCTCTCAATCTCTGGAGTGTGGACTCTAGAGCATGGTTATGTTCCTCTTTTTTCTTGCCAAATATGAGTATGTCATCACTGATGTTGAGCACATGTGATATTCCACTTAGAACTTGCCTAATGATCTCCTGGACGATTTCGGCTGCTGTATTGATTCCAAACATGAGTCGTTTGTAGCGGTAAAGTTTGCTGTGAGTTGCAAAGTTAGTAACTACTCTAGAGTCATCGCCGAGCTCTATTTGATGGTATCCCTGTTTTAAGTTTAGTTTTGAGAAACGTTTTGCCCCATTCAACGCCAATATTATGTCATCGATAATGGGGTAAACATGTTGCTCACGAAGGATTGTGCGATTTGCGCATCTCGTGTCAATGCATAATCGAATGTCCTTTGGATTTTGTGGTTTTGGCACAATGACGACTGGAGATATATATTGAGTAGGTCCTGATGCTTCTTCAGCAATTTCAAGTGCCCGAAGCTGATTGATCCTCTCTTCTACTTTGTTTCGCAGAGCACCCGGCGTCAGCTGCGCTTTCTTCTGCCAGCTCGTGTATCACGTTCTGACAAAGTCATCGGACAGCTGAGCCGCCAGGAGCTCCTCTATGCTCATCAGTGCCCCCCCCCCCCCCCCCCCCCCGCCACGAATCCGGTGTGAAGGGCGCCGCATTGGTCAGTGCCACCAAGTCTTGAATTACCTGCATTCCCTATCCGAGAAGTGGAGCACGGGGCAATGCATCTGCAACGTGGTTAGTCACTCCGCGGTTTTACCCGATAGTGTACTTGTAGCGCTTCAGCGAAAAAGCCCATCGACCAACTCGTCCTGCAGGGTTTTGAAGCCCTTTGAGCCACGAAAGTCCCATGTGGTCAGTTCAATTCAAAATGAAGCGCCGCCAAGGAACAGGTACATGTCGAACGTTTTGAGGGCAAACATATTGGCAAGGCACTCTCTCTCGGTTGTCGAGTAATTGCGTTCTACTCCGGTAAGCCTGTGGCTGGCGAAAGCCCAGGCCGTAATCGCGTCCGTCGCTTGCCACGACAAACGGACAACTGAAATCTGGAAGATGCAAACACGTATTCTCGGTCACGACGCTGGACAGGTTAGAAAACGCGGTTTGTTCTTGTCCAGAACACCAGTTTGTTTTCTTGCGAAGCAGTCCATTGAGAGGCTCCGTAATCTCGGCACACCGCGGAATGAAGTCTCTATAGAAATGAATCATGCCGAGGCATAGCTGTAGGCTTTTTATGTCGTGAAAAGGATTGATCGATAAAATGGTCTTTAGTTTCTTACATAATAGCCCTATCTTGAGGCGGTGGGTAATCAGTTATCGCTCGCAGCTAATCCTCGTTAGGGCGCAGCGTGCCGCTATCAACGACGAATCCAAGAAGGTTGGTTAATGGCTTGGCCAACTGGAATTTCTCTGGGTGAATCGTAAGTCCGTCCTGAAGCATTCGTTCGAGTATACTCCGAAGATGTATAAGGTGTTCTCAATCCATGAAAACCGACCACGTATTTAGTACGCCTGAAAAGCCACACTTCGCGTCCCGTTCATTTATGACCCGTGGGGCAACTATTATATTTGAGTCACCGAGAACAACGTCCATTGAGTGCTGAAATATGGCCGGTGAAGTAAACAACTCAATGGGACGTCGAGTGAATTCAAACAATTTTCTGTGTCAAATAAATGCGTATTTTGCACGTCAGTGGGTGCTGCAGCGGGTCCCGGCTGCAGTCGAGCGTTGTGAAATCTGTCGCATTTCCAAGGACGTACACAAGTGAGGAAATACTCGGAAAAGGACAACTGTCTTTGATCGACACTTTGTTTAGGCGCCCGTAGTCTACACAAAGTCCGGTGGTGCCATCCTTTTTTGGAGTAAGGCCCACAGGTGAAGCCCGAAGGCTTTCAACTCGCGTACTGCTCCCGTGTCGATCATTTCCGTGAGCGCCGCATCCACAAGTTAACGCGTGTGGGCACTTATAGGTCTCGCGTTGCACCTTCGGGGCGGTGATTCTCGGTTTCAACATGGTGCCGCAGAAGATCAGTTTTTCCCGACCGCTCCAACTTTGACAAGAACGGCTCCAATAGATGATTGTGCCGCTGTTTCTGGCCGTTGCTGCCAGGACACTTCTGCAGGGCCTTATGCACGCTGTCTTGAAGTAAAGAAACTTGCCCCGCAAAAGTTCCCCGGAATTGTCTGGCCGAGAATACAATCCTGAGTCCTCCAGTCTCGAAAATTACGTTAGCTCAATTACATCTTTCAACCGATAGCCGGTTCTAACAAAATCGATTGTAGCCCGCTCCGCCACGGCGAAATCTCTTCCAAGGATCACAAGCGCTGGTAGCCCAGACAGGTACATGAAGCGCTACCTTCGCTTTCCGCCATGGAAGGATATTCGCAATCGCACAGCACCGCCAGCTGGTAGTACAAATCCCGACGCCCCCTGCGAATTTGCATCTACCGTCCAACGATTTGCGTTTTTCTTTTTACACAAGTCGAATACGGAAGTATTCGAGTTGTGGTTCAGACTATTTGTGATAAAATAAAAACAACAAAATATTGTTCCTAGGAATACGTCATTGCCTCATAAGCCATGGCCAACGTTACTAGATTACCTCAGTTGTGGAACTCCCGCGGAAGGGGGTACCCCCCCTCACTCACCTCAATCCGCCTAAAGTCATTCGAAGCGCCATCTATATTTTCGTTTCATAACTGTGAATTCTAACGAGCTCAGCTGAAGCGCCAAATGGCGATCACAACGCCGCCATTTCTTCCGCAGCGGTCGCTGTAGGAACTGCACGTGACATCTATTTTTGGCTTCAATTGAGTTACAGGGGTTCCACCCCCGTCTCCCTAGCGGACGCGCCGCGATATACCCCCACAGTTAAAATGCGCCTAGGTCGGGACGCGCTACCTGAAAATCCCCGCTGAGGCATGGTTGTATAATGTGGGAACCACGTGTTCCCCGCATCCCTATCTAGGCCTAGCTCAGGCAGGCCGTGGGACGTCGCCAAGTGGGGGCGCGTCCCGGATGCGAGGGCGAAGCCGTATTCCCTGGTGGGCGGCTTTCCCTCGTCCTTCTCGGGTGATTTGCCAGAGGCACACCCCTCGGGATCATGACTTGGACGCGTCCGCCCCTCCGGGGAGCCACCTACATCCGACCCACCCTGGGCGCGTCCATTCCCGCAGGCTATATAACACGGCCCTAATCCAACGGGCGGGACTCTCGCTGGGGGAGGCTCTGCTCGACGGAGCCTTCCTATCTTTACCTGATCCTCCCCCTCCGTGATACTGTCAATTGCGGCAGCGCGGACTCCGACTGGTGATCCTGTCAAAAGAGACAGCGCCGTCATCTCCACCATTGTTAGCCCTCGGGCAAGCGTGTGGCATCTAAGTCAAATAAACACGTTTTATCCGGACCCAAGGAACCTTCTGTGTTTCTAAGTGGTACCCCATAAAAGGGGAAACCCACATCTGGCGCCCCAACGTGCGGCCTGTCCGGCGACTGCAAACAAAGCAGCACTCTCGCAATCACAGCGAACCAGGCCAATTTCCGGCCAAGAACTTCGTGGACGGAGGGAGAGGCGAACGCCCAAAACCCGATGCCACTCAACGGCTTTGTGGCCACATCAGCCACGCACGGACACAATGAGCAAGTGTCCTTTCAGCCGAGCTTCCCTAATGGGTATGACGCACACTGCCCGGAATGCAACCGAGGCACTCCTTCTCGGAGCGCGCCAGCCTTCGTCGCTGAGCCAAGCCCACCCGCGACTTTCGAAGTCAACACGGGTCTGACGAGACAAGAGACAATGGCGCAACAGCAGGCAAATGCAGCCTCTTACAGCTTCGATCTCTTAACCTCAGACTGGCCGTCAGCTTCTCCGCACGGAGATAACACTGACGCCGTCTACGAGCCGCAGCACAGCACAGCTGCTACAGGCGCACCAATCCACTCGGCGGGCCCACACAGAGGGAACAACCCGCCAGCCGCACATGCGGAGAGCGATTCTCACCACAGAGAAAACACGCTCGGCGCGTATCACCCCCTGCTAGAAAACGCAGCGCGGGTGATCGAAAGCCTGACGGGCGCACTGCAAACAGCAGTTAGGCCCCCGCCGCCGACACGGCCACCGGTCAGAATCCCTATCCCGACATACCGAGGGTACGGAGACCGAGTGAGTGCGACAGACTTCCTCGAAAACCTGAAAAAGTACCAACAGGCCATGGGAATGTCGGACCACGAGATACTTGAACGCATCTTGCCAATCTCGTTGGTGGACCAAGCGGCGCGGTGGCTCCGTCTAACCGGAAGCCAGCTGTCGTCGATCGAGCAGTTCCGCAAGGCATTTCGCCAGGAATTCCTCCCTGCAGACTACGAACGCAGGATGAGGCGAGAGCTCGAACAACGGACCCAACACCCAGACGAGTCACTGTTGGAGTTCGTTAGGGCGATGCAAGAGCTCTTTGAGCTAGCAGAACCCTCAGCGCCCAATGCAGAGCGGGTAGAGCGAGTCATTCGACAATCGCACCCGACTTTTGCGGCGTATCTCCGAGGCAGTCGCTTTCGCGACTTGAACGAACTGGCCTCGGAGGCTCGGCGGATTCAGGGAGACATTCTTGCCGCACGAGCGTATCGTCCCCCACCACCAGCATCAACGGCACTCGAGCCGCGCTGCGCTTGGAACGGGGACGCGGCGTCCCGAAACAGGAGACACGAAGCCGCCCACTACGCAAACGAGCAAAGTCGAAACACGTACGACATATCAGATCGTGCGCTCGACCCGTACTCCTACGAACGGCGGGCAGCAGAGACTGTGCCGCAGTTCAAGAGGCGAGATCGGAACACAGAGTTACCGACGCCACGGGAGGAAACGCAGCCACGTCCAAACCCACAGGACGAAAGGCGCGGCGCGCATCAAAACGCGCGACAGGACTCAAGAAAAGTCCCGCAACAACGTTGCTTTCGCTGTAATAGCGCTAACCACCTGGTTCGACAATGCCCAGAACGGCAGAACCCTGGTCCCCAACAGTCGGGAAACGAGCAAAGCCACCGATAACCAACCCGGCGGCTCAAAATGGCACGGAGCAAGAGACTCTTTTGCCTACAGCCTACAGAATAGGCTTTCCGACCGGCACGCTGGCACCATTCATAGCCCTGACGATTGTCGGTCGGACGTTCAAGGCACTGCTGGACACAGGAGCCAGCGCCTCGCTTTTCGGCGACGAAGTGTTGACCCACCTCCAGCAAAACTCAGTGCATATGAGGGAGGGCAACACGGCCTTTCGACTCGCGTGCGGTACCGCCCATTCAAGCGGTACTGTGCGGTTGGTTGCGAGATGGGAGAATCGAGTAAGACGGCAACGCTTCGTTCATCTCCCCAGTCTTTCCGTTCCGATCATCCTGGGCAGAGATTTTCTCGCCAAAACAGGGATTGTGATCGACGTGAGTAGCGGTGGCTACCGAGAGGGCACATTCGCACCTCTGAAACCCTTCTGCGAACCCCCAACGCCAGAAAAAACACTGGTTAATGGGGCAGGCAGCACCTGCCAAGACAAGGCAACAGAATCACAAAAACCGGGTATCAACCCCTCGACAGGTACCCCGACGCGGTTGCAAACAAGCGCCGTAGCGTCGGAGGTCACTCACCCCCTGCTGACTGAGTCATGCTGCGGGTCAGGGCAAGAAAAAGCCCGTTTGTCGACATTATTGCGACGCTATGACGCCATGTTCACGGAGCGTCCCGGGTGCACAAACGAAGTGCGACACCGGATCGACACGGGCGATGCGCTTCCTCGGAGGCAAAACGCACGACCCGTCAGTCTGGCTAAACGAAAAGCCATCGACGTCGCTTTGGACGAAATGATCGACACCGGAGTTGTCCGGCGGTCAAACAGTCCCTGGGGATTTCCCGTTGTGTTGGTCCCAAAAAAGGACGGCAGCTCACGTCTCTGCGTAGACTATCGGCGTCTAAATGACGTAACGCGGAAAGACGCATATCCGCTCCCGAGCATTGACTCGATCCTTTCCAACCTCGGCAGCGCACGGTATTTCACAACCCTGGACGCCAGCCGAGGCTACCTCCAAGTTCAAATGGAGGCGGGTGACGAGGCAAAAACAGCCTTTGTGTGTCACCGCGGGCTTTTCGAATTCACAAGAATGCCCTTTGGTCTGTGCGGAGCGCCAATGACGTTCCAACGCTTGATTGACCGAGTACTGGGAGAAGCCAAATGGAAACATGCAATGGCCTATCTCGACGACATTGTCGTGTACTCCAACACCTTCGAAGATCATCTACGAGATCTGAAGGATGTGTTCGACAGGCTAAAGGCCGCGGGTATCACATTAAACCCAGAAAAGGCCCAAATAGCCGAAACCCGCATCAACTTGCTTGGGTTCACGCTCGACTGCGGGCGCATCGCGCCAAACCCCGAGAAGCTAAAGGCTATCCGGGAGTTTCCGGCGCCGACGGACGTAAACTCGCTCCGTCGCTATCTGGGAATGGTAAACTTTTACCGCCAATTCATCCCAAACTGCGCATCACTCCAAGCGCCACTAACGCGGCTACTGAGAAAGACCGTGAGATGGAGTTGGGGTCCCGAGCAGGAGGCAGCATTCCGCTGCACCTCCAAAGCGCTCGCGGACACAGCTGAACTAAAGCTGCCCGACTTGAACAAGCCTTTCGTGATCCAAACGGACGCGAGCAAACTGGGCTTGGGAGCGGTCCTGCTCCAAGAGCACGAGGGAGTGCTTGGTCCGGTAGCTTTTGCTAGCCGCTCGCTGACACCCGCTGAGGTGAACTACAGCACATGTGAACAAGAGTGCTTGGCCATTGTTTTTGCCCTGAAGCGCTTCGACATTTATGTCGACGGGACCACGTTCACGATCGAAACAGATCACCAGAGCCTAATATGGCTGTCCAGACTTCGCGAACCCGCAGGACGGTTAGCGAGATGGGCCTTGCTACTGCAGAAATACGACTATGTCGTGCGGTACAGGAAAGGCAGCACAAACGTGGTGGCCGACGCACTGTCGCGAGCCCCCGTAGACTGCGCAAATCTTTCCGCGAGGACCCAGGCCGAGCCAACGGCAAACTCCAAGCCAGGCGAAGCCGAAAATCAGTCCAAAATGGAGGCAGCACCACTGACCTCCTCGGACGAAAACGTGAACCACATAGACGCAGTGAGCGCAGTGGGGATCGTGTTCAGCAAAGAAGAGCTACTGAAAGCTCAGCAGAATGATCCGTTTTGTCGAAAGGTGATCGACGGACTCTCGAGTGAGTCGGACTCTGTGGAGTCGGGCGGCGCGTCCGCCGGGTGTACAACTGCTGGTATTGCAGTAAACGCCGAGTGTCGGGATGTATCTGGTACTGGTACTGACACGCTGGATCAATTTCTGCTGAACGCCGACGGGCTCCTGCTGAAGTATATCCCATCTGAGAAGGACACAGACAATGTGTTCAAGGTGGTAGTGCCAAAAAGTCTGAGGTGCGCAGTAATGCGTTACTATCACGACTCGCACTTGGCCGGACATGCGAGCGGCTCCAAGACTTACACAAAGTTATGCCACATCGCAACCTGGCCGGGCATGAAAAGGGACGTATTCCGCTACGCCCGCACGTGCCACACTTGCCAAAGCTTCAAACCAAGAGGCGGCAAACCTCCGGGCCTAATGCAGCCGATCCACAGCCAAGAACCATGGTCTTTGGCGGCTTGCGATGTGGTCGGCCCTTTACCAAGGAGCCCCAAAGGACACCAGTATCTGTTGGTTGTCACTGACCACTTCAGCAAATGGGTAGAACTTTTCCCACTACGAAAGCTGACGGCCCGAGCAATCACTGAAAGCTCATGGAGGTGTTCACCCGATTCGGGTTCGCTGAAGCTCTTCTAACAGATAGAGCAAGCTACTTCGTCGGGAAGGTATTTGTGGACGCTTGCAAAGCGCTGGGCATCAAGCACAGAACAACCACACCCTACCACCCACAGGCGAACATCACGGAGCGATGTAACAGAAACATCAAACCCATGCTGGCAGCATTCGCCGAAAAGCACCGCGACTGGGACGCATACATTCCCGTGATTGGGTTCGCTCTCCGTTCCACTGTCAATCGTTCGACAGGTTTCACCCCCGCCTTCCTCACATTTGGAAGAGAATTGCCGAATCCAATGGACCGCGTCCTCAAGGCAAGCGCCGGGGTGAGCGACGCACAGTCGAAACAGACTGAACATGCGCGCACGCTACAAACTCGGATGACGGAAGCCTTCTCGGAGGCCCGTCGCAATCTCGGGGTAGCGCGAGCTAAACAAAAAGCTCAGTACGACCGCTCTCGCCGGGATCTCCGCTACAAAGTAGGCGATCTCGTGCTCAGACGAAACCATGTTCTGAGCGATGCCAGCAAAGGCTTTTCTGCTTCACTGGCACCAAAGTGGTTGGGCCCGTACCGAGTGCACGAAGTATTGTCACCACTCGTGTACAAGCTGACTGAGAAAGACTCGAGAAAAGTCAGCGGGCCTGTGCATGTCTGCGATCTCAACCCTACAATGAAAGGGAAGAGGAGGGGGACGAACAAACGCAGCCCCCGCGGCAATATGCCCGCAAAACGCGAGATAACGCCGACGATGAACAACAGGCGTCTCGCTACAATCTGCGAACTCGGAAAAACTAATATCCGAAGTTTTTGCAGAGGCAGCCCCAATAAGTGGCGAAATGTCATATTAAGGGAAGTGCAAAGCAGAATGCACCAGCTGCCTTCGCGAACGCGCCAGGACACCATTGTTTGCTGGCAAGCGGTGACCTAGATAGAAGGTCACCTCAGCGTTCGCTCCCTGATCAACCCGTAGGGGAATCCACCGACTAAGGCATCCGATGGAAAGGTTAGGCTTAACGCCAATTGGGTCCAGTTATTGCACCTTTACGGCTCACGTGTCCCAACACGTCCCGCAAAGAGCGCGGTGCGAGCGTCGTCACAAGCGTGTCGGCGACCAGAGTGTCATTCTACCGCCGTACGTGCCCCGCATCTCCGAAGAGGATCCTCAGCCAGTACGGCTGCGTCGCGTCGTTCGGGAGCTGCTGCCTCCTGGCTGCGGCAATTCAGCTGCGTCCTTGGGACCACTGCTCGGCTGCGCCGTGACCTCTTCAGTCAGCCCGCTACTTCAGTCACCGCGGCCAAACCACGACCGCCGTCTTCGTGCGCGTCAGGGACCAGCAATCGGTCAGTGACAGGCCGGCTCTTCATCCACGGGACCAGCACCGACCATGGAACCATCCGTTTCCCGTTCTTCCCGTGACTAAACGAAAAGCCATCGACGTCGCTTTGGACGAAATGATCGACACCGGAGTTGTCCGGCGGTCAAACAGTCCCTGGGGATTTCCCGTTGTGTTGGTCCCAAAAAAGGACGGCAGCTCACGTCTCTGCGTAGACTATCGGCGTCTAAATGACGTAACGCGGAAAGACGCATATCCGCTCCGAGCATTGACTCGATCCTTTCCAACCTCGGCAGCGCACGGTATTTCACAACCCTGGACGCCAGCCGAGGCTACCTCCAAGTTCAAATGGAGGCGGGTGACGAGGCAAAAACAGCCTTTGTGTGTCACCGCGGGCTTTTCGAATTCACAAGAATGCCCTTTGGTCTGTGCGGAGCGCCAATGACGTTCCAACGCTTGATTGACCGAGTACTGGGAGAAGCCAAATGGAAACATGCAATGGCCTATCTCGACGACATTGTCGTGTACTCCAACACCTTCGAAGATCATCTACGAGATCTGAAGGATGTGTTCGACAGGCTAAAGGCCGCGGGTATCACATTAAACCCAGAAAAGGCCCAAATAGCCGAAACCCGCATCAACTTGCTTGGGTTCACGCTCGACTGCGGGCGCATCGCGCCAAACCCCGAGAAGCTAAAGGCTATCCGGGAGTTTCCGGCGCCGACGGACGTAAACTCGCTCCGTCGCTATCTGGGAATGGTAAACTTTTACCGCCAATTCATCCCAAACTGCGCATCACTCCAAGCGCCACTAACGCGGCTACTGAGAAAGACCGTGAGATGGAGTTGGGGTCCCGAGCAGGAGGCAGCATTCCGCTGCACCTCCAAAGCGCTCGCGGACACAGCTGAACTAAAGCTGCCCGACTTGAACAAGCCTTTCGTGATCCAAACGGACGCGAGCAAACTGGGCTTGGGAGCGGTCCTGCTCCAAGAGCACGAGGGAGTGCTTGGTCCGGTAGCTTTTGCTAGCCGCTCGCTGACACCCGCTGAGGTGAACTACAGCACATGTGAACAAGAGTGCTTGGCCATTGTTTTTGCCCTGAAGCGCTTCGACATTTATGTCGACGGGACCACGTTCACGATCGAAACAGATCACCAGAGCCTAATATGGCTGTCCAGACTTCGCGAACCCGCAGGACGGTTAGCGAGATGGGCCTTGCTACTGCAGAAATACGACTATGTCGTGCGGTACAGGAAAGGCAGCACAAACGTGGTGGCCGACGCACTGTCGCGAGCCCCCGTAGACTGCGCAAATCTTTCCGCGAGGACCCAGGCCGAGCCAACGGCAAACTCCAAGCCAGGCGAAGCCGAAAATCAGTCCAAAATGGAGGCAGCACCACTGACCTCCTCGGACGAAAACGTGAACCACATAGACGCAGTGAGCGCAGTGGGGATCGTGTTCAGCAAAGAAGAGCTACTGAAAGCTCAGCAGAATGATCCGTTTTGTCGAAAGGTGATCGACGGACTCTCGAGTGAGTCGGACTCTGTGGAGTCGGGCGGCGCGTCCGCCGGGCGTACGACTGCTGGTATTGCAGTAAACGCCGAGTGTCGGGATGTATCTGGTACTGGTACTGACACGCTGGATCAATTTCTGCTGAACGCCGACGGGCTCCTGCTGAAGTATATCCCATCTGAGAAGGACACAGACAATGTGTTCAAGGTGGTAGTGCCAAAAAGTCTGAGGTGCGCAGTAATGCGTTACTATCACGACTCGCACTTGGCCGGACATGCGAGCGGCTCCAAGACTTACACAAAGTTATGCCACATCGCAACCTGGCCGGGCATGAAAAGGGACGTATTCCGCTACGCCCGCACGTGCCACACTTGCCAAAGCTTCAAACCAAGAGGCGGCAAACCTCCGGGCCTAATGCAGCCGATCCACAGCCAAGAACCATGGTCTTTGGCGGCTTGCGACGTGGTCGGCCCTTTACCAAGGAGCCCCAAAGGACACCAGTATCTGTTGGTTGTCACTGACCACTTCAGCAAATGGGTAGAACTTTTCCCACTACGAAAGCTGACGGCCCGAGATGTACATGGCGCATCCATGCGTTCCAGCGTATAATTAAACGTCTGTAAGCCCATGTTTTGAGGATGGTATGGAGGACGTCGTACGGTGGTAATGTCGCAGGCGCGTAAACAATGCTTCAATGTTTCTGGCAAGGAAATCTTCTGCGATCACTGATGAGAGACCACGGTGCACCGTGCTAGAGAAACGACGTTGTGGGGGATAAAAACGAGTGATAACTCATCGGGGCATCTCGAAGAGATGTAGTCTCAACGTAGCGAGTTGCATGGTCTATTGCAACGATAACCGCGATTTACATTTGTGGACAAGGCTAGCGGGCCAAATAATGTCGATGTCTACTACCTCAAAGGGCTGATTCGGCTGGGCAATGGGTTGAAGCAGACCGGTGGGTCTGGAAGATGGGCTCTTCCGATGATGGCACGGGTCGCAAGGTTTGACGTAACGGCAGACGGTGCGGTACATTACAGGCCAGATGTAGCGATTACGAACACGCGTGTAGCTTTTGAAAGGTCCGAGATGACCAGTACTGGGGTCATCGTGAGCGAGGCGTAGAATATCGGCACGTAGGACGGATGGGACTGCAAAAAGCCAACGCTTTCCGTCGGGAGCGTAGTTGTGCTTGCACATCAGGCCGTTAAAGATAGCGAAGTCGCGACTCTTCTTAAGGGAGCGGCGATTGGTGGCTGGGCTTGAGCCTTTGAGATATTGAAGAAGGGGTCGAATCCAGGCGTCAGTGCGCTGGGCTGACAGGAAGCTGTCTGTTGAGAGGGTTGCGAGAATCTGGGATGTGCTCGTCGCATGTTCTGGCACGTTGTGTGTATCCTGTTCAGGTAATGGGCAGCGGGAGAGTCCGTCTGCGTCGTTATGCATTCTTCCAGACTTGTGGCGAACTGAAAAATCGTATTCTTGTAGCTTAAGAATCGAGCGTCCGAGGCGACCGGAGATGTTTTTCATGGAAGAGAGCCAACAAAGGCTGTTACAACTTCGAAATGTCGACCATAAAGATAGGAATGGAATTTGGTGACTGCTCACACGACAGCAAGGTATTCACGTTCATTTGTCGAATAGTTGGCTTCGTGCTTTGTTAAGGTGCAGCTGGCGTACGCGACAACTTGTTCTTGCTTTGTTGTGAAGTTTTTTTATACGAGAACGGCTCCTAATCCGCAACCACTGGCGTCAGTGTGGATTTCATCTGGAGCAAGGGGGTCGTAGTGCCCTAAGATTGGTGGTGAGGCGAGGGCACCGCGAAAAGAAGTAAAGGCATCGACAGAGTGGCGTGTCCACTCATACGGCACGTCGCCACGAAGTAGGTGATGGAGGGGTGCCGCTATCGCAGTGAATCCTTTGATGAAACGTCAGAAGTAGGACGCAAGTCCGAGGAAGCTGCGGAGTTACTTTATATTCTTCGGGAAGGGAAAATCTAGGACGGCGTGAATCTTTTCGGGGTCAGGCGCTACTCCAGCTTGGGTTACGACGTGGCCAAGCACCTTGACTTTTCTTGCTGCAAAGCGACTCTTTTTCGTGTTGAGTTCAAGACCCGCTTGAAGCAGAGCAGAAAGAACTTGGGATAATCTGTGTAAATGCTCGTGGAATGTAGTCGAAAAAACGATAATGCCGTCTAGGTAAAACAGGCACATGGTCCACTTCATTCCCCGCAGGACAGAGTCAATCATTCTCTCGAATGTCGCTGGCGCATTGGACAGACCAAATGGCATGACGTTGAATTCGTAGAGACCGTCGGGCGTAGCGAAGGCCGTCTTTTCTTTGTGTTGTTCGGCGATGGGGCTTGCCGGTATCCTGAACGCAAGTCCAAACAGGAAAAGTAGGAGGATCCTTGGAGTGTGTCGAGGGCGTCATCAATCCTGGGCAATGGATAAACATCCTTCCGTGTTACCTTGTTTAGGCGGCGGTAGTCGACGTAGAATCGGATAGACCCATCGTTTTCTTTATGATGACTACCGGTGATGACCAGGGACTTGAGGAAGGTCGAATTACGCCTTTCACTAACATGACGTCGACGTGCCGAGCATATCGAGTGATACGCGATATGCTCGGTGGTGAACAGCTGGAGCGTTTCAGGTTTCAATGTGATGTTCCACAGTGGTGGCTTTTCCGAGATGTGATGAAGGGTGATCGAATAATTCCTGAAAAGTTTCGAGGAGAGCAGAGAGTTGGCCATGTTGTTCGGGCGGTAGAGATTTATCAATGGTATTACAAAGTTCTGAGCGTGAGGGGAAGGAATTCGACGTTTTGGGGTGGGTCTCGCTGGAGTCTGAAACTATAGCAGTTATACTTGATTCTTGGAAGGGTTGAGCAGGTCCGAGCGAAAATCCTTTAGAAAGAAGAAGGGGTAAACTTCCACCTTTGGCAACAGGAATAGTCGTTAATCCCTTATGCACTGATGTGAGGATGTGAGGAAGGACCACGCCTTTGTTCAACAGAGCTTCATCACGTGGTTCCAAAAAGACACCAACGGAAACGGTGGGAGCCCTATTGAAAATATTTCTAAAGGGCCCGTCAGCCTTGAAGGATTATGGGACCACACAGGCCTTCAAAACCCTTCAAAAATACCCTACAGAAAAACCCTTCAGGGATACCCCATAGAAAAACCCTTTAGCCCCACAGCCCTTCAACCCGTCAACCCTTTAGACGCCCAAATGACTGTGAACCATACAAAAAAATGCAGTTCAAAACATTCTTGAAAATTTATTGCAGACATTTAGTTTTACATGCATATTATAACTCAAAAAGGCGATAAAAAGCAACGTTTGTTCAAACCCGGTGCAAGGAGCGGTAGACGAAAGAGATATCAAATAGGGACAACTGACTTCTTTATCACAAAGAAAACTATCTTACAAAGTACTCACGAGTCACAATGCCGCTGGGTATATTCCTGATGTACGGTAGTTCAGCTAATAAAACCGAGCAAGTGCACCTCACGGACACATACACAGTCTTAGTAAGCACGTTTAGCGAAAACCACGGACTCGCAAGCAGCACTCGCCGCCGGTGCGAAATCCTGAGCGCAGTCACGGTTTCGTCCATGAAGACGTCGCGCCGGCGTCTTCGGCGTATTTTTCGCTCGCTGGATGCTTCTGAGGTCGAACGGACGACGAGGCGCAAGGAACAAGTCCGGACAGCGGCCGTCATCCACCGTCTCAGGACCCACTTTGCCATAATCCCGGTGCGCAGGCACAACATGCGGTGGGACGCTGACCCCGCCTGCCAGGCTTTGCAGCGAGTAAGCCGACACCGGCCACCATCTCCTTGAATGAGCTTAACACGATGACGCTCGAGCGGTGCTGAAGGCGGCCAACGCCGAACTGGAGTTCACCTGCGTAACCAAGGAAGAAACTGCACGGATCAAAACAGATCAAGGGGCGAGCTCTCAAAGCCATGCTCACCTTTCTGGAGGAAGCAGGTCCGTTCCAGATATCCACAGCGGTAAGAACCAAACCGCCCACGAGTAGAAACAAAATGGCTATAGCGGCATCCTGGCTTCCTCACACCACCCTCTCCCGCCGGCCGCTGGTTGTTGGGCGGCCCTGCACCCTCTCCCCATCGCCGGGCGGGGAGAGGCGCTGTTTGGCTTGTTTTTAGATGCGGAGCATCTCTTGCTCGGGTCTATGCAAGCTGCGCGCGTTCCCCATCACGTGACCGGGGCGGGGTCTGATGGGTCTGAGCGTGTTTCCCCGGAGGAGGGAAAGGAGGAAAGTTTTCGGCGCGCGGGTCGCAGCGCCAGGCCAGGCCTTTCTAGTGGGGTAAGCTTTCCCCGCAACTCCGCGTCGTCTGCTAGCATTTGCCGACAGCTCGCGACCGTTGCAGCCTAGATCTCGCCGGCCAGCCCGGGTCTCGACGAGGAAACCTGCAAGCGCTGTTAGGGCATTTTGCGCCGCCTTACCGTGGGGTCTGATTAGACTTTTCAAAGTTACTCGTGCTACATCAGTTCACCGCTGTTGACTCCACTCGCCTCAAAACGCCGCTCGGCCAACACTACTCGGCCGGCGCCTCGTCAATTCTCCACATGGGGCGGTCGCCCTCAGTGGCCTCCTTGGCGACCGAACAGCCGGGCAGTGACAGACAGGTCCAGGAGCCCACTCGTATTTGATAGAAGAGCAGTAATAAAAATAGGACCGTACACACATACGATCGGCAGTCTCCAAATACTGTAAACGACTAAATTTTCGCGAGGACCTAATTTTCGCGAATTTTGCGAATCGCTGACATTTCGCGAAAAATGCGTCCCGCGAACAATTCGGGCAATATGTGAACGCTACAGAAGCCACACTCAATTCGCGAAAATTAGAACCCGCGAATAATTTCAAATTCTCAGCTTCGGCCCGATTCGCGAAATCTTGAGCCCGCGAAATTAAGACGTTTACAGTACTTATTTTTTTCCCGTCGCGTACAATAAGCAGCTATGTTCTAATTCTCCGAAATGTGTTTTTTCCACCTAAGCCGTTCCGCACAGGCATCTCAAGAAGCCTGGAGGTTTTCCCGACCCCATTAGAAAGGTTCTTGACAGGCTTTCAGACATTTCAAGGCATTGTAAAGGGCACTTCAGACAATTCAGGAGAGCCTCTGACGGGGCTTGCGAACCCACCAGGAAATATTGGTGCCCCCTTCAAACATCTCAGAAATTCCTGAAGTCCCCTTCACACCCTTTAAAAAAATCCTGAAGTCCCATCAGAGCGATTTTCAATAGGGAGATGCCGACACTTCAACGAGAGTTGTTGAATACGGGAAAAGGACGGTGTCATCAGTTGTGCAAAGCTTGTTATCAGTATTTGGAGCTGAAGTCCTGGAAAAAATCATCGTTTTTGGTCCATATTTCAAAGTTGGCACAGTCAACGATAGCTTCTGCTGTCTTTAGGAAGTCCCACCCGAGTATGATATCGCATGAGCATTGTGGTAGAACTAGAAACTGTACTATATAAAGTTGTTGAATAAAAATGCGAGCAGCGCAGCAGGCGTTCGGTTTTATAAAATTGGTCCCTGCACCACGGAGTACTTCAGTTTTTGAAGGTGTCTTGAATTTACGTAGTATTTGACAGATATCTTGGTGCATAACGTAAACAGACGCTCCAGTGTCGACAAGTGCAGAAAAATGATGATGATCAATCGTAAGGTGAACTAGGTTTCTTGGTGA
The DNA here is from genome assembly GCA_013358835.2 of Ixodes persulcatus. NCBI lineage: Eukaryota > Metazoa > Arthropoda > Arachnida > Ixodida > Ixodidae > Ixodes > Ixodes persulcatus. The sequence goes on from JABSTQ010010497.1 coordinate 49,635, forward strand.
ATATGAAGGTTTCAGTTGCAATCGACAGTTAGCAGTTTCACCTCCGGAAACTGCAGACATCAGTTTTCCGAGGGGAAAGGTGTGCGGGGAGGTCCAACATTCATCGGAGACAATGAATGACGACGTCGGTAAGGGGACAGCGACCATGGTCGACGATTGAGCCTTTGGGGTTGGGGAGGAGGTGAGGGTTCAACGTAATGCTGGCTCTCTCTCTGTAGTCCTGGCGGTCACGAGGTTGCAGCGTGTAGTTTGCGTCACCACGGGGTTGCCAGCTTCGGCCTTCGTCGGCATGACGGCGACGGCAAAATCGAGAGATGTGTCCACGTATTCCACAGTAGTAGCAGGTGGGACGATTATCTTCCGTCGACTACATTGTTCGAGGACGTTGCCACAATGCACGGTTTGTCTTCAAGGTGGCAAGTTGTGGTTGTAGTGGCTGAGGTGGTGGTGGGGTAGGGATCCTAAGAAGAACTTCGGCGTAAGTTGGCTGAGGAGGTGTATTTACTGTTACATAGGGTACGGGGGTTGGCTGTGTGAGTTCTTTGACGATGTCCCGAATTTGTTGCGATGCGAGTATTGCGTGGATGTTGCGGCGAAAAATGAAGCAACTTCTTTGCGGACTATTCGGCGAATCGTTTCTTGCAAGTCAATCTCATTTCGTGAAATAGAAAGGATGTCGGTATCAGCAGACGGTACTAGACTGCCTTGTGTACGTTGGCGACGAGCTGCTTCGAGGGACTGACAAATGGTTACGATAGCGCGGACGTCAGCTGGAGGTTGCAAAACGAAGAGGTTAACGGCTTCGTCTGCGATGCCTTAGAGCGCGTGTCTAACCCACTCACTTTCTGGCATGTTAGGGTCGATCTTTTTGCAGAGCGTAAGGACATCCTCGATGTACGATGTGTAACCTTTGGCGCGGAGCTGTGACCGAGTGGCCAGTTTTTTTCGGGCGGTCGCCTTACGATCTTCAGGGCGGCCAAATATTTCTTGTATGCGGGAAAAAAAGGCTTCCCAGGAAGGCATTTCTCCTTCATGGTTTAGAAACACTATCCTCGCGACATCGCTCAGGTAAAATATTACGTTTACTAGCTTGGTTGGGTTATCCCAGCGGTTGTGGAGACTCACCCGTGCGTAGTAATCGGCCCACTCCTCTATGTCTTCGTCTCCGAGTCCTGAGAAAACTCGTGGATCGCGAAAACGAGAGGGCAAACAGATGAGCGGCGTTGTTGGGTGGGTAGATTGTGAGGAGGACGTAGGGTGCGATAGTAAAAGAGCTGGTGGAACTACCGATGATATAGGGGTTGTCACTGCCGAGGTAGAAGGCGTGCTGCCGCTATCGGGACTCCTGCCAGCGACGGTGATGTAGTCTGAGTGGTCGGCGCAGAAGTCGTCATGGTAGATGTGGTTGTTTTTCGGCGTCGGAGCTCCAGGTTCACGTTGTCGGAATGCTGAAGTCCAGTGATACGATAGCCGGTTGCCGTGATGGAGGCAGGGGAGCTGGGTCTGCACCTCCACCAGACTGTGGGGGTGTTTCTAGAACCAAGGAAAGAACCAGGCGGAGACGTGGGTCTGGCGGTTTCAGATTCAATGTAATCCGCGAGCGAGAGATCTCGCCCTGACAGCGCGTTCCCTTCCCGCGCAAGTTGGCGCTGTCGCTGGCTGTATGGCTTGCGCCACGACTAGCCACGGCACTCGCCACTATATATATATAACTGGGATTCCTCATTAAGAACTCAATATACAGAGCTCCCACCCGTGCGTACATGCCGTACCCGTCGTACCGCAAACAGGTTTTATTTACGTTTTTTTTTTGTTTTGGGCCGATCCTTTAAATGGCCGACTGATAGCTTCCACCACGGGCTAAATCAGCCAATCAAAACTCGATTCTGCGGACTTGACTTCCGGCAAGATGACTGAATGGAATTGGGTACTCTGGGAACTTTCAGTGACTCTAGTTTTTACGTTTAGGAGCCACTCCTTCTGTACGAGCTATTATATGTTTACCCCTAGCTCACAGGGGGGTGGAAGTTACGGTCTCGAGCTCAAGCAGTGATCAGATAAGTCACGAGAATCATTCTGTTTAATCTGCCATCGCGCAGCCTCTTCCTGCAGCCTCTTGACGGTCCTTAGCGAAACTCTGTCGAAGAGTATATTGGTGGCATGGATCTCCACATCGTCCGAAGCATCCTCGTTGCTTGTGGCCTTTGGGGCTCTGGACAGCGTATCGGCCAATATCAGCTCCTTTCCTGGAACAAACTGGAGACTGAAGTCGTATTTTAGCAGTCGAAGAAAGAAACGTTGATGTCTGGGTGGCATCTCCCCCAACGCCTTGTTGGCGATTTGAATGAGCGGCTTATGATCAGTTTCAGCTGTAAACTTGATGCCATAAACAAAGGGGTGAAATTTTTCGCAGCCGAAGGTTAGGGCAAGGGTCTCTTTTTCAATCTGTGAATATCGGGATTCGGCATCTGTCAAAACTCGGGAAGCGTAGGCAATTGGTTGCCACTCTTTACCATGACACTGAAGCAGCACCGAGCCTATTCCAAATTTGTATGCATCCGAAGACACCTTGGTGGGCTTTATTGGGTCAAAAATTGCCAATTGGGGATGTTGTGATAGGGATTCTTTTAGTTCTTCAAATTGTTTTTGGTGACTTGGAAGCCATTGAAATATAACGTCCTGTCTTGTCAGCTCTCTGAGTACTTTTGTATTTTCTGCTAAGTGTGGTAAGTATTTGCTGAAGTAATTAATCATGCCTAAGAGACGCTGGACCGCTTTCTTGTCTTCAGGCGCCGGCATGTCCAACAAACTGCTGATTAACGCAGGGCTGGGCTTTATGCCCTCAGAGCTGATCACGTCGCCCAGATAAGTGACTTCTGTTTGTGAAATTTTGCATTTTTCTGCGTTGAACGTTAGCCCGGCAAGCTGGGCCACTTCCAATGTCGCCCTTAATCGAATGTCGTGCTCCTCTTAAGTGCGGCCCCAAATCAAAAGATCATCAATATACACATGCACTCCTTGGAGACCCTCGAAAATTTCGCTTAGTGTTTTTTGAAATACTTCGGGTGCCGATGAGATACCAAAAGGAAGGCGAAAGTAGCGGTATCTGCCAAATGGTGTAGCGAACGTGCAAAGTTTTGATGTTTTTTTGTCCAGGGGGATCTGATGGAAACCTGCTTTGGCATCTAATGTTGTAAAGAACTTCGCTCCTGCTAGTTCTGCCTCTATGTCTTCTCTGCGAGGCAGCTGATAGTGCTCGCGTTTAATGCTTTCATTTACCCTTCTGCGGTCCATGCATACACGTAGACTTCCATCTTTTTTTCTTAACAATTACGAGAGGACTCACCCAGTCAGTTGGTTCATCGACTCGTTGGATGATTCCTGCTTTTTCCATCCGTCGGAGTTCAGTGCGGAGGGGCTCCCGTAGCGCCAGGGGTACTCGTCGAGCAGGCTGCACGGATGGCTGCGCATCTTCCCGAAGAACCATATGGTAATGGCGCTTCACACATCCGGTTCCCACAAAAGCTCTGGAAAACTCGTCTGCAATAGAAGGTCTTGCGTCGACGGTACATACGCGCGACACCAGTCCGAACACCTCACTTGCCTCTAGTCCTAGAAGTGGCTGGCGACCATTCTTCACTACGAAGAAATCGACGTAAGCTTCTTTTCCGTTGATCTTGAGTCGAAGTCTCGTCACGCCGAAGTGTTTTATCAGTCCGCCGTCGTAACTACGAAGTGCAGCTCGATTGGGCTTTAACTCTGGTACTTTGTGCTGCTTAGCGTACAGTGAATAAGGCAGCAAGTTTGCCTGATACCCCGTATCCACTTTGAGCATGATTTGCCCTCCTCCCGCGATTGAAGCACGTACGATCCAGTCCGCCTGACTTTGTGAACTCTTGACACCAACATTCAGAATATCAAAGTCGTCATTCTCAGAAAGCTGTCTGCTGTATCCACCGTTGCTGTTCTTGCTTATACAGCAGTTCTGCGTCTCTGCCACTTGCCGACCCGCCAGACAGCACGCGGCAAAATGATTGTTTTTCCCGCAGTTGTGGCAGGTTTTCCCTGAGGCGGGACACCGTTGAAAGTCGTGAACGAAATTGCAACGACCACAGCGGTTCCTCGACTTGTTACGCATCTGTCCCGCATTTGTTCTTCTGACTGCATCGGCCTGCTTCTCGTCTATGTCCCATGCTTGATTCTGTTTTTCTGAAACTTCTGCCGCTTGGCATATTTGTATCGCTTTATCAAGCGTGAAATCAGCTGCCCGTAGGAGCTTTGTTCGAAACTTTTTTTCAGAAATTCCAAACACGATTTGGTCCCGCAGCATCGAATCTGTAATGCTTCCAAAATTGCACGACTGGACCTTGGTTCTTAAGCCTCAAAGGAACTGTTCAAAAGACTCACCTTCTTGTTGCTGCGTGACTCTGAAGACATACCGCTCGTAGGTCTCATTCTTCCGTGGAATGCAGTAGGCTTCAAACTTTTGCACCAAGGTCGTGTACAATTCTTTGTCCTCTCCGTTGAGAAATACGAAGTTGTTGTAGACCTCGATCGCTTCTTCTCCGGCGACATGGAGTAGCAAGGCCGCCTTTTCGTCTTCCTTCTTCTTTGCAAAACCCGTGGCCTTCAGGTACAAGTCTAACCTTTGTTTGAACTTGATCCAGTTCTGCTCGAGTTTGCCAGAGAGTCGGAGTGGCTCGGGAGGTTTCGGCGTATCCATTTCGGTCGTCGGACGCGCTAAGCCTACTTGTTCCAAGATCCTGTCGGCTGCGCCATGTCTCAAGCTCAAGCAGTGATCAGATCAGTCACGAGAATCATTCTGTTTAATCTGCCATCGCGCAGGCCCTTTTATACCCGAACCCAGGTGGCAGATCCAGCCAGCAGTGACGTCCTGTGATGTCATAACCGACACAGTTACGGGCTCGTTAGACCAGTCCTACCTTTATCTTTCAAGACGGGATCACGCTCTTGCCCACACGCACGTGCAAAGAGCAAGGTAGGTGATCAAAGAGAGCCGACTGATTGATCCGGCGAGTGTGTAGCTCCCACCTTACTGTCAGCCAACGCTACTAAATTACCTCAGTTGTGAAGCTCCCGCGGAAGGCGGTACCCCGTTCACTCACTCCAGTCCGCCTCCCGTAAGGTCACTCTATACTGAGGAGGTACCATAGAGTAATCTACACAAGGTAAAGAGCGGACACTTCCATAGGCCCCAGCGGCCCACTTAGCTGGCAGGGAGCGCACTCAGCGGCCGTCGTAGTCCCCAACTGAATGAATGGAGTAACAATAAAAAGAAAACTTACCGGATGGATAGATATCTAGTTTGGCGTAGTGTGTTGAGCGGTAGCCTGCGCCATCTAGTTTGCCGCGAGTTATGTTTTCCTACTATTCCCGCATGCCAAATTTCAGCTATAATTACTTCACACGTATGTGTGAATCCTAATGCGCACAACTAATGGACAATACTATATACAATTAGCACTGACTTTACAAGCCAGGAAACCCATGTAGGTTAGTGCTGCCCAGAACACCACCAGGGAGTAATCAACAAAGTTCATTTTCGCAACAAAAAATATGATGAGCAGTTTGTGCCTCGTGTATAATTACAAAAACTACAAAACACAAGCACCGTGTATCAAGGATTCACAAACAGTACATGCTACAAAAAAACGACAAGCATATTATGGCATGCATGAAAATCTTACCAAACGACTGGAATTACAACTGCAATTGGATTAAAAGCCTGTTTTGTATTCTCAAGCAAGTTCCATGGAAGGCGCACACACACATATAACATATGCAGCTTCAGGAACAAATACTACAAGAAAAAAACTGGCCATGCAGTATCAAAGCTCGTTGATCCAATGCAATTTGTATGCAAATAAAAAGTTCAGCAGAAGAATTTAGAGACGCACGATGATCACAATGAGAAAAAACAGACAAGTAAATGCCTAAACGAGATTGCCACTAGTATACACCTACTTAGTTTGTGACATAGTCATTAAATAACCAAAACACAGCCTGCACTACACCATTGAACATACCTTGCTTCTGCTGATTTAAGTAACAATAATGAGCAAAATAACAAGAACTGAAAGCCAACCGACGGACTAATGCAGGTTATACGTTCATGTCACGCTTAACATGTCACATTTAAGATTGAAGTTTTAACATGATCACTACCATAAAAAACACATATGAAATGGCTGACAAAGTCTGTTACAAGCAGACTGGTGCCCGGTGTACCTGCGACCCACTCATCACAAATGATTCCACCAAGGCTTGGCTGGCCATCTGCACTGTCTAATTAAGTACTTCTTACAGGGTGTCTACCAAATGACTTCTTCCAAAGACCACGATTTTTCCAGGTTTTCCTTGACTATTTAGATAAAATTCCCTTTCTGCACCTTCCCTCGAAGGATGACATTTTGGGCAATGCTATTCAGCAGAGCCGTGGCGACACCTGATCGCCGGTCTTCGTTACGCACCACCGTGCCACTTTCACTGGTCACTTTCCCTAATTTAGCCAACCTTTTGACAGTTTTCCTGATAATTCCCAGGTGATCCAAAATTCCCTAAGAATTTCAGGCTTGCCAGGTTGGTAGACACCCTGATCTCAATCTCTTTCAGACTTCACATATGTGTATAGCAGAAACAATGTCCAAAAGAAAAGTAAGTTGCATCCAAGATGAGTGACCTAAGAGAGTATTAACAAAGATCAAAATGGGAACTTACACATTCCACATGACCATAATGGAAAAAAAAACAGACATGACCATCTAAAAAAAAGTCACTACAATAGACAGTAGAGGACTAGAGTGCAACCTACTTGCTGCAAATAATCCCAACAAATGGCTAGTGTGCAGTCTGCACGGCCCAATAAAATCCCAATAAAACTAATTTCACTCTTGCAGATATCTTATGAAATGTAAGATAAAGGCTGAAACACATCACCAGAACGAAGTTCTACCCACTGAACTTTTCAAGCTGCACACGAGAGACGCGAGAATGGAAGCGAACTTTTTCCAAGTTTCCATTTACGAAACGGACATGCCAGCACAATTGAATCCTGCGAAACATTTTTAAATACCGTGCACGACATTCTGGAGTGCAAAAATTAAAATCACCAACAACCTGTCGTCTCGTGGAATTCGGAAAAACTTTGTTCCTGGCTTCTCGCGCGTTCTTCCATTGTTTCCGCACCAGGCTACGCAACAGTAGCTGCCGTAGCCAAACATCCTGGCGGCATCAGCTGGGAAACAAAAAGAGCACAAGTCAATTTGGGATTACGCGAATATAGTGCCTTCATTTCATAGCGATTTGGAAAGTAAGATTGTTGAAGCGACAATAAAGAGCGGTGATAAAGAAAAGCCTTCATGGTATTGCCACACCCCATTTCTTTGTATTTTCCTCGTGAGCGCGCTTTGCTAGGATAGCCTCGCACTAAGCAAAGCGCGCATGAAGGCTACGTGTACTATGCTTCATACCTGGCGCCAGGTACAACGCTGTCAAAGCTGCTGGCGCGAAAGCCACGCGCTCGCGCCACCAGCATTGACAGCGATGCACATGAGGTATGAAATTGAGTATGCCTTGAGTGCCTTTACTGTCGCTCTCGCTGCACGAGCGCACGCGTGCACGTGCGACTGCCGAGGCTTCATCCAGAGCAATAGACGATTGCAAACAGGGCATCTGGCGGCCGCCATGCTCTTCCTCGTGTGAGCAAGCACGTGGAATTCCAGGCCTGCCTGGGCTATCTTCACGTGCATGCTGCACGTGCTTGCACGGATGGGGCACCAGCCGGGATGCCATGCTTGCAAACGTATATAGACCGATCTCACCAGCTAGTTTAAGTACGCCACCGCTGCCGACATGCATCGTGGGAGCTGTAGTCTTTCTGCACGCGCGACAACCCTGCTGGAGGTCTGCGCGAGCAGAGCACGAGGCGGCATGAGCTTTCTCGTGAACTGGCGTCTGCCTCCTACGAACTACAGTTATGGCGGCGTCACGCATGCGTGGAATGCTTGGTGAGATCGGTCTATTAGCTCGCGCTTTAGCCCGTGCGTCCAACTATAGCCAAAAGCACGCAATATACGGTGTCAGTAAAACGACTCACCTTTCTAACAACGGAAGAATGACAAGACGCCCGCACGAGCCATTCAGGCGAAGCCCAACTAAAGTGAACTAGAGGAGAGGTAGCGAGATCAGGCGCCGAGGCGCGCCATGCATTGCTGTGAAGCGGCGCGTGTGGATAGGTCCCGGATGTACGCGATGGCGCTGCGGACGTGGTGGCTGTAATATTCGAGCCATCAGAGCGTTCCGAAGGCCCTGGGCGAGCAGTGTTGGCTTGCGTTTTTGGCAGCTCGAAGTGGCTCCCATTCTGAACCGCTCTTTACCCCGTGTTACCCGTGTCTGCTGTCGTTTATGGCCATTGAAGTGCCATGCCGAATCGACGTCGACAACGCCCCTGCTTCGCACCGGGGTGCCAGAGGGGCTATCAGTGGCGGAAAGGTGAGCAGCCTTCGCTGTTCTCAGTACCTTAGGAGGAAGAACCAAGAAACGTTTGGCAACGGAACTTGCATCGCCAGGATAAACTCCTGGACGAAACGTGTTTGGTGTGTGCGCTTCATTTTGAGCCATCGTTTATAACGCGAGACTTCGTTCACATTATAAACGGAGAAGAGGTGCGCATTCCGCGTGGAAAGCCGCAGCTCTTGCCGAGCACTGTGCCGACGTTGCTTCCGAATGGTCCGAGCTACCCATCAAAGAAAGTGTCGCAGCCAAGGCCCGCGAGAAAGCGAAAAAACGCCGATGCTTCCTCAGTTGACGGTAAAAGAAAAGGCCAAACACTGCCTGTCCAACTGCCTGCAGCAGCACCACACCGGCTGCAGCCGGCGTTTGATGAAGCCTGTATGCCCGACGAATCCTCCACGCTGCGTGTCCCCTCCAAGTATTGGAGCTGTCACCGAGTTCCGAGCATCAGTGGTCTCGTGTATTGTAAACTTAAAATGTGTGACAATAAAGTTTTATCCGAGAGAGTAGTGACTTTTCACGAGACAGCATGCCTGGTGTTGTATACACTGTTTATCTTTGTGGCCGCATGGCTGAAGGAGGACGCGTCGTCAGCTCCGAGGAAGCGGAGGTTCTTCTCCGAGACGTCGACTCCTATCGCCCCTGTGGAGGTGCCGTGCCGACGGAAAATAGGTCCCGCGATCAATTCCGGTAAAATGTAAACACGTTGGAATCTATAGTGAGATCCCACCGCGTCGCGAAAATTAGAACCCGCGAATTATTTCAAAACTTGAGCTTCGACCTAAATCGCGAACTATAGAGCCCGCGAAAAATAAGTCGTTTACAGTATTGTGTCCTTGCTGAGTTTAACTAATAAAAAGTGTATTCATGTATGGCTGTTTGCTGTTACACAAGTTCTTTTTGTCGAGTAGTATATGCCCAACAGGTTTCTTTGAAATTGGCTTAACGAGACACATAATGGTGAATCAATAAAGGATATTAAACCTTGGGGGTTAGCTTTGCACGGTTTTAATGCTAGGGATAAAAGGTATGCCCTGTTGAAACGATTCCATGCCATTCTTGAGGCTTGAGCCGTGATTGTTTAGATATCTAGGAAACATCAATATGATCCGCGCGCGAGTGAAGGACTTCTTGCCCATTAAATAGCTTCACCCTGTTTCTAATGACATACTCCTAACGGGCCCACCTGCCATAAGAAGACAAAAAAAATTGCAAATACATTCGAAACGCCACTCAGGAACTTGGACAGGTGGTGTTCGCCTTCCACGTCGCGCATTTCTGCTTTGTACCCCGCGCAAAGCGAACACGGGACGAATTGCGTTAATTTTGTGTCGCGTATTTCTTTTATGGGGTTCGGACATAAAACGGCAAAGATTTCAAGCCGAAAAGCTTCAACAAAGAGTGTTTAGTCGCGCAGCAAAGGCAATGCGAGCCGCCCTGGCCACCCGCTTCATCCAGCCCATGAATTCGCGGCGCCCTCTCGAGCCGTCGACACGAAGTGCGGCCGCCGTCAGCGCTCGCTGACCTCACTATCCCTCTTATAGTTCACTTTGGCCCAACCGACCTTTCGCGCGACGTGACCGGAAAGCCACCGTCCGCCGAGTCGACGGCCCCAAAGCCATCCACTGAGCCGCAGCCAAAGCCGCAGCTGTTCAAATTGTTTTTAAAAGTATTTGGAGCTGCTGTTAATTTTGAAATGTTAGGTTGTAGAGTGGAGTTATTTATCGAGGGTAAAAGTATGATAAATGTCTAAATCAAGTGTGTGACTGCAGTGCTACTGAACGGTCGTGGTAGTCCCTAGCTCATGGGCCGCGAATCGGCTCGAGTGGCCACTCTTTTCGTTTACTGTGTTACTCTATGGAGGTACCGCCAAGCCTCCTTTCCTTCGCGAAAACCTCACACTTTCTTCCTCTCCACGATTCTCCCGCGCTTCCGTTTCGGCGCTAGCGCCGCCTAGGGCACCCCCTCTGTGGGACGGCTCGGCTGGTTGCCGCTGGAAATGCTGCGAGATTGCGTGCTCTTGTTTGTTTTTAGCTTGCACGGTTCTGTTTTCTCCAGAATTTGAGTTTGCAATCTCGAAGCTAAGCAAGACATACCACTGGGTATGTCTTGTTCTTGCCTCACGTTTAGCGCGAGCACGTCTTCTGGTGCGCGTTAGGATTACACGGCTAGTTTTGCGTATACTCGGACACGCAAAACTAGCCGTTGCTCGGCAAGCTAGTTGTTCGGGGTCGTATGGTATGTTTCGCTGTATGAACATTTATTCAACACATTTGAGCTTCTTAACAGATACCCATATCATCATACCTCCGTGTTCTGACATTTGAGCGATAGGGCGAAGGTGATAAGAGGCAATTAGTGCGCGCTCCTCAAGTTGGAATGCGAGGCCCATTCCAACGGGATATTTCAAAGCCGCCTTCTCGCGCTGTGAACAGAGAATGGTCTTGTTGCTGATTGTTTATGCGTTTCTCGTTACGGACCAGCGAAGTGAAAGCTTGTTCCGCTCTGTGCCTCCCTGGCTCGCATGCGAGCTGGTGCAGTGCGGGCATCGTTTTTTCAGGCTGCGTGCTCGCGCTCGTACCTTTTGCCTCGTGCGCAGGTACGGCGAAATGAAGCATACTTGTCTAGAAATAGCCTGCACACACATCAGAGCGCTGAAACGTCTGCAGAAACCACCATCGCGCACCGTAGCGAAACGCAACATACAGATTTTATTTTGTAAACATGCGCGAGTAGGGTACTGAAGGCTGATGACTTCAGCTTGCTATTAATTGCGTAATTATACGTACCAAAGGGGTTATGAGGATTTTTAAGCATTAGTATTTTCACGAATAGATTCTCCAGTATACTGGCGAATGATGTGAGCGGAAACCTTAGGGACGGAATTTGGTCATTCACTCGTTAGTGATGGAACTAGTCTCCGATTGGAAGATTGACATAGCTTTAGGTGGGCTATACATGTAAACAATACAGTGCCCTATTGCACATGCTATAGGGCCAACATTCAAGCAGTCCATCGGAAGATTCAATGCAAACCACGAGTCATTTATTAGCACTATATGCATTTTTTTACAGAATACAGAGAGAGGAAAACACCTAACACACAAACAATGTTCTATCGCCTGATTTGGCTTGCCACCACTAGCATACCGACACTTCTGCTCCCACATGTCTGATTATGCATGCGAAAAATCGGCCTATGGTTTTCGTCCTTTACTTACTTTTAAGACACCCCAGTATTTCGGTTAACTGTCTCGTGCGAAAGCTAGAAGTGGCGACAAACGGAGAAAGAAAATACGAACAAAAACAATACTCAAAACAGAAAAGATTTTGAATTGTACTTATTATGCGTGGCGCGCATACTCGCGACGGGAAAGCGGCCTTCAAACCAACCTCGCACGTATGATAAAACATAGTGTAGTAGTGGGATATATAGTAAACAATACTCTCCTAGGAGCTGCAACTTACGTCACACAGCCTGCACGTGGGTTTGAATGCGAAATCCTACCTTCGGACTCGCGACAACCAAATCTTTCTTCTCTTCTTGTTTCGTTCCCCACGTGGAACCCCGAACAGCTTTTTCGCCGTTCCTTGCTTGTTCGAGCAGCTCAAAGCGCAACAACACGTCATGTCGGCTGTCGCATATCGTTATCATGAAAATAAAAATGTTCCTAACGCGCAAACGTAACTATGCAGAGAACTTGTTGCGTCGCAAGCGCCGATGGTAGAGCCAGCCTCAAAGTCCGCGAGACGGGGGGCATGAATGCCGGACGGAAGTCGCAACCAAAACCCCATGGGCCACTCGGCCATTGAGACATAGTGGAGAGGAGGAGTTTCACGAGGGGGAGACGCATTTTGTAGAGGGCGAGAAGGTTTCGGCGCAGGAATTTTAGAACAATGATTGGCGTTACCTTCCCAGTATAGAGTGACCTTAGCTTTCCATCGTTCGAAGCGCCATCTACAGGGTGATACAAGGAGACGCCAGGCTCTTTAAATCGACCGGAAAATTCGGTTTCTTAACCTATCGCGCTACGACTTTGTGCAGCGTTGTCCACAGATGGTGTTTTTTTTTTTTTTTTTTTTGTAAAAGTTGCATGAGCGAACTTCCCTGAGGAAAAAGTAAAAAAAGAAAAAGGCTTAGCTCCTATGGAAACGCAGCGACGCCACCGGTCTTCAAACAACACGGCGCCGTTTCGCACGGGAGACAACAGATGGCGCAACGAACGCCGCCAACGAACGAGCATACGGCGCCGAGTGCCGGCGTCTTTTCTTTAGCAGACGATCTTTTCGGCTCAAAAGCGGCGCGCGTTCCGCAGGGGGCGACGATCGCAGAAACAAAAACAACAACTGATATAAAAAAAAGCTCGCGCCGCTTTTGATTCGAAAAGATCATCTGCTAAAAAAAAAAGACGCCGGCTCTTGGCGTCGTATGCTCGTTCGTTGGCGGCAGTTGGCGTCGCGACCGCTTGCGCCATCTCTTGCCTCCCGTGCGAAACGGCACCGTGTTGTTTGCAGACCGGTGGCGCCGCTGCGTTTCCATAGGAGCTAAGCCTTTTTCTTTCTTTACTTTTTCCTCAGGTAAGTTCGCTCTTTGCAAATTTTACGAAAAAAAAAATGCACCATCTGTGGGCAACGGTGCACAAAGTCGTAGCGCGATAGGTTAAGAAACCGAATTTTCCGGTCGATTTAAAGAGCCTGGCGTCTCCTTGTATCACCCTGTATATTTTTGTTTGCGAACTGTGTGTTTCATAGAGTACGGTGCAACGCCATCTAGACGCTGCGATTCGAAACGTACGTATCTCATAGCATACACTGCGGTTAACAAGCCAGCCGTCCGGCGCGTCGAACGAAGGGAGTGGTGAGTGAGGGGGGTACTGCTCCTCTATGCAGCGTCTATGAGCAGTTCCGGAACTGACCTAATCTAATAACGTTGCCGTCAGTTTAGGGGTGAATGGAGTATAGTTAGCGCCCACTGCAAGGTCGATTCTAGAAGTGACGATACAAAAGGAGAAAAGATTTCGTTTCAAGACTTTATTGCATCCAAGGTAACATTAGAGTTTCCTTTCCGAAGATCACAGTGCCATTGCCGTTTCTTTACAACGAGTCACTGCAGCACATAGATGTCACTCGATTTGGAGCGAGAACACACTGTAAGAACGCATAGATCGGTACAGTATTACATCACAGCTTGCGTGCAGAGCTCGAGTTACATTTCGTCCGAGGTTTATTCGTTTAAATAACCTAAAGCGACAAGAAACATCTACAGATTTACAATGTCTATGCACAGGAATCACCGTGGTTGGCTCACTCAGAGCCACCAGAGAAGCAACGCTCCAGAGTAACAGGTCTTCAGCATTCTTGATGCTTAAAATAATTGTTGGCAACTATCCGAAGCTTCAGGTCAAATTGCACGAAATCCCATTCCGTCCTCTGAAACTTTAGAAGAACCCGCTCTGCACTAGGCAACAAAATGGCGGCGGCCGCCTTACGATTGAGGAATGGAGTGGCGACACTCTAAGCGTTGCCTATCTAGTGGCTCGAGGTTTCCTGTTGGCTAGATCACTAGTCACTTCACCGCACCCGACCACCTGTTCCTTCCTCGTCATCATTTTTCTCGCGATTTCTTGGCCTTGTAGTCCACCCACCTACCCGTCTTATGCATATGCCGACGTATCACATGACAAATAGTGTAACGCTCTATCTGTCTCAGTGTCACAACCGAAAGACACAGCTCATGCACTATACCGTTTGGTGAACTTCCAGCACAAAAATTACCGACTTTTTTCTGAAGTAATAAAGCGCAGTAAAATGAGCAAGGACAAATGATCACAGCTGTCATGTTACCGAAAGTAATGCACCGCAGGAAAACAATATATCCTGTGCGTTCTGCTAATGCCTCAACGTCAAGCTGGACATAGGTATATGACAAAACGAGCGAAAAAAGAAAACAAAAAAAAATCACTAAGCTTAGGAATGTCGTCGTTATGTATTCGTATTTTTTTTATGGAAAAGGTTGCATGACTAGTTCCAAGGGATAAATTGGAAATAGCGGGACACACTCTAACGTTTCAACGCGCGTGTAAGGACATGTATGAATGGCCGTCCTCTGGTGTGCGTTAGGTATTGTGTTGGCATACTTTTTCCACTGCAGAGCGAGCTATTTGAATTCGAATGTTGATGCGTTGAAAGTATTAAAAAAAGGATAAAGAAGTGTTGAGGCGTTGGTTGACCCCTTAGAGTTACTATAATGTACGCTAGAGGTTCAACTGGCGCTAGTGTGCGGTTTCAAATTGAAGCAGACGGCAGCCGGTTTGAAATTGACTTCCGTTAATGAATTTTGCTGGAAAAAAGTGAGTGCACTTTCTCCCTGCGCTTGTATATAAGAGCAAATATGAAGAATAATTCGTACGTACTAGCATAGCCGAACATTTCTCAGTCATACAAACGAAAATATTGGTCAGGTGCTGCGTTTTTCTTTCAAATTCATGGCATGCAAATTGGTGCTAAAATGGCTTTGCACATGAATTTATGTACACTGTTCAACACTGTTAGCGCAAACACGGCATCTGCGCTTTCCTGTAAGGGAAAGGGGGTTACGTGCAAAGGCAATGAGGAGCATCATGAAAATCCAGAAAGTCGTCAATAACTACGCACTGACACTGGGTAACTACCTAGCTGTGCATCTACTCGATCAAAATGAGGTAAAGCCGAGTAATGAGTGTGGCTTGCAATAAATAACATTAGTTTTATGCACACTGCTGCTCACGTTTGGGTGCAAAGGTATGTTTGTTCAAGCATTAAAGTTTATATCTGCATGCCCGAAAACTTTTAAAATAAGGAAAAGCCAGAAAACTCTCAGCGACCACTAAAACCAGCGAAATAATAAAAGGAAAACACGTTTATTAGTGCGCTTAATTTAACAGTCTTACGCGTTTTCACCGCTCGTAAATGAGGGTCGTATTAGTGGCATACAGATATGGCAGATTGTAAATATAAGCGTCATCGGCATGTTAGCGCTCCCCCAGCAAGTCCTACGTTCGTTTTGACTGTTATTCTTGCTTGCATTCGCCGCTTGTCAGTACGCACTTATTTATATATTTTTTAGTACCTCTAAGGCCCTGAAACAGGGATGGACAGTTCAAATTTGTAGGTAAAAAAAAGCATAAACACTCAAGGACAACGAAGCAAGAAAGCACCAACAAAACATGAAAAACAAAACAATTACAAAAAGTTAAAACACACTTGCATTCAAAAATACTAGTTCGTTGTGGATTCCAAAAAATCGCCTAGAATGTTTTTAAATACGTCTATATTGTTTGCTGTGACTATGTTGTCGGGTAAAGCATTCCAGTCAATTTTAATGAAACGTATGGAGGAGTTAGCGGAAAGAAGTGTCAAATGAATACAGGGGTTGTATTTTACAGCTGTTGTCTAATCTCTGAAAAAAAAAAAAAAAACGAAGTGGGAGGAGGATATAGTTTATTTTCAATTTTTGGATTATGGTGGTAAATCTTGTAAAATAGTGTCAAACGAAATATTTTTTGCCTCAAAGTGAGTTGAGGGAGGTTCGCTAGTTTTAAGCAATCGAGACACGCTTGTGTAAAACGAATAATTTGAATAAATAAATCGTAAGCTCTTTTCTGGGCACTTTCTAGGTCTTCGCTAAAAACAAATTTGACACGCAGAACAAATGGATGCAACATATTCTAGTTTCGGACGAGCTTAGGATAAATGTGCAATTCGATTTACATTAAGGGGTCGGGGGCAAGTCTTGAGTTCCGCTGCAGAAGACAAAGCGTGCTGTTTGCCTTAGCAACAATGTGACTGACGTGGGTTATGCATGTTATAATCGGTGGTTATATAAAGACCGAGATATTTATAAGTTGAGGATGTACGGAGCGCAATATTCTCAATTATGTAGATATAAGAAGACGGTGACGAAAACGTGAGAAAGTGAGTACATTGCATTTACCTAGGTTCAGTGACGTTTGCCAATTACCACACCGTTGTGCAACGGATGACCTGTCAGTTTGAAGGGATGAGTAGTAGTCGGCGCACGAGATACTGTGGAAGATTACGCGGTCATCTGCGGAAAGGCGGATTGTGGAAGAAACTAGAAAGAGGAAGACCATTACTGTAGATAAAAAAAAGTAGTCCGGGCACGCGCTCCTGGGGAACGCCAAAGCCGGACGTTACGCTCGATTTAGGTGACACTGAGTTTTTAACAACGGTATATTGACAGCGATCAGAAAGAAATTGAGAAATCCAAGCAATTATAGAGTGCTCAATTTTTGACTCGTGAACTATTTATATAAGGCGGTGATAAGGTACTCTTCGAAAGACTTAAAAAAATAAAGAAAGATTGTACTTTGTTTTTGTTTATGATCCAAATTGAATTGAACGTTATGTAGAAATCGGAAGAGTTCGGTTTCGCATGATAATTTTTTTTTTCTGATCCTTTTTGGTTTACGGTTAGATTATTAGATTCGATATATACAATAACATTAGAGAATATGATATGTTCCAAGATTCTTGAAGGGTACTGCTCAGTGATATAGGATGGTAATTGAAAGGTGTATTTGGTTTCCAGATGACACGGCTAATTTTCCAGTCATAAGGTACAGTCAGAGGCAATTTGACCTGCGACAACGTGAACGCTGGCGGAGCAGGCAAAATGCCGCATGGGGCGCAGCGGTCGCCGCGGCGTTCTCGGAACGAGACTCGGCGGACTGATCCACTCTGTAGAAGCGGGGGAGGGGGGGGGGGGGGTGATTAAGACGGAAGGGAGACATGAAGGGCCGGCTATGCGGCGCGGCATTTCGAAGCGGTTAGCTAAATACGCCGACTTATATTTTTTAAGTATTTTTATTGTTCCCTTCGCAAGGCTATCTCGGTTTGCTTCCGTTCTGGCGCTCATATCTTAGCATGAGTTTGTAAAGCCGTCGGGCATTACTATCAGTTCTTTCGCACGTGATGATTCCAACTTGATCTCAGTTTACGGGTCGCGGTTCAGTCTAACAAATATATAATTAAAAGTAAACGTATACCTTTTCCTCACATATCTGTAAAAATGTTATGCCACATTTACCGCCCACATGTTCATTGTTTTGTTTCAGAAATATAAAAAATATTTTTGAAAACACATGAAAAGTAAGCGTCAAATTCCTGTCAAGTGCTGGCCGATGGGTTTATCACAAGTTATCGCGAAGTCGCGAAGACTGCTTAAGTTTGTTAGTTTTAATTCAGGTGTTGTAAGCATAAGATAACACAGGAAAAATATTGTGCAAAAAAGAGCTTATCTGATATGATAGAAGGCCATTCTAGCGCGAGGGGCATTTGTTTTGACTCGACCTCCCCCGGCAGCGAAACGTGGACTGCTCCCGTAGCCTCTTCCCCAGCGCGAAAAAGCGAACGCAGCGCTGCGTACGGCAATTGCTCCCCGTGGCCGCTCGCTCCGTTGTCGCAGGTCAAATTGCCTCTGACTGTACGTTACCAGACGAAAGGGATTCACGAAAAATATCGGTTAAAAACAGAGACGACGCATGCTTTGTTTTCTGAAGTAATTTTGAGCTGATGATGTCTTCGCCAGAACTTGAGGAAATTTTCTGATGTTCAATGGTCTTGATAACCCCAGAATAGTCGATGGTAATGGTTTCCGTAGAAGGATGAGTGAGAGCAGAATGCCCGGAATTATGTTAAGATATTCGTTGGTGAAGATGAAACAAAACTAGTTGTTTAGGCAATCAGCACACTGGTCGCCAGGAAACACTTGACCTTCGCCATCGGTTAGAGCAAGAGGGGCGAACGGTTTAGGACTGAATACATTCCAGCAGTGTTTGGGTTTACCAGACACTACTTTTAATAGGTCGATGCCATAACATTTTGGTATGTCTTTTGAAATTTCGTATTGATAAAATTTTTCGCGTTCTTCGCATTTGTCCCATGACTATGCTTGAGGGAGACTATTTAGCACGCTTAAATAATCCTTTTTTCTTATTACCTAGTCGCTTGATTGCAGATCAACCTCTAAGCTGGTGACTCGCGATGATAGACTGGTTACAAGTTTTTCCGTTTGTGTTTGATTTTCCCCGAGCTCTTTTACTTGATTTATGAAGACAGACTATGCAGTTTCAAGTTTTTGTGCAATTGCATGGGTACTTATTTAAAGTTCTTCGCTTTGGGCCTTGGGTCAACCGACCTGGATTGAATTCTACATCACCACATAACATCAGAAGCAGTAGTCTCCAAAGAGATGTCAGGCATGTTTATGGGGTCGGCAGGACTACAAGGCAGATACAGTCGCTCTTGAAACATTAAACCGGTTTTGCTTCACCAACCTGTATGACGAAGAGCAGCAGTTTAACGTTGATCATCCCACAAGTGTTGCTGAGCCCATGGGCAATCTGTCGAAGCGCGGGGGCCTTTTGTAGCCAATGCTGTCGCTGCCGATGACGCCACCGCGGCGAGATGCAGATAATCCAGCGTGGCATTTTCGAAGATGGCGCCGGGTTTTTTTTTCGCTCCAGGCAGTTGGGCGGGCTTGGGTGAGACTGGGCCATATTCCAGGTGACTCAGGATCTGTATGGCGCGGAGCAACATTTTAACATTTATTGTTCCACGAGTGTTGCCGAGCCCATGGGGGATCTGTCGAAGCGCGGGTTCTTTGGTAGCCAAAGCTGTTGCTTGCCGATGGCGCCACCGCGGCGAGATGGAGATAACCCCTAGTGGCATATTCAAAGATGGCGCCGGTGGCTTTTTTCCGCTCCAGGCAGTTGGACGGGCTTAAATCGGACTGGGTCATATTTGAAGGTGACTCATGATCTGTATGACAAAGAGCAACATTTTAACGCCCATCGTTCCACGAGTGTTGCCGAGCCGTGGAACATAGAACTGGACCCGGAATACTAAGAATTAAACATCGCTCACTGGTAAAAAATATACTGTAACTAAGGCAATTTCACTTTTGTAATGTTAATAGAGTTACCTACTATTCGCTACGACTCAAGTAAGAATGGTAATTCCTGTATTGTTCGGCGAAGAGACAAAATGCACGCTTTTTTTCCTACAGGAGCACCGCAAAGGAGGATTGGTTGCTGTCTGCTTTAATCTGAAACAAGTGCCATAGACACAAGCGCCAGCTCAACATCTAGTGTACACTATAGTAACTCTAGGGTTTACCCAGGAGAAGTTGACCTTGGTCGTACCAACACCTCTGAGAGCACAAGGCGGCACATCGATAGGTTTTATAACTGACTGAGGGGACAGCACTGGGCACAGATTAGGCCCAAGTGCCGCGTTCGGGTGGTACTCGTGTTTTGTGAGCAGAACGCACACGCAGCGCTCGTGTAGAATCAGTGCGTCGCGCTGGCCTTCGGCGAATGACGTCAAAAATCAGACACTAAAGGCTTCTCGAACGTGTTCTTGCAAAACATCTGGCAATTTATCTTAACGTTTTTTCCAAGTATAAGAAATTGGCGCGAACGAGCCCGCTGAAAGTTTGCGAAACATCCCTGGCTCGTGCACTCGAACAAATCATAATAAGTTAGAGCTCCAGAAACATCGCCGCGAGGAATATGCTTTCCTCAGGCTAGGTCGTAACTTGTTTCGGGTAAACTGTAGAATCGGCAATCCCTCAACAGTCTAGGTCACACAACGAGCGAGTGCCCTTTCGGCAAGTTCCCGCATGTGCTGTGGTACTCCAAGGTCCGAGTACCATAGCCTGTTTCACCTTACGACTAACCGCAGCGGACTTACGAGTCATCTCGGTCAATCCCGCGCTGTGAACGGGTTCCGCGACCTGCGCATACCAAAGGTAACGTGAAACTTACACGGCAGGGGATTGGCTTTGATGGATCGTAGAGCCAATTGCAGTTCACCGTAAGGATAAATAGAGTATAGGAGTACTTTCGAGATCGGTTATAGCGAAGTCGGTTATAACAAAATAGCGGCTACAGCGAAGCGATCCCAATTTTCCATTCCCTTTTGCCCTTCGTTATAACCGAAGTCGGTTATAACGAAATAGCGGATATAGTGAAGTGATTTCCGATTCGCGTTGACTCCGTTATAACCGGTCTCGATAGTACTCGGAGCTGGGAGCACGATGAGGTCCAAACACTCTGGGTACACACTCACGTCACTTATTTTCACAGTCAAGTTACTGATCACACAGATATCCTACGTCACTTAGGACAAGGCTTTCCTTCGATTCTTTCAACTGTCAGCTGTGCTCCTAAGACTGCGGAATATGGACACTGATATGTGAAAGCGACAGAGGCTCGTGGGCTACACCGTTTTCGCATGGACAGAGCGACCGACGCCAACCTGTGGTCGCACATCAGCTAGTTTAGTATTGAGGAAGATGATAAAAGCTTAACTCGATGACGTGAAACGGGATAGAGGAAATGGGGGATATTTAAAATGCGGGAACACGGTGAAACGATACAAGAAAACTATTCTTATTAACGACAAGCAAACGTACAACTCTGAACGTTGAGAGGTTAAAATTATGGTTAAAGCGCCGCTCCGGTCAAACCTGCTAGAATGATCGCGTTGTGGGTATGTACACTTCAGCGTTGTAGTTGTCATACACAAGCTCAATATAGTTTTATTATTTACTCAAAATTATACTTTAAAAAGAAACACACCTGATGAGTGATCCATTAAAGGACACTCATGACACAAACTGTAATGTGAAATTCTTGCATGTCTGCAGCTTGCGTATTGCTCGGACAGGTTTTTCCTCTCTATCCGAGATAACTGACTTATACTTCTCAGATCCTGAACGGTTTTTTGTTATGTTATTTTTATTTCCTCTTTATAAACCGTCACATCTCTGAGCGCGTTGTGATTTCTGACAGCTCCGTCTTCAAAGATCGCTCCCTGAACTTCGCATATACTCTACAAAAGACGTGAACCACATAACAAAAAAGAAGAAAAAGTAGGTGATAAACAAGCATACTGAAACGGTATTAATATACGTTCGAAGAAAACAAACTTTACTACGGTCGTAGGTAAAATCTGCGACCACACAATAAAACATATTTCCTTGAACTAACATGTTGGTAGCACCTGCTGGTAATATATACAAGCTGCTCTTTGACTTAACTCGTAACTAATGCCAAGACGACCTGGACGACTAAACACAGTGTGTTCTATTTCTTATTGTTCACAACGGTAGTACTTAAAAAGTTCAATTTTCCCAGTATGTTCAGGTGGCCGTTATTATAAGGGTTTCGAGAAGAGCTACGAGATCTTTTTGAAATATGAAAAAAAAAGCATGCACGCAGGTTTGGCTGGAGTGACATTTGAACCTATCGCAGTTACACACTCGTCTTGATGCTGGAGTGAAATGTAGGGTAATGAGGTTTAAACTCAACCAAATAAACTGATATAACCGTCCCTTGTGCAGTTAGCAGAGTACCAAAGACCTTGTTCTAATAAATGTAATTCTGAGATTCATCACTGCTATGGTAGACCAGTAAAATATTTTTCATAACTGCAACATGTGTAGTTGACGTTGAAGAAGCTTTGGCTTTTTCGGAAGTTTCTTTTTTTTTTTTTACAGAAATAATAAATTAAAATGTTTCCTATCACCCTGGTGCTGTGACTTCTAACATAATTTATAAATGAAACTGCACGAGATATCCGGGCCTCTAAATAATTTCTGAATGTCATTTTATAAAATAATTAAATCGTAATGTATGACACACCACTCAACGTTTATTGCTCCAAACTCTTCATCGTATAAGGATAGGGACATAATAAGTGTAGTCATTAAATATTCTTAAGATCGTACCACCATAACTTAAAAATATAACCTAAGACCCGTTTGTGGAACTTCGTTTCTCCGTGGCGCGATTATCTTTCAACCGAAACAAGAGGATCCAAAAACAAATAAAGAAGTGTAGAACCAAGAGATTTCAGCATCTGCCAAGGATGCATATAATCTCCAAAATTGCTAAAAACTGTCACGTGTTTTTGTTTTTCTTATCTACTAGGATCTAAAGCAATCGTTTTAGCAAATGACATTAAATTTGTTTACGCCCGAGCCACGTGTCCCACGCAATCTCGTTTGTTTTTAGAGCAATGGTTGTCGGAATATGGTTACACGGTTTCTGTAAGGCGTCTCCGACTAGTGTGTTCAGCACGTCTTCGTTCTGACCCCCCGACTTTCGATAGGTGACGCAACGACCTGTAAAATGTTGCAGATCTCCACAATCCTGGCACAGCAGCGCAAGTGGATACTGCAGACGTCTGTTTTGCTGTAGTCTAGCAATGCAGCAAGCCAGCTCACAAAGACTCCAGTACCCATGGGTTGGGACGCCTAGAGCGCTAGATGTACGTGGTCCGACAGACAAAATAAAACCATTTTTCTGCTGCGTATACAAACTACACATTGCGGATAGCTGTGTGAACCTGATGGTGGCGATGGTTAATTAAATAAAGCTGAAGTCTGAGAACATGACCTCACACGAACCAAGAGATAAAGCAGGACATAAAAATTTCTGTATTAGCGTTCGTCCACCTAGGTCTAATATTCGGCAAACCAAGAAGTGACATTATGAGTGCATGTGACATTTATTACAGTGAAAAGAAAAAGAAAGCAAAAAAAAAACAAAGAAAGGACTTGTCAGGAAGGCGGAGAATTTCGTTTTCTCTATCGCTGACGAGTTTTCTCTTTTCTGAGAATAGGTGCCACATGCACCCACAATGCAATTTCTCGGTTTACCGAGGCTTAGGCTTGACTGAAAAACAGCTCACAGAAATATTTAGTTTTTTTTTTTTTTTTCTCTGTTCTATTTTGATCCATGGAACGTATTGTTCTCAACATTTGACTTATATCACCGCCTCTAGTGACGCATTCCTACGGAGTTTAAGCTTTTTGCAATGGGCAGTTTATTTTTTAGGGCCGAACAATAGGGTTTCATTTTGTCCATCGGACCCCACGGTGAATAGCGCTTAGGGAAGCCGCGATAATAGCGACAGCTTTGTTTGCTCGTATTTTCAGTTGTCGCTTCTACAAATAACCGCCATAATAGAGGCAAACGCCGTAGCCTTAACCGAAATATCCTGTGCCGTATTTTGTTCTCGTCTTGGGTGTATACGCTGATGGATGGGCAGTATAAGACTCAGAACACACCAGTCACGACCTGTTCCAGCTTCGAGGCACCGTAACTGTAACACGAAACGATGAAGCGTATCAAGGAGCACTAATGGGGGTAACGTTCTTCCTCCTTGGTTTTCTTGCAAGAAAAACTTAAGATAACTCACAATTTATCTCTATTGCAATGTTTTTGTGTTTTTTTTTTGTATTATGCCCAAGCAAGTTTCCTATTAATCTGTTTTGGAGTAACCCACGTGATAAAAAACAAACAAAAAAACGTGCGCTAATAAGATATGAACGAAGCAAATTTACAAAAAAAAAAACTTTGTAAGAGAGTATGACTTGAAAGCACGTGACGCGCACAAGCCACTGATCAAATCGCGTCGTACCAAACGCGCACAACATTCTTTTACAAACATTTCAATCGGCGAGGACACGCCACCTCCACTCATGACGAAGAGTGCCTTCATACTCGCGAATCCAGCTACAAAATAAATGCGCCTTGGAGGCGACACTGCGGACACTGTGGACACCTATGAAGACGGCAAAAGGAAAATAAAGCCTATGGATCGATCCCCACCAGAGCCTGTTAGTGTGGAGGAAGGCAGTTATCAGACAAGTCACGCTATTCAAAGTCATGTCCAAAGCCCTTCACTTCGATTCCGATAACTCCGTAGACCATAATGTAATTGAAAAGTAAGTAAAATGATTTGAGTATGACCTACGATTGGGTAATTTTGAAATCTCTTGCAGACCCAGGAAATCGCAGTGGAAGCTTAAAGACTTTGATTTATTCGTCTTAGAAGTTATCAGCGTGAAATGGATCCTGGAAAAGGAGTACTCGGAAAGGAATAATATCCCGATAAAGCAGATACGTTATCGGGATCAAGAAGTCTTGAAACACCATAGACAGGATGTCGGAAACAAACTGAGTTCGTTAGTGTTGCGGTTGGCTTTCGGCACGTGGAAAGAAGAAAACGTAACATCGATGCATATTGAATGAAACAAAAAAGCAGGCCGCGGAACGCTCCTCAGAGACGCATATATTATCAGGGGCTGCGGTGACTCCGTGTTATTTCATCGTTCCTCAGCTTGCACTCTAATACAAAGCAAGGGCTCAGACATAATGTGCCTAAAATCACAAAAAAATACAGACACTAAATTTCCTCGAGATGTCTAAAGATTTTTTTTTATCTTTCGTTGTAAGTCCGTTGGCAAAGAGTCAACAAATAAAAAAAAAAAAAAAAACTTCAGAGGGCGGTACTTCAAACTGTATGGAGTGCCTTGGTTTGATAATCATGCCGTACTTGCCGCAATAACAAGCTCTGGCGTTCATCTCTCTTTACAGTGTAGCTATTTAAGCTCGTATTCACAGCTTTTCTTTCATGAACAGTGGATGGAGTCAAGAGTTTCACGAAGCCGGCGAAAGAAAAGAGAATGAAACGAATAAGAAAATAAGTGCTTATGCTGCCGAGGGGGGCAGCACCTGGAAGTGGTAGAGTAGCTTCTTGCTGCGGTACCAGCTGAAGCTGTTGTCGAATTTCAGAACATCTGAAAAAAAGAAGGGCGAGGCGAATGTGTAGAAGATGGAAGGGCGCGCATGTTCCGCACTTAGTTCTTTCTTAGGCAAAAGCACCCCCCCAACGCGTACAAATGCAACCATCGAAAAGTGTCGATGGCATTCGTAAGATGTGTTTCTGAAGCACGTAGCTTATACACCGATAAAAAAAGTGAAAGCCGTTTACAACTCCCTGTAACGCCGAATTGGAGCGCAGCTCTTGAGGAGGAGGAAGGAAGGGTACTGAGGGGAGGGTATACCCCTCCTCCTCCTCCTCCTCCTCCCCCCCTAATTTTTCATCCTCCGGGGGGGGGGGGTCACGTGATCTGGGGGGGGGTCACGTGACCTTGGGGGGGGGGGTCACGTGACCTCAGGGGGTCACGTGACCCCGGGGGGGCTCGCGCGGTGCATTATGGGACATTTCCCATAATGCACCGCGCGGTTACGCCGACGGCGACGCCGCTCAAGCCGGAAACGGGCGCCTAAGAGCTGCGCTCTAAAATGGTTTCAATTATTATACGGCTTATTATCTATTTGAATAGGGGTGGAAAGACAAACCTTAAGCTAAGAGAAAGAGAGAGGGTACAGGGAAATGACGGAGAGAGGAAAGCGAAAACTTTGTTCCAATCTGGACAATTTTCTACAACTAAGTTGCTTCTCAAAGACTCATATCTCAAATATCCTAGAATAATCAAAACATATACTTGTTAGTGAGCGCGTTGGTAAAGATGTAAGTTTAGAACGAGTTATATACGTAAAGACGTATATAACTCTTTCTAAACTTACATCAAAACATGAGCACTTCAACGTCATACAGTGAGATCAAAGGCAGACAGAGATTGAATAAAAGTGCCGCCTCGGCGTTCGGCTGGGCCTTGTTATCATAGGATGTTTTCGCTGATCCCGCTTGAACACCGACCTCCGTCGCATATTTTACCACTTCCCGCCAATGAAAGATGCTGCGTATCGTTCCCGTTATTCTCGCCGGGTTGTCTTCGTCCCTTTCCGTATTTTTCAACCTCGTTTCTCACAGAAGACAATGTTTTACACTCAACCTTCCTAAAAAACCTAATGTCTACCTGAAAACGTTTTTCAATGTGCGTGTTTCTTTGTTTTGCATCAATCACTTTTCAAAGCCCGACGCATATTTTTAAAGATTATGCAGCTGGGCGTATTATCCTTCGAAAAAAAATTATGATGTAAATAAAACACTTCAGTATAATTAATATACTCGAAGTCTTTCCAGATACGTACGACATGACTCTACAAATGAGCTCTTTTAGATTAATTCATTCATTATATTGGTAAACATCTGTGGTTAATGCTCTACTAAAGTTGCTTCCGACAGAGGAACTTGAAATTGTCACTCTATACATGCCTTGTGCTCTACTACTGGTGCGTCTTTGTTTTAATAAGAAACAAAATAACCAAACAGATTTCATCGAGTTTCAATACACCAAGACCATGCTCAAAGAACCCGGTGAAAGGTACCGGACACTGGGGGTACTCATTGAACAACACGAAGACATACATCGACGTCTCAAATAATGTTTAACTTAAACCCGCTCACTCCACCCTCGCACCTTAACTGTTAAAAATCCCCTAAAAGAGTTGTGAGTTTATGAATGCCCAAAATAGAAAATATAAAAAGCAAAAGCATAAAGGACCCGTGTCATCTTTGCATTACTCAAGATTCAACTCAAGATGTGGACATTAACGTACATACACACGTTGTTCTCCACCTCGTCTCTGCCGTTGTTTTTCGGAGGTTTTTTAATTGACTCTCACAATGACAATTATACAATGACATACCAATATTGGTCGATTGCTTCAAATACATAATATCGGGCCCGTCATTGCCATATAGGTTTGTATATCGCGGAGTCCGGCACGTAAATTAAATTTCCCTCTTTCTATCGGGGTTCTCAAATACCCCATCTTGAGGGGAAGGGGGCGAATGAAAGTACCATGTTTAGCTTTATCGAACATTCGGCATTAAACCTAAAAACACCTACCAGGCGCCAGCGGGGGAAACGAATTATACACGACAGCTGCGTCAGGCTGGGGATGAAACTCGTCTCCTCCCTGAATGAGCACGATCCCCAGCCCAACGCTGACGTAGAACCCGTAGTCATCGCGCCCCGCACTGCCCTGCGGTAGTTGTCGTGAAAGAGACACTACTAGGGCCTCGTTTCCTAGGAGGTGTTGACCTGCAGGCGCGAGCACTACTCACATTTTCCCGGGTGCGAGCAGACGAGCATGCCGTCCTCGGGCACCAGGTGGCAGTTGACCCTGGTCATGGCCACCAGCTCCTGCAGCTTGCCGTCGTCCGGCGGGGCGAAGAAGACACCAAAGCCGATGTCGTAGTTCTCCGTCTGGAACTCCCAGCGCAGGATGGAGCCGGCCTCGGCCACCTCCACGCTCAGGGGCACGGCAGACTTCTTCTCCACCACACACATCTGCAGGTCGCGGTCCGACGACAGCCTACGCGATGGCGCCGTGTAGTACGAGCACGGCACGGGGCCACCAGTCCCCACCTGGCCGAGCAAAATGGAGGACAGGAAAACAGACGCTCATGCTGGACTCCAAATTAAAGTGCCTTACTACCTCTTCTTTTAGATCAGGGGTCGCAAAAACGCGGCCCGCGCGGGCCGCATGCGGCCTACGAATCGATAGGACGCGGCCCACAGGAACAGGCTAGGAGTCCGGGTTCCCATGTCACGAGCTCTAGAAATGGCATGTGCCATAGTGATCTCATCTCGTCGATTCAGTTACGCTCGAAACGTAGGTCGTGGTCTTTTCACCTATTCATATAGTTTATACTTACCTGTGTTAATTTTCCCTTTGTTTCGCTTTATTTTTTGCTTCCCAGATTTTCGTAATTTACAACAATACCACTACTAGGCTGCAAGCGTGAACTCTTTTTTAAAGGATGCATCTCGTCTGCGCGAACTCTCGATCAGCAGGAGAAACTGCCAAAGATAAAGCTACGAGCTCGGGATTCTCGCCTTCAAAAAAGATCACCATTAATACACAAGTATTTTTTAAGTGTTGTAATAAAATCATCAGAAAAGCAAGAACTGTTATATTAACTGATTGCTTTTTAAAGACATGTTCAGCTTGCTTAATTCCCGAGTGAAGTAAGCGAGGGGAACGACAGCGTACCTGCTCTCTTGTTATATTAAAAATGCCAGCACGTTGGCGGGGCGGTGTCATATTGATTATTGTTACCCCATCAGGTAGGGAAACAAAGTAGTCATGTAAACAAATCATATCTAAAGATGTCACTGGCAGAACTGAGTTTATAAACATCATCGACCACGAGGTCTCTTTTCTTTTAAACCTTTTGAACCCTTGCCTTCCTCCCCCTCCCCCATTTAACGTTGGCCCTCAGCCATTTCAGTGTGGACTATCTGGCCCCCACAATCAAATGAGTTTGAGACCACTGTTTTAGATGGAGCGACAAACGTGCTCATGCACGATTGCGGCGTTGAGTGGCGTGCCATACACCCACTGCGGCGAAAAGGGGAGCTGTAGCTCGTTTTGCGCTACGGCCGGTGACAGGCTGGATATGCAGCCGAAGCTCCGCCTCCTGCACGTGCTCGCTGTTTTTCGTCGTGCTTTGGCGGCACATGCTAACAAGATGTTGAAATGTTGTCGCAGGTTGGAAGCTCGTGCTGAATGCGGAGCTTCTGCTGCATTCTTAACCAGGCACCAACTAGAGCTTCCAGCACATCGAAGACTAATAGCGCGTGGTCAAAATTTGGAAGGTTCTAATCTTCTTTGTTAGTTAAGATAGTTAAAGTACCGCTAAATATTAAGAACGCGAGCGGTCATGCGTCCTGTATCAGTGATGCCCGCTCTTCATCTGTGTGTGAGCATAAAAAAAAAAAAAAATTGACAATTTACTCATAAGAAACAATTTATGAACAGAGATGAGTCCAATACCGAGGCAGTTTAATGTCCTTTGCTGCCCAAAATGGGGAACACGTGGGTCATAGACTGTGAAGAATTCACGCCGGATTGTTTACATGGGCGTGTGGTTCGGACAGAGAGATGAGGTCAACGTTGTTCGCGAGTTTATCTCCCAGTCCGAAAGGAGAATTAAAATAGTAAAATGATTATTCACCGATTAATATAGGTGCAGGATTTGGTGTCTTGCACATTTTGACAGCGATCTGTTGTCTTTAAAATGATAAGGTACCTTAGCTTCATCTCCAGCTAACAATATTTATATACAATCACCTGTTTAAGAATGGGGAAATAATGCCCTTGTTACATGGGCCGTTTCAACGGTCGTTAGCTGGGCCAAGGACTGTTCGAGGTATCAGCACCAATTGGACTCAACTAGAATGACATGGTTGTTGTTGATTTCGGGTTTAATGGCGCCAGCTCTTATTTTGTATTACTTGATTTGAAAATAAAAATTGAATTGAATTGAATTGAATTGAAAAGCTATTGAGGCCATAGTGCGCCAAGTGAGAATAATTTAAAACAATCAAGAATAGCAATGCGATGACAATTTTCAAAATTATAGCTGGCGTAAAACACCAGTCTTCGTAAGATAACCTAAAACGCGGTTAAACAATACGAAATGCTCATCAACAAGCAGGAACTAGGAATGAAATAAAAGATGTTTATTAAAAAGCTCTGGAAAGTATGATCGACGGAGATAGTGATAAAAGCTACAGTACCACAAGATATGCATGATAGTCAACAGGGATAGGTGCCCAAGTGGCCCGGAATCGAAAAAAAAACAACAATTCTGACCAGATACGCAAACAAAGCAGCGCGAGAAATATATATGAGGCATTCCGCATAAGAGAGCAAGGGGAGAGTCTGTGTAGTAGTGCGCCCTCACTGCACTTAACAGATAAAGAGTTTTTCTTTTTGAGCCAACACCAGATAGACAGTATTAATAGTCAATGTTTCTTTCAATAAACCTTCAGTTGAGAGTGGGCTTCGTCTCTGTCCCATTTTTCGTCCTCGTTTATTGTGCGCTTCGGCATTTCGGGGGGGGGGGGGGGGGGGAGAGTTTCGACCCCCGAACCCCCCTCCCCCCCTTTTCTGCCTACGGCCACTGATAATCAAAAGTTCCCACAACGGTCAAACAGCTTTGCGTCCTCGCCATAGGGAAAATATTGGTGCGTCAAGCGAGAATGACAAATTCTCAGGCGGCAAAAGAGACCTTTAGGAAGAGGGTCTCTATGAAAGGAGCTTTCCCAAATTTTAAAGATGGGTTAGATAACGTGAAGATTGTTTTCTTTTTTACCATCCCAGTCTAGCAACTACGAGTTTGAATTATTTTTTTAAAGCGTGGCTTGAACTCCTGGTGGGGCAAGCCGAAGGGAACTTTTAAAGAACACTTCGCAGATGTGGCCAGCTTATCTGCTTCTTCATTGCCTCTAATACCCGAATGATTTGACACCCAGCAAAATTTGTGGTTTGTTGAAGCTGGAGAGCTCGATTTAGTTTTATATGTAGAAGCTGTGCTCCGAGATTCTTTGTAGGTGTAAGACAAGAGACAACCTTTAGAGATTTTTGGGAATAAACAAATAGAATATATTTCTTATTATCAGTCTTAAATACATGCTTATAACCAGTAACATAAAGTACAGCTCACCACTAAAAATGTCGGCAACAGGGTCAAGCTTCCTAGTTATCCTAAAGCACGCTCAGTGCACGGCCCAGCTTACACAAGGGTGCAGCTTTTGCTCCATCTGTATAAAACTCTTTCTTAAGGACTTGAGGAGAAACTACCGCTTTACTGTCCTTGTGAGAGACCAATCGCAAAAGGTTGCCATTTCTTTTCAAGGGGGAACCATGTCGACAGTTTGGAGCAAAGTAGCACCATCTGCATCACAGATAATGCTTGAAAGTCGAAAGCCTAACGGGCGCAAAATTCCTGGCTTGTTTTAAAAGGGTTTAGAAAACCGAACAGTTTGGAGGACACTATGATCAGGATGTTTCGAAGCAGAATACATCTTGTAACTGTAACAAAGGCTAAGGTAATACCTTTGCCTCTCGAGAGACATTTGATGTGTATTTTGAACGCATAAGACAGGAGATGTACGAAAAGTCCCTGTGGCAAGTAGAAGCCCTCGGTGCTTAACTGAGCTCAACATATTCAGTGTAGAAGGCCGTGCCAATTCAAACTACAGCAACACCATAGGATCGAACTTAGGAGTTATACAAACGTAGAAGACATCGCCTGTCCACCCCCAGGGCATATGGGACAGTACATCAAGAATATGTGATGATCTCAAACGTTTCTGTTTTAATTTCCTCAAACGAGATTTAAAAGGAACTTTGCTGTTAAAGATTAAACCAAAAATGTGCATTCATGTCTCACAGATATTCCTATGTTATTCAAGCACAAATTTGTGTCCAAAAATAAACCTCCACGCAAAAAACAAAACAAAAAAAAAATGGCACGTATACCTCCGCGCAAATGGGCGTTTTCAATCACCCATTCGCTCATTCGGTTTATTGTGAGTTGCGGTTATAGCCGACAACCAGAATAATTACAGAAGGAAAATATTTTTGCACATCATCCAGACAAAGTGAAAAAGCAACAGATTGTGGGCACGGTGTAAGAAGGAGAGGTGGCTGAACGGCTCTGCTCCGACGCGGCCCGATGACGTTTGGTGTTCTCCGACGAGCCGACAGATGGCGTTACAAACTTCAACCCGCTATACAGGGGCCTTACAGCCCGCCGCTCCGCAGCGGCCCGGCCGAGACAGACAGCTCTGTTGCTCGCTACGTCGATAGTAACAACCATTGAGGGCTTAATTACACCCGTACATTTCTCCCTACATTGCTAAGAACAACGGCTTGCTACGCGGCTAGTCCGTCAGTTTTCGCTTATTGCTGGCGCTCAACACGATCATCTCCAGAGTCACGATAACTGGTAGTTCGCGGCGCCTGGCACGTCTACTGTGGCATGCGGGCTCGAAACAATTAAGCGGCTGCATTAAAAGTCTGCTACAACTTCCTATTTCAGTTTTTAATAGATATGCTACCGCGAGAGGGTGTCTGGGAGGACGCATTTGTTGTTTTCTGGACATAATTTTACGGAGACTATTAAGCTACATGTACTTCCCCAAACTTAATAGTATTGTAAATCAATGTTGAGATATTAATATCTTTAGGAATTTCGACTCTTGGTAATGCAAATTTAAACAAATATCTAGACTGCCAGTTTCCTATTTCAAGTAATATCTAGGTAATAGGACATACTTTTGTTTTTCCGATTTAAACTCGGTTGTTTAGTGTGTGCTTCAGAAAAAAAGCAAGGTCGCTGCAAAGCACAAAGCAACTTAGATAAGTTTGGATAGCCTCCTCGTTTCTTGGGTTTTCTTTGCCTCATTTTGCCTCTGCTGTTTGCAGTGCTGTCACACCCTCATGCAAACGTAGTTGTGCAGCACCTTTACCATTATGTCTTCCTTGTGCAGAGAGAAAGGGGACATGGAAGGATAGGTTAGCAGTAGATGGTCCAGTGTCGTGCTGTACACACAGTTGTCAATAGGCTGTTTCGAAAACTACTTTCTGTTTTCTTCACGAGGTAGTAGGTGTTCAAGTTTGGATAAACGAGCTTCCCACGTGTTTTGGAGTTTACCAGATCTGCTTCTGGGATGTCACAGAACCCATCTTGTAATAAGGTGGTTAGTTGCGTGAGTTGGTAATAATTAAACATGGTTAAAATTGAGCACAAATAGAAAAGAACAGAAGAGAAAGGAGAGTGAAGAGACAAGCGCATTTTTTTCCGTTTTATTCCTTTCTATTTGTGCGCAATTTTAACCATGCTTAACCCATGTTGTTTAACGAGTCGGTCCCTGCGGTACACATGCGGTCCTGTTACCGATATTTCTACAAAGATATGCAGTGACGTAGTAGATTATACAATCTACAGTATCCGCCTTCCTGTAGTCATGCTTCATGATATCTTGAGATTCCCAACTTCTTTCCACAATGAGCCTGTTGAGTCTTTCTCTCAGGCTGTCAAGCCTATGCGTTTGCTGCTCGCCTTGTTGAAAAAGTCAATCTTATATCAGCAATCTTGTATCAGCACGGACGCTGCTCTTCTGCACTTACGATGCAGTGCCCAAATTTCGGTGGCTTAAGGAGGGTGTAGATGTAAAGCGTGTGATAAAGCTGCAGAAACGTAGGGAACGTGGGGTGTTCGTTCTGCCCACTAGCTTACCGAATGGTTCCAAAGAAACACTCGAGGCAATCTAGGTTCATTTCTGCTGTTAACACGCAGTTGAAGTCACACTCAGTCAGTAGATAGTTTGGCAGTTCAACAGCTGACTTTAACGTCACGCCGAGGCCTTCTGCAGTGGACGGAGTCAAGAAAAAGTCTTTGTGAAGTTTTCCACTGACTCGTTCCTCTTCGTATGTGTCAAACCACTTCATTCCATCCTTGATTACTCGGAAGGCATCTTCACCTCGTTGCACTTCCTTTAACCAAACCGACGATTCAAAGCATCATACAGGATGTTCATAAGCAAAGTGAGTTGCACCGTTGGCTCCACATTGTACAAGCGGGGAGCACCCCGCATAGCGTGGAATTGAGGCCACTTGGCAACAGACTCGCTAAATATCTGCGGTGCAAGCTTCACTCTCATCTTCTACATGTTTGATGGGTTTATGTGATTCTATGTAAGCTTCGGGCATACCCTTCCGTCGCCTGCGTGCTTCGTATCTGATACATACAGAGCATCATAGCATGACCACTATACAAACTTCCCATTGATGTGGAACACCTTCTTACTGCAGAGACGGTTTGTAATGCATTTAAACAAATGCGGTGCATCAAAGAGCATGTGAACTCGTCTGGAACTGTCGGATGGGTGCTAAAAAAAGTTAGCGACACGTCCCAAGACATCACTCACTCCGAATTGTTTCCACATGCTACAGTTGGTAACTGCACCATCACAGACAACTCCATCGATGTGTATTCCATCTTGTTCGAGTTTTAGAATGCACTGAAGGAGCAGCTGTGAAAGCGCAGTTTCTTTTGTCGTTCGTCTTGACGAAAAAACTGAAACAGGCTGGAGGTAGCTGACAGCAAACGGAGCGAAAGCAAATACAAGGCCATGGTCGGCAAGTTCCTTACAGTCTCCATCATTCCCCGTGGTCAACACACCCGGAATACGCCATAATCTTCGATTTCCCGGCCAGTTTCTTCCTGACCTGAATTTCATCAAGTAGCAGCATTCCTCTCCACTTCATAGGATTCTTGGTTGCATTCCTGGTTGCGAAGGTTGCCAGAAACTGCTCATCAAGGCCACATTTCAGTCCCATTATGCTGATGTACGCATATTTTCTTATGGTGGTGGCGCTGGGTAGGGAAGAATGTCGTTGTCGCTCAAGAACGAATATGTCGAGGAACTATGAACATAAAGTAGGCGACACAGCAGCAGCCAGTCGTCGTTGTATCTTCGGTTCCTCTTAGTTGTGCATTTTGTTGCTGAAATACACTCTGTAATGAGAAGTAACTGTGCTGACGGGATGTCATGCCGCTGTAGGTGGTGCTGGAGGTCTTCATTTTGGAGTAACTTCATCTTGTCCTTCAAGTGATTGAGTTCTTTCAACAGCACCTTGTTTCTTGCCAAAAGACGTACCTTTGATCTTGATAGTGACTTCCTGGCCCTGCGGAGTGTTTCAATCTTTTCCCTTCGGCTAGACTGTAATTGTGTCCTAATATGCTGAAGCACCCCGTGTTCCTTTTTTCTAGCCATCTGACGAGACGTATGAAGGCGCAAGGTGCTACACAAAGAGTGCTGCAAGCCTTGCACACACTCCCTTTGGTCACTGTCGTTGAGCACCTAGAATGCCTACATTTTCCTTGAGGACCGCCATAGGCACATTCGGGCTCAGCTTTGGGGTATTCCTTAAGAGACACATGCAAAGGACGAACAAAAATTTTAACATCCTGGTTGGAAAAGGAAGTCATAAAACTAAGTTACAAAAGAAAAATTTTTAGAGCTATATTTACGGCGCGATACGAATTTGCAGTAGCCGCCCGCGGGTGCCGCGGAAAAGTGGTCTCTATTTGTCACGTGACTGGTACATATTTGTCACGTGGTGCTTGCGCTCTTTCGGAGGCTTCCTATTGTTTCTTTGTTTACACATTTATTTAAGCCATGACAGTACAGAGATGTCTCAGGGGACATGGCTAAAGGCATAAATGCCTGACGGGGCCACACTAAAAGTAACTTATTCATCTTTGTATGAAGTATAACAAAAAAAACTAAGATTAATAAGTAACTTTTAGAGCACAAAGGAAACTCCTGAAGAAGCGCAAGCGGACGTGATAGACCTGTGCGCCGGTCAGATGACGGCGACGGCGCCCCGAAACAGACGAACTTGTGTAGCGGCGGCGACGGCGGCGTGGAGAAACGCGTTGAAGCGGCGTCGCACAACGCTCAGAGTGCGGCGGCGGCGTGACTTTGCGGCGGCGGCGACGCAGCGCGGCGGCGCGCAGGCCTATCGCGTGACCAGCGGCGGCTCCCGCTGGCGCCAACTACAAATTCGTTTGCGCCGTAAGTATAGCTCTAAATTTTTTTAGTTGTAAATTCGTTTTATAATATTCTTTTTCTATCTTCCTTTTTTTTTTCTTTGCATGTGTCCTTTAATGCTGGGCCCCCCAGCAAACCTTGATTGCTTCTACGGTGTTCAGAACTTGCTCTACGTCACAACGTGTCGACACAGTCGCAATTACCGCAGGGGTGCTAAGCTTGAAACACTTCCTCAACAGTAGAACGTTCACGCTCCTGTCGCTTTTTACGTTGTTGTGAAAGGCCCCGGAAGACAAGTTTCGCCGTACAGTTCGACCACAACAGGTGAACGGCCTGGAGCGTCGTCGCCAGGTGGTGACGGTCAGCTGTGCACGGAAGCAAGGCAAGAGGCGCCTTAGGGTCGAAAGCATGCCTATTGCGAAGGGACGACGTGGCCTTCAACGAAGGATTATCGAGTTGGCGGACGTCAGTGTTATCGGTCTTTGCTTCCGGCCCCTCCCCTTGCTGCTGCTGTCTGGCCTCGACGCACGGCGTCCGACAGCCTTGGGACGCCCTCGACAAAGGGGGGTGGGGGGGGGGGGGGCTTTACGCACTTTCCCAGCTCAGATCGCCCATGGGATTATCCCCTAACGCACGGAAGCCAGGACCCCTGCAATTAGGAATCTCTTCCGCCGTCCGAACTTCGATGGCGCCATTGTCCGCCGAGATTGACCGGCAACCCCGAGGCCAAGGACGTCTGGCCGTCCGGTGTGCGTGATGCGTGTGGCAGAGTGCGAGGGAGAGGAAATTGCGTGCCTGGACGTTACGAACAATGAACCCTGGGGGTTGCCTGCTAGGGATGTGGGGAAAAGTGAGGTTATAAAAGCAGCAGCAGGCGGCTGCTACCATGTGCTCTCGACAGTCTCCTCAAGAGTGTTCTCTCGAGCGTTCTCCAGCGCTCTACAGCTGAT
Source organism: Ixodes persulcatus (assembly GCA_013358835.2). NCBI lineage: Eukaryota > Metazoa > Arthropoda > Arachnida > Ixodida > Ixodidae > Ixodes > Ixodes persulcatus. The sequence continues at coordinate 86,301 of JABSTQ010010497.1, forward strand.
GTAACCTGTCCATATGTACACATAAATAGTTATACAAGACACCCCTCCTGCTCCATAGTCCTTCGCGATTCCGGCTTCCACATGAGATTCTGCCCTGGCTCGGCTCCCTGCCGTACCCAAGGAGCCCGGACAACCGCTCGGTCCCAACAATGCGCAACGGCTTGGATATGTAGATGGTCGGCGCCACCGAGTTTTGCTTCACAGCAGTCTTGGAGTACACAACATCTCGAATGCCCTCCATATTGATGCGATGTAGAACCCGAGATGATTCGGAAAGACGCTAAGACTGTGCACTTTCAGAAAGTACATCGAAGGCGGAAGGGGGTAGCTCCGCAGTTTCGTTTGCTTTCTCTTGAGGAGTCAGACATGTTGCGGTGGACGGTCATGGGCATCTGCAGCACTTACTGCGCTTTGAGTTTATCCGCCGTCCCCGGGAGACACGCGGCATGACTTTGCTGGCAGCTCACTGGAGGTGGCTTTCCGCTTAGCTGGTTTTCTGGGAGGCTTCACATTTTTCGCGAGGTACGTGGGGCATCCATCAAAAGTTGATGGGACAGCGTCCTTCGCTAATGTTGCTTTCCGGTCACCTCGCACAGGAATATGTCCGTTAAACTCGGCACTCCACGTCTTTCATGAAATGTGGCGCAAAATGTCGCTTGCACAAGGTCCTTTCGCGACAGCACAAGATCCTCCCGTGGAAATCGCCCGCCTCCACGCTGCGAATTTCTCGACGTCTACGGGCGGCTTGAATAAGGAGAATTTCTTCTTGTGTGACTTGTAGCCGCTCTTGCAATTGAGCACAAAGCACTTCCCCATGTCACAGGTGCCTCACATGGCCATCAAATACACGAGCACAATCGAGGTGTTACCAAAAACAAAAAAAAAGAAAAAAAATTGCGGTGGATTAGCTCGGCTATGCCAGGATATACGCAGCGTGGGCTTATGCGCACAAAATGAGAGGCGCTATCAAGCGGCTCCGGTGCAGCGTCAGACTTGTCTACTGCGCAACGGAGGCGCACAGCTGGGCACGCGGCGGCGCCAGTGCGTCTGCCGCGGCTATGACGTCACTTCTCTGGAATGCGCAGACCGGCGAGGCGGGCGAGGCGGGCGCGGCGGCGGCGGAGCGCGCGGCGGCGGCTTGGCGTGACTCTCATAATAAGCCGTGCTCATTATGAGGGCCACGCGAAACTGCTCTAACGCTACAAAAGAAGCAACGGAGTCGACGTTGTCAACGCTCATCAAGCGACCGGTCGCGGCTGCGCGGGTTTCAGAGCCGTTTATACTGAGAGAGTTGGGCCTTCTTAAAGGGGGACCACCAGAAATATTCTTCCGCCTGGCGGAAAGTCCTCCTCGCCCGCTTTCTTCCCTTTTCTCTCTTGTATTGTAGCACGGCGAGGCGAGGGGAAAGGTCCTCTTTTGCACCGGCTTCTTCCGAGAGGATAAGCCGAGAAAATCCCCATTCTGAGCGACGGGCGATGGGTGCGGCAGCAGCGACCTCGTGACTTACAGGTATCTTCAGCTCCTATCGCGTAATATGCCCATTTTTCGGCGCTCGCCAAGCCCCTCGGGCGCAAGTTTTACGGAGCTGCAAGGCTGCGCCCTCGCAGTCACCCAATTTGAGCTGTCGAAGGTCTTTGGTTTAGCCCGTGGCAAAGTAAACGTGTACTTGGGAGCTGCGATGCATCCCCGCACCCATTGAAGGAACGTTTCATAGATATTCTCGGTTGATCAAGGAGCTCAAAGCACATGCGTGAGATGTGGTGACTTGAATATGTAAGGATGACTTACATCTTCGCAAAACATTCCATCTTCAAAAAAAAAAAAAAAACGGCTTATCACGCTCAAACCTGCCTCAAATTGGGATCGATCGAAAAAAAAAAAAAAAAAACGATGTACTAGGCGCGGGCATCTTATAGAAGGTCTCTGTTTTCTTGCAGCGAGCACAAATTACTGGAGAACTTTAGCAGACTATGTTTTCAGGCCACACTATATTTAGCGGGAGCTCGCGCTGCCACTTCGATGCATTCTCTGAAGCGCGCGCCTGAAGTGGCAGCGGGCCTTTGAAAACGATTTACTAAAATGCCCTGTTGTGTGTCTAACTCGCAGAACATGATGGCCAGCAAAATGTTTGAAATTCATATTTACACCTTCACAACAACCACCTGAGGTGAGAGGGCATCAAGGGTGGAAATCAATACTAGAAAGTTTTAGTGGGTCGCTTTTAGCCACTTCGATAACCGTACGGTCCGTACCCCACAACGAAATGTAAGCTAGACTCGCTGTTTACATTCTTTATGGAGGGCGGCTATGGAGCGGAAAATACAATATTAAATCCCTTTTTGGCGAGTCTAGCGTGTCGTGTTATGGTTCAACGTTGCTCGTATTGGTACCATAGCACGGGCCGCCACTTCGAAGTATTTGTGGTGTCTCAAAGAAACTAAAGCAAAAGCAGACAATTTTTTTTAACGTGACACAGAATTGTATTTACCATTGTAAAAACACTTTTAGGTAGTCTACGCCCCGCAGTTAGCACGAACAAACTATCGCCGGTGTTTAGATAGATAAAACTGAAATAGAACTGAAAAAGCATATGAGTGTAACCGAGATAGAACTGAAAAAGCATACGAGTGTAACCGTAGCAATCTCCGACCAAGCCTGAACCTCACTTTTTTTAAAACCACGGAGATGTCTACTTTGGACGACTTGATAAAGCAAGCCAAAGCCGCTAATAAGTGTGACATCGTTATCAGCTGTGATAATCAAGGCGCTGCGACGATTTTTTGAAACCTTTCATCTATTAAAAGAAATTGTTTAATAAATCCATTGCCATATTATGCTTGCGCTGATCTTGTAGCGGTATGCATACATTACGCGGCACTGTTAGCCCGAAGGCGACATCGGCGCTTTTTACTATTTCTGCCCAGCAACATGTATTGTCTAGCACTGAGCTCTACCACTTAGGTTGGATAGTTGCATTAACAGTTTTCTAAACGTCATTCCCTTCTAAGAAAACAAAATTAAAAAGACCGGCGACAGTTTGTCCGTGCTAACTGTGCGGCAGTATACCTAAAATGCGTTTGCAATGACTAATTACAAACGCGTTACATGCTAAAAAAAATGGTTACACTTGATTTTTTTTTAATTTTTAATGCTTCAAAAATACTTTAAAGTGGCAGCACGTGCTATACCACCAATTTAAGCAACGTTGAACTATAAAACGACACGCTTCGATTGCCGCACTCGACAAAGCTTGCTCACAGAAAGGTTATAGCTTATATATTGTGGTAGGGTACGGTTATCCAAGACCTAAAAACGATCCATTAAAACTTTTTAGTATCGACACACACCATTGCTGCCTTCTCACCACATGTGGTTCTTGGGATGCGTAAATCTAAATGTCATCTAGATTTGTTGGCCATCATATAGTGTGAGTTGCGCACACAATAATTTGTGCTCGCTGCTAAAAAAACAGAGACCTTGTACAAGATGCCCGCCCCTGGTACATCGTTTTCTTTTCCATCGATCCTGATTTGAGGCAGGTTTGAGCGTGACAAGCCGTTTTTCTGAAGATGGAATGTTTTGTGAAGAGGTAGTCCATCCTTACATATTCAAATCACCACATCTCGCACATGTGTTTTGAGCTCCTTGATCAACCGAGAATATCTATGAAACGTTCCTTCAATGGGTGCGGGGATGCATCGCAGCTCCAAAGTATGCGTTTACTTTGCCACGGGCTAAACAAAAGAACTTCGACAGTTCAAATTCGGTGACTGCGAGGGCGCAGCCTTGCAGCTCCGGAAACCCTACACCCGAGGGGCTATAGGCTTGGCGAGCGCCGAAAAATAAGCATATTACGCGATAGGAGCTGAAGATACCTGTAAGTCACGAGGTCGCTGCTGCCGCACCCATCGCCCGTCGCTCAGAATGGGGATTTTCTCGGCTTATCCTCTCGGAAGAAGCCGGCGCAAGAGACACCTTTCCCCTCGCCTCGCCGTGCTACGATACAAGAGAGAAAGTGAAAGAAAGAGGGCGAGGAGGACTTTCCGCCAGGCGGAAGAATATTTCTGGTGGTCCCCTTTAAGGAGGTTTTGACAGCCTGACAACCACAGCAGCGTAGTCTGACAACCGGGGGATGACTACTTCCCTCCGCCATATTGTGGCTCTGACTCATACACTCTTAGAAAAAAGGGGACCAAAAGGAGGTAACAGACCGCCTTTACCACCCTCCTCCCGGCCAGGGGTAAAGCGCCCCTCCTCATGCGCAGCAGACACTAAGAATGCGGTGCTACCAGGTGAAGTTCGCCGCGAAGGGGCACCTGGGAGGCACGTATTACCTCCCAGAGGGTGCACCTGTTTTGCACCGCCAAAGCCTAGGCGCTGCGATTGGCTGAGAAAAGGCGCAAACGAGTTCGCTAATTGGTCTCCTCGTATGACACGTGATTCTTCGCGCTCCCGGGCGGCCGAGCGCCTGCTCGGCCGCCCGGGAGCGTCGAAGCCTTCCCCGCCGACGCGCCTGGTCGTGACGGCATAACGGTCTTCCTTCTCGAATGTTCGACGGAGGCGTCCCGGCGCAGGAACGTTCTTTATTGTTCTGTTCGGCTCAGTCTCTTCTTACGAGGTCACCGAGAGAGCTGCATTGACTTCAGTCGAAGATCCAAGTCGTGTGCACCGTATGCAAGTAAGGAAATGTTCTGCGCGGTCGGCAGTTGACGTCGGTTATGACCGCCCGGGAAGGCGACCCCCGTCTTCCTTAGACAAACGGTTGGCGGACATGTTGGCACGTTTGAAGGCGTCGAGCGTTCGATAAAATTAGTATGTGGCGCGAACGCAGACACGGTTTAGACCATCGAAGTTCATAAAGAGCAAGAACAGGAATGGCTGTCGCTTGCACTAGCGCATATTTAGAAGGTTGACATACGCTAACCAGTGGCGTAGCCAGCAGCTTTTCCCCGTGTATGTGTGTGCGGGTGGGGGAAGTGGGAAAGCGGCGGTTCGGCGAGCGGGGCGGCCGGGCGAAGGCGCCTTTTGAATGGGGGGTCGCCTACGTTTAAGGCGTGAGGGGGTATGAGGTTTTCTCGTTTTGGGGCCGTTGGCGTGTCGCGTCGGACGTTAAATTGAGGATCTGATCAAATATTTAAAATTTTCATAAGGTTTTTTGTTTTTTTTCCGCAGGCATTCATTGGCGGCACCGGCCAACCGGCGCGATTTATTCTCAACGTCGTTGATATTTGGAAAAGACAGGGTTAAACGCTGATTTTTCATATCAACGTTTTTTTGTTTTTTTTTTTTAAATTTAACGAGGTTTAATAAATAGTTTGGTAAAATGTCACGTTACCTTGAAATACCGAATATAAATGTCTGAGTTAATTATTCGTGCGCTTCGCACAACATTAATAGTGGTATATTACGGAATAAGGTCATGAAGTTGTTACAGGCAGCGAGGCTAGCAATTATACTGTCTTGGGATTTTCTTTGCGTGTGATCAGGCATTTCTAAAACTCTGATCATTCAGTAGGCGAGTTATAGATACAACTCAAGTTTGCATTATTTGAAGTTGATTGAATATATTTCTTTCGTCCTGCGGCAACGTTGCAGGGTGATTTCGTCGAGGGTACTGGATGCCTGCTACCTTGGACTCGTCTCTTGACACTTCTTAACACTGCTTACTGCAGGTAAGCGAATCCCGATATTTTATTTTGATTTTCTTGTTCCCATTTTTTGCACTGGAAATGGGGCTCTGACTTTTATGTTGATTTTGTGTGTGTGCTGTTCGTTCATTTCCGAATGAAAATTGAGTGTATACTTCGAGTAAATGAATTAGATTTCCGAGAGAAAATTGAGGGTATACTTCGAGTAAATGAATTAGATTTCCGAGAGAAAATTGAGGGTATACTTCGAGTATATGAATTAGATTTCCGAGAGAAAATTGAGGGTATACTTCGAGTAAATGAATTAGATTTCCGAGAGAAAATTGAGGGTATACTTCGAGTAAATGAATTAGATTTCCGAGAGAAAATTGAGGGTATACTTCGAGTAAATGAATTAGATTTCCGAGAGAAAATTGAGGGTATACTTCGAGTAAATGAATTAGATTTCCGAGAGAAAATTGAGGGTATACTTCGAGTATATGAATTAGATTTCCGAGAGAAAATTGAGGGTATACTTCGAGTAAATGAATTAGATTTCCGAGAGAAAATTGAGGGTATACTTCGAGTAAATGAATTAGATTTCCGAGAGAAAATTGAGGGTATACTTCGAGTAAATGAATTAGATTTCCGAGAGAAAATTGAGGGTATACTTCGAGTAAATGAATTAGATTTCCGAGAGAAAATTGAGGGTATACTTCGAGTAAATGAATTAGATTTCCGAGAGAAAATTGAGGGTATACTTCGAGTAAATGAATTAGATTTCCGAGAGAAAATTGAGGGTATACTTCGAGTAAATGAATTAGATTTCCGAGAGAAAATTGAGGGTATACTTCGAGTAAATGAATTAGATTTCCGAGAGAAAATTGAGGGTATACTTCGAGTAAATGAATTAGATTTCCGAGAGAAAATTGAGGGTATACTTCTAGTAAATGAATTAGATTTCCGAGAGAAAATTGAGGGTATACTTCGAGTAAATGAATTAGATTTCCGAGAGAAAATTGAGGGTATACTTCGAGTAAATGAATTAGATTTCCGAGAGAAAATTGAGGGTATACTTCGAGTAAATGAATTAGATTTCCGAGAGAAAATTGAGGGTATACTTCGAGTAAATGAATTAGATTTCCGAGAGAAAATTGAGGGTATACTTCGAGTAAATGAATTAGATTTCCGAGAGAAAATTGAGGGTATACTTCGAGTAAATGAATTAGATTTCCGAGAGAAATTGAGGGTATACTTCGAGTAAATGAATTAGATTTCCGAGAGAAATTGAGGGTATACTTCGAGTAAATGATTAGATTTCCGAGAGAAAATTGAGGGTATACTTCGAGTAAATGAATTAGATTTCCGAGAGAAAATTGAGGTTATACTTCGAGTAATGAATTAGATTTCCGAGAGAAATTGAGGGTATACTTCGAGTAAATGAATTAGATTTCCGAGAGAAAATTTAGGTATACTTCGAGTAAATGAATTAGATTTCCGAGAGAAAATTGAGGGTATACTTCGAGTAAATGAATTAGATTTCCGAGAGAAAATTGAGGGTATACTTCGAGTAATATGAATTAGATTTCCGAGAGAAAATTGAGGGTATACTTCGAGTAAATGAATTAGATTTCCGAGAGAAAATTGAGGGTATACTTCGAGTAAATGAATTAGATTTCCGAGAGAAAATTGAGGGTATACTTCGAGTAAATGAATTAGATTTCCGAGAGAAAATTGAGGTATACTTCGAGTAAATGAATTAGATTTCCGAGAGAAAATTGAGGGTATACTTCGAGTAAATGAATTAGATTTCCGAGAGAAAATTGAGGGTATACTTCGAGTAAATGAATTAGATTTCCGAGAGAAATTGAGGGTATACTTCGAGTAAATGAATTAGATTTCCGAGAGAAAATTGAGGGTATACTTCGAGTAAATGAATTAGATTTCCGAGAGAAAATTGAGGGTATACTTCGAGTAAATGAATTAGATTTCCGAGAGAAAATTGAGGGTATACTTCGAGTAAATGAATTAGATTTCCGAGAGAAAATTGAGGGTATACTTCGAGTAAATGAATTAGATTTCCGAGAGAAAATTGAGGGTATACTTCGAGTAAATGAATTAGATTTCCGAGAGAAAATTGAGGGTATACTTCGAGTAAATGAATTAGATTTCCGAGAGAAAATTGAGGGTATACTTCGAGTAAATGAATTAGATTTCCGACAGAAAATTGAGGGTATACTTCGAGTAAATGAATTAGATTTCCGAGAGAAAATTGAGGCTATACTTCGAGTACATTAATTAGATTTCCGAGAGAAAATTGAGGGTATACTTCGAGTAAATGAATTAGATTTCCGAGAGAAAATTGAGGGTATACTTCGAGTAAATGAATTAGATTTCCGAGAGAAAATTGAGTTTATACTTCGAGTAAATGAATTAGATTTCCGAGAGAAAATTGAGGGTATACTTCGAGTAAATGAATTTGATTTCCGAGAGAAAATTGAGGGTATACTTTGAGTAAATGAATTAGATTTCCGAGAGAAAATTGAGGGTATACTTCGAGTAAATGAATTAGATTTCCGAGAGAAAATTGAGGGTATACTTCGAGTAAATGAATTAGATTTCCGAGAGAAAATTGAGGGTATACTTCGAGTAAATGAATTAGATTTCCGAGAGAAAATTGAGGGTATACTTCGAATAAATGAATTAGATTTCCGAGAGAAAATTGAGGGTATACTTCGAGTAAATGAATTAGATTTCTGAGAGAAAATTGAGGGTATACTTCGAGTAAATTAATTAGATTTCCGAGAGAAAATTGAGGGTATACTTCGAGCAAATGAATTAGATTTCCGAGAGAAAATTGAGGGTATACTTCGAGTAAATGAATTAGATTTCCGAGAGAAAATTGAGGGTATACTTCGAGTAAATGAATTAGATTTCCGAGAGAAAATTGAGGGTATACCTCGAGTAAATGAATTAGATTTCCGAGAGAAAATTGAGGGTATACTTCGAGTAAATGATTTAGATTTCCGAGAGAAAATTGAGGGTATACTTCGAGTAAATGAATTAGATTTCCGAGAGAAAATTGAGGGTATACTTCGAGTAAATAAATTAGATTTCCGAGAGAAAATTGAGGGTATACTTCGAGTAAATGAATTAGATTTCCGAGAGAAAATTGAGGGTATACTTCGAGTAAATGAATTAGATTTCCGAGAGAAAATTGAGGGTATACTTTGAGTAAATGAATTAGATTTCCGAGAGAAAATTGAGGGTATACTTTGAGTAAATGAATTAGATTTCCGAGAGAAAATTGAGGGTATACTTCGAGTAAATGAATTAGATTTCCGAGAGAAAATTGAGGGTATACTTCGAGTAAATGAATTAGAAGAAGATACACAAGGCGCTTGACTGTGTCTTTTTCGGTGTTCTTTTTTTGTGTTGTCGTCCTTGTGTGCTGTTCTTCTCGTGTCTAAATAAGACATACATTCAATTTTAATCTGGCGAATTACTTTGGCAAGAATATTTACATATTTGCCGAAGTTCGACATTCGGCAGTTAGAAATTATTCATGCGCTTCTCAAACATTAAAAGTAGTATATTACGGAATAAAGTCATTAAGTTGTTGCCGGCTGAGAGACTAGCAATTATAGTGTTGTCTTGGCTTTTTTTTGCGTGTGATCAGGTTTTTTTAAAAGTAATCATTCAGTAGGCGAGTTAGATATGGCTCAAGTTTGCATTATTTGAAGTTGATTGAATATATTTCTTTCATCCTGCGGCAACGTTGCAGGGTGATTTCGTTGAGGGTACTGGATGCTTGCTACCTTGGACGCATCTCGTGACAGTTCTTAACACTGTTTACTGCAGGTAAGCGTAGTGCGATATTTTATTTCGAATTTCTTGTTCCCATTTGTGCACTTGAAATGGGGCTCTTGATCTTTATGTTTACTTTGTGTGTGTGCTGTTTGTTCATTTCCGAGAAAAAATTGAGTGTATACTTCGAGTAAATAAATTAGAGTAAGACACACATGGCGCTTGAGTGTGTCTTTTTTGGTGTTATTTTTGTGTTTTCGTGCTTGTGTGCTGTTCCTCTCATGTCTAAATAAAACATAAATTCAATTTTAAATTTTAATCTGGCAAATTACTTCGGCAAAAAACTTTAAGTATTTGCCGAAGTTCGACATTCGGCAGTCAGAAATTAATCGTGCGCTTCGCAAACATTAATAGTAATATATTACTGAATAAGGTCGTTAATTTATTGCTGGCAGAGAGGCTAGCAAGTATATTGTCTTGGCATTTTTTTTTTGCGAGTCATCAGGCATTTTTAAAAGCTGATCATGCAATAGGCGAGTCAGATGGCTAAGTTTGCATTATTTGAAGTTGATTGAATATATTTCTTTCCTACTGCGACAACGTTGTAGGGTGGTTTCGTCGAGGGTACTGGATGCCTGCTACCTTGGACGCAACTGCAGGTAAGCGTAGTCAGATATATTATTTTGATGTTCTTGTTCGCATTTGGGCACTTGAATTGAGGTTCTTGATTTTTATCTTTTCTTTGTGTGTGTGGTGTTCGTTCATTTTCCAGAGAAAATTGAGGGTATAATTCGTGTAAATAAATTAGAGTAAGACACACAAGGCGCTTGAGTGTGTCTTTTTTAGTGTGTTCTTTTTCTGTGTTTTTGTCCTTGTGTGCTGTTCTTCTCGTGTCTAAATAAAACATAAATTCAATTTTCATCTAGCAGAGCACTTCGGCAAAAATATTTGCATATTTGCCGAAGTTCGGCAGTTAGGGTTGGCGGTCATAGGGATCTGCTGTGGTGCTGAGTAGCTAATGTGGTGTAGCGCTCTGTGGTGTATGTTCTTCCTCTGTCCTTGTCTTAAAGCGCAATCATGTTTTTTCACGTACAATGCCAACTCGCCCAACAATCAGCACTTGTATATACTAACCTGCTACACTAGTTGTACCCCTTTGACTAAGATCTGTTATTCACCTAAGTAAATCGGGGTGACAAATTTAAACATGACCGGTGAATACAAAGTGCTTACTAATCTACGATTACCACCCGCCATGTGATAATTTTAGTCAGTGGTAGTTAGTCAACAGTTAAACTGGTCACGTCTGGTAAGTATGGTCGATGCTTTATAATGCTGGAATCAGTGGCCCATCAAATGCTCTAATTGCGTCTTAGAAAAATCTAATATTTCTTCACAGTTTCTTCAAATTTGGAATGATATGTTTCAAATTCATATCACATGATTTCCACATTTGTTTGGTTCCAGGCAGGCAGTGCAATCTTTCCGGAGGTTGTCAGCGATATCCTAATTAATCCTGAGGCGCCCAGCTATGTGGCAGTGGAGGGAGACCTCGAAGACGCGTCGCCTGCTGAGGCAGTCCTGGTTGCATTCTGCCTCTAGTTCATCTTTAGCGACGACTAGAGCCCTGAAAGTGTTGTTCCAGATGCCTTTATTGCGCTTAGTGGTTTCATCTTAGAACTTTTATAAGATGTCTAGTCATGTCATTGATTTTTATGCCATTTTGTTTGTGACAGCCACAATAAAACATTGTGATTTACTTTCAGAACTAGGCCGTCTTCATCTATTATAAGGCCCACCCTTGGAGCACGTACTATCACACCAACAAAGGGCCATAGTACCTTTCTTTAGGGGGTAAAAGTAATTCCATCAAGCGTGCATTTAACCTGTAATAAGGTGGTGAACTGGGCCAGTTGGTTGCTGTTATACATGATGGAGAAAACAGCTCGGAAAGCCCGGACTGCGAAGAACAAACACGACAGGACAGCACTTTTCTGTCGTTTTTGTTCTTCGTAGTTCGCGATTTCTGAGCTGTTTTCCTCATCGTGTGCATTTAACCCCAAAATGGATCATAGTTCCCTCCAAAAGGAGGTAAATGCAGTGCCCTTAATTACGTCGTCTTACCTCTTAAAAGAGTTGAAATTCCCCCCTAAAGGAGGTAAAGGCTGACCCTGAAAGGATGCACTTTTAACACCAAAAGGAACTAAGGTTACCTCCAAAAGGAGGCAATGTTGCACCCTAACCCAGGGGGTAAGTTTGCACCCTCGTTGCAGGGGGTACCGATACCTCCAAAAGGGGTTGCCCTGTGTGCAAGTCGGTTACCCCCTTAAGGAGGGTACTACAGTACCCTTTTTTTTAAGAGTGTAGGAACTCTACGCGATTTCTCAGGAATGAACAAGACAAAGAAGTAACGCCATATTGTGTTATCGCGAAATCCGCTTGTTCTAGCGGCCAACAAGCTCCGCCCATTGGCCAAACTCTCTCAGTATAAACGGCTCTGGCGGGTTTCAGTTAGCCTCGCCATCTGTCGGAGAGGCGGTCAACTGCGAGCGCTACGGGGTACGCTCGTCGCGGCGCCACGCCGCAGTCGTTCTGACACCTCTTCTTTTTACACCGCATTTGTAGAATACGTTTAGCCAGACTATTTTGCTTAACAGCGAATAAGGCAGCGCTCAAAACACCTCCCTGCGGAGCAATATTTTTTGCCTGAAAATGTCAGAAAATGTGGAATGTAACGTAACCTGGAATGTACAGTGCGCAATGAAACGAAATGAATCAGCGCCGCAAATAGCCTTGCTCGAGTAACTGCGCTTGAGAATAGTATACAATTGTTTTAACGTATACATCTAACATATACAGTTACTCTAGTTAGAATAACCACATGGCTCTACCAATTGAACAATCTAGTAATCAGCAGAGTATCTGTATCTGCGCGGAGCCATGCGCTCCACTCGTCCATTTCGTTTCATTGAGCACTGTATGTTTGCTTTAACGTTATGTATACATCAGAGCATGCGGCCACGCACTCCATCATCGTAAAGGTCCCGAAGGATTCCATGCCTACATGTACATGTATGCCTTTTGTAGATAAAAAATGCTGAAACGCAGTGCTTCTGGTGTATAAAGTCTTCGAGTACAAATGATTCCAGGCGTACCAGATGATCTAAAGTCGATCGCCCTGCCCGAAAGCCACACATATTGGCATGAAAAAGGGTTTCCTCCTTTAGAAAGTACACGAGGCGTCGGGTTATGTGCCCCTCGTAAGGTTTCCTCAAGCAACTCCTGTGTGCTATGGCGCGATAGCGTGTGTCAAGGAAAACATCTTTGTCGGGCTTTAGAAAAGGTATAACATGGGAATGGGCATACCTCCAGCAAGGGAGAAAGACAGCCACTTTTAAGAGATGATTGAACAAAGTAAGTAGATGGCTCAAGGATTCAATAGGCAGCTGTCTCAAGGCCCGTTCACACACTTGGAACAGAGTAGGACGGAGAGAGACAGACCGGTTTTTAAGCCTCCTGTGACGTTTTAGGACCGAATGCGCTCCTGCGGAGCTGGTCGCCGCAAGTGGCTTAAAAACCGGTCTTGTCTTTCTCCGTCCTAATCAGTTGCAAGTGTATGCACGGCGCTTCAGCATCTCGTAATGAATTCCGTAAGCCCAAGGTGCAGACTGTTTTTTGTCACAAACTGCAGCCTCAATTCCACAAATCTTGAACGAACGGTTATATGCAGCGAAGCTGACACCATCTATTGCGATCGAGTGCTTTCCAGCAATACACCGAAACGTTTTAAAATCCGCATTGCAGCCAGAGGAGCTACAGAAAACTTGAAAATGTTCCGCGATAAAATTTGCCTGATCCTTTAGGGACGCTGAGGGTGAGGGCAAAATGGGTGTCCGGAAAGCTGAGGGGTCCTCACGGACGTTTCTCAGGCGGTCGCATATTTACTTCACAAAAAAAAAAACACACAAAAAATAAAGCTAGTTAACGAAGAAATATATTTTGTCCATGATGTCCTCTTAGCTTGTTTCCTCGTCCAGCGAGCCTTAGTTCTTTATTTTATTTAACTCAATCATATTGAGAAAGAATGGATTCCAACGAAAACTTTCCCAAGCCCGGTCCTGTTCTTTCGGAGTGATAGCGCATTTTTTTGTTCCACCAGGGCTTGGTCCTCCGGGGAAAGCTTCTTGAGGTTTGTGGTATAGAAGATGCAGCAGCATTTATTACAGGTTCGATAATAGATCGCTGCCTCATCAGGAGTTATATATTGAATCAAGGATGTACCGATCACAAAGTGTAGCCCAAAACAGACCAATCTACCTTAGCTAACTACTACCTTGGTAGGCGTTCTTTGATCGATGAAAGTTGTTCAATAGTCTACAATAGTGAAAAAATTATAACTGTACAAAGGGCAGTATAAAGTTTACCAAGCAATGTATAGAAGTAAGGATTATCATGAGATAGAAAGGTCAATAGATGAAAAAGGGTTAGGATCAGCACAAAACAAATATTGGCTCCTTCTTATTTAAAAGGCAAAGTTTGGATTATCATAAAAGTATTTCAACACCACCACCACGAGAGTCCTGTCATGAACTCCCTGACAAAAGATGGTGGGCATTAAAATCACCAAGAATTAAAAAAGGCTCGGGAAGTTGGCCAACAAGTCCTTGCAGTTCATGGAGGTACAGTGGAACGTTTGGTGGAAGGTAAAGTGATACGACAGTGATAAGACGGTCGAGGAGGATGCAAGCTGCAACAGCCTCAAGTGACGTCAGAGAGCAAATTAGGCACAGTCAACTCCCCTTTGTAGTACTACGTCTTCATCACCGGAAGGCTTGGAGGAAAGGTCCTTCCTAAAGACCTGACGTCGACGCATCACCTGTGTGTTGGAGTTGTTCAGATGAGTCTCTTGTAAATAAATGGCGATAGGACTGAATTCATTATAAATGAATTCACGTCGTCTATGTTATGAAGAAGACTGTGTCACTTGCACCGTATGATGCCTCACCTTTAAACCATGGCAAAGGGAAGTTAAATATAAAACTAGTAAACAAATGCTATGGTTTAGTCTATTTTTGTGTTTGCATGAAGCATTTATTTTTTAGAGGAATCTTTCTAGTTTTTAGTGGATTCGCTGGGGGCAGAAACATAGGACTTCGATCCTGAGAGGAGTTCCTCTTCGTCGGGTTTACGCCCACCCTCGTCCCTCTGCTCCTCAGTTGCAGCCGTCGGCGGACCTTTAGGGATCTGCAGCTTCGACGGCTCGACGGGCTTCTTCGGGACTGAGGCACAGGGCGGATGGTCCCGTCCCGAGAGGGCAAGATGGCAGGGGATCAGGAGGTGCAATCCTCTGCTCTAACCTGGATTCTGGTGGGGCAGCATCCCCCTACGGTTGGGACGCAAGCCAAAGGCGCCGCGCTCCCACGTGTCTAAGAGGGGACTTCGATGGGAGGCGCAGATCGTCTGGAGACGTCTGCGTTCACATCGATGTCATCACTGATGGTGCCGGTCCCCTTCGCACGACCTTGGCATAGCCTCCATTGTGCTCCTTATCGGAGCACATCGAACAGGTGTCGGCCCCGCGAGCCATGTCCGAAGCGGTGGCACTTAAAGCCCCGCTGGGGGTTTGGCAAATATGGACGAGCACGGCACAGAGCAAAGCCTGCCTTTAAAGACGCAGGGAGAATGGTGCCATCGAAAGACGGGAGAATGTGCTTCGTTTTGGGTTCTCTGCCATGACGGAGAATGGCAATACGTCTTGATGCAACGGCTCCCTTGCTGGAAAGGCCTTCCACCAGCTCTGCGTCAGCCGTGTCCAGCAAGTCGTCCTTGGAAATGACTCCTCGGGCGGTGTTCAGTTTGCGATGAGGGTTCACACTAACTTTAAGGTAAGACACAAAATTCAGCGCAAGGAGGGCCTCACTTTGATGCTCAGCATTGACCTACACAAGGCGATTACCAGATGCCATTTTCTTTGCACGGAAGATTTGTCCAACAACACCTTCCAGCACTTTGGCAGCTATGAAAGGGGGTAGTTTACTCTGTGCCTTTTCACTTTCGAAAGGAATTATTAGAAACATTAGAAAATTTGTCAAGGACAAAATGTAGCTGAGGTGTGAAAGGTACCTCGGTGCGGGCTCTTTCAAAGCCCGATGAAGAAGTGGTTTTAGTTTAGGACCCATAAGGAGTGAGAAGAAGATTCGGTGACCAAGTTCACCGCTCACCACGGAGCCCAACAAAGGGGTAGGTACAGTGCGATAACAAAAAGTGCTTTGCTGACAACAGTGTACTACCAGTCCCGCCTGTGGCACGATACCCGAGTCTCTTTGAAGGGACTGGACTTGTTTCCACGAAAGGCTGACCCTTCCCGCTTAAAGGAAAAAAGGAAATAAGAGAGCAGAGAAGAAAGAGGTGGAAGGAAAAGTGAAAGAAGGACGAAGAGCGTGATGCAACAGGCGTCGCCATCTTGAACTGAGTTGGAAAAAGTGATCCTATGATAAAGTTCAAAAATCCAGTTCTCAGTTGAGCCCAACGAGCTCAACTGTCATTAGCGGCTGAAGGAAGTTGGTGCCGTGGAGTAATTATGGCCAATCGCGATTATACTAAGCGTTGTTGGCTAAATGATAATTTCGAGAGTTTGTGCAATCAGGGTTTTTACAAATGGTCTGGTATGAATCAGTACTTTAGAGATGGTACGCAGGTTTGACGAGGTCAGTTGGGCGGAACGTGGAAGTTTTACTCAACACGAGTTCAACAGTTTCGCGCACAGCTGTGATTGCATTCAGTGAAACAAAGAGCGTCACACCCTCTTGTTGTATTGCAAATGTTAGCTCATTCTTACATGGTGAGTAACATTTTGTTTAGTGGAAGCGTACTTCTAAAGCGCAAGATAGGTGATTCGGTTAGTATATCAGCTGAATCAGCAAGACTTGTAGCACCATCAGTTTAATTGTTTCAGCGAAGGCGAATCTGCGTAATGGGCCTGGTTGTTCCGAGCTTTGAATGAGTCGCCTTACCGGCAGATACGAGAATGGACCCTTGCCGCGATGCAGGACAATTTGATACACGTGAGATAAAGCTGATGGAGCGTCTGGGAGCTGCCAGACTTACAATGTGGGTGCAGCGTGGGTCGCCATCAGGACCCGCCTTGGTGCCCCCCCAGTGCACCGGCAGTTCCTCTTCAGAGATGTCCTGCAGTAGGGCCTTCTTCCAGTTGTCTGCGTCGGGATGAAGGGAACACGTGCCCAGTATGTTTAGAATGGGAATTAGCACAATGTTATAAATCGTTCGCAAACAAGGCAGCAAGGAAAAACGTATTCCAAAGAAAGCGATATACTTCAATCAAGCTTAAGCACGTAGGCTATGAGCTCGAGCTCCTGGATACCAGCACTTTCTGTTTTAGAACCACTTTATGATTGATGTTCAATAATGATATCAGTCACTCATGAAAGTTCAAAATTCAGCACCAAACGCATGTGGCTGCCGCTTTTATTATTTGACCACATCACCACGTTCTATTTGCAGGCCTTGAACATCGAGAAAAACGTACTCCGTGCTCTGATAGGCTATAAAATAAAAGCTTTTTTAGAGGATTTTGTGGAATATGAATTGTTAATACATCTTCCGCCGGATATAAATTTTGTCTTAAAAAGTGTGCATTAGGTAATGGAATGTTTGAGATATTTTCTATCGCTCAAGTGGAACTGCTTCACTCGCTCAAATTTCGGGTTTCAAATATACAATTTAAATGGAAAATTAACGGTTTCTGTATCTGAGAAACCACGCTTGAAGTTTCTTCATTTGGCCTCCAGGATCACGAATATCAAAATAATATTTCAGATTCATACGCCAAGTTATAGCTACCACAGCACATTCAAAATACCCCTTCCCGGCCCGTTCGACAGAAGGAGAAAATCCCGGCATGTTATACTGAATACTGACATCTCAACATTTCCGCGCCTTCCGCAATACTTACCCGAGCAATACAAAACACCGCATGCTTTCCCTCACAAGCGGCAAGCGTAAGGCAGTTGAAACTTCTGGGTATGACGTCACACCCAGCAGTTGGTTTTTCGGTTTTTCTCTCGTCTATGATGCATTCGAATCAAATGCTTGATATTAAAATTCACAGGACAAATACACGCTAGAAGTCACTTTGTAACTCATTTTAAAGCGATAGCTTTATGGGCGACACTTTGCAGAGATTTCGTCCTCGTCCGTTGCGGTCACCACGCGCGCGTAAAATGGAAAAAAAAAATTCTCTCCGTTTTTTCCGCGAGGAGAGGGAAGTAGGGACTTCCCGTCCGCCGTGCCGCACGAAGAGGGTGAAGAGGGGAGCCATGGCGTCCCACCAAGAATTGCGCGACGAAGAAAAAATAATCGTGTCGTCTGCTTGAAAGACTTGTTTTCAAACATTACTCGCGTTAAGCGAAATCTGGGAGTTGCTACGCGTAATGTTGAATGGTTTCAGAAACATCCACCGCGCTTACCCACTTACTTCACGGATCACTGGTGGCCGTCATGAGTGGCATCCACGACGCCAGCCACGAAGGTTATGAGAAATAACCCCGTCGTACCTCCGTCCTCAGGTACGTGCCGGCACCATTCCACCCGCATTGCGCGACCGTGCTACAGCTATCGCTTTCGTTTCTTCGCTAATTTTGAGCGACATATGCGACTTTGTTTTAAAAAAGAAACCTCTACAGATTTCTTTTCAATTACTAGGGGCTGCCAATTTGCCGTTCACTATAGCTTACCCACTGTGTTACTTTAAAAAAAACAGTGAATATCGGGTGGTTTTTTTTGTTACAACAGTTAGTGCAAATGACAAACATACCTTTGCCGAAAACATGTATTTTCTTTGCTGTCTCCTCGCTGAGAAAGGGCTTGACCATATTGTAGATGATGGGGTAGATTTTCGGCGCTGAAATCAGAAGTCAAGACGCATACAATTCACGCATCATTGTAAAATTACAAATACTAACTTTCTAAATTTAGAAAAGAATGAGCATGCTGGTAATCATTTAACATATTGAAAAACACGAAGGACAAAATGGCAGGCATCACCTAGTCTGTTTTGCGTATATCCTTCATCCTAAACAGTTGGTAACAGGTTAAGATTGCAACAAAAACTGCGCCTTCAGCGCGGGATTCACAATGACAGGACAAACGGCCGGGCGAGTCTTTCGAATGCCCCCCAGCACGCGGTCCTTGCCTTCCGCGATGCTTTGGGTGCGCGCATACACGCTCGAAGCTCACGACGCGCCCCAAGTGTTATCGAGGATAAAACGTTTGGAGGTGGGGCAAATGAAATACCTCCCGTGCCGCCCCGATCCACTCAATGACTATCGTACTCGTTATTTCAGCGCTGTATTTTTATAGTATATTAATCCAAACGAAACAACAGAAATTTGCTACGACGTTTCAAGTTACCCTGCGAACGTGTGCATTGTTTCCGCAAATACTTATCAATGTAACGAGAAAAACTGGTGCGGATTGTCGACTTCAACCATTCTTGAAATCATGAAAAGCATAAAAAGCAACAACAAATATATATAAAAAAATATTACTTTACCGTTAATGACGTAAGCTTTCTTGAGCATTTCAGGGTAGTTGTCCTCGTACATAGTCACCAAATTGATGATCATATCTAGAGCTGGAGGGAAAAATAAGAATAATTAGAACGTTCAGACATCCACATTAAACCCGGTCAAAAAGTCGTACACTCTAAAAAAAAGCTCGGAGAGCCAATCACCGAAACTTACGGAGGCAGCTCAGCGAATGAAAATGCCGAAACATATGTTTAGACCAAAAAACGCAGTCTGAGTTGTGACATTAAGCAATGCAAAATGTCACGCTTGCATTCCTTAATGTCACAACTCAGACTGCGTTTTTTTGGTCTAAACATATGTTTCGGCATTGTCATTCGCTGAGCTGCCTCCGTAAGTTGCGGTGATTGGCTCTCCGAGGGTTGTGCGTGAAAGTAGACGCACAAACGTTTTTTTAGAGTGTAAGAAATCGATGTATGTATTCTAGTGCCGAAATCAGTAATATTTTATGCTGCGACGGTTGGAGCGATGGAAAAGGCTCCTCAGGTGCCTTAGGCCACCTTTTATTCCACCCTCCCAGCTCCTCTGCTAATTAATTAGCAGATTTTCCACTCGGAAGCACTGGTGCCAGTACACTCGGAAATAACCTTAAAATACATAACTTATTACCGTGCGTGCAGGAAATGTTCTGAAATATTGAGACGACGGGAAGAATCTTGCGAGTTATACCCCATTTCAGAAGACGTGCGGAGTGCTATCAAAGACCGCGAGTCAGTTCTTGAACAGGCCTTGTTTGTTTGTCCGATCTTTCAAAGAGCGCTGCAGAACCCGTGAGGTGGAGTATAGACTGAAGTTAATGAACAAGCAGGAGACACGCACCCGGTTTCCAAGCGATTTGTTTCAAGTTGAAGTTTTCCAAATCAAATATGAAGCTGTGCATTTCTATAACCTTGCCCAGCTGCAAACGTGAAAGCAAAATATAGCGTCAACAATTAGTATGAAGTCCGCAGGTATAATACTTACATCACAAATAAAGGTTAAAAAAATCACCATCAGTATAAACCAAATTCACGTGTCACACAATATCCGGTACTTCTCCAGTAGAAGATGAATATATGACACGAAATATATTGCCCACGTTGTTCGCACAATCTTACAAAAATGTATAGCAACTCGACGTTTCAACTATTCTTTTTTCCCTTTTTTTATTCGTAGCACGGGTACATCTTGTAAGGGGAAGAGAGAAATGCGTGCTAGATGACGGAGCCTATGCCCGCTTAAAGTTCAGCAGCTCAAGGTAATTACGTAATATTTTACGTGACAATTCTATAATACATAGCAAAGCAGAAGAGAAAGTAAAAAGGTATGCAATTAATTTGGTAGAAAATACGATAAATAAACAACCGTAAATGTTAGTCGTACAAAAATTATTTAAACAAAAATTAAAAATAAAGATTTCACCCTGTTACAATGAAAAGGGGAAAAAACACCGTGGTTTCAGAAACCAGTTACATAAATATATTGCACAAAACAAGAAAACATGTGACAACTTTGGGATACAGTTACAATGGGACATCGTATAAAAACGTTTAGAATACAATATATTTGACGTATGAATAGCAATATTAAAAACGAAAATAATATCAGATGAAAATAGTTCTTTGAAATATGTTACACATAATGGAATATGCTCGCAGTACAATGCAATATTCACATAAAAATGCAATTTCGCTGCCAACCAAAAACGTCCTGCTATCATGATCATGCAAATATTGCAAAGGTACAAGCGAGCTGTACCAGAATGACGAAAGTAATCCCTGAGGAAGGGGAACAGGGGGGACAATGGACCAACACGATACTTCGTTTCAGCTTCCGTCCGAGCGCAGCCAAAGGCTGATGGTCGGTTCGCAACTTCGAGAAGATTATTCCTACGCGCCACAAAGTAGTCCGCAAAAGTAATTTTTTTTAATAACTTTTTTGTGCGTAAACATTGCACAACATTTTAAATGTGTGCTGCTGAGAATGATTTGCAACGAAAGGAATTAAATATCTGAGGTTCATGTTTTTATTAATTTATGTAAATGTGGTTTGGTGAAAACGCGTACATCCGCTGGCAACACGGCTGCAGCGCTCGGTTCTCCTGTGCGATTTCGTTCCCGTAATGGCCGAATCATGTGCTTCGCTGCTTTCCTCACCGAGTCACTTCAAAACGTCCTTTCTCAAAGGCACGTTTGGGCGTCAGGCGCGAGCGGTCGTGATGAATGTCTACTTTAAAATTCGGCCGGAGACTCCGGCCGCGTCGTACCGCGAATGCGTTGTAAAGAAGAAAAGCGTCCGGGCCACTACCATTCACTGTAACGTGGCGAAATCAGGGCACCCCTTTACCTGCCGATTACATTGAGCGCCGAGAAGCTGGTGGAAAGGACTGTGCCTCGATACCTGGTATATCAAGACAATACAAGGAAACATCAACGGCCGGGTCATCGGGCACCTTGCAATGTGTACTTACATCTCGAAACTATGCCGAAATGCCAGACAAATGGAAGGCTCAGACACGGACGCCAACGGCCAGCCTACGTACTGACATCCCCTGTGACTAAATTTCAGAACGTTAAAGGGCACTTGTTAAACCTGTAGCAAACGATAGCATTGGTACACCCATAGCAGACGAAATACTCGGCGAGCGCGGGCGGCGCGGACGATCAGCGGCGCAATGGAGCGATACAAAAGTGCAGGCGAGATCGCGTGACCTATTGCCGGCGTGTGATTGGCTCCGGCCACACGTAGCTTTGGCTGCGCTCGGACGGAAGCTGAAACGAAGTATAATGCCTCGTTCACACTTGTGAACCGGTGGCCGGATCTGCGGGAATTCTGACGCCCGGCGACGAAAGCAGGCAGATTTTCCGGCGGAGAGCAAGATCGCTCTGGGACCAATTTTGAACGCCGGAAAAAAACTTTCGCTCGCCGCGAGCCAATCAGAACGCACGAGGGAAGTCGCGCTTGCTGACGTCAGATCCCCGCTGACGAGCTGGCGGTGATAGCGACGATACGCGCGCGGGCAAGGAGGAGGTTTGGGAGCTTTCGTCAGATCTCGTATGTTCGGGAAACTGCGAGACGCTCGCGCCGCGTACTCCGCAGGCGGCAACAAATGTGAACGGCCCGATCTTTTTTCGGCGATCGAATCTAGTCCGCGGCGAGTGCTTATTTCGCAAGTGTGAACGAGCCATAATCTCCAAGCACAAGCTAAGTGACTGTAGCGCGACTGAAAAAATACGTCTAATCCTGGTATCGAACCAGGGATCTCACCATTTCCAGTGAACCGCTCTAACTACTGAGCTAACTATAAGACCTAGCTGTGTTCGGAGATTTGTGCTTGTCCTTTGTCTCTCTTGTTCCCCTTCTTCGGGGATTATTTTCGTCACTCTTGTCCCACTCGCTTGCACCTTCGTATTAATTGCTCCATAATCATAGCTTTAAAATGCAGGCCGTTCACGCTAGTTGGTGTTAGACCGGTGGCCGCTGATAAAACCCGTTTGCTCTACTGTCGTCTAACTCCTCGTTAGTTGAGTTGCTAGCCGCTGGAAATGGAGAGGTCCCTGGTTTGATACCAGGACCAGGCGGATTGTTTCGGTCGCGCACCAGTCACCTAGCTGCGTTTGGAGATTTGTGTTTGTCCTTTGTCCCCTTGTTCCCTTCTTCAGGGATTATTTTCGGCATCCTTCTGCTATCGTTTTAAAAATTATTAAATATCTTAAAATTCGTGTCCATATTCGTTCTCTTTAAAGCTTTCATTACTTGCAAATTTAACGTTTGTCAGTCAGAGTTGGTTTACATGGCCGGCAGTTTTAACTTACTAAACTGTTATGAACTCAGGCTGTCTGTTGGCGTGATGTGGAGTATGTTTTTATCTAGTTAACTATTGTAAAAGTAAAACGTAGAAAAACATTATATTTGAAGAAGACTGGTTTCGACTTTAAAATCGTTGCGGACCCTTAAACAATTTTCACACATACCTAAGATTTTTTTTTTTCGGAATACTTTGTTTTTAGTTCTTCGTAAGTATCGTCCTTCTTCAGACCAAAATACCATGACTAATGTTGGAGTAACATAAGGATTATAATAATGTGTGCCTTACTCAGGTAGTTATCAAGTTTTGTATTCAATAAATGCTTCCTGTTAGCCGGTATAAATTCGCTTTCAATATGTCTACGCGACAGACTGTCTGATTAAGTTAGGGCTCCATGAAACACACGCAATAAGAGGTAGTCAATGCAAGGTTATTTTAACAAGCGCTTCACAGTAGCATTGTTATTTTATTAATTCAAGAACCCATATAAAAATGTTAACACTTACAGATTCGGTTTGGGCAGACATGTCCTGTTGACTGAACTCCAACTGCTGGATGATGTGTTTTATGAAGTCTGACTTCTTGACGGAATAGAACAAGCCTGAGGCATAAGAGAAAAAAAAAAAAAAAACACTCTGAGTCCCACATTAGACGTATTCGGACAGCGGTTTAGTAGCATCTATGGCGGGTCACATCTAGCCATCCATGAATGATACTTGTGTAACTCGGTCTTTGCACCAGTTTACACGAAGAAACAGTGCGCCGAAGACACCATTTTTCTTTTCATAAAATGTCCGGCGCGTCCGCTCACTTGGCAGCTGAGTCCCGCGAACGTTTCAGTGGAATATCCCTATTGAAAAAATGCGGCAAAACTTTCCAGAGACATCTGGTGAAAACGGGCGAGTTTCTACCCGTTTTCACTCAAAACCAGCATAGTTTACCAGTCTTTACTGGAGATTTTACCGGCAGCCACTCTCGTTACCAGAGGTACCCGGCTTTGTTGGAAGTTTTTCTGGCAGCCACACTTATGCCGAACTTCACTGCACGTCGGCGCGAAGGGAACGGCTGAAGCCAAGAAAGCCAAGACGAGCCGGAGACTGAGTGTGTAATGGCGGCCGCCAACGCAGTGGCATTCTCGTGAGTGTTTTAGGTCAGGGCGACGTTGCGATCCTGCAAGAAGTGCGCACAGCGAACTTCTTTGAAGATCAAAAAGTAGAGCAGCGATCGCCGGCAACTAGCTATTTGCGACAGGCAGAAGTGTCTGGGGCAGTGCAGGTGCGAGACCGCTCGGGCGGAACAGTCTCGTATCTGCACCACCCGGCTTTTTCCTTCCCCGGTGAAGCGAGTGCCCTCGGCACCGGCAAGGCGAGGAAAGCGACGCGGGGGAGAGGGACACTTTTCGGAATACAGGCGGACAGAGTTTTTGGGTCGGGAAATGAACATGACGTTCGTGGTTGCGGGATGATCCGCGGAAAACGGCGGTCCGGCGACGCCATACTTGAGGCTTCTTCATCGTCGAAATCGCAGCCGCCGTCTTTCTGCTGAACTACCGCCATGGAGAGCCCGATGGAAAGCCCGACTACCGCCACTGGAGAGCTACTACATCTTCATAATACCGCGACTGAGGAGTACGTTCCGTTTGTAGCATCAAGTCTGTCATTCCAAGTAACACGAAAGGTCTACCGCGCTAGAGGCTGCCACGACTTGAATTGAACTGCAAGCAGAGGCTCTTAGAGACGACCGCTTCGAAGGAGTTGTTTCGATAATATCGGTACACTTAAATATACTTGCCTTTGATGTCTGTGTAACCGAAGGGAATGATCCACAGGGGACAGCCCTCTTTGTCGTGACCTACTAGTCCGCCCGGATAATATTTTTTCAGAACCTGAAAGAAAACAAATACAACAAAATAAAGAAAGTCAATTTTAAGAGGAGGATAAGCGGATATAAACTCAATATATGGTGAACGTATCGGAAGGGCAATCCGAGCTTTTTGTCACTATTATTCGTAATGTTCTTTCGTCACTTGAATGTGTCGCTCTCGTCACGCATTGGAGGATATGAGGCCAGTATAATGTTTCTTGAAGATTCTTTGATGACTGTTTAGGCCTAACGCGGGTTTCATAGGGTGTTAACGTCAGGGATTTTTTCTAAACGATATTTGCGCAAAGTACAAAAATTGCTGCCGTCTATGCACGGACTTAAGCAAAGTATCGAAGAAACAACTTCAGACAGACTCTTTCTAGACACGCTGTTCAACGGTTTAACAATGAAACGACATCGTTAAAATTAATTGAGATCCCGACGCATGGTATGCTGCATTTAAAGCGTAAATCCTGTATATTTAGGATGAATTTCCAATGTATATTCAAATGTAGCTGTTATCTTCAGAAGGAACTGATAAACGGTTACTCCACTTACTCACCTTCTCCCTGAAACATTCGTTACTAATTAGTATTCGCTTACTACCAGAATTAATTTGAAAGAAGAATGAAACTAACCGGAATCCTTATGTGCTTCCGGAGCGTTTTGTTTAAAAATTGTGCCATAGTGTTCATGAAAATGTTTTAAAGGGGTACCCAGCGATTATTGTGCTACCCTTAACTAACTATATTTTCTAAAACCCCGGGTTCTATCCTTTCTGGCATGCTATTTAGTATCGCGAAAATTATTACAGTGATTGTGAAACCGGCAAATGAAAATGAATCAAAAGCCAACATTCAAATACACCCGCATTGTTCTGTGCCTTGACGTCAGTGGCAGGAAGGCTTGCCAGTCGAGCAAAAAGTAAAACAAATGGACTATGTCAAGCATTCCTTCCGTAGTGGTGCGCGGGTACTGGAGCGATCTTCCAAGGAATTCATTTTACACCGTGAAACTGCTTGGAATCAGTTGGGAACAAATTTTACAGTCCAAAGAGCGAACCCCTGCCTTCCACTGGCGTCACTCTTTCGTTGTAGCCAGATACAGACCTTCAGTTTGAAAGCCACGATGAGGACCAAGAATTTGTTCCCAACTGAGGTCCAATCAGTTTCATGGTGTCAAATACATTCCTTGTAAGATCGCTATTTAACCTGTTCCATTTTTTATCTTTCGCGTCACGAAGTTTTATATCATATTTTTAATCGAATAAATTACAATTCGGGATAACTGCTACGCTTTTACTTATATCCTAAGTCCAAATGCCCCAGACGTCATCTAAATAATTATTTAGATTATTAAAGAATCTTCTCACAATGAGTTTAAGAATATAAAACCCCATGGTAACTTCAGTTTTAGATTGCTCGTAATAGGTTTGGGGTACTTTATCCACTTGAAGTACAGTTATATTAGACTGATTATTTTGTAAAAGCTTAACATAAATGTATTGCAGCAGACAGACATAAAACAATGTAGCACAAAAAGTCAACAGAACCGTTTTGTATATATACTGCAACAGCTTTATAGTTTAAGAGCCCCGACAGAAAAACACTTGAGGAAACAAACTCCTATATGATGGTATGAATTTGTGAAACATAAAGCAAACGTACCAACCCTAATGTCTGAAGTTAGGGAGCATATATGCCACTTGAAACTGGACATTACACGCATATCCTATAGGGCCATTTTGGCGCTCAGTGGCTACCAAACAAGTTGCGTGCGCCTACGACTGACAAATAATTTGATAAATAGCTCTATTAAAATATAATTCTAAATTTGCTTTTTGTATAGATCAACTTTAGTTGCTGAGATGAAATTCGCGCGCTAGATAGCGCAAACCGCAATATGATTCAAAGGGTACAACCGCATTCATTCATTGCTCTATCGACTGACGAAATCGCCTAGATTTGGATGACGTCCTTTCAAGGATCACCTTGATGTGCTCAGAGTTATGTCGTCACCATTCCACAAAATAGTGAAGATGTCAAATGCCACTGCTAGAGCTGTCACAGTCGAGCGTTGTTTACATCTGTCTTTACGTCGTTCATTCCTTTTTTGGAACCCTGACTCAGCTTTTTATATGCGCTAGATTTATTGCCGTGTGCATGCCACCGTCTTTAGTTTGAACGGTCGGGGTTTGGACTGGACTGGTTTCCTTAGGCAGCGGCGCGGTTCCCCCCCGTGCTCTTTCGCCCCGCTCGTTCGCTCGTTATGTCCACTTTTCCTCCTAAAAGAGGCACTTGCTTCTGGCGTCCTTCCAACTGAGGCGCCGCGGAAACGGGAGAGAAGGGGATCGAGCGGCCGTGGCCAACACCGCCTAAAAGACAAGGTCGTCGTGCTGACGTTTTTGCGTCATCAGCGAAGGCCGACGCTGGACACAGATTGGAACCGAGTGCTACGTCAGCGCTCCGGTTCGCGTCAAGTTTGAGCTGAACGTTGACGCAATCATCGTATCCAATCTTTGACCAGCGTTGGCTTTCGCTGATGACGACATCTCTATCAGTACTATGGCTTTGTTATCTAGGAGGTGTTGCCGTGGCGGTGGCACAACGTACGCGATAACGCAATACCGAGGCAAAGCGACAACGTCGATCGTTTGGGCGAAGCCACCGACACTCGGGAGAAGAGATTGGCTCTTCGAAGATTGGCTCTTCAGTATACGGGCCGTTGCCAAGCTTTTCCTCGAGAATCAGCGTAGCAACAGCAGATATTTCCACATAATTTTTAATCCGAAAGCATTCTTTAACTACTTCACCCGATCTTCGCGATACGCTGTCTGGCCTCGCATATGCCGTGAGTATCCGCGGCTCGCATATGCGCCGCGCGTATGCGGACGCGCCGCACGGTGAGGAGCCTCCGCATACGGACGACGTCCGCATACGCAGGCCCCGGGCGCATGCGGGACGTTGTCCTCGACGTCGTCCTGGAGGACGTCCTTGAGGTCGCCCGAGAGGTCGTCCTAGAAGTCGTCCTAGAGGTCGTTCTTGAGATTGCCCTAGGGGTCGTCCTGGAGGTTATTCTTGATGTCGTCGTCCTCGACGTTGTTCTTAAGGTCGTCTTAGAGGTCGTCCTAGAGGTCATTCGGGAGATCACCCTAGAGGACGTCCTAGAGGTGATCCTTCAGATCGCTCTGCAGGTCGTCCTAGACATCGTCTTCGAAGTCGTCCTAGCCAGTAGTCGCACTGACGTCAATGATTGCCATCGTAAACAATTAATAATATATAGTGTTTACTCAAAATTTGCGTCGTCGCATTCCCAGTTAGCTGCGTCGTGAGTTTCATGACGAATGCTATCGCAGTTCATAGAAAACAAACATTAGCAGTCTCTGCAGTCAATTGTTTCGTGCTGGTTCCTTATCCAGCAAGGCAATTTTATCACAGTGCACAGATAGTCTCTAACAAGATAAATGTTGCATACCTCTGTCGGCTCAAAATCTTCCAGTATTGTGTCCACGCTGTTTTGTTTCCGCCATTGAAGATTCTGAAATTATAATATATAAAAATAAATATTATGACCAAATCTCCTCAGATTATGGTTTAAAAAGATCTGGACAGGATTTCTTGAAAGAAAACAACCAGTGTTTTAGTGGATAACGAGTCCCAATAACCATTGCACGTGAATGATGCTATTTGCTTAGGGCGGACCACTATCCCACATTATAAGTTCCTTATTCGGGGCTATATAAAGAGAAATATAAAATTACTAAAACATTTTAACCACCACCCAGATGTAAAATTCTAAATATGTATAGCTGTATTGCCAAATAATTCATTTGAATATTCATATACGTATCGTACATTATTTATCGCCTTGAAATATTTTTATCAAACGATATATTTGATTCGTAAGGCAGCAGAAAGTATCAACTCAGCAAAACTCCACTTAGCACGTTCAAGCTAAGTGGAGTACTTGTTTGCTTTGATGATCAGAAAATGCATGCACTCCCTCCTTGCCCCTAATAGGGAAGTTCCGGTCATATTAAGTCATAGTCAAGCACAGGGTAAAAACCCAGGGCACGCTCCGCCC
Source organism: Ixodes persulcatus (assembly GCA_013358835.2). Taxonomy (NCBI): domain Eukaryota; kingdom Metazoa; phylum Arthropoda; class Arachnida; order Ixodida; family Ixodidae; genus Ixodes; species Ixodes persulcatus. Next base: position 115,073 of record JABSTQ010010497.1, read on the forward strand.
ACGGGCGAAATGCGGCCGGTAGTCTTTAACGAAAATATCGCGTCGTCTGCTACGCGACTTTGTGACTTCGGCGGCATGAGTTTCAGGAGTTAGTGGAAGGAGCGAAGCTCGCTGCTGATCGAGCGGAGCGACATCCTTGCGAGGCAGTGTACGGCTACCGAGAAGAGGACAGAAAAATCTTCTACATTGCGTCGTCGAGGGTGGCGACAAAACGCAATTGTAACTTCGACAGATGGCGCCTTCCCGTGTGACAGCGGTATGTACGAGACAATCATTGTTTACCTTAATTACTGTGCAACCGATCGGAACAAGGAGACTTGGCAAGGGCGCCACGTTTCAAAGATGAATAAATGCTGCTTTAAAGATATCATCATCGGGCCCCTCTTTTTGTTCTTTTTATTTGAAGCCAGCAGAGAAACAGTGTAGTCCCTTGAGGCAGCAAGGCGGTTGCATCACTCTATGAACTAACGCAGCGTATCGCGTCGAAAAAAACTTCTTCAAGCACTCCAAAATACACACTCACAGCAGCCAACCCACGAAAAGAAGCCCTCGATGCTCACGAAGAGTGCAGTCAGTAATTTCCGCGGTTGCTAGGCGAATGGCTTAACGAACTGGCCGCGGTGAACACTTTGACGGCGACACATCTATTGGGTCATCACGTCATCAAACATAAACTGCGACAGACAAAGGCGGGCGCCGGCAAAGGTTTGCGACGTAAACCCAGCTAGGTATAGTTTTGGATAATCCCTGCGACATCCCAGCATTCTTCGGCGTCGGCGTCGCCAAACACACTCGCTGCCATATTGAGAAAAGATCGTTCAATGTTTATGTCATTGACGTCAAAAGAATAATGGGAAGGCATTGGATTGGATTGAGTTTTTGTGGCGCAAAAGCATCTACGGCTATAATGCGCCAGGTACATAAACTATTGCCAACAAGGGTTAGGGAGAAGAAAGAGCTCTAGTAGCAGATGATGTGATAAAACTATGAACATGAGGAGTGTATAAGTGTAAAAGGTATGAACATGACTTCAGGGACTTAAAACAAAATCACAGTCGGTGTAGAAGGCCGATTGCTTTAAGGAAATTAAAAACACAAGAGTGTGGAATGAGAGGTTCGTCGCCAAGTAAAATCATAAGATGTAATGGGGTATGCTCTTTGTATAGCTGTGAAAAATGGTCAAGGCGCTCTGGGCCATACGCGTTACATTCAAGCAAAATATGATGTATGGTGAGATGGCTATGGCAATGCTCACACTCCGGGGAATCTTCACCACGCAGAAGATGCCCGTGCGTTAGTCGTGTATGGCCGATCCTTAGACGGCAGAGAATCACCTCGTAGAAACGTTCGCGATGCCGGGCACTCTCCCATTCCTTCAGTAAGTGCTTCACCGCATGTAACTTATTGTTTACTTCGCGGTCCCATTCATGTTGCCATTTCTGCACTATAGAACGTTTCACCTTCTTACAGTAATCTTTTGGAGGGATTTCTCTTGTGTCCACAACGTGTGTGACAGCAGAGCGAGCAGCCTGATCTGCCTCCTCGTTACCCGGGATGCCAACGTGACTTGGCACCCAGCAGAAAATAATTTCGTACCCAGTTTTGAAGGCTGATATTATTTTATCTTGCAGCTGAGAAACCAAAGGATTTTTTACTAAATTTAGTGAAACAAGGGCTTTTAATGCACTTAAAGAGTCCGTGTAGACTACAGAGCGACGAAGCCTTTTCTTAAGTGTATACTCCACAGCAAGTAATAAACCCTGCAACTCTGCTGTTAAAATTGTGGCAGAAGGGTTAAGTTTCTTTACATGGCGAACAGATGGTCCAACCATTGCACAACCAACAAAAGAGTCTGTTTTAGTACCATCTGTGTAAATGCTGAAGTGATGTTGGTACTGGCTTTGTATTTCAGAAAATTCTTGCCTCAGCACTTCGTCCGGAGTATCTTTCTTTCTGTGTCTTGTCAAAGTAAAGTTACAATGAATGAACGAATATTCCCAAGGAGCTGCAGAGCTTATGTACTTTGTCACAGGGGGCTTTGGGTCAAGGTCAAAGTACTCTGCTGCCTTAGCATGCCTCAGAGCAAAGGGAGGGACGACACTTGGCTTATTTTGAAAAGTCCTCTCATACTTGATTTTTTCAACCGATTCAAGAGCTGGATGGAGAGGGACTGATCTTACTCGAAGTGAATACATAAACCCCAAAGCGAAACGTCTTTTCTCTAGAGAATATTCATTGGCCTCTGCATAGAGGCTGGCAATCGGAGAAGTGCGGAAAGCACCGGTGGCTAGCCGCAGCCCCTGATTATGAATGGGGTCCAACATCTTCAATACTGAAGCTTTGGCTGAACCATACACAAAACTGCCGTAATCGAGTCGGGAGCGAATTACTGCACGATAAATGCGCAGGAGACAGAGTCTATCAGAACCCCAAGATTGATGAGACAACACTTTGAGAATGCTGAGCGATTTGATGCATTTTGACTTTAATTGCTTAATGTGCGGAACAAACGTCAACTTTGAATCTAAGAGAAGACCTAGAAACTTGTGTTCACTTTTCACCATGATAGGAAGGCCATAGAGGGTTAAGGAAGGTTCTAGAAAAAATCCTCGGCGACGAGAAAAGCATACACAGACAGTCTTTTCTGTAGAAAACTTGAAACCATTTGTATTAGCCCAGCTTGTCAAATTGTTGATTGCCACTTGAACCCTCCTCTCACAGATGGAAAGATTGCATGATGATACTGAAACCTGGAGGTCATCAACGTAGATGGAATACTGAACTGAACGAGGTATTACACGGGCAATGGAGTTTATTTTTATAATAAAAAGAGTGACGCTAAGTACACCGCCCTGGGGAACTCCATTCTCCTGCAAAAAATCTCGAGAGAAGGTGGTACCCAGCTTTACTCGAAATGAACGACACTCTAGATAACTTTTAATTGCACCGAGCATGTGCCCACGAATACCAATGTCGATTAGGTCCTGCAGTATTCCAAATCGCCAGGCAGTATCATACGCCTTCTCCAGATCAAAAAACACGGAAAGACAGTGCTGTTTGTTCACGAACGCCTCCCTCACGGCTGTCTCGAAACGAACCAAGTGATCTACTGTGGATCGGGAAGATCGAAAGCCGCACTGGTATCTGTCTAGAATGTTGTTATTTTCAAGAAAATGCACGAGCCTTCTGTTGATCATTCTTTCAAGAGTTTTTGATAAACAACTTGTCAAAGCTATAGGCCTGTAGCTAGATGCACATGAAGGATTCTTTCCTGGCTTCAGCAAGGGAACCACGAAGGCAACCTTCCAAGCGAACGGAAAATGGCTTTCAGACCAGATTTTATTGAAAAGGCATAGGATAAGCTCAAGAGTTGAAGGATGAAGATGTTGGAGCATAATGTAATGAACTCCATCTGGACCAGGTGCAGTCTGTTTAGGACAGTGGAGAACCATTTCAAGTTCACGCAATGTGAATGGGGCATTGTAGGGATCTTGAAAACCACCCGAAATGTTCACAGCCTTCTTTTCCATCTGTGCTTTGTGTCTAAGAAATGTAGGTGTATAGTTTCTTGAGCTAGAAACAAACTCGAAATGCTCTCCTAGGATATCTGCCTGTTCCTCGAGGCTTTCAGGGCATATTCCATTTTTTGTCAAAAGAGGAACAGAAAAAGCATGATACGAGCCATTAATTTTATGAACTCGATCCCAAACCTCCTTTGGCGTTGCCTGACTGTTTACAGAAGATGCATACTTCTCCCAACAATTCCTCTTTGACCGCCTGCGCACAAATCGTGCACGCGCTTTCATTTTCTTGAACGAAATAAGATTACTTGGCGTAGGATATCGCCTAAATATGCCCCATGCTTTATTTTGTTTTTTCTTGGCCTCTTTGCAGTCCTGATTCCACCAAGGCTTAGGCCGTTTGGGGAGGTGAGTGGACGTCATTGGTATTGCAAGCATAGCAGCCTCTAGTATGTGTTTTGTGACGTGACCCGTTGCCTCATCGACAGAGAGCTGATGGAGGGATGTAATAGCTAAAAGAGATGACTGCTTAAAAAGTGTCCAGTTGGCTTTGTCAAACTTCCACCGAGGTGACCGTGTTGGAAGTGTGACAGGATGATTCTGGAAATCTAAAATAATGGGAAAATGATCACTGCCGTAGGGATTAGGAATGACTCTCCATGACAACAGTGGAAGTAATGTCGGATGCACAAGTGAAAGGTCGATTGATGAGAAAGTATGTGTTGCTGTGGAAAAGTGTGTAGCCTCTTTTGAGTTGAGCAAACACAATCCTGTTGAAAACAAAAACCGTTCAATAAGTGCTCCTCGTGTATCCCTTCGTGCACTTCCCCACAGAGGGTTATGAGCATTAAAATCGCCTACGAGCACAAAAGGAGGAGGTAGTTGATCACAAAGAGCTTCAAGCTCTTTATACTCTAGGTGATAATTTGGGGGTATGTATACAGAACAAATGGTTATTAAACGGTCAATCAGTACACGGGCAGCAACAGCCTCTAGTGATGTGTTTAAGAAAACCTCAGTGCAAGGGACCGAGCGTTGTAGGACAACAGCAGAACCTCCAGACGAATGGCTCGAATGTTGACGATCCTTGCGAAACAGCTGGAAATGCTTCAGGATATTCGAGTGACTTTCCTTCAGGTGAGTCTCCTGCAAACAGAAGGCAATGGGACTGTGTTCCTCTAGCAGGTCAGTAACATCATCATAATTTGCAAGTAAGCCTCGACAGTTCCATTGAAGGAGAAGTGGAGGCATTAATATAAGAAGTAGATGAAGGTATACGAAACACAGTCAATTAATCCAATCCAGGAATGTAGTTCCCACAAAAAACTACTTTGGTGGAATTACTGGCTTTTTTGATTTATTCTTAGATTTAATTGTCTCCCACTCCATATCGTCCTGGTCGGACGAAAGAGCGGAAGCCTCGGTGGCCTCGTCCCTCGCCTCCACCTCTTGAGACGAGGCTTGTTTTATAGGTCTGGGCAATGTCGAGGCACGGGGCCGAACTCCCCGGCCACGACCGCCCTCACTCAAAAGGGCAGCAGTGGAGGTGCTGGGCTGAGCGTCGCCCAACTCCATCCGTCTCTGCCCCTCAGCTGTTGAAGGAGCGGCGCGATGCCGCTCCTTGGACGAGGTTCTCTCCCGTGAGTTGGGGCGAGACTCTCGCTCCTTCTCCCTGGGGGGGGACCTCGGAGTGGGGACAGACAGAGGGGCTCCCTGCCTGTCCCGTGGTCGAGAAGCAGCTGGTGCGCTCCCTCCAGAAACCGGAGGAGGCTGCTGCCGCTGCTGGGGGGTTGGGGACTGAAGAGCCACTGCCAGGACCTCAGGCGAGACCTGGGTGGCCTTCGATTCTGTTCGCGGTGCGGGTCCCCTTTGCACCGCCTGGGCAAACGTTCCTTTTGCAAAAAATGAATACTGTTGTTTTGCCTCCTGGTAGGTAATGTTCTTTTTTGCTTTTAGGGTTAGAATTTCTTTTTCCTGTTTCCATTGTGGGCATGTTCTGGCATAAGCAGCATGGTTGCCTTGGCAATTGACACATTTGAGAGCATTCTCACAAATGTCAGCGACATGGTCATTGCTGCCACATTTTGCGCAAGTTTCACGGCCCCGACAGTTTCGCGAGCCATGCCCGAAGCGCTGACATCGGAAACATCTTTGTGGATTGGGAATAAAAGGCCGGACTTTACAGTGTAGATAACCAGCTTTAACGGTAGTAGGAAGCGTATGCAGTTCAAACGTCAGGATCAAATGCTTGGTTGGCTGCTCCTGCCCGTCTTTACGGATGGTAATCCGCTTGACGGCCACCACTGCCTGTTTCTGGAGTCCAGCCAGAATTTCATCTTCAGTGCAATCTATCAAATCAGCCTCCGAGATAACACCTCGAACACTATTTAGTGTCCGATGTGGGCTGACTTTTATCTGGTGTTCGCCAAGACATGTTTGTCTTTGAAGCGTTCTGCTTTGAACTTCCGTTTCAACTTCGACAAGAAGGTTACCAGAAAGCTTTTTCGCCTTGAAAGCTTTGCCAATGATGGCATCAAGGCATTTTGACACAAGGAAAGGCGAGAGTTTAGCCAGTGGCTTTTCTTCATCTAGGGATTGAAGAACAAAAAATCTTGGATACTTTGGTGGTTCAGACGCTTTTTCAAAAGTAAGTACGGAGCAACCCCTTTTAGGGGGACGCACCGTGTTGGGTTTGGAGGAGGGGGCAGCCATAAGAGGCGGAAAGTCTTCAGAACCTGTGGTGTGCCGCCCACCACGGAGCCCAACGAGGGAATAGTTAACGGACCATAACAAAAAGGGCTTTGCTGGAACCGTTAAACTATTAGCACTGCCCAGGTACTATAACCAAGTGTGGTTTAGGACAAGGGGTCTGTCGCCACCCAAGGTTAGCCCTTGCCGCCAAAGAAGTTGAAAAGGAAAGAAGAGAAATGAGAAGGGAGTGAAAAGAAGGAGAAGACAAGGGTAAAAGAAGGGAGGGGATAGTAGAAGATGTGGCGACTAGACTGAATCATCCTGGTCGGGCCAAGCCAGGACACCCGTCTACGAGAAGCAGGGGCCGAAGCGGTGTATTGCCTCGCCCGGGGGGCCCCGAAGGGTCCAAACATACCCCGGGCTCAACTCAACCACCAGGGTCCCCCTTTCCCCGGACACGGGTACGCCACGCACAGCCAGACGTGGGTGGGTAAACCCACATAGCTCGGGGTTCGCGGTGGCGCCACTCACCAAGCACCTACCAAGGCAGGTGCCCCCTGCGTGCGGGTATGGTGGCCCACGTAGCTGGGGTCCGTGGAGGCGCCACTCTCCAAACACCTGCTTTCACAGGTGCCCCCTGCGGGGGGGAAGGCATTGGTTGGCAGAGCATTTTCAATCCCTTTGAGGGGCATTGGGAGGTGAGCTCCTAGCTCGTCAACGACTATAGGAGTGCGCGCATAATACTGATAGTGTCCTTAAAGAGTAAAACATCTGAACTTCTAAAAATATCTTAACACAGACTACGTTTAGTCATCTCAACCTACGACCACCTTCAGAGGTATTTCGGAGAGCAGACCTAAGTCCGACCCTACTCAAATTTAGAGTTGACGTCGTCAAGAACTACAATCAGGGACAGCGTTCTGCTGCACAGGAGTCAGTAGTTAAAACAATAGGCTACCGTGTACTTACACACCTTGAGCGGCAATCGGAACCGTGCAAGCGCATCGTCAACTCCTGATCTTTCCCTCAGATAAACAGGATTGCCATACTATTCGTAATCGTCACCATAAGCAATATTTTTATACCCCATGTTCGAGAAACGCACTATTTTTGTCTGTTATTAAACATACCGAGTTTTAAGCCAATATTCAAATTGTGCCCTCCCCTACCAATAATAAAATAAAGACCGATGTAATTGTTTTATTTATATATTTCCAACAGCACCTTGAAAGAGGATTACATAAAGGGGGAGGGGGGGGGGGGTTACAAAATATGGTAATCAAGATACATAGGGGCGACTTCAGATGAGATCCACCAAAGGGTGGCTGGTCGACATTTTTAAATCAACTGATGTTTTTTTTATGGGATTGTCTTGTGTCTGGTATAAACGAATCCACACTTAGTTTTGGCTAGAAAAAAAATTGGGAACAGGAAAATTTATAAGGCATGACGAGGTGGACAATTGCAATAACGCTCACTGATGGAGGGGGTGGGTTTGAAATTGAATAACTAAAACGATAAGTTAGGAAAATTCTAATACTTTTTAGAAACAAACTATGGGTACAGCTTGCTTGTAATATATAATAATATTATTTATTTAAATTACTGTAAACGACTTAATTTTCGCGGGCTCAAATGTTCGCGAATCGGGCCAAAGCTGAACGTTTCAAATTATTCGCGGGTTCTAATTTTCGCGAATCGAGGGTAGCGTCCGTAGCGTTCACATATTGCCCAAATCGTTCGCGGGACGTATTTTTCGCGAATGGTAGGCGATTCGCGAAATTCGCAAAAATTAGGTCCCCGCGAAAGTTTTGTCGTTTACAGTATATTTATTTTTCTAAAAATTGCCGAACATGCCTGCTCGAACAACAAATGGCAACATTTGGAGGTCCGTATCTCATGAAACAATTTAATAATAATTATATTCTTTTCAGATAGTTTTCTACTTATATATGGCTATTATTTGAAATATATATTAAAAATTTGAGTGATACGATAGTCGTGCTATATTTAGGCAAACATGGGGAAAAATCAAACAACGAAAAGTTCCAAGCGAATAAAACAAAAACATCAGTTTCGATTTTTATTAAATGTGGGTACCCTCTTATACAGTATTTCGGAATTTATTTCTATCAAAAACATGCTGTATTATTTTATTAAGAAAGAAGATATAACTTCCCAAATAGGGTTCTTTTTCAAAGCCTACACTTAGCAGTGCCCTATACGAGACGTGACTCTGAGTTCCAGTTTCATGAAACTAACACACATATTTCATATAGTCTTATTCAGATGAGGTCATTGACAACTAGAGCAATTGGTCACACAGTAAAAGTGAGGAGAAACTATATACAGCATTTTACAAACAGCATAGAAAGAGGTATCAAATTAGAGACTAGTGATTCGAGAACAAAGATGCAGTGTGAAGTTTTACTTTCCGGTATATTTTATATTTAGAATAAAAGAAATAACTTTACTTCCACTCATAAAAATAGAGATAGAATACTAAAATTGTTTAGGTTGGCTATGTATTTCCGGGGACAAATCATTTCAGGTGAGGGGTGCCACCGCGCCGGACTGTGAGAGCTTCGATACTCTCGGTGTACGAATGGGTCGTGGCAAGCCGAGATATTTTATCCTGTGCGAGGATAACGTTTCAGGATTCTCATATGGTGATCAGATAAAGATTATAAGCTATCACCAAGTAAAGCAGTAGGTTAAATGCCCCACGAAGAAAAGTGTGATAAATAAGGTGTGCCTGTATTCAAAATGAGCAGTCCTTGGGGGATCAAATTCAGCACTTTACGATAATGCTTTCCTCGCTGTACCCATTTAATAAACTTTCTTCTTGCCAGATCCGACTGTTCCTGCTACATATGTGTCACAGGTCCCTTCTGTCGATGACTCGCACAGCTGCCACGCGTGCCAAGACTGAATGTCAGGAAAGGCGCGCATCATCAGCCACTCTTCTTCTTTTTTTTTTACGATACAGAATAACCTTATTTTCGTCCAGATACACAAGATGCACGCCTTTCAGTTTCTCGGATAGAACGCTCACCATTGTCCTGGCCATCTGAATTGCGTTTATTGAACGTTCTCTCAGGTTGTTCAGCGTGACCTGGTGTTTCACAAGTCCGCCAAATCCGTCGCATGCATTTTCCCACGTCCAGCTGCAGAAAGTAACAACTGGGCTTGTGGGCAATCGTTCTGTGCAAACTGGTGAATCTGGTAACACTCTTAAAATGACTGGCGGCCCCGTCACTTACATACGTCACGTGCGAGTATACCGCAACGTTGTCTTCAACCCACTTTTTCACTTTTTCTAGAACCAAGCACATGTGAGCATCGTCGTCACTCAGGTCCTCACTGATGATAGGAAAGCTCTTTGTAGATTTTCTTGTCGTCAATACACATGTAAATATCGTAACCTGTTTTTTTCCAGTGGTATGCTTGAGCTTCGTCAGGAAGCACGATGATCCAGTTTTCAGCAAAGTCAAAATAAAAGACAATGCTCTCGCTTTGCATGCACTGCTTTTCATCGTAGATCACTTTACCTTGCGTTTGTCGGTTATGGTTGTGAAATATCCCACTTTGAACCATTACTTGAACGACTTTTAGGAAAGTCTCAGGATCCAATTTGTTTTTCCCAAGGTCGCCGGACTCCCATGTTGTAAACACAATCTCTTCATCCTCTGGGACAGTGGTTCTCAGATGGGGGTCCGCGGACCCCTTGGGGTCCGCGAAGGCATTCTAGGGGTCCGTGAAGCCCTGCCTCATCAGTCAAGCCCGACAATAAGAGTGGATCTTTTCTCAAATGGAGAAGAAACGTTCCAATTTTCGGGTGAGTTTTCTCGAGTGTTTTTCAATGAGGAAAGTCTACTTCACACAGCCCTTAGTTACATCCATTTATTAAACAATTATCATAATTAACAGCGACCTTTCGCTTCCCCTAACCACGAACGGGGTCCTCCATCATCTTCACCGATCCACAAGAGGTCAGCGAAATATCATTGGTTGAGAACCACTGCTCTGAGATATGAAGTTCCATGAGTTTTACAGACTGGCGTTTTGGGCAGTGATCGCAGTCTCCTTAAAGACACAGCCCTGTCAGTGGGTCGCATAGAAATGCTGTGTTAATTTCACCAGTGTTTGATGATGAGCCTGTAACGTTCCCTAGAGTGCGAATACAAAGGTAATAATTGGTGCAGCGCACAAAAACGCACACTTCCTGGTGCGGAATACATTCGAGCCATCTAGGGCGCAAGAAATAAAATTTCGTTAGCCCAACGCCGTAATAAGGATGCTCGTCTTTGTATACATGAAAGGCTCTCGGATTGAGCGTGTCAGGATGCGTTTTGGCACGAACGTTTTCTCCCCGTCGAGCATGACAGAGATAACGACCTTTTGGTTGGGACCTTGGCGCGAACATTGTAGCCCGTCTTTCGTGAAGTACTCTAGGGCAGTAGACATGTTCTCAGGGCTCACCTTGCACCTCCTGTAAGAATCTGGCTTTTACCACACGCCATGATTTTCCTTGCCTAAAGCGTAAACACTGTCGCCATGTTGACCTTTTCTAGGTTAACGTAGCGATAGTGTTTACGCTCTATGTCATTTAGGCGGGGCTCGAGTATTTGGGGATTCTGCTGTCTTTCAGTGTGCCACTTTGTGCCTGATATATCGCTCGTGACGCCAGTGAGTGGAATGGCGACCGGCACGGCTGCTCAGTAAAGAGGCATCGGCGGCCATTTTTCGCTGGTTGAAGCGAATCCCTTTATCCTTGACAGTGAGCAGGGAAATACGAAGAAGATTGTATCGGCCGTTTTGCCAGAACTAGCGAGGAGTGTCGTCTGCTACTTCTGTCAAATACTTCGCCATAATCGTGATCTTCGCGAGGGAATGATTGTTGCCAGCCGCAGAACACTATCACGCAAAAAGGGAATGCCTGAATATGTTTTTGTTCTAGATATAAGTAAGAATATATATGAGAGAGAGATGGAGATAGAAGGGAAGAGAGAGGAGTATATAGTATCGTAGAACAATAAATTAAACAAAGTTCCCAGTGGCCGATGGCTGCAGTATCTTTTCTCGGATCACTAGTCCGTAGTATGATAGCTCTCGTACACAGTAGTTCCTCCTCACGTTTACTGTGTGACCGATTGCTCTAGTTGTGAGTGACCTCATCTGAATTAAAATGTATGAAATTTGTGTGTTAGTTGTATGAAACTGGAACTCAGAATCACTTCTCGTATAGGGCACTGCTAAGTGTAGGCTTTGAAAAAGAACCCTACTTTGGGGAGTTATATCTTCTTTCTCAATAAAATAATGCAGCATGTTTTAATAGAAATGAATGCCGCAATTGCTTATAACAGGGTACCCAAATTTAACAAAAATCAAAGGTGGTGATTTGTTTTTTATTCGCATCGGATCCTTTGGTTGTTTGATTTTTTCCCCCGTGTTTGCCTATATATATCACGACTATCGTATGACTCAGATACCTAATATATACTTTAAATAATAGCCATATATAAGTAGAATACTATCTAAAAAGTATATGATCATGATTAAATTATTTTATGAGATACGGGCCTCCAAATTTTGGCATTTGTCGTTCAAGCAGGCATGTTTGGCAATTTTTAGCAAAATAAATATAATTTAAATAAATATTATTATTATATATAACAATCAAACTGTGCCCATAGTTCGTTTCTAAAAATCATTAGAATTTTCCTAATTTTATCGTTTTAGTTATTCGATTTCAAACGTGCCCCCTCCATCAGTGAGCGTTAATTTATCTGTCCATCTCTTCATGCTTACGAATTTTCCTGTCCCACAAATTTTTTTTCTGGTCAAAACTAAGTGTGGATTCGTTTATACTAGACACTAGACAAACGCATATAAAAACATCGGTTGATTTAAAGATGTCGACCAGCCACCCTTTGGTCGATCTTATTTTAAATCACCCGTTACACAAAGTATATATACAGGGTGTCACAAAAGAAAATTTACACGGTCTTTTTTACCGCAAAAATAAACTAGGCATCGATGAACGCTCATTCTCCGCCCAAAGGTAGCGCTAGAGGTCACAACCAGATGCCAAAGTTTCAGCCCGATCCGATAACTTAATCAAAAGTTATAAGTTATTTTCTGAAAATTTCAATGGGAAAATGGCGGCCGACGGAGTTTTCTAACACATGGGGCTCTATGGCACCAGAAACCGAAAACGGGCAAAAATGGGCTCCATTTTCCCATTGAAATTTTCAGGAAATCACTTATAACTTTTCCTAACTGTTCCTGGCTCCAGAAACCGAAAACGGGCAAAAATGGGCTCCATTTTCCCATTGCAATTTTCAGGAAATCACTTATAACTTTTCCTAACTGTTCCTGGCTCTAGATTTTGTGCACTGGTACGACATTTGCGTGTCTCCAATCGTGATGCAATGAGCCACTCTGCAGTGACCGGGTAAAAATAATGAAAATAAAGTGCTCAACTAATTATGTTTCTACATGATTTGAGAACATGGTTCAGAATACCGTCGGGTCGATCGCCTTTTCCACTTTAACGTTATTTAGCAAAGTGAGAATTCCATTGTGACCTATTACAATATCTGGAATTTGTTCGAAATTACCCTCATTGACACATGAAGGCTTTCCAGTTAAACCCAGAGTAAACACAGATTGAAAGTAACGATAAAACAGGAAGCTTTAGCGTGTTGGTCAGTAGTTAACGGACCATCTACAATAAGGCACGGGATTCCCAATGACTCTTTACCATTAGTTTAAACAAACTTCCAGATTTGCTTTGGAGTTGTTTTGACCTAGCCGTTGAGACAATAAAAAAAACCACGCTTGGCTATCTTTGCCTTTGGCTTGAATTCAGCTTGACTATTTTTTCAGCTTTGCATACGTATTTTAATCTCTAGTAGCCTTCTATTTGCTATATTTTCGTTTCCGTTTGCTAAACAGACTGCGAAGTTTCTTTGACATCTATGTATTATCTTTTCGACGCCTAGAACTAATAGTGCGTGGAAGAAATGTGTGTATCAACCAGATCATGAATCTTGCTGTTGAATACTTTGCACAAGTTACGAACGCCATCATTATTACTTTTTACTTCTACCCAGTCTCGCACATCGTCGTAGAATTACTAGTATTTTCTTTTTTCACAAAATGTTTCATTACGACCCGCTACTCCAAGTCAGTTATTAACCCCACCTTTGAGCTCGTTTGGATCACCAGAACAAAGTGGGAATTCCATCTTGTCATTATAATAAATATTTCAACTCATTTATCCCAAGACTCAGAAGAGAATGGAATCGGTCACCTTCACCTCTTACATCAATTGTTGATAGTGCTCTGCTTCAATCAAATGTTAGTGACCATGTTTTTCGCAAGGTTTAAGTCTTGCTTGTGCGTTGTTTCATGTTGCTTTTTTATCATTCCCCTTTGTAATGCCCTTGGGACCTGAGGATAAAATAAATAAAAATAAATAAATAAATAAATAAAGTTTTGAAATTAGGAAGAAAAAAAAATGGCATTTGCAATGCTATTTTTTGTAGAAAGTAGTCTTTTTTGTAGAAACAGGAGATTACACGATAGATAGGTATACCCAAAGTAATAATTATATGCAAAACTCCAACACTTCCATAACCATGCTGTGTGTGTAAATGCATCAGCTGCACCCATTCGCCTTACCTGTAGAAAATATTATAAATAAATGATGAAAGTATGTCGACCACGAATGCACGTGCAAATTGAAATATGTTTCATTTTCTATTAGAAAGATTATAGCTGCTGACGCCTGCACGCAAAGTAAGCCCAAATACAAACCCAGCATGCTTCTTCATGTGGGTAAAGTATCGGAAAGGGCGTATTGCATAAAACCAAAGGCCATTTGCGCACACTGCAAACCGCGCAGATTGTAGAAGCTTTCTGGTTGTTATGCCAAGATAATTTGATTCTCACTTAGCCTGTACAGATCAATTGTCTTATCATCGGCTAATGCAGAGGCAGGCCCTGTGCTAATGTTTCGCTCACGTTTTCTGGATGACGGTCACTTACGAATGTGCTCTTCGACATCTCCAACCGTAAAAGGCTGATCTGATGCAGTTTAACTAACGCAGTAAATGCACATTTAAATAAAACATATTTAGTGCATGCTTTACGTAAGAGCGGAGGCTGCTGGTTAGTTTTAAATTAGAAAAAAAAATGAAAGCCGTTTACAACTCCCTGTAACGCCGAATTAGAGCGCAGCTCTTAAGGAGGAGGAAGGAAGGGTAGTGAGGGGGGGTATACCCTTCCTCCCTCCTCCTCACCTCCTCATCCTGCCTGCTAGTCCTCCCTTCGAGCGGCGTCGGCGTCGCCGTCGGCGTGACCGTGAGGGCACGTGACCCTCGTGGCATCGCGTGCCCTCCTGACCTCACGGAGGTCACGTGACTTCACGGGGGTTACGTGACTTCACGGGGGTCAAGTGACGTCACCGGGGTCACGTAACCTCACGGGCGTCACGTGACGTCACCGGGGTCACGCGACCTCACGGGGGTCACGTGACGTCACCGGGGTCACATGACCTCACAGGGGTCACGTGACCTCACGGGGGTCACGTAACTTCACGGGGCTCAAGTGATCGCATGGGGGTCACGTGACGTCACCGGAGTCATCGTGATGACGTCATCGGCATTGTCATCGTGATGACGTCATCATCATTGTCACTGATGGCGTCATCAGTAACGTCATTGTCATCGTCATTATCACTGATGACCTCATCGTCATCGTCACTGATGACTTCATCAGTGACGTCACCAGTGACGTCACGTGTCCCATAATGCACCGCGCAGCTACGCCGACAACGACGCCGACAACGACGCCGACGGCGACGCCGCTGAAGCCGGAAACGGGCGCCTAAAGGCTGAACTCCATGGAGCGAATTATGTGACGAATAACTGGCGAACGCCGCCCGACGGCACGCTCGCTTTGCGCGCGACGTAGCAGCCACTGTGTTGATTCCACGCGCACTGCAAAAGCCGTCGGGGCAAAATTGGTCGGTTATTCGCAGCATATTCGTTCCATGGAGTTCATCCTTAAGAGCTGCGCTCTGAAAATGCTTGTAACCTATATCATCTTGCAGATCTGAGAGAACGTATTATTTCCTATGCAAATCGTTCGGCAGACCTTTGACTATACCATTTGACTTCATAATTTGCTTACCCAATCACTTAAATACACACTTGCTACGCTAAACGCTCTCGTAAACATTAATATCGTTTTTTTAATAACAATAAAAAATGTGGGTAAGGAATGGAGATGAAACGAATGAACGAATTAGTAGACAGTAGTTTATTTGTTATTATTTCTATTTTAGTTTCAATGAAGCGTAGCTCTGTATTTCGTGATATGTGTTATATACAACTACAAGGGAGCAAAGGGCTTCATCAAGCTGTTAAACAGCTGTTTTTTCGCTTCCACCATTTATGTATTACAAGGAAAAATAAAGGCGTCATCTAGTATTATTGTAATACTAATAAGGAGTATTCATATTTTTAAAGCGAAGCGAAACATGATTTTTGGTTTGACTCAAAATAAAGTAGGGACCTAAAGTTGCCCTAGTTTTACACCCCTCCAAAACTGAAAACCGGTGTCATTTTAAGCATTCAATGTCAGAGCGAAAAATTTATCTTGGCAACGCTTAGTAATAGTCGTAACATATTTGGAAGCTAATGTTTCGCAATCCTTCCAAATTTAGTGAGTTTCTACGAAAACAGATGGAGTCGTGCGCGGTACAGTGAGGAGCGAAGTGAGCTTACGATCCCTTCAGGCGGGTGTTCGTCAAAGAGGCAGCCGAGATTGACCAGGGCGGTACCACAATACGCATTCTTTTTCTCAAAACGAATAAAAGACTTACCTCTCGTAACATGGACTCCGCTTGTGCAACGTTGAAGTTCCGAGCTGAAGACCACAATACGAGAGAAGAATCAAGAAAAACATAAGTTCTACTGGAACGTTACGTCAATTCAATCATGCTGTAAAACTACCGAAAACAAAGAAACTAAAACAGGGAAAATACAGTAGAAAGAAATATACACTGGCAGGGGAACACCCAAAACTCAACTGCTTCGTTTAATCCTCATATGATCCATTCTTCTACCAGCTCGCCAGCTGTGCTCTTGAGGTGAACACCCTCCTTCGGTTAGCGTGATTCCGAATCAACACATGAAACCAGTGTCGTCACCTAGACGTTTTATAGCAGAAAAGGTAATACCAACATTCACATTTATTTTCACTTTTCTTCTTCAAATTATAATGTGTAAAAAAGCGTGCGCATAAATCATCCTTGAAGTTGGAACATTATAATACTAGGAGAACATGTTTGAATCTCGAAAGTGTGGTTCTTTAAGACAATATTAATAAATTCACAATTACTAAAAAAGGTACCATGTGGCCATGAAATTATACTTAAATAATGGCTATTTAACTAGACGTATTTAATGAGATTGTACCCAATATAGAATGGAGCTGTCAAAGAAGACGCAGAACAACTTGATACATGGGGTTTCACCTAATCATGCCTTTTGGTGAATACGTTGACGGATTACGGCATGAACCCTTAAATATATAAAATTCCACGGGAATTGCTTACCTCTGAGCCATCGAAGAAGAAAATAGTCGTCGTGACTCGGCCTTAGAATGTCGTCCACATTTGTCCTCAACTGCAAGAAGAGAAAATGAGAATTGTGAGAAACTGTTGGCTCGGGCACAGGCTTAGGAGTTAGGCCGCGATGGAAGCCAATGCAAGCTAGAAAGCAAGGCCTTCGCATAACGTGATCGTTAGTGGATCCCAAGCGGCAGACGTCTTGGCATCGCCACCTGCTAGCATCTCGTTCGTTGGGAGACGCTGCAAGACACGCTGGCAGCAACGCTGTCGCAAGCTAGGCGGCACTGAGTAGATTCGCTAGTAATCACGTTGGGGGAGGGAGTTTGTTGGCCTTATCTAGGCCGTATTGTGTAAGCAGGCCTGAAACGTCTTTGCCTAAATAATACCATGTTTCAAACGCATCTCGCCTCTGTGGTCATTCGACTTGACAACATCGTTAAGTGATCGCAGTTGAAAGTTCCCCGGTACCAGGGAGCATGATCCACCAGGTGAAGCATTTTTGAAAGCTGTAGCGAATACGCGTTCATAAGGATTACTCAAACTCTTAAGGCACCTCGATGTATGTTTCCAGTGTGTCCTCGTGACAGTCTAGAATCTAGATGAATTAGCCCTTAGCCTCTCGTTCACTGTAGACTACGACCGAGACTGACTCCCAGCTTCAGCACCGCTCGAACCTCGACGGACACAGAGCGGCACTGTTAACGCGAACGAGCAATCAGAGTTTAGTTTATTTTTATATTTGTTTTATTTAAAGTACGTCATCAAAACCTCAAGTGTGGTGAAACTGATCACTTTAAACACTAATCCTAGAAATTGTTCTTGCCGATACCTTTTCGAAGTAAAGTGTGTGAAAAGGACATTATCGTATTCGTGCTGATAGCGTCGCGCAACGAACTTTTCAAGCATCCTCGGGCAGCAGGCATGTTATCTGTCTGTTGAGAGGACCTCGTTTGTTCTCTGTACTTCGTCTCGCCTCTTGACAAACTACCATCACCAACTTCCTTGTACATAAACGCTTCGGTGCGAACACTAAAATAAGAATTTGAACTCATCACCAACAAAAATCGCAATGTTCTCCTGGAATATTTTAGATAAAGGTTATAAAATAGCAATAAGTGTTAATTGAACTTCTTGACGCGTATAGTGTTTATTCCACGTCTCTAGCATTTTTTTTTTGCATTGAATCCTTTGGACCTTATTTACATAATTACCAATTTATGAATTTCTAGACAAAATATAGCAATGTTCCGAGGAATCTAGTTGCCTGGGTATCTTAAAACGCGAATGAATTATATTGTTTATATTTCGTTTAAATCGTTTTATTCCACGAGATGCCCCAGAAAGTTGGCCATGAGCCATACCTACGGGCCGAAATGTCCAATTACTAATGAGTTAGAAACTACGTGGTATGGCTGTTTGGATACTGCAGCCCGTAGCTTATTAATGTACCGTACGATGTCATGAAGTTCAGTTAGCAGCAGTTGGCGTTGACACCGTGCTTCGGTATAGTGCATCTTACTCAACATATTGAAAGCGACGATTCATTGACTCGTATGTGGCATTAACGGCATATGTAAATTTTAGGTATTTTTTATAATGTAATTAACGTGCTTTGGAGAGAAAACGAGTGTTGTACAAGAGGCGTTCAAGGTTGACCGTAGGTCCTCCTTCTACAAAAAATAAACAAATTGACAAGTACGAAACCATATCAGATTTTCATAGTATCCCCCTTCTGCTTTCAGGCACCACTGTCAGATATCAGATGAAACTGTTTGTGCGGTTTCTTTTCCAACGGCCGTCGTCCTTCTAGAAACTGTATAGACAATATTAGATTTTTTCCCGCAACATTATTTGCTTCCCATACTGTGCTTGCAATATTTTCGAGGTTTTAGCTAGCTCACCTTTCTCCCCTCCCCCCCCCCCCCCAAGAAACCTAAATATGTACCGGTGCTCCACAGCTACAGACACATTGCTTGCCCCTATAATAGCTGGAATTGCCGCGCGTGCGTCAAAATAGGCCGCTCCCGGCCCGGGATGATCACGAAGGATCGCGTTAACCTCCTCTGCAAGTCTCATTGTGCTACACTTGTTCAGCAATTTCTCCCGAACAAAAACCTCGGTCAACCTCGAACGGCTCTTTTACTGATGTATGTATGCATCATGAATGAGAAACCACGTGAACGTCACACTATACAGGGCGCTTCCTTCAGGATTTACAGGCTGTTTTTTTTATCAATAAATCCGCGACAGCTCCACTCTTGCTGTTTGTGCAAGTGAGTCATACGGTCAGTGGGAGATTCTAGGGTACCTACCTAGTCGTCTCGGTGAGTCAGTTAGTTTTCTAAAATTGGTTAATAAACTTCTTTATCAGTGAAGACAAGCATATGGCTCCAACGAGATGCTTACTGAAGGTCATCAAAAGTCACTAATTAAGTGCTCGAGGAATACTTGGAGCGTGTGGGAAGCGCGGTGATGCGCTAAAGTCACCCCTCGTGCAACAGCAGCGAGGCTCAAGGTACGAAAACTTGCCCGCGTGGTTTTTCTCTTTTTTTTTTTTTTCATCCGCGTTTTCACACTGTCTACCTTGCGCCTGCGATGAGAGTGGTAACTTCGACGTGCCTCCCCATTACCCACGCGCTCCAAGTCTTTCTAGAATTTACATATTTCGTGATTTTCGATGACGCTCATTTAGTTTCTATTTGAAACCATCTTTTTTTTTTCATCACTAAAAAAAAGCTGATTATCACACTTTGCTTATTTATCGCACTTTTTGTGACGATTAGCCCTCAATATATGTCCACCTGGCCATAAAAATGACCTGCATAGACCGCATTAGTGTAGCTTTGACGTCTTTCTAAAGCAAACCTGTAACGCCTAAGAAAACACCTTGTATAACGAACAAAAACAATAACATAGAAAATCAGTAGATTTTCTCATAAAGGCGCCTGACGTTTATGGTACTCATTGCAGGTAATCAAATTAATTGTAATCGATTACCTATGTAAGACATTTTGAAATCGTTTGATTAATTTATTAGGCAGTAATGACAGGAGTAGCCGTATTGCTTTTGGGAGCAATGAAATTACTTGTAACCGTTACCAGTCTTCCAAACACCCTCGCCCTCGGTAAACTACTACTTAGTCACCAAAGTTAGAGCTAGAAATGCTGCGGTAAGTTCACTTTATTAGCTTCTACATCTTGCACACAACAAAGAATAAAACACTACCATTAATGTGCTGTACGAACCCTTACGAATATGTGAGATAAAATTCAGACTTGCTCTAGTCACTGTCAATCGGGTGACTCCTCTTTATTCTGCGCTCGATCAGAGGCACCCCACTTCAAATCGGGCCGAATACAGTGAACGACAGCGATGGTTCCGGTCAATCTAAAAAAATCCCAGCGGTATGGGCTGATCCCTACATTGTTATTTTTGTTTTCGGTTTCCGACGAACAATCGCAGGACGAGAATTATGGGTAACCGAGATGATTTAAGAGTTCACCAGCTTCGAGTTTTCATCCACTTTTTCGCCCAATATGCGGTAATGGCGCACGTTTAGGAGATGTGCTGGCTCTGCCCCGTCCGTCCAATTGCCCGGTCGCCTATGTAGGTGCTTCCTCACAAAGTAAAACCATGGAGCGAATCTGATCGGCCTTTGATCAAGTGCGTCATAAAACTGCGCGCCCGCCGACAGCTAGACATACGCGGCGGCGGTGGGGAGCTTTCTTTTGTGACTCCACACGTTCATCTGGTTAGCACGATAGAAAGCGGAGTGTGGCAGGGGTAAACAGCCGTTAGTGATTTACGTGTACACGGATGTGGCCTCAGAGATTTGCTTCGCCAGCTTACTACCCTTGTTGTACGTCGCGCGTCAACGCTGGTCATCTTACTGTCACGAGCCCTCTTATCTTAGATAAGAAACAACCAGCGTGAAAGGGTAGTGTTCTGCATGCAAAAGAGCGGGACGTTCAAATAGGCCACTCAGGGCGCTGGATTAGCAGCATTGTTTTACTCCGTGGAGAAGTCCCAGTACACGGCCGAAACGGCTCCGCGTCAGCGGCTGAGGCACTCCTTCCAATGCTCTAGCAGCTGATTCCGTCGTATAATTGGTGTTACAAGTTGCTTAAGACGAATCTAATGTGGCAGAGATGATGCGATACACTTGCACATCCGCAAGGCAGACACAGGCGTTCGGCCGGCTGTCCCGCTTATGCTGTATCCACACGGGGGAGAGATCAGACACTTCCACCTGACCTCGTCACGATTTCCTGAGGCGACGCGTTGGCGTCGAGCTCCTCGTCGGAGGGGCGGAAGAAATGCTCAGACGGCGCGAACGCTCCTCGACTCCGAACGCTGGCTCCGCGTCGGAGGCGAGGAGACGCTTCGCCGGCTGACATCACACAGATCCGTCCCGGAATTTCTCCTTCGTGTGAACACCGCATTGCGAGCACGATCACAAATGGCAGCGATCATCCCCGTCGCGGCTCGACCAATGGGCGCGCACCGCCGGCGCGGCGCCGTTGCTTCAACTGGCTGAGCGCGAACGCGCTTAGCAAAAACAGAAAAGCAAACTTAAAACACACAGAAGCAGGCGGCCAGCGAGAAATCGGTGCCAGAGGGGAGAAAGAACGAGCGAACGACGAAAAAGAGGGGGTCCACTGTCAACGGACAAAATCCTTCCGACGTCTGAGAACTAGTTCAAACGAAATCCCTTCTTATTGTCCATTGCAGAAACAGAAAAGCGATAGGAAGCTCGTTAATGCCCTGAGAACACACTATAATCTTGCTTTGCGTCACGCTTGACTAGCAGTTTCCGTTTTAGTTTGAGCGTTTTGAACGCGGGAGTCGTTAAAAGCTGCGAGCCGGGATGTCGGTACGGTCGGCTGGACGGTGTCCGCGTGAAAAGTTTCGTTTCCCTGTCCACTTCGCATTTGAAGAAGGTTCACCGAGTTTCGGGTGACTGGTGTATGGTGCCTTTGTGCGCGCGACGTTCAGTGTCTCTGACAGCTTCACTCGTGATTTCGTTGAATAACAGCGAACTCGAATTACACGTTTGGAGTTTGCTGTTCTTATCGTGAGTACATTGCACTCGCCCGAAGCCTATGGCAATGGACGTTCGCCCTTTTCTTGCCGCTGTCTACCTTACAAGCGGTTTCTACCGTGATGGACGCTGAAAGCGCTAAAGATACCGTTGTTTACCTTGCCATTTGCGACCAAGCGCCAGATATATTGGTACTGCGTACTCGGGTGTTTCTTATCGAATTATGTCTTTATTGTGTTTTGTAGTTTTATTTGGGTTTTGCAGAGCGGTTTCAAGTTCGCACTAGTATGCGAGATAGGCTTTATGTTATGTAATAATAAACGCGTGTATAACTTTAAACGGAGCACTTGTATTCGTTTTTTCTCTACATTTTGTAGCGACTGTCTAATCTACTACGTGCAAACAAAAAGTGTTCTTAGCATTGTCGGCAGCATTCAAAGACTTGTCAGGCCTGTGCTTGGCCCAAAATACAGTACCAACTTGTCACTCGATCGCTTTGCGGCCTCGGTGCAACCAACACATTGGCATCGCGCACACGGGGGTTCCCTATCGAATTGTGTCTCCAAACGGCGGCGATGGGTTAACCCCAACCCGTCACCGAAGCCGAAGGGTCGGTTTTGACCGAGAGAAAATGGAATCAGGTTGGACTTGGTAGAAAGTGACTGATCGACACCGGGTCCAAGATTTCCCAGAAAGAAATTTCCAGTTTGCAAACTAAAAAGACACATTGCATTCGTTCCCACCCGATTCCAAATCACGACTTCATCTGATAATTTTCACTCTAGTTTGGATCTGACATTTTTGTACGGGAAGGAGTTCAGGCTCTTTTATGAAGCGCAGCTCTTAGGCGCCCGTTTCCGGCTTGAGCGGCGTCGCCGTCGCCGTCGGCGTAACCGCAGTTTGAATGCAACGCGCGTTGCATGTAACGCGCATACACATGCAAGCGGCGTAGCCCCGCGTTGCATGCAAGCGGCGTAGCCCCGCGTTGCATGCAAGCGGCGTAACCGCGCGTTGCACTATGGGTAGTTTCCCATAATGATGTCACGACGGTTGCCCTCGTGAGGGTTACAAGGGTCACGAGCGTTACCCTCACGAGGGTTGCGAGGGTTAGTTACCCTTAAAAGGGTTACCCCAACGAGGGTCACGAGGGTCACGAGGGTTATGAGAGTTACCCGGACGTAACCCCCCTGAGGTCATGTGACCCCCCCCTGAGGTCACGTGACCCCTCCCTGAGGTCATGTGACCCGCCCCCCCCCCCCCCCTTGAGGTCACGTGACCTCAGGGAGTCACCTATCCCTCAGTACCCTTCCATCCTCCTCCTCAAGAGCTGCGCTCTAATCCGGCGTTACAGGGAGTTGTAAACGGCTTTCATTTTTTTCTGTACAGTTTGCTCGATGAGTTGGAGCGGCGATTGTGAAGTCTGACAACTTTACACATTTTAGTGCTGTGTTTGATGGTTCATCTCTATTGACAATTCATCAAAACATTTTAGAAGTCCACCAAGATTTCTTAAATGTTTTGTCACACCGTCTAAAAATATTTGAGGGGTTTGAAATATTCGTCGAAGTTTTCTAAGAGGCCTGACGTGCCCTTTAAGAGTTCTTAAAGGGTGTAAGAGACCCGTCATAGTTCTGTTAGATGCCTGGCAGGTCTGTCCCAATCCTTCCCGTTAAACCACCACTACTCAAAATCGTTTAACGGATCTGTGGGAGAGATCACGTCACCCTTTAGGAAATATGCGTCGGGGAAGTTGCTTGGCCTTTTTGTATCGGGCGGTCGTAACGAGTTTTGGAAATACAGGAGATGTTTCCTCGTCTATTTCATGTCGTGGCCATCGCGGCCCCATTGCAGTCTGTGTTCTCTGTATTTGTTTCACGGGCTGGGCTAGGGACGGCCAAGGTAGCGTCCCCACGCACCCCCTCTCTCACAATCAAGAGGGAGAGAGGGTGCGTGAAAAAAAGGGAGGGGACTTTTGCCGTTCTTTTGAAGAAAACCTTTTTTTTTCAGTTGAAATATAGCCATCGTGAGAAGCTGGTCGCCCTGTTTTTCTCCGTCATCGAGCGCAAACTGAATGCACAACGAGCGGACGCTCGGTGTCGGCTTTCCGTGCCATGCATGGGACATACCTTCTGGAGAAGCTGGGTGTGCAGATAAAAAAAGCTATCACAGTGCACTGTTTATTGCGTCTCTTCATCCGTCAGGCTTTAAAAAGTACCTAACGGGCGAAAAAGACACCGGAAACGCCGCCGCGACGGCATCAGGAACAACACGGAGACTTTGCTCAAGATTTCTCAACGGCGGCGGACGTTCGTTGCGCGTTCGTGGTTTTCGCTAAACGTGCTACTGACAGTGTGTATGTGTGCGTGTGGTGCACCTGCTAGGTTTCATCAGTTGAACAACCGTACATCTCAGGAATTTAACCACCGGCATTGTGGGTACATCGAAAGATATTCTGTTCAACAAAGCACCCGGCTTTTCCTCTTTGGTTTGATCGCTTCTGTCTACAGCTGCTTGCACCCGGGTTTGAGTAAACGTTGGTTGTTATCGTCTTTGTGAGCTGCAACATTTATGTAAAACTCAATGTCTGGAATAAACTTCCACTGCCATTTTAAACTGCATTTTGTTCTATGGTTAACAGATTATTTGGGTGTGTAAAGGGTTGAAGGACTGATGGGGTTGGAAGGCTGCAAAATCTGGAGGGCTGTAGGGGTTTGAAGGGCTAAAGGGGTTTGAAGGGCTGAGGGGTTTGATGGGCTGAAGGGGTTTGAAGTGCTGAAGGGGTCCCATAACACGTCAGGGCTCAAGTGTTATTTTCGATAGGTTTGGGCATCTAAAGAGCTGAAGGGCTGATGGTGTTTCAAAGGTTTACGGGTCTGAAGGGGTTTGAAGGACTGAAGGGCTTGATGGGCTGAAGGGGTCTGAAGTGCTGAAAGCGTCCCATAACGTATCAGGGATGAGGTGTTATTGTTAAAAGGGATGTAGCCACTGCGTCTTCATTAACCGTTCAGACAATCCACCTTCCCACTTTTAAAATACATACAAAGGCGACTCAAAGCCCCTTTATACGCTGGTGTCCACAAATAAAGAGAACGAGATGTCAATAGTAAGGTGCGAAAAAATACTGAGGCGGATTATTCAGCGATTTCAATTCTCAAAAGAACAGTAGGAAAGGCCTGTTTTCAAACCAACAGAAAAATCGGCTCGTATAAAATCGGTTTGATACTTGAGTAATCGGAACAGTAACGGTTACTTTTTCAAGTGTCGTTCATAAACCTTTAGCCTGGGACAATAAAGTGCTATAATTACATTATTTGAACCAAGATTAATTGTAATTGCCATCAGTTAATTTTGTTGAGTAATTAGTAAAAGCCTTAAAAGTTTATACAGGCTGTCATTTTTTATTCTGAAAACTTATTAAAAAGTGGTGACCATTACATGAATGCCGTTCTCACTGCAAGCGTATAGTGCTCGCCGTATATTAGATGGGAGTACTGCCGTCACGGTCTATTGGCTAATGAAATAGGATCTGTTAACTTTTCAAAAAGTAATTAGAATAAAATGGTGTAAAACATTCCTGACAGCGACTATTATAAGAGGCTTCACTAGTTAACCGGCAACATTTATGGTGCGGAACGCACGTTGCAAGCGGACTGCGGAAGCTTGCCGTCAGCCCGGGCTCAGCTGCCGCGCACAGAGCTATGGCCGCCAGAAAATACTCCCAACACCAGTGCTTCTTTATGATAAACACTGGAGACGTTTAAGCCGCTTGACACTATTCAGCACCGAATCCGGTGGCTGCTTGTTATGGCTGTGAATTGGGCGTGAACTGTGCTCGTTTTACAGCGATAGGCGTTATGGGCTCTTCCCGCCACAGGTAATGACATCCGTTGTTGTTGTAGCTGATGTTGTAGTTGTTGATATTGTAGTTGTCGTAGAAGGACGTGTAGCGTCGCGATATCTTCGAATGCTCGAAAAATGTCACCAGCCGCCGTGGTGTTCTCAGGATTAAATTCTGGGCCAGCCGGGTATGAACAGAGTGCAAATCCTACAGCTACGCTTCAGCTTTATTTGCTTTATCCTCATTTGATAAACGCAGTGCGTATGACTCGTGTAGCGCCACCTAGATGGCCACAATCGCTGCGATGGCGCCATAAACAGATATTTATCATTCATAATTCATTTTAAATTTAATCGAAGTTAATTGTTAAAGTTAAGATCTTGGACGATTTTCGCTAAAGCCGCCATCCGATAAAAAGTGTCCAGCCGTATCCATCCATCCCTCCATCTATCATCGAATCACGTCACTTGCACGTCATATGACGCCACCAGTGACGTCATATCACACCACCTGACCACCTAGAAGACGTCAAGTGACGTCATTACTAGCCTCCCACAACAAGCGTAACGCTTGCGACGGGCGGGTTTTCCGCTCTGCGGCGACTCTTATCGAGCTTCGGCCTGTTAGCAGCACGGGGAGGGAACACTGACGATAACGTCATAAAAAGACTTCGCCGTCACAGTGCGTGAACGCGACACCAATGCTCAACGACTTCGCCCGTCACGTGTCACAGCAATCGCTGTGACTGTACAGTGAAGTCACGCAGGATTGCTCCCTTTAAAAGCGGTAGCTCCTTAGGGTCAACCAACCTCAGGAGCCGCGTTAGCAGAAAATGTGTAGGTCGGTCAGTTCGTAACCGCTAAATAATCTTTAAAAAAAGGCAATTAGTGACAGGGACTGAACCCCGGTCACCGGCGTGGAAAGCACAATGCAGGAGCGGGAGGGAGAACCAGAAGCAGGCGGTGTGAAAAAGCGCGCGGAGCGGTGAGGTGTGGAAAGGGCAGGAATGAGAGGAGCAGAAAGAGGTGGCGCAGAAAGAGCGCTCGGAACGAGGGGCAGAAAGGGCAGGAAAGAGCGCTTCACCTATCTTGGTGGCCCAGAAAGTTCAGCGCAAAAAACTCTGTACCCAGGTAGTGCTGAAGGGAAGGGCGCTCAGAGACAACGATGTGACGTAATTTCTTTCCATAGAGATTACCTGCCCTAGGCACCACCCCAACCAAGAGCAACACCCAGCTTAGAAAGCTGGCGCGTTTAAACGTGTGTGGCCGATTGCTCAAACATGCAGCCATTTTTTTTCTTTAGAGGGTTATTTCGGCATATTTTCTCGATTTTAGGGTTTTGACGGTTTCATTGAAGAAAGTGTACCTAAATTACGAGGTGTCAGTTGTTTTTCTTCTTCGACGCCCCATGTATTTTTGTAGATATCCTACCTTCACATTTTGTTTCAGGGTCTACGGTGAAACCGAAACTACCGGCTTGAGAATAACGGCAACCCATCAGGCCGTCGTGTAACGGAAAGTTCGTATTGCGGTACCGCCAGAGGTACGACTGGCCTAGTTGCAAGGGCAGTTCCGATCAGTCAGGTTAGATGCTGCGGCTGCTTTGATGCAGTGTTTTGCAGATATCGGACATCTGTAGCAAACATTAATAAACATTGATAAATTTGACGGCCGAAAAGCGAGTTTGCCACGTGAACCCAGGTTTAGAAGGACCACAATCTTGGTGGTGTGCAATGCACGTTACAGAAGCGTCGTTGATGCTAATCTCAAGCTTGCGCTGAGCACGAACAGCCTAAACTCTCGCAACCAGTTAATGCCACATTCGGCACCACCATTTGAGACATAACTGCCAAAGTAATACCTAATTTGGGAATTCCGGACGTGCCAAAATTTGGCTTTTTTTCTGGTCCGCCGTAGGAGTACCAAAGTAAGTTTCATACTTGAGCCATAACTGCCAAAGTAAAACCAAAATTTGACGATTCGGGACGGGCCGAAGTTTGGCTTTTCTTCGGTCAGCCACAGGAGTGTCAAATTCAGTTTCATATTAGAGCCATAACTGCCAAAGTAAAACCTATTTTGGGGTTTCCGGACGCACCAAAGTTTGGCGTTTCTCTGGTCCGCCACAGGAGTGCCAAAGTAAGTTCCATCTTTGAGTCATAACTGCCAATGTAAAACCTAAATTGCGGATTCCGGACGTGCCAAAGTTTGGCTTTTCTTCGGTCCGCCACAGGAGTGTCAAATTCAGTTTCATATTGAATCCATAACTGCCAAAGTAAAACCTATTTTGGGGTTTTCGGACGCGCCAAAGTTTGGCGTTTCTCTGGTCCGCCACAGGTGTGCCAAAGTCAGCGCCATACTTGAGCAATAACTACAAAAGTGAAACCTAAATTGCGGATTCCGGACGAGCCAAAGATTGGCCTTTCTCCGGTCCGCCACAGGAGTGCCATAATAAGTTCCATATTTGAGCCATAACTGCCAAAGTAAAACCTAAATTGTAGATTCCGGACCCGCCAAAGATTGGCCTTTTCCCGGTCCGCCACAGGCGTGCCGAAGTAAGCTCCATATTGGAGCCAAAATTGCCAAAATAAAACCTAAATTGCGGATCCCGGACGTGCCAGAGTTTGGCTTTTCTTAGGTCCGCCAGAGGAGTGCCAAAGTAAGTTCCATATTTGAGCCTCAAGTGCCAAAGTAAAACATAATTTGAGGATTCCGGACGTGCCAAAGTTTGGCGTTTCTTCGGTCCGCCACAGGAGTGCCAAAGTAAGCTCCATACTTGTGCCATAACTGCCAAAGCAGAACCTAAATTGTGGATTCCGGACGCGCCAAAGATTGGCCTTTCTCCGGTTCGCCATAGGAGTGCTGAAGTAAGTTCCATCTTGAAGCCATAACTGCCAAAGTAAAACCTAATTTGCGGATTCCGTACCTGCCAAAGTTTGGCGTTTCTCTGGTCCGCCACAGGAGTGCCAAAGTAAGTTCCATAATTGAACCATAACTGCCAAAGTAAAACCTTATTTGCGGATTCCGGACGTGCCAAAGTTTGGCTTTTCTCCGGTCCGCTACAGGAGTGCCAAAGTAAGTTCCATATTGGAGCTATAACTGCCAAAGTAAAACCTAATTTGGGGTTTCCTAACGTGCCAAAGTTTGGCTTTTCTCCGGTCCGGCCCGGGAGTGCCAAAGTAAGTGCCATACCTGAGCAATAACTACCAAAGTAAAATCTAATTTGAGGTTTCTGAACGTGCCAAAGTTTGGCTTTTTTCCGGTCCGCCACGGGAGTGCCAAAGTAAGTGCCATACCTGAGCAATAACTACCAAAGTAAAACTTAATTTGAGGTTTCTGGACGTGCCAAAGTTTGGCTTTTCTCCGGTCCACCACGGGAGTGCCAAAGTAAGTGCCATACCTGAGCAATAACTACCAAAGTAAAATCTAACTTGACGTTTCTGGACCTGCCAAAGTTAGGCGTTTCTCCGGTCCGCTACAGGAGTGCCAAAGTAAGTTTCATACTTGAACCGTAACTGCCAAAGTAAAACCTTATTTGCGGATTCCGGACGTGCCAAAGTTTGGCTTTTCTACAGTCCGCTACAGGAGTGCCAAAGTAAGTTCCATATTGGGGCTGTAACTGCCAAAGTAAAACCTAATTTGGGGTTTCCTAACGTGCCAAAGTTTGGCTTTTCTCCGGTCCACCACGGGAGTGCGAAGTAAGTGCCATACCTGAACAATAACTACCAAAGTAAAATCTAATTTGAGGTTTCTGGACGTGCCAAAGTTTGTCGTTTCTCTGGTCCACCACGGGAGTGCCAAAGTAAGTTCCCTATTTGAGCCATAACCGCCAAACTAAAGCCTAATTTGGCGATTCGGAACGGGCCAAAGTTTGGCTTTTTTTCTGACTAGCCACAGGAATGTCAAAGTAGGTGCACAACTTGAGCCATGACTGCCAATGTGAAACCTAATTTGCAGATTCCGGGCGTGCCGAAGTTTGACTTTTCTCTGGTGCGCCACAGGCATGCCAAAGTAAGTGCCATACTTAAGCGATTACTACCAAGGTAAAACCTAATTTGGGGATTCCGTACTTGCCAAAGTTGGCCCTTTCTCCGGTCCGCCACAGGAGTGCCAAAGTAAGTTCCACATTTGAGCCAGAACAGCCAAAGTCAGTTCCATATTTGAGCCAGAACTGCCAAAGTAAGTTCCATATTTGAGCCAGAATTGCCAAAGTAAAACCTAATTTGGGGTTTCCGGGCGTGCCAAAGTTTGGCGTTTCTCTGGTCCACCACAGGAGTTCCAAAGTAAGTTCCATATTTGAGCCATAACAGCAGAAGTACAGCCTTATTTGGCGATTCGGGACGGGCCGAAGTTTGGCTTTTCTCTGGCTAGCCACAGGAGCGCCAAAGTAGGTGCCCTACTTAAGCCATAACTGCCAAAGTAAAACGTAACTTGCGGATTCCGGACGTGCCAGAGTTTGGCCTTTCTCGGGCTAGCCACTGGAGTGCCAAATATGCGCAGAAACTGCCAAATAAAGCCCAGAGGCTTGCTGAATTTTGGCATTTCTCTGGAGTGCTACAAAAATGCTCTTTCGCACGTTTCATTTTAAAATAAAATTAAATAATTGTTGGAAACACGACGGTCAGATGTCATCATCTCCTTTCTCAAGCAGCACGGTGACACTTGACAGTGTTGTGCCAGTACCGGCCGAAACTCGGCTCCAATATCGGCCAATTCTAGCTTTGCACCACCTCTTGATATCCGGAAGGTATTGGCGTACCGTCGTTTTGCCACCGGCCTAGTATTGGCGAAATATCGAGTGAAGAATACGCGGACAAACAAAATTATTTTTGATCGCTCCCAGAAGTTTATTAAACCACTATCATTACACACAGCCTATTGCCGACTCATTTCCATAGGTGAAATTTCTGCAAAACAAAGAGCAAAGTAATGACTATAGTTAAGACGGTTTGGCTGCCAAGCAAAGCTGATAAATCAAACACGAATGATTGTGGGGATGGAGAGGAAGCAGGACTACTATCAGAAGCATGGTTTCAGTGTACTTACTAATAAAAAAGAGATACCATGTAATCCGTGACAGATGCATAATCCCGCTCGTGTAGCGCAGAGCAACAAAAACACAAGGTCGAGAAAGAAGAATGTCACGCACATTGAACGGAAGTCTCGCTGTCGCCGAGTTTCTTATCGAAGCGCGTCCAACAAACAGCACAACAATTGACATTTTCCAGAGATCGTTGGGCGCATGCGCCAACTCTGAAAGAGGGAAGAAAGGGAGAGGCGCCATTTTCGGGGGCTCTCTCATCCGCTCACTCGCTCAGACAGTGCTGGTTCGGATTGACTCCGTCCGCTATTCCCGCGGCTCGCCTTCATAGTCGTCATGCCTCTCTGCTGCGAAGCTGTTTAACTCCACAAATAGTTGCAAAACTGGTTGAAATGCACTATTTTATGAAGTTACAGCAGCCTTTTGGGGGCAATGAATGAAAGCACCCGCTGTCGAACACCCCGCCCTTTTGGCCCCTCTTTCAAACGCCCCCGCTCCAGAAGCCTATGACGTGAATCGCCCGTGTCAGGTGGCCGGGTCCTCAACGTGACGAACGGGACATTCTGCTCTTAACTAAAATACAGTAATTGTGCAGGCGGGCTTGTGTAACGCAATCATGACGTGCCCGGTGCTCGAGTAGAAAATAACTAGATAAAACTTTCCGTTATTCAGGCCTGCGCTATACACATTCACGTCTTGCAACGTGAAAGTGAAAACAAACAAAAAATGCCAGTCGCTGGCAAAACCGTGAACTCTCCTGTTTGCAGGGCCCACTTCGTCGGAGGTTCGTAAACGTGCTGAATTCAAAGAGAGAAAGTTTCTAACATACCGTTCCTTATTTTGTTTACTTTTTGTCGGTGCAGGCGAGAATTCGCAATATATCGACCGCCCGGATTTCATCCCGTCCGAGCTTGTTTACACGGCCCCGGGTACGGCGACGCCCCGTTCGCTCGCGCGGTGAAACATGACCGCGAAGTGACGGAACGCAAAGCTGTCGCCCCTCAATAAGCTTGAACACTTTAGGCGTTCTACGAGAGCGAAATCAGCTTTTTGTAGTGGCCGGGCCTCATAAACGGAGTGCACAAGCTCCGCACAAGGTGCATGGTTGGGTCGGGATCCAAAATGGTCACCATCACTTTTCCCACATAACAGTTGGCCTTGAAAGCCAACCCCTTTTCTCGTTGCTTGCCCGACGCGACACCGAAGTGACGATCGAGTGACTCCGAGTCGACGGAAGGAACCAATGCGGCGTCGGCGGTCTTTGAAGGTATAAAGACGAACGAAGTCGTCCGTATAGTAGACAGCTGACTTTCGTTAATCCTCCAGGGCCGTCCCCAGCCGTTCGGAAGCAATTGATGCACGCGAAACGACGACAAGGTTCGAAAAATGTAGCTCCAACCAAAACTCGAAAGGAAACCCGACGTTTCGAAACCAACTCGGTTACTTCTTTTGCATTTGGTTGGTTGGAGTTTTGGTTGGAGCTACATTTTTCGAACTTTAATTCGCATCCAACCAGGTAGATTTCTGCCGAATGTGCTTACTTTCAAGTCGAAACAACGAAGAAAAGACACGTGCGGAATGGCGAAAGACGGGACAACGTTGCCAGAGAACATACGTAAAGACTTTACACACGGACCTGTAGATACATGCGTCGCCGTGGACGACGGAGCGGACATTTCCCGAGTCCCCAAAAGTGTTTCGAGCGATTCACGCGAGGGCGCGCCACGATCGCTGCAAAACTCTGAAAAAGGCCCATTTCATGCACTCCGAGGAAGAGAACGGCCGTTACCAAAAAGTTTGCACGAAAGCATTCTGGTTGTTTATGACGCAACACCACGACCGCGACCGCACGAAAAGCTGCCAGAGCACCGAAGAGCGCATTTTAGAAACCGGAACCTACGTGGCCCCATACCAATCTCCATAACTTGGCAAACGGCGAAGACTACGGCCCAAGTGATCGTAGCAGCGTGTCACAGCGAGTCACGTGACAAATTGTCGTCCGAGCGTTTTTATCCTACGCGTATAGGACGCGTAAAACAAAAATGCTTTTCGCGATTTTGCTTTATTCCTTTGATTTGTTTAAAGCGGCCGTCGCGCTCGCTCACAACCCCACGAAAGCACAAAAGCAGGAGGGGAGGCTTAACAAAAGGCGAGGTTGAAGGGAGTTGGACAATGCAGATCAGCTTCCGCTGCATTTTTGACTGTCAGAAAGGAAAGGGAAGACAAAGGTAGTGTTTCTTAGCCGAGGCTTGGAATTTCACCACTAATTTGGGCGGTTCGGCACTACAGAGCCACGACCGCTTCTGCTTTTTGCTATCGCTAGACTATGACAGTTGTCAATCGCAATGCGAGACACGCACAGAGCTCCACTCCCTTTGCAACGCTTCGTTTAATAATGCCATGTGTTGAGGAGAAGTGCCCTCATCAGTCTCGCGTCGCGCTCGCTCAATGGCACCAGTTGCGGTAACGTCGAACCAGTCTCACGGCGCGTCCGCATATTGGCGAGTGTGCCCAACCGCGAGTACAATAATCCGCCGCAACCTGCGTAACAAAATCGCTGTAGTCTGGTCCAGCTGCGGCAGAACATACGGTCCACTTTTGGACTGGAAAAATCAGGATACACCCAAAGTTAAATAAAAAGTTGCGAGCAGAATTAAACTTTTTTTTTAAATTAAGTTGCATACCACTCGCGTACCACCAATACCTGATCGGTCATCTACCTCCTAACATAAATGAAGCATCGCCAACGGGACCTACCCTGTTTACTTAACTCTGGCATTTCTTAGATAACCGAGCTCCAAAGATAGCATGTGCTAAAGGCCCTGCTACACTCCAATGTCGAGCGTTGCAAACGCGGAGTAGCGCAGCCCACGCAAATACTGATGGTTCGCCGGATATCGAGTTTCTGCTCACCGTTTAATGAAAGGCGCACGTTATGCGCAGGATTCCGTGTTTTCGGAGTTCATTTTTCGTCAAATTCGGAGGGTGGGTTTCTGAGTTTATTTTTTGCAGAAAACTCGGTGTTTATCGGAGTTTATTTTTGTTTGATTCACAATTCTACGAAATTCCAAGTTTATTTTCGCAGTGTTTTTTTTATTAAAAATAAATAAACAAATCAATAATATTCGGGTGCAAACATATGCTAGATAAAAAATAAATAAAACGCGCGTATATTCAATAATTTTTCAGTTGGATTTGGAGTTAGTACTATTGCAATTGGCAAGACTAATTTGTCCCATAATAAAAGTTGCACAAAAGTGTTACTTCGATAAACGTCACACAAGTTCGTATTCATCCCATCCTATTCTATCAACCTAACCCGCTGCCGCACGAGGTGGAGTAATAAAGGATCTAATAGAGATTCTTTAAGCGCTTGTCCCTCTTTCCCATGACTGTTACAAAAACACTCTCCATCCTCGTAAAGCACAAATAGTATGGCCGAAAATGGAAACCACAACAGTCATTTTTGTCGTGACCCGGAGGTAAATGACCTGTTATTCCTGAATGAACCTTCACGAGATAAGCGGTAAGACCCCTCTTGACAATGGTTCGAGATTTCAGAGGAAACTGTGGTGGCATTTTCCCAGTACCATTGACCCAGTGCGCTGATTGAACTTCATTGTAAAATACCGTTCCTTTTTCTTTTTTGTTTCTTGGGGGGGGGGGGGGGGGGGGGCATTGGCACATTCAAATTCGTAGTTTATTGGAAGAATTTGAATTGACCAAAATGTTACCGGCGAGTGTTTTTTCGGAATTTTTCGGATTTATCCGAAAACACGGAACCCTAGTTATGCGCAACGCTACGTACGCTGCACTCAACTTAAGAGTATTCGCGACTGCAACTGTCTATAGGTGGCGCCACTGGTTTTCCTTAATGGCGGTTATAGTGAGGGACGGAGATGCGTGCAGGTGTACCGGTTGCTGAGCCTGTCTAGTGCGCTGGCTGCACTGAGCGACACAAATTATTTCCACTTATAAGAGGAAGATGGGGTATTAGGCCCGCAAGTCACCTCTTTGTCCTGAAAACAAAACTTGTGTCTAGCGTACTAGTTACGCCAGGAGGCACGCTTTAATTCAGAAACGAATTCGAAACTAACTTCTATCTTGGATTGAAATTATCGGTATAGGTGCTAACTTCGGTTTATCTTCTAATTCGTGATGTGTATCACAGCGTAAATGTTAAGCTAAAGAAATTGCTTGCGGAATCTTTATTTTGTGGCGTGGCGATCCAGCCACTTCTAAATATTTTGGAAAGCTCACTGTTGCTTTAAAGACAGGGTCTTTCATACACCTTAGAGGTATCATAGAACATTGCATTTGTTGAAAAAGATCAGCGCTGATATTAGTATGTCGTGGCTGCTTTTTCTCACAGATAATTGTCGTCTGAAAGCATGAACTGCGTCCTTTTAATAGGTCTTAGAGCATTTAGGTGATTAATTGCTTTAGCCTTCCTTCCCAGAACAAGAATAACAGAATCAATAAAAGCTTCACAAAAGATAGCCAAGGGTGATGAGTTTAGAATAGGTTATAACAAAACATATAAATTAAGAAAGGCTGGACAGGCTTTCTTAATTTATACATTTTGTAAACCAGAATACAGAATCTGAGTAAAAAAACAAAATTGTGTATGTTTTTTTTTTAAAGCAATGCGTGACGCATAGGACCTTATATCGCATCAAGTGTCTTGATAACGATGTCAGAGGTTTTTCACATGCTTAAAGAAAAAACAAAGTGAGACCTTCCTGTAAAGGCTATTATCACTATGGTTAAATGGAGTACTTTCGTGATTGTGGCGCTTATTGAGGGCTTATATTACCGCAATTTGTATTAAGGGATTTTGATACGTAGGATTTTCGAGCTATAATTTGTTGCTTATTATCGGATTTCTAACTTGTAAAGAACTATGGCAATCCAAAGTTGCGTATATATTTTCACTGGTGCCAATTGCAGCATTTTTAATGAACAAGTTATAAAATAAAAATATTCTGGAATAAATAAAAACATTCTAGCTAGTGTGAAAAATCCATGTAAATTTACATTAATTGTGAGTAAAGCACAAGGTGCTACTAAAGTTGCGACTTACGACAACTGGCCAAACTTCCATATTCGCCGCCAATCTTTCCGGACCAAATGCCCCCAGAAAACAAATTTCTTTTTTTTTGTTTGTTTGTAAGAACTTTTTCTTTTCTTTTTTTTACGCGCCGCCGTTTTGTTAAGTTCAGCCATTCTAATTCGAAGGAACGCCTACCCGTCTGAACGTCTGCTTAGTGCAGCAGGTTTCGTTAGCTTTGGAAAACAGGTAAAACAGTAGTGCGTTTTAGCATTGCGAATACGAGCGAACGCAAGCACAGCGTGTTTGCGTTAACGTTGCGTGTTCCACACTGCCCGCGTGCGGAGCTCAAAATCGGGCCCATGAATTGGCCCATGGCGACGACGTTCATCCGCCGCGTGGAGCGCGCAACTCTAACGCAAACACACGGCGTTTGCGTTCGCTTCTATACGCAATACTGAAACTCTCTAGTGAGGTACAATCCCATACAGGCTGCAGCACTACATTGGGACGGCAAAAAGTGTTGTTTACATTTAGAAATGACTGTTCGCGAGCATTGATTGCGGGCAGTTCTGCCTTGCCTGCCTAGCCGGAGAACCGGGGGCCCCTCACTAGAGCGCTTCCCGTTTCCGCCGCGAGAGAGCGAGCAACAAGCTGCAGGCGCGAATAACAGAATCTTACCCATAATGCCAGACGGTGAAGCCTAAGTCTGACACTTGCTTGGTGATTTGGGATCGAAGGCACCCGATGACCTAAAAACGTTCACACAGGAAGCTTAACTCTGGCACTTGTTAGGCGGTTTAGGCCCAGAAATTACAGAGCACAGCTGAATTATCAGGAAATGAAGCCTAACTTCGACACTTGTTCGGCGATTTGGGCTCAAAGATGCCAGATCTGGCAGCGGAACTCCAATCCACTAAGCCTAACTCCGGCACATGTTCGGTGACTTTCGCCCATAGCTGTCAGATGACAGCCGAACAATCAGGAAGGAAAGCCTAAGTTTGGCGCTTGTTCGGCGATTTGGGCCCAAGAATGCCAGATGATAGCCGACCTGCCTCGCAGTAAGCAAAACTCTGGCATTCGTTCGGCGATCTTGGCCCAAAGAGGTCAGATGATAGCCGAACTACTAGGAAGTGAAGTCTAACAGTGGCACTTTTTCGGCGAATTAGGGCCAAAATACCCAGACTTTTGCCAAAGAAGGTCACACTCGGCTCTATTCTGGCTCATTCGGCCTTCTAAAGGCCAAAAACTCCTAGAAAAATGCTACATTTTGACTCAAAGCTCTGTGCTACCGGGGAATATTATAACCCCTTCCCTCGTAAAACAACATAGTACAATAATAATATCATCTGTTAACAAAAATGTTGTCAAGACAGCATTTTGGCATCTGTGGAAGATTGTTGGCTGTTTGTTCGCGTAATTTAACATGAAATGGCTACAGCGAGCTTCGCCCGGCTGCTTATTCACATTGCGCGCGCACTAACAGCCGATTTCCCACGCAGAGCGACCGCTATTGGGAGAAATCCGTCGCTTTTTTCCCCTACATAGAATCCAGCATTTAGTGAGTGCGCGACAGACGATACGAGCTAATCGGGTAAAATCAGGCTCAGACGTAACCGCAATATCGCTGCTTTATTCGTTTTTTCGTGTCCGCATTATCGCCTGCTAATTCAATCGAGACTTAGCCGATACTTTACGCCTATACAATCTGTGTGTGGGATTGCCCGCCCTCGAATGCGGTTTGACGCATGGCGAAATTAGGTACGCGACTTGCGCTTCTAAGCGGCTTACCCAATCAGCCTGGCTTTCGTCGACGCAGCGATAATTATTCCGACACCGTGGCTGATTAGCCCATCATTTATAGCCTCGTTCCTCGAGGATCGTTTTCCTAAAGTTAAACGCATTTAGCTAACTCAGTTATTTATTACTAGCTTTTAAAACAAATGGGATGAAGCACCGTTACGTTCTAATTAGGCTACTTTAAGGATGTTGCAACGGACACGAAAGAAACGCGGGTCACCGTGTAATCATAATGGAGGTCGTTAATACACGGTGAAAGTTGGTAACTAAACGGAAAGGGAAAATTTGATTAGATTAAAGGGATGCTGAATCGAAATATAGATTCCACATAACACGTGGCAAAAGCTACAAACACCAAAACATCACTCATAGAGTGACGTTTTGGTGTTTGATCTCGAACGGATGACCGTATGTTTCAAAGAAAGGAGGCGCATTTAACAGAAATGTTCACGTCATGTTTCTCCGAGAAGGAGAGGAAACGGCCTCGCCTCTTCTCCGCCTCGCCGCCTTGAAGGAGCGAAGCGAAGAGAGGAGGAAACGAGATATCCTGACTTCACGCGCCCCGTCGGCCTGGTTCAATCTCGACCTCTTTTGCCAAAAATACAGCCGTCCGTTCGAGATATCGCCTTACGAGAAGTGTTGTCGGGATTGTAGCGTCCCGTCTATATGTCCTGAACTGTTTTTTGTTTTTTTTTTATCAAAATTTGGTTCACCATCTCTTCAAGCGTTATGCAAATTGGTTTGTATGGCGTTGATTTAGATTTTGTCGTTTTTGTTGATTGGAAGCTGGATAGGCCCAAAAGGAACTGAGTCAACCTCGCGGTGACGAGGTTGAATGCAAGTGGATGGGCGACATTGTTAGTACAAAAGTGCGATCGCCGGTTTATCCTACTACGTCCGTCCGGTTCACAGACTGGCGACCGACTACGACAACCTCCGACAGACACAACCTGTTTTTAAGTCACGTAAGATTGCTTACGACGGGCCGCGCAGCCGAAACGATGACGGTAGTAAGCGGCTTAAAGCCGAAAATGTGTAAACCAGTCTTGAAGGCTGGTTCACACACTTGCGTTTGCTGAGGATCGGGATTTTGTGATCGACGAGAAAATAAAAGGAACGTAGCAAGAGACGAAAATTGGATTGTGTGCATGCTTATACAGTCTAGAACTTGATCTGCCTCAACGGGCGACAAGTCTCCCAGCTGTAGATGAGAACTTTAGCCAGTGCAGTACAACCGCTAGCCTCGGCTCTTTAACGTGCACCACGCAGTAGTGATACACGACCACACGCTGGTACGATGCTCATCCAGACCGAAACGGGCAGCGCGAGCTTTCGCTCCACGTGCGCCAAGCTGGTGCGAGCCAGAGCCGTATATTAGGAGAGTTTGGACGATAGGCGGAGCAAAGGCCGCCGCCAGCGCCGAATATTCCCCCCACGCTTAGAGCGTAAACTAAATTTGTGACACAGCGTCGACCAATCAGGAGACCTCTACTCCATCTCACAAATGTCTGCAGTGAAGACAAAGGCACAGGCGCGTGAGCCTAGCTCAGCGAAACGCTTTTGTTTGTACGAGACCTCGTGCATAGGAGGCACTTCCCAAAGCCACGCGCTCGTGCCCATGCCTTTGTCTGCACTGCTAGAACAGCGTCCTGAGACTGGCTGAAAGAAAGCAGTGCAAAGGGTGGGGTGCGCGAGCGTCTTGAGACGCGGAGTTCCGCTCGGCACGGCTCAAATTATACTTCGTTTCTCTTTATCTGCGAGCGAAGCCAAAGCTAGAAGCGCGAGACCAGCGCTTTTTGCGTTTCTCCCCAGCTCGCGCGCTCGAGCAAAGCCTGAACGCACGGAGCTTCCGTGCTCGCGCTTCCAGTTTTGCCTTCGCTCGCACATAAGGTGAAACGAAGTATAGTCGTGTCTCAAATTTAGAGCACACGACCACCGCTAGGGGCTGTTTCGCGGCCTGTGGTTGGCCCCGAGATGCTCGCCTATTCAAACCAATGTATGGCCAAACTCTCTCAATAAACGGCTCTGGTGCGAGCTAGCCCACTCGGCCACCGATTCCCCATAGCAAGAGACAATTTAAGTTTTATTCGCACGATGGTAGAACTGTGTTTTGTGGTGGAGGTGCTACCTCTTCAATTGTGTAGTTAAAGTACCTTTGAAATTTCGAAGTCCAACAAAAGTAAAAACTTTAAATAAACAAACAAAAAACTGTGACGAATGAACCTCCCCAAATCCAATCTCCATCCCCTGGTCGAAAGAAAAAAAAAAACTTTAAACCTCGAAGACCTTTAACAAACAATGGACCACAGCCGCTTCTATCATATTCTCTAAAAGACAACAAATGGGACAACCGAGAATTCCCGCCGAAAATATTCCGTCCCACGCGTCCCTTCTCAACAAACTTCTTTCGCGCATTGTAAGGGCGTGTAAACAAAAACTGAAAATCGGAACAAGAAAAAAACAACAAGAAAAGCCCTTGAACGGTCAGACAAGAGCACCGAGGCAATTTGATGCGACATGCTCCCCTAAAGTGGTAGAAGGCAGCGAGGAGCGCGCCTGGTATGTGTATATCTCTTCCGTCCTCACAAGAAGAATTCTTCGTATATCTCTTTTTATATATCTATAGGCATACATTTTTACATATATGTGTGTGCGTGCGTGTTATGTTTTGGATATGTATATACGTATTTCGATGCAGTTGCGCTGCCATCTCGTCGGGCTGGCGCCGCTGGCAGCAACGTCATGGGCCGCCTTTTCCATCGAAAGACTTCCTCCGAGATCCCATCCCCAAAATGTCAAGGCCGCTTTCAACTTCTTCGGGTGGCGAAGCAACTCAGGGGCACGCGTCGGCGCATTTAGTCCACCATTACTCGCACTCCGGTGGGAACAAAAACAAACATCGCAGTCTGAATACAAAAAAAAAAAATAGCAGCAACAACATCGAGAACGCGTTTTGATTTCATTCAATTGCCATCCCATTCGCCATCGTCTTATTTTCTCAGTTCAAAGGTGAAAAAAAAAAGATGTGAAAAATGTGCCTACCTCGACTGGTGT
Organism: Ixodes persulcatus; assembly: GCA_013358835.2. NCBI lineage: Eukaryota > Metazoa > Arthropoda > Arachnida > Ixodida > Ixodidae > Ixodes > Ixodes persulcatus. The sequence goes on from JABSTQ010010497.1 coordinate 155,751, forward strand.
CAGCCATTTCACCACCGCAGCACCAGCCGTGATGAAATCGAATCGATACACATTAGCTATACCATAGCTGCTATGGCAGAAGGGGGGTTGCGAAAGGCAATTCAAACGCAGCAGGAACTAAAATTCCCTCTGGTTTCGTTTTCTTCTTTTGCAAATTCGTAACACAAAACTACCGGCATCGTGCCTCGTAAACTTTGGCGCATCTAGCGTCTACGGTATGTTGCAAGCTAAAAACCTATTTGACGCCTTGTGGCGAGAGACGCATTGCGCGACCGCGGCGCTGCAATCGGTCGCCAACACCGCACCCAAGACAAAAGACAGGCTGTTCTCCGCAGACACGCGCCAAGCAAGCGCTTCTTCCAGCGTGTCAGCAGACAGTTGATTTTTATGTCCAATGAGACGCGAAAAGTAAAGACGCCCCAGGCAGTGTATGCAAAACTGTCGCTTGTATGATGTATTTATTAGCTGCGTGCTCGAAGTGCGGTGCGAGCTACACGCTCAACGGGCTAACCAAACTGCTCCGATAACTTCTTCCCGCCTTCTGCGCGTCCGCATGAGCGAGAGCCTGATCACGTGGCGAAAGACAGACGGATGTCTGGTCTGACTAAAGCGTCTAGCTTCAACCACACTGTCAGGTTAGCGTTGAACCGAGTAGAGTAGCACGCGATAAAACGGCAAAAGACGGCCCAAACAATTCTGCGGCAGACCGCTCGCGTTCCACTATTTTTTTTCGCAGTACTGCCGCAACACGCGTTAGACGTTTATTTGCTGGGTTTTATCGACGTTCTTCTCCCGAAAACTGGAGCATCGAGGAACTATTTGCCGAGGGGGCGGCTTTGGCTAGAGCAACGTATCACCCGCGAGATTTTGTGTCCATATAAACTGAAACACCGTTAAAGTTTTTCGGACCAAGAAAGCAGATCCTTATAAGCGTACTATTGACCACTCCAGCGAAATCAACGCCGCGTACCGGCAACGCCGAGAAGCTCAAAAGAAGAGGTCGTTTCGACTCTGTCGTCTGCTATCGCTGCTTGGCTCTCGAAGGCAGCATAGAAACAAACATCGATTCCAGTAATTGTTTTCATGCTTCCGCCGTGTCATTCCTACGTACTGACAAGGTTTCCACCGTCGAAAAATCGCTTTGCTTTCATATGTAACACCGATCTTACGCTGCAGTGCAAGAAATGCATGGTGGACCGCGTGCTGAACGACGAAAACGACCTCCTCTCGTCCGCCATTTTTCCTGACCAGCGCGCCCCCTATAGTTCGCTGGAGTCGCGAATATACACTCCTTTTCAATTGACGATAGACGGCAAGAGACACGACGAGCCACCGGGACTAATCCATAGCTCGGAGGGTGTCGCGCGGCCCTCCGAATGGACGCAGCGAGACTGGCAGCGCCGCACCGGTAGATCGTATAGCCTTCGTCGCGGTACATCCGTGAGCTGAAACTACCGAAACCGAGCATAAATGCCCGGACATTTTGCGCAGTTTGAGCAGAACGTGTCCTATCATAGCATTCTATACATTGACAAAGCCTGGCAGATCGCCACGAGAAGCGGCCGCCGAAATGGAAAAGGTGGAGCGGCACACAACGGATGAGAGGAGAGCCGCGCGACTGGCGCCCCGCTGCGGTGAGACGCCGAAACACACTTTTCCCGACTTAACAAGTGTCTTTCGGGTCCTCGCCGCTGCAAAAGCTGTGCGCTGACGTCCAGGTTCCCCGAGAAATGGCTCTCTGATGCTCTGTGCTATCAGATCCTCGCGCTCCAAATCTGCGACCGGGCACTCTATGGGTCCGTCGTCGAACTGCCAGGCTTGGTGAGTATAGAGGAGGCTATGGTCCTATATCCGGGAGCTCGCTGTGCCTCCTCCAAGCATTCTGGGGAGAGAGCGCCAAGGTGCAGTAGCGTGCTGTCCAAGAAAAATGCGTACCTTTTCTTTAATGAAATATTGTTGTTGTGACGTTGCCGGTAGTCGTTTGCGTATTTTGTTTTTTCGTATTCCTGTTTTCTATGCGTTCCTGACCAGTTCCCCCCCCCCCTCTCCTTTTCCTGTAATCACCGCCGTGTGTTGAAGGTGTGGAAAAAATAAATAATGGTATTGACATCGCGAATGTAAACTAGTTCTTTCGAGGCTACACTTTCGAGCGAGCCAATCTCGTAAACCTCTCCGTAATTGCTTAGCCATTCTTTGGCATTCGTGACTGAAATTGTGTACTATCATGTTATAGAGATTTCCGCTGGTGGGCTTGGAGCCATACTGCAGCCGGGGTCACACTGCTCTTACATCATTCAAAAGACAGTCTGCACCAGGGTGTAAGATAGACAGGTGGGGAAACGGCCCATAGAGGCCTACAGCAATGCCGTGACCGGATTGTGTACTCGTCTGCTTGCGGGTACCCCCGATTTGCGACAGATGGCGCTGCGGCGAGAAGAAAAAAAATCTCCGTCGGTTTAGCTGGTCGCCACCGGTCTCCCACCTGGAGTGAGAGTTCGCGGTGCTCCACATAGATGGCGCCACAAAAAAAGAGAAACCCGAAAGGGACACAATCCGGTCGCTCATTTGGCTCTCGTTTCCCCACCTGTCTATCTTACACCCTGGTCTGCACACACGAGTCACCGCGACATCAATGGTTCGAGTACCGCGTGCCAAGCTCCTTGAACTCAATAATAATAATTGGGGTTGTGTGGATATTTAGACAGCATGTAGTTGGTCAGCCATTTCAAAGTTGCGACGAGTCACTCGCGGTAGATGACCAATTTAGCCAGTGCAGTACAACCGCTAGCCTGGGGTGTTTTATGCTGATACACGACCGCACGCCGGTACGATGCTCATTCATATCGAAACGGGCACGGGTGGGGATTGAACACACGATCCCTGGGTTCTGCAGCGCGAACCTTGAACTCATTCGAAGCCCTGATATCGCGGGGACTCGCGTTCAAATCTGTATTCAGACTGTCTTTTGTATGATGTATAAGCAGTGTGATCCTGGCAAGAAGCTCACCATGGTCGCGTCTTTACAACGGCAAGATTCCCAGAAGGATACAAACAAAAATGGACCGAAAGTGCTTCTGCCGCCAAGCTGATCCTCGAAGAAATACGCTAGCATTTTGAGCCGCGTGTATATATATATATATATATATATATATATATATATATATATATATATATATATATATATAACGGGCATGGTGGCGGGAGGCCGAAGGCGTGGGTATATAACTGGGAAGAAACAAACCCTCGGTCAAAAACAGCAACAACGGACGATTTAATCTTCGACGTTTCGGCCGGATATATAACGAAGCATGTTGAATGCAGCCTCTCAGAACTTTTCCGCGAGTGAACATTTCCGGAATTCCTCTTCTCTCTTGTGCAAGCAGACGAGGTTACATAGCATGTGCCTGAAGGCCGCGCGCGCCGTGCGTGGAAAACGACAAAGCCATTTTGGAAGTCTGCATATACACGAACTCATCTCTGTTACGTCACGGCGCGGTGGTGGCGCGTCGGGCGCACTTCCGGTCTGGGGCTGTGGGCGGAAAGCCCCACGTGAGACGTGTATTCCTGCATTGTTTTGGAAGGAACCTGACGAAAACCTGCCTTCTCGTCAAAACGCCGCGACTGGGGCTGTACCAAAAGAGTCGGAAAAGGTTTCAAGGTCAGTTTTCATGCGTTTTTCGCCCATGCAATCGTGGTCCGACGGCGTTTTGACGCCGTCAGACCACGGTTGCTTGGGTGGGAAGCATTTTCTATTAAATTCACGGATACTTGCGGTCATCAGATTTATTTGTTTTGTTCAAACATGAACGCGGGAAAACCGTCAAGTTTCACGGACCACCTGCGGACTACGTTCAGTGCGTCATCGCGTTCAAACGGCCGCCTCATCGTTCGAGCTGTCGTCTGCTCTCTCAAACGTTTCTGCTTGTCGCCTGCTCGTTAAAACGACAGCGACCCGTAGACCAAACGCTGACCCGGTAATTGCGATAAGAAGTGCAGACCTCAAAAGGCGTTTAAGTTTGAAGGTTGTTTCGGGCAAGTAGGCTCGGTGTAAACAGTAGATATAAGGAAAAGTTGATAATTGTTACCAGTGGCCATCACCGACTTGTTATGCCTGATTCACTCGGTCCGGCTCTGCTTGCGATTTTCAGTATCGACGTCGACATCTCAACTACGGTTCAGGCATTTCCAGCCCGAGCGACGTTATGACTGAAAATAGTGAGCAGAACCTTACCATGTTATTCAGGCTTTAGCGTCCATTCTGCGGCGTCCACGCGGAATGAATCGCCGCATGTTACATTATTCACGCCGAGTTTTGCGGTGTAACGAGCCTTGTTAATTTCGCTGATGTCGCTCAAGTAGTCAGACATTACCAGGAAGACTTAGAATCAACAATTCCAACGCGAAAAAGAGCGGGGGGACTCACACCGACGCCGACAACATCCCATTCCAATGGTTTGTTTATGGGCGATGGCGAGCTTCTTGCCCACACCCCCATCGCGCATGCGCGGCGTCGGTGGCGTCCGCTAGGGGCGCTCTGGTTTGTTTGTAAATATGAGTTGGTGTGTATGCTGTGTATTCAGTTGCGACGACACCGTGCGCTTACGGCGCGGTGACATGGTAAGACGACTGCGCGTTAAGAACGGCGTAGCATGCCGAACAACGGAACCGCAGCCCGTGTGCGGCGTCCACTGGTCTGCAAATTCGGCGGCAGGTGCTTCCGAGGCTGGCCAAAGCTCGCACCCGCAACCCGGTCGCCTAATTCGAGAGGCTAGGCGCTAGGACGCATAGCAACGGCGGTCGCACAGGATTCGCTGGTTATAGAAAGCGACGGCGAGACGGAACACCTAGCAACCGAGGGCGTACTTGGGCCACCGGCGTGGCGCCGCGAAGCGGCGTGTACCGGTGTTCCAAGGTGGGTTAATATTCTGTCAGGAGCCATCTACAGACTGTCGCCGCGAAGCGGCGTGAACGGGGGAGGGGGGGGGGGGTAACACGTGCCGCATTGATACACGCGCCGTACCCCACGGCTCGGCGCTAAAATTTGCGAAGGGGGACGTCGCCGGCGATCTTTGGTTGCTAAATGTTACGTCACGGCGTCGATCCGTGTAACCAGTCAATCGGCCTCCGTTGCTATGCGTTCTATCGCTCAGCCTCTCCAAATATAAAGCCCCTATATCCTGAGAAAATTGGCACGATTCATTGTTGTGGAAATGCTCGAGACAGGTGCCGCGCGCCACTTCTGGGAAAACATGGCGTGTGAAATCTAGCTCAGGTGGCGTTTACATGGATGCGACCATAGCGCATCGAATCCAGATGTGACTATTTTAATTGGTAGTAGATGGGTAGAAGAGGAAGAAGTAGGAAGGAAGGGTGCGTGTGATTGGTCCCTGTTCGATTCGATGCGCTATGATCGCATTCATGTAAACCCAGCCTCAGTGCTTCAGTGCTGCGCTGTGCCGCCATGATCTTCCCGAGGGCTGCACGTTGCACGTGCCTTGTGCATCGACGCACCTTGGGATACTTTTGAAACGTGAAGGGGCTTTATCCAAATATGCACCCCGCCGCTATCTGTCGGCACTTGAAGCAGGTGTTTTCTAGCCAGTTTCCTCAGCCGGTGGGGCTGTAGCGCTGCCCCATGGTGACGTTGCGAACTTTCAATACGTGTGCTCCGAACCAGTCCAAGGTCAGCGCATGTACCAGGGAACTAATGTTAAATCATTAAAAAAAAAAAAAAAGCTCCCCGCTCGCTCCAATTATTCACCTGCTGGATTGGCAGGGATGTCCAGTGGCACCGCCTCCAGCGCGAAGTTCCTATCTTTCATAACGCTTCGGCGCCACGTGAGCCCCGAGCGTACACGCGCAGCCAAAGCACGACGGAAGGCAACGAGCGCGTGCTGAAGACATCAGAAGAATACGCCCTGCCATTGACACCATGTCGCAAACGTTACTGGATTACTTCAGCTGCGGAACTCCCGAGGAAGGGGGTACGCCCCGCCCCAGTTACTTCAGTCCGCTTCCCGTCGTTTGAAGCGCCATCAAGATTTTCGTTTGATAACTGTGTGTTCCATAGAGCAGAGCTGGAGCGTCATCTAGACAATGTGCTTCGAAACGTACGTATTCCATAGAGTACACTGGAGTTATCATAGCGGCCGTCCGGCGCGTCGAACGGTGGAAGGCGGGTCGTGGTAAGTGAGGGGGGTACTGTGCGTGCAAGCAGCGTCTATGAGCAGTTCCGTAACTGAGCTAATCTAATAACTTTGCATGTCATTAACACGCTGTAAATGAGAAATTTAGCCAGTGCAGTGCGACTCATAGCCCGGGGTCCTTAACGTGCATCTTGCAGCACGATTATATAATATGATGATATAATATTTATTTCGGCTCAGGAAAGCCGCGTCGCCGCAGAAAGGCAAGTCACCCATATTATGAAGGCCCGCGGCGCCGCGTCCAACGATGATGTGATAGTATTGTACAAGTGAACTTTAAGAAAAAAAATGTTGATTGCTTAAATGGAGTTTGTGGACCAGTGTGAGGGGTTGGTGTTGAGATTCAATAGGATAAATAGCGTTAGGCCGAGCAGTGGTTTTCGCGACGATGGTCTTTGCGGGGCCGTCATATGCTGCTGACATCTAGCAAGTGGTCTCGAGTGTCTGGCGAGGGTTTCCTGCGAGCCCAGCTTGCAGATTAGCCGGCCGAATTGCCTGCGATGCAGGGAGTCCAGCACCCCCGTGGTAGGGCTCCAGGGATTGGTGTCGGCCGGGCGGCGGTCTTCGCGACAGCGGGCCTTGAAGGCTCCGGACTTGCGGTCGAGCTTGTAAACGAGCAGTGTGAGCAGCGTGACGCGCGTCTTGTTGGGCCTTCCTACCCACCTTGCTAGGCATTCCTACCGACTTGAGTGGCCGCTGAAGTCCTTGGGATTGTCGTCGTTGCTTCCAGAATCCGTGAATCGAGCAGCCTTTACCGAGAATTGTGGCTTTGGGTACGTATTTCCTTTCGTTTGCTGCTTGAAGTCGAGAAGCGCGCGAAGAGCACGTTGGCGAAGGCGAAGTATCTGAGTGGTGCTGTCGGCCATGAAGCTATCGTAGGATATGTGATGGCTAAAAATAATTAGTCCCGGTTATCATCGCGAAATCATTCAAATACGCCTTTGACGACATCGGGACAACCAAAAACAGCATGAATTTGAGCCATTTTTATCAGCGTGGTTTTTTAAATAGGGATGTCATCCGCCGTCAGACTTACGCTGACAAGTATAAGCCTAGCCGTCTTCTCTACCTTCAGTTTTTCACGGAAATTAATTCACAACAAAATATTTTCCGCACCCCGAAAAAAGTATAGCTGTGCGATTTCGGGGCATCTTCACAGTTGGTGTACAATAGTTTTTGTTCTTATAATTGTCCTATCACAACCACATTCGGCATGCAGATATACTTCAAAGTATTTAGAATGCAACTATCTACGTTTGCTTAAAATAACTCTTGTTTTATAGTTATGAAAAATTTAGAAAATGTTCGCAGTCCCCTAGAAATGGCATTTGTAATATTTTTAATTATTTTGAACTGACTCAAGGGTCGCACGCTTCACCTTTGCTGTTCATTGCACTCAGTGCTTTAAAAGGAGCGGATTAGATTATTTTACTAAGCTTTCTCAAGTGTGTTGCCATGGCTCCCGTGTGCACGAGAACATGGCTTTTTCTGCATGTAGAGTGCATTGAGAACCTAAAACAAAACAAGCTATATAACACCTATACTCAGATTTGTAAAGCAAAGATTATGTATCATAGAGTGTAAAAGTTTTATTTCACTATCGTAAATAATCAAAACAAAATGTTTTAAAGCAGAATTGAAGACCCTGCTACCTGATACTTGGGATTCGCGTCATGGGCTTCTTTCTAAAACTGAGGCTTTTTACAACGGGGCAAGAAAGACGGGTTGTTTTCCACGGGACATTTGACACGGGTTTTTTGACATAGGGTGCTTTCGTTCACCACACCTTATGACACCATCGAGCGATCGCAGAGCTCCAATCGGTCCCGATCTGGGATAAGAGTGATTCCGAGTCAGAACATCCAACGCGTCAAAATATCCATCGAGTCAAAACATACATTCGCGGATGGTTTGACTCAATGGACGTTTTGACGCGTTGGATGTTCGGACTGATGGATGTTTTGACTCGTTGGACGTTTTGACGCGTTGGATTTTCTGGATGGTAGATGTTTTGACTCGTTGGACGTTTTGATGCTTTGGATGTTCTGACTGCTGGATGTGTTGACTCGTGGGACGTCTTGACGCGATCCAGATTCCAATTCAGATATACAAACTTTGCTTGTGAGGTGTTAGATCTATTTTACCTAAAAGGCTTGTTCTTTTGTGCAACCTACTTTTAAAGATATGGTAAGTTAAAGCCATATGTTCATCGATAAACCTATGTAAATGACGAAAGAGACGAAATATATTTTTTACATTTTCATGAAATAGAAGCCAAGCGCGGAGAATGAGTGGAGTATTTACGCTTTCTGTTTTGCCATTTTTCAGTGTACAGTACGCTGGTTAGTGACGCTGTATACCCTTCCACTGTCCTATCCTATCAGAGCTCGTGAAAACCGCTTCTAGTGTTCCGCTCTGTATTACACCAAAGGGAACAGGCACGCTCAGCGAGGCCGGCTCCATAATGCAGTGAGCAGATGGCATGCTTGGAAACGACATAATGAAATTTACTGCGTATCAAATATTCTTTAGCATGTAGGTATGCGAAAGGTATGTTCCAATGAGATTTAAAAATAACTTATGGCTTTAGATATATAGGGGAAGGAATTTCCGCAATATATTTGAGCTGAACGTCTAATTGGGAATAAAGAAATGCAAATGTGTATATTTTCCTTCACCGGTTCGAGCATAGTACATGCCACATGCGGAGGATTAGAAAAGCGGGCGATGGGTTCTGAGTAGTGTCCGTGATAGCACGAGATAAGACGCCCTAAGCGGTGCAAACATGGGGAACGGTGAAAATGATCAAGCTCGGGAGCGGGCTGCACATGCCTCTATTACTGTCGCAGCTAAATACGAGCAAATGGCCCGGAATCGTACAGCAGTAGCGTATGCTCGGGAAGCCAAAGTAATTGCTCAACGAGAGGCATGCCCTGGAGGAACAGGTGCACGGAAGGCCGAAAACATGTTATGCTCCAGGCCATATTTGGGGACTGACGAAGGCCTGCTATTACATGTTTAGGCGCATATGCCCAGTCGTGGTTCCACACACCGCACTCCCTTCGCCCTGAAGCTGAGAGTGAAGAATAAACTGCACGCTCGTTAGACCTGTTGGTGCCACACGACTTGATCGCCCCTATTTCCGTATATGCTTACGCGGAGAGAACGATGTCAAGCTAGAAGCATGCCATTAATTGCACTTGCGAAAAGATGGCTTCCACAGCACTGTAGGCCAAGCGGTTAATGCAGTATAGTTTTTGCCCCGACTTTCACACCAAAATGCGACGCTATGATATTTTACGAAAGGTCGTTGAGTAAAACGCCTATATTGCCCGAGGCATTCAAAACGGTTCACTGTGTTCACAAGCGTACATCAATACAAATTACTCATTTTCAGGCAAGCCGGCTCACGTACTAGACAGTTCGTTCTACGGAAAATCTCCAATCGTTGAAATCCTGTCAACGTAGTTTAGCACGTCTTGAAATGTCGAAACAGTAGTCGCCAAGAAGCACGAAAACATAGCCATCTACTCCTTCAGCCGCTTGTTACGTCTAGTAACTAGAAGATTGCCGGTGCAGACGCCACCGCGAAGGGATCCAAGAGCAGTGCCTGCGTCCTTTTTTGCGAGGAATGCTGGATAACTTGCAGGAACTGTATGAATTCCGCCAAGTCTGAATGATGAATCTTCATCCGGCTGTGCAGTCCGTTATGCCATCCTTCCACCATGTTGGTCGTGAGTGGTCAATCGTTCTCAAACTGGCCCCAGATGTCTTTGACGTATGTGTTCAAAAGCCAGAAGCTGTCAAAATACTTGGCAAATTGCTCCAGCCAAGCAGCGTCCAGTGAAGATACCTGTTGCCGAGCAGAGAGCAGGTCCCTGGCAAAGGTGAATTGCATCCTTTCCAGAACTGTCATCACAAAGTACAAGCGTTATCTTATAAGTTATTGATTCATTCATTTATTTGGTTATTTGCGCCTCAAAATGACCGAAGTATTTGTATGAGGCACTTAAGTACAAAAAAATGCGCACAATTGACAATATCCAGCATACATCCACGCATGCAGCCTTATAGAAAAAGGTTAAAAACGATATTTTAGCTATGTGTACAAGAGTGACTCAACTCAACAGAAAAAAAAAATATATATGTATATATATATATCAACTTTTCAAGGTCCCCGACTTTCAAGCCTCCAAATGGATGTTTTGACAGGATGGACGTTTGGACTCTATAGATGTTCTGACTCAATGGACGTTTTCACTCTATGCATGTTTCGACTCGGATGAATGCCTTGACGCGTTGGATGTTTTGACTCTTGTGTCAAGTAACCTAATGGATGTTTTAACTCGTTGGGTGTTATGACCCGTTGGATGATTTGACTATAAGCAATAAGAGTCACCACCACCGAGGAGGGCATTGTTAGGTTTCTCGAGCTTTTGGAAGGCGCACAGTCGACGGTCATTTGTGTCCTCTTCGCGCCTTCGCAAAGCAAAGAAGGAGCGAAGGGACAAAAAAAAAAGAAAAAGCACGCACATAATCGCTGAACCAGCTCGCCTGCACTTCTACAGTTTTCTTCTTTTTTTTTTTTTGTTGCAAGGAAGTATTTTGATCTCGCGAGTTTGCCTAATATTATTTGCACCCAAAGCACGTTCTTTGTATGAGTGCGCTTCCCCCTACGCCGTGGGCGAGCAAGCTGACGAGTTACAATTTGCAAACAACCAAACCACTAAAAAAAAGAGAGAGATCGACATTTTTACTTAGAAACGAAGCACAGCGTCCGACGAGACTTCTGTGATCCAACTGCTTCTCGCAAAAGTGCTACTGGTCGCAACAAGAAACCCTTCCATAACACTCTTGTGCCTTGTGTCTTACCCTAGATCTGTAAGGTAGAAAGAAGCGCTGCGAAAGTAACGGATTAATTTTTATAGCAACGGTCACTTACTTATACGAAAGGGTAATTTTAACTTTGATAATGTACAATTTAGCATCGTATAATCGTAAATGTAATTCCTCACTTTTTTGTAACGTGTCCAAGTCTGGGCAGGAAGCTCGGACAATCGAACTCGAGATTGGGTCAAAGGACTGCGGCTGCGGCAAATTCGAAGTTGAAGGAATTCGGCACGCATATGATGGCGCTATCTGTCCAACCAAACTTCACTGACCGTTCGGGTTTGGTCTGCATATAGCAGGATACATTACCGTTTTTTGTTTTTTTTTTTTTTTTCGGTGGGTGGGGGAGGAGGGGAGGGGAATAACCTTTTTACGAGTTGTAATGTTGCACCAGACTATAAACTGCCTTTTTAGTGTGTATCGTTATTTACAAGTAGAGAGAACCAACACTCCAGACAAAACATATTTTGCACCGAAAAAGTAGTACGTAAAGTCTTCGCTTCTTTCCGCTGCTACGCAACCACGTTTTCCTAAAGGTTCCTTCACACTGCCCCATTTTCTTACTTTAAGGTACGTTACGTCTAAGTCACCGAATCATTCGTGTCTCGAATGTCGCGTGTCATGCTTTCTCCTTGAACTGGTAGCCTCGCTTAAGGAGAGGTCCCGGTGACTTCAACGTAATATTTCGTAACGTAACTTAACGTAAGAAAATGGGGCAGTGTGAACCAGCCTTAAGACGTGAAGGTTAGGTCGGTCGGATCCACGAGGCTTATCACGAATTGAAAAAACCGTAGAGAGCGATTGAATTATCTTAAAACTTGATCGGACACAGGAAGTCAAATATCGACACGGTACAGCTCGGTGTTGCCGAGCACAACCCCGGGCTAGCGGTTGTACTGCACTGGCTAAATTGCTCATCTACAGCTGGAAGACTCGTCGCCCGTTGAGGCAGACCAAGTTCTAGTCTGTATAAACATACGCACAACCCAATTTTTTGCCGAGCACAACGTTGATGGTCAGGAATTTTTAAAACTTATGTTCCATCCAGGAACGACTGCTGCCTGATACTTTATTCTAAGGCTCTCGTGTGAATTTCAAATTTCAATATTAGCGTGATACAGAATCGGCGAAATGCCGCCGTTAGAGCCACCAAATCGCTTAGTGAGAGTATAGACGCACCACTCCCCGATTTTCTTGTGAGCACCGAGATTTTGATGCGCAGAGCGGCCACTATCGGCGATCGTTAAGACCGCAAAAATGCGACTTCCTAAGGTTTAGGTACGGCGTCAGGAAGCTTAGGCAAAATCGTTTTGCTGGAGGACTTTTTTAGCATTTCAGAAGTACGACAAACCACTTCCTGCAATTTCAGAATGAGCTTATGCCTCAAGACGGTTGAACTGCCGTAACTCTGAGTCCTAACCTATTCAGTGGATCTAACCGAGGGGCTAACACGCTGATTCGAGATCTGGGGTTCTGGACTCGTGGAAGACAATGTTGGAAGCTAAAGTTCGCCGAGCGCGCCAGTTGGACTTTGGTGACAAATGCTTCGCGTCATCGTTGCGAGGCTCCAACCGGCGTGCTCCGTAAACTTCGGCACCGACTTTGTGTCCGACGAGGCGTTGGCCCCTGGAGCTGATTCGTCGATTCTCTGAGAGGCCTTCGGTCTGAGGGCTTTTGAAATGCCATAAAAACAGTGGTCTCGTAAATTCGATATTTGCAACGCACTTCACCGGAACGCCAGAGCACTTGTCGCGATTTCGCACGCGCACTTTTTGTAGGTGATTCGCATACTTCTCGCCGTGGTCTGGCAGGCGAATGACGTCACGCTCTGCGGTCGATCAAATCGCCCTAACGTCGCTTCCTATTATGAAATAGATTCGGGTACGACGTCAACAGTGGCCGCGTCATCATTTCCGCTTCGATACGCTGTGCACTCCTGAAGCGGCACGGGCGACCGCAATTACACAACGGCCGGAGGCATGTCCGAGGGTTCTGCTCTGCCAGACTGCTCCGAACAGCGAGAAGGCACCAACGCACAGAACAAACGAAAGAAGCCAGCACGCGAAAGAACGTTACGAACAAGCAAAAGGAAGAAAGTAGAAACAAATGAAGGGGAGGTAAGACAGAGAACACAAAAGGACGGTACGAAGCCAGAGAACAAAACTCCCGCGTCGTTAGATGCGGAGGCAACCGAAGAAAGAGATTTCCGGAAACAGTTGCTTGAGATAGGAGCTGCGCAATCCGCTTGGTCAGCTACGCTTGCAACGCCTGGAAGCCTCACTGTCGATAAAGCTGTTGTTTTCTTCTGCTGTTACCAGAGCCCATTTTCATGGCACAAAACTTCCAGAGCAGATTGCCATTCCCCAAGCCTGGGGCTCCATACAGGAGGAAGCTCTCACTCCGTGTGCACTGGAACTATGCATTTGAAGACCAGTTGCGAAGCGCTTGGCTCCGTGCCATAATCTTTAGTGCGTACGCTTGCACTGTCCGTCTCGCGCCATGCCCTAGACATGCCAGGTCGCTGCTATAAAAGGGATACTGAATCGAAATTCACGAATCGAAATTTTCGTAAGTTTTGCACAGGTCCTTCGATAGCTCAGCCTCATAAGCTGTACGAAGTTTCTACGATCAAATCCACATGGCCTGGCAACATTGCGCGCTTACGTCGTCGTGACGACAGAGGGGCATTTCAACGTGCTCTCCGCGCCCGTCCTGACTTCAAGTAGCAAGATAAAAGAAAGTACTTGCAACTGAACGCCACAATACACGCAAATACCACAGATACCCCCCAAAAAAAAAAAGAAAAACAACTACAAATAATTCTACTGACCAACCGACCGCCAAGGACTATAGGAACTCTAGGCCTATCAAGGCACTCCGATGTAACGTTGCTCCTTCGCTCGACGACCCTGGCCAAGACTATCCGCCCACCAACGGCTGGCTTGATGAATGGAATATGCCTACGCTACCTTGGGACCATCTTTTATGAATAGTTTGAATCCTGACCTCTATTTTGGGGGGAAAATGGCCAGTCTTTCCACTCGTTACCAGATACAGCGGTGGCGAAAGCTTTCGTCACAAAGGACGCTCCTCGGTTCTATCTTTTTTTCTTTTTGTCATAATATTATAGAGCTGAAATAAACGCTATATGGATTTCCTTCGCAACATGGGCACGTACACCTTTTTTACAATGTCCTTTTTATTCCGACATTACGGTACTCCAAAACATGTCGAGTTAGAGCAGTTTTTGGATGGTACTCAATGCAGGTCTAATCTTCCTCTTCCGAGCGTCACGTCAGCATCGAGCTGCGATTGTCTAGTGGCCCAGCGGTTCATAAAACCGACTGTAAAAGATCGTTCCCGAAGCAGATACCAAGAGCGCGGTTCCGCTCCCAGTGTGAACACGTATTTACGTGGCTCTTGCTGACACTCTTTTGGTTTAAACGTATCTTCCTGGTCGACGGATCCTCCCCGCCTCCCCGAAGCCACGAAAGACGCCGCGGCAATTTGTTTACTTGTGCGCAGATTTGCAGAGCCGTGCGGGGCGTCTTCTCTTAGAAACAATGGTAGTTGTGTTGACTTCGTAGCGATCGAGTTCGTAGCCGACGACCAAGGCGGCTATCCCGTCAGTGGCATAGTCCGACATTCGGGCACTTTTAAATCGACACTTCGTAAAGGCGAAATTGCATCGCACGGACACAGTCCCGAAACTACCCGAAACAAGCATTGCCGAAAAGACCACCCGAAACATGTACCAATGGTGGCCGACTCTGCTGCGACTTTCTTCCCCAAAGCGCCTCGGTACTACGTTCAGCCCTAAGTAGTCTCTATCAGTGAGCGTACTTCCCGTTGTGGCGCTGCTGTTACTGACACGATGCCTTCACGACATTCCATCGAAGCTTCACAAACATATACGAGGTGGTTTTTGGTTATCGTTTAATTTAGTTTAAAATATGTTTTCTTGGGTTTACCTACGAAATATTGGTATTGGTTAAGTCCTACTTTAACCCGCTTAATAATGAAGCAAAGAGATGCTTGCCGACATTTGGTTTCTTTAAAGGCAGCTGAAGAGCTTCTTGAAAATAGAAAAACAAGGAAACGAGTTAGAGGTGAATTTAAGAGTGTTTTTATCCCGTTAATTCGAAGGCTCGTTTTCCCCAAAGATGTAGCTATAGACGCGAGAAAACACGAGAAACCTCCGACCAGTCGTTACGTCATACCCAGATCTTTCCGTAAAAAAGCGCGTGTCACTCGTGTGGGCAGTGCGCGCAATTGCAAGCTTGCCTCGTCGTGACGTCTTTGTTTTTACCTTTTTTTTAAAGTAGCAGGAGTGTGCGCGCAAAGCTTGGACAGGCGTTAAAGATGCGCGAGAGCTGAGATTCCCACAACTCTGGACAAGCACGTAGCCAGGGGAAAGGCCCCATGGGGCCCGGCCCCCCCCCCCCCCCCCCCGAAGTCTTCTATTTTTCTGGGACCTCCTCTCCCCCCTCCCCCTCTTACAGCATTTTGTCATGGGCGCCCCCCCCCCCCCCCCCCCCCCCCGAAACAAAATCCTGGCTACGTGCCTGACTCTGGATATGACTGCACGCTCCGGGAAGGAGGGGCTGCAGCGGTATGGGAAGCGAGCATGCCGGCCGCGTCGCGGCGGTCGCCTATTGTTTGCCGCATCAACTGTTGTGGCTTTCTTAGAGCGGAATAGCTACCTTGGAAATTACAGCGCTAACCCGCTACAACGCACAACCAACGCAGCGACTGGCAGAAGTTCTCCGATGCAACGGACCCGTTTGCCGCTAGGGGCGCCCTGGTCGGGGCCTGACTTAGATGTGAACGGTTCCTATAGACCTTTTCCGCAAGGGCGCCGCCATCTTGACATGTCGTCACTTCCAGTATGGGAGAAAACATTGTTTTGCCGTCGCCACGCCAATAGAAGGCATTTAGGACATAAACGTAACCATCACACATTCACGTTTTGCCTCCCCTCTATTTTTTTTTTTTTACTATTTGTAGGTTGAAACGTTCTGATATTTTTTCGTCGCCCATACCGGTTATGCCTCCTTGGCGGTCGGGGGCGAGAGTAAGCGGAAAAGGTCTATACTTTGAAAATGATTTGCTGCAGCCTCCGTGCATCAACTTGAAGAATAATCTCGATATAGGTGATCCTGGAGGCCAAATAGAGACGATTTAAGCGTTTTTCCTCAAAGAGAGAACCGGTTCAGTTTCCCTTTAAAGGGGTACGGAAATGAAATGACGTGGCCGCAAGCTGTCCACCTCTCGCTTCAAAATCGTACAAGAAGCGCTGTACATATCACGCTCGTGACGTCAAGGGCTTCTGCACGGCCAAGGTACTGCAGTTGCGAGCATCGCCGCTTGATGGCGTCAACGCGTGACAATCTCGCCGTACCACCTTCGAGGGAAACTGAAACGGTTCTGTGTTTGAGTACGAACACTTAAATCGTCGTCATTTGGCCCCCAAGAATGACGAATATCGAGATTTTTTTTTTTTAAGTATAGTGCACGGAGGTTGCGGAAATTTATTTTCAAAGTACCCTAGCCCTTCCTCTCCGGAGCGTTACGTCATGAAAGAAGATTTCAGAATCTCCGCTCTCGCGCATCTTTGGCGCCTGTCAAAGCTGGCACGCGCACTCTTACTATTTTCAAAAAGGTAAAAGCAAAGATGTCACGGTTCCATTTGCCGACACCAATAAAGTTGTACTGGCTGACTGACTGACTGGCTGGTGTCAGTACGGGAGAATATACAGCATTCGAATATTTAGAGGAGCTCAGCCCAGCGTGCGATCTCCTCAGCCCAGCATGCGCACGTTCGTCGCCTCGCAAAGCGAGAAAATCACGTTCCATATCCACGAACACTCAAAATGAAACCGGCTAGGAGCCCTTTTTTTCTTTTTGCGAAGGTCTATACCTGGCAAGCTTGCAATAGACCGATCTCACTAAGCGTTCTACGCATGCGTGACACCGCGATAACTTTACCTCACATGAGGCAAGCTCCATATGGGTTGTCCCACGTGCAGAAAGACTGTAAGCCTCGGCGTCACAATACTCGTTGGTGAAATCGGTCTATATCACAGGCTGCCCACACGAGCGACACGCGCTTGGCGGCCGAAAGATCCTTTTATGACGTAACGACTGGTCGGAAGTTTTGCTTGTTTGTTTTTTTCGTTTAATTACTCTTCGGGGAAAACAGACGTGATATTCAGATTCACGGAATAAAAATACTCTACAATTCACCTCTAACTCGTTTTTTCAAGAACCTCTACAGCTTCCCTTTAAAGGTACCATGAAATGCTTTTTCAACTTCTTCCTCTTTAGCTTTAATCCACAACTCAAAAGAGAAATGAGATATCACGTGGTCGTGGCATGCTTGAGCACCGGGAGGTGATGACTTCAAGCTTCCACTGTACTCTTTAAAGGGGCGATGCAACAATTATTGTACTTTGCGCAAATACCGCTTAGAACGGATCCCTGACGTTAATGACCTATGAAACTCGCGTTCGTTTTTCACCCCACGCAATAGAAGTCCTAGAAAAAAATTAAAGAAAAACGAGCAGCTTTCACCCCCTCAACTCACAGCCAGATCAAGCGGCCACGTGATCTGGAGCCGATCATATCCCGCCAATGTTGATCATAGCCACGCGTTGGGGTTGGCAAAGCACAGGACACGCGCTGAGTTCCAGACATTGTTATGGCTCGGCTATGGTCGTCGATGCAGCGATTGGACACGGGCCACTACCCGAATGCTTCTCGAGCTAGTAATTATCACGAGCCCTAATCGAGTGTCCACGCAATGCTCGGGTCCAATCTATGAACCGCATTCAAATATCGTCATATGGGTGTACTGCGATCCCCACGTTAGGTCATCAAATTTTGCAAAGGGGGGATTGAATGAAAATGATCGCTTTTTTCCTCGAAATTACACCGCAACAAAGGAGTTTCTTGGCCAGTGGCGTTGCGTGCGAGTAACCTTGAGTCCCACTAGTGCCAGTAAGCTCGTGTAAAGTGAAAAACATTCCGATTGAATATCGTTGCACCGCTCCTTTAAGCGCATCAGTGAACTTGTCATTCTCCAGTGATGGTAAGTGCCGTCATTGCACTGCCACAGAAGCGAATTCAAATATTCATCGACGGACTGGTTGTTGGCGAGCGCGTACGTCCGAGTTATCACAGTGAAAAGAGGAAAGATTTCGAGAGTAAGGAGCAACGAAATAGTCCGCTATATTCGCAACTTTCAGCGATGGTGGTACCGCGATTTGAGAATCGCGATCCCTAGCTCCTGAATGATTGGCCTCATAATAAAAGGGCTTGCCTACACCTTCCTGAAGTGAAAAAAATCACGCGAGGCTTTGATACTGCTCGTATATAGTAAAACTAGAATTACTTACGCGTCGCAGGCCTAGCCTAGTCCCACTGTTCTACGACAATCATCCAGATGACCGCCATTTTGATAGGCACCAGGGGGGCTATGTCGCGCTTTTTGGACTCCCAGGAGACTAGGAAGAGGGAAGTGACGTCAACAACGCAGCAAATGCAGATTGGATGTTGATTTTGTTTTCTTCTGTCAACATCCAATCTGCGTTTCTCTAGTCGTTGACGTCACTTCCCTCTTCCAAGTCTCCTGGGAGTCCAAAAAGCGCAACATAGCCCCCCAGTGCGCCCCCTATGAATCGTGAAAGTTGCGAATTTTAAAATTTGCATACCGAAAAACAGGCTTTAGGCTTTCCATTCTCGTGTAGTAGTTTTATTTTAGCGCGCTAAACGACATGCGATTACTAAAATCCCAATTTATCCCAGCCTAAAATTCATTTCATGGACTCTTTAGGTACAGACTCAGCCGATGCTACAAGTGCGAGTATGTGTAGTCCTGAACAGGCCTTGCACTGCACGAGCGCGCGTGCTTGAAAGAGACGCGGAAAGCGCGGAGTCGCTCTTCTAGCTTCTGCCACGCCGATACTTAAAGTGAAACAAAGTATAGTATTTATATCAGAGTACTGCGCGCCCGCAGTCACGGTATCACCCGGCCTATGCGTGGCACTAAGGTGGGTAGAAGTAATGAATGTATTCATTCCTGCCAAGAATCTGAACATAAAAAGCAAAAATTCCTTAACTCGACGTGAGTTTAATTGGAGTGATATGACATCCTAAGTCAACGTTGTTTGGAGATAATCGGAAATGAACTTCGACCCTAAAATATATTTCGAAAAATATAGCCTTCTCCTTGTCTGCTTCTTTTTATTATTTGTATTCGGAATAAAAGGAATATAGTAGGTAACCAGGCAATGGAGTTGGATTTGACAAGTAGCGCCATCTTATGATGAATTCTCGCAACTCCCGAGATTTCCCGCTACCGTGATCACTGCATCCGGGTTGCCTCCAGAACTGTGACTCAGAGTCCGTGTCCAATCCTTCGGTGGCATGGCCTGCTCAAAGTTGACCTTCTGGGTCACCAGGCGCGCTGAGCAGTGGCCGCCCGAGGCGTCTGCATCCCTGCGGCTATACGGCATGCAAGTCCGTCTGCTCCTTGCGGACTTCGTGCATTCGTCTACCCTACAAGTGTGTCCACGTGCTTTCGTTTACCCATCGACCGGAAACAATGACGGCGCGTGCTCGGCTGTCTCGTCATCGCGCGTTTCCGGCGCATTCTCCATGTCGCACATTGAATGGCCTCTTTGCGTTCCGGTCCGCCAAACACGCATTGTGGAACACTTGCTTGCCGCAAAAGCGACAAACTTATAGTTTGGTTGCGAATAAAAAAAAAAAGAAAAAAAGAAACGGCATACTTTGTGGAAAATCTTGGGAAAGACGCAATAGTAGACCAGCAACACCGAAGCGACAGGGTCAGATATTTGCTCCGTATACGCACCTTCTCTTCACTGATGCCACACGTGTGTGGAAGCTCACGCAGCCTGGAACGTTCACGCCTAAACGGGGGCAGCGTTGACGAATGAAAGCAGAGGCCGTAGCGTCGACGACGCTTTATTACGCTGAAGTGACACTACATTCGTGCCTCGTTAATCCAAACCCGGTTAATACTTTGTTATATAGACAACATTTTCAGGGGGGGAACTGGGAAAATACGTGCTTTTATGTCTGATTATGGACAAGTAACATTAAGGACGCTTTTGGGTAAACGGAGATGTCCATATCGGGGACTTTTAGCAAACCGTTACCGTGTTCCGCGCACCGCACTACCGGAGCCTTTGAAGCATGCTTTTAAGCGCGCGCCCCGCGGTCACGACATCACCCGGGCGCGCGCTTAAAAGCATACTTCAAAGACTCCGGTAGTGAGGTACGTGGAAGTTGGAACATGGTAACGGTTTGCTAAAACTCCCTATTAACGAGACATCACAGTATTTTGTATTGATCGTAATTGTGCTGCCGCTACGATTTTTTGTTTTTAATTTTTGCCGCTTTTTGCCTAAGATAAACACTGGCATTGGCTTTTATTTTTTTCCTCCACGAGTGTGCAGCTGCACAAAAATCTACGAAAACGCGGTGCAATGACGTTTGAAAAAAAATTTATGACCCGGTTTTCCTTTCCTAAGTATACCGTTTGGAATAATACGTTTGGACGCCAGACTGCTGGGTTTCAAGATTGGCAGCAGGAGATAAATGACACACGCCAAACACTGGATCGCATCGAGAATGAAGCTGCCGTTTTACGCACTCGCCTCGATAACGCAGAGGATCAATCCCGTCGAGATAACTTGGTATTTGAGCAGATTGGAAGATAGCGAGTGCATCCGAAAAGGCATGTCAGTCTGAAGAAAAAGTTATCGCTCTTGCCTCTGACAAGTTTGAGTCGTGCCTATCGGTAGATAACATAGCACGTGCTCACAAAATTGGCCGGTTCGTAACCTTCCCAATAAGAGACCACTTATTGGGAAGTTTACTACATAGAAAACAATGGAGCCTGTTTTTTTTTTTTTTTTTTTTTTTTTTGAAGCGGTTAATACACCGTGGGAGTGATGTCAGCGTGAGAGATGACTTCTCTGTTGCCACGCGGCACTCTCGCAAAAGGCTACTGGAATTCGTAAAACTCTTAATACCACCCTTCAGTTTACGATACAACAAACATTTTCCCAATGGCAAATGATACTACAGGTTTTAGTTGAGTAGTTGGTACATACACGAATAGGGTCAGCTGAACAACTACAAATTAGAAAAACCGTGAGAGGAAAAGACATACACACCGCTGATGCGCAGCGGTGTTTATGTCCTTTCCTCTCACGGTTTTTCTAATTTGTAATTGTTCAGCTGACCCTAGTCGCAAATGATACATTTTTAATACGAACGAAGATATTGTGCGTGAGAGGGGTCCTGCTGACAATGCTACTATTGCTCACAGCGCATCCCCAAGAGCAACTCGTTCTGGCCGAGTGTTCTCGGGCAACACTTAGGACAACGCGAGGGGGTTTTGCTCATGCCCAATTTTTTCCGTAATATTTACTAATATTCGTAGCTTGCACCAAAAGAAGTAAAATCTAAGCGCATTATTAATGACTCTGAAGTTAATATTGTTGAATTAGCTGAAACTTGGCTTTCCAGCGAAATTACGAACAATGAATTTTTCTAGTGTAACAAAAAGTTCAATGTATTCGCTGTGACCGTACGGTCAGACTGGGTGGTGGTGTGGTGTTTTGATAGCAGTGAATGAATGCTTTGAATGTTTTTTTTTTGCTGTGCCGATTACTTGCAATTTAGAAATCTGGTTCTGCTTAACACTTAGTTTTACGAAAATTATTTGCGGTGCTTGTTCTACTATGTGTATAAGTAGTTTTTTTTTTAGTTCTGAGAGTCTTTATGAATGTTTAAGTCATATGGCTGTACGATTTCCCAGTGTGCCTATTTTCTTCTTTGGGGACTTTAATTTTCCAACTATTAGGTGGTCACGCCCTTGTCTCTTTACTGAACCGGATTTCGGTGAGGCGGTCATTTTTCTTAAAGTGTGTTCTGACTTCAATTTGTCACAACGTTTTAACCAGCCCAAGCGTGTAGCACCTACAACATCTTCATTGCTTGACGTGATACTTACATCCTCTCAGACATCACGCCACCAGTGACTCACATACCAGGTTTGAGTGATCACAATGTGCTGCACTTCACAATTTCCATTCACTACACTTGAGCTCATAGGAACATGAAACAAATAAAAGAATACAGCAAAGGAAATTTTGAAGCTATTAACTTTAACCTATCTTCCTTTCTTGATGAATTTTTGATATCATACGAAATAATGAATCTGTTGAAGAATTTATGTAAATCTACATTTACGCGTTTTATATACTCCCCTTATAACTGTTTTTCGTACTTCAAATTCTACCTGGTACAACAGATATATCAAACGCTTATCTAATAGGAAATGTAGGCTTTTTCGTAGGGCAGAAAAGTCCTCTAATACTGATCGGTGGTCAGCGTATACCGCTGCAGCTGAAAGCAGCTAAATTCACTTTTTTTAGCACAATTGTCCTATTACTACTGGCAATCAACCCTAAATGCTCCTTGAATATTGCAAGGTGCAGCCATAACAACATTCTATTCTTTGTCGACCAATCGAGGAACCCTGTTCCACACCACCACGTTTGCGCCTCAGTGCTCAGTGATACTTTCACTCGCTCATTTACTAATTCCATCAGTCGGCAACTGTCCTTTGTTTCCCGAAACAAATATTGTTTTCGATGGACCCAATCCTTCTTGGCCCTTCTGGAATTAGAGCAATCATAAATTAGCTAAAGCGATCATCGTCTTGTGGCATTGATAGTATTAATTCGAAAATTTTGCGAAGCACAAGAGAAAATAGCTTTATAATATTAAATTGTATTTTCACTAACTCGATTAACGATGGTTGTTTACCTAAAGAGTGGAAAGCAGGCAAAGTTCTTCCACTTCATAAGTCTGGTGACACTCATAATCCCTGTAACTATCGTCCAATTTCTCTTACTTCGGTACCTTGTAAAATATTGGAACATGTCGTCCTTACACATATGGTTAACTTTCTGGAATCCAATAAATTGTTTCGCCACTCTCAACATGGCTTCCGCAAATCCTTCTCCTGCGAAACGCAACTGCTTTTATTTGCTAACGACTTGCACACATTTTTTTCTTCAGGCCTTGTGACCGACTGCATATTTTTGGACTTCGCAAAAAACTTTGATAAGGTTAACCATCAGCTTATTTTACGAAAACTACAGTGCCTAAACATTGTCTCCTTGATTCTTCAGTGGATTAAAGATTTTCTTTTTAATTGCACGCAATATTTAACTGTTAATGAAACTGTACTCACCTTAGGTACCCGTCAGTTTGGGTGTACCACAAGGCTCTGTTTTTGGTTCATTACGTTTTTTTTTTTTGTTTACATTAACGACTTATTTACTTCTATATCTTCTAACCTTTGTATTTTTGCTGATGACTGCGTCGTCTATACTAAAGTAACCGATGATTTTGACATCCTGACTCTACAAGCTGACCTTAATAACATCAATACTTGGTGTGCCCTTTGGAATATAGATCTGAATGTTTGAAAATGCAAGTCAATGAGAGCTTCGCGTGACCAATTACCTTGTCCGAAATATTTTCTCAATGATTGCCCACTTGATTCCGTACTCACATATAAATATCTTGGGATGCATATAACACATAACCTCTCATGGCAACATCAAATTAACTACGTAACAGCTAAAGCCAGTCAAATGCTGGGGTATATAAAAATAAACTTATTTTTCGCGCAGTTATCACTAAAATTATCAGTTAGGTACGTTCGCTCGAAACTCAAATATGCTTCATCCATTTGGGATCCCGGATACGTCACGCTAATAATTATATCGGAAGCTCCGCAGAATCGCTCCGTCCGCTTTATTCTTTCGAATTATCAGCGCGCTGCCAGGCGTAACAACGTGAAGTCATCTCTTCATCTTCCTTCTCCTCTCCACTCGCAATAAACTATTTCACCTCTGTCTTTTTCGTAAAATGTATTGTCATAGTAAAGCATTTAGATAACGCTCGATAAAACCTGCTTTCTTTACTTCGCAGCGTCTCGACCATTGTCATTAAGTAGACATACCTTACCAAAACAAAGCAACCTACTCATATTCTTTCATTCTAAAAACCAGCCTCGAAAGAAATCGCTCGTGTGCCTCTTTAGCAAGCATCACGGACTGTGATCGCTTTCGCAAAGCTGTTAGTAATGTTGTATATAATCTTTCGTATCAAAATCAAGCGTTTCTTTCGTGTATATTACTTTACGTTTATTATAGTGCGCTCGTCTTTACTTTTATACATTGTTTTTGTAAGGACCCTCGGCTCTATACTGCTTCGGCCCTGAGGGTAAATTAAATAAATAAATATTCGTAACAGACACGACATATGTTACGTGTGTACACGTTTTTGTGTGGGCTTGGGTGGGTGCCTGCTTATATTTGACGTTCGTCGAGTCTTGGCAGCGGTGTACATTATGCAATAACGTATCGTGCGTGGAAACTTCTGCCTCATTGTATCGAGTGTTACACTCGCCTTTGATAAGAACACTCTTACGCTCTTTGCCGCCTGTTTCGTGACCCTGCATCCACATGCCCTCGCTCTCCCATCAAGAAGGTTTGACCGCTTTTGCGATGGCAAAGGTATCAATCAGTGCAGCGCCGCCCCGTCACTAATCAATCCATCTCAGGCCTCGTAGATGGCATTAGTATGGCGACTCTGGCGGTCGTCATTAATCCACTGCCGTCTTTCAGTTCCTCGATGGCAAACACTTCGTTTCCCATGAGGTTCAGCCGCAGCCGCTCCCATGGACCCAATCGAGCAGCGGCCAAGAGACGATCGTCGTCTTGGCGCCTTCGCTATCCCCCGCTCAACCTATTTAGGCCAAGCGTCGAGATCCTGCGCTCTTCTCTCTGTCCTATTCATTTAGCCCATATTAAAAAAAAAAAAAAAAAAAACGAGCGTTTTGACGGTTTATTTTTGGCGCTGCTTCGGACCTGAAGTGAGGCGGAGTATCCGAACCTGTTTAGGTCACTGTGAAAGATTACACCAGCTTAGGGTTTCGGATCGATTCCAGGGAAATCCCATTAAAATATTTCTATCGATAATTCACGATTCACGCACGAAGCGTGATTTACCTTCTAAACTGTACGAAATATAAAAAAAGTAAGAATTTTTGTAGTCATAACTTAATATTTTGAACTAGGTACGAGCCTTGAATCACAAAGCTGGGTAGAGTAAAGTTGCACTTTAGTTCGTGTATAAAACAAAAGCTGCGATTTCTGCGACTCCCTAAATAATCCCGATCGTTACCGCATGCAGCCATGACGTCGCCTTCCTATTAAGCTAGACTAAAACCTTTAATGTTCGCGAGCCCTTAACTCTCGGCGAATCTCGCTAATGGGAAGAATTCGCAAGCTTTACGATCAGGCGGAAATATCTACAGCGTGGAGACGAGACGTTTATCTTCTAGAAAAAGCAAACCTCGTTGGTCGCGAGTTCGTCAAAGTTGGGGTCGAGAAAATAAAATCCTTTTACAATAACTCCTTACTGACGGTCTAAGGTCGACTCGGTCGAACAACTCAGCGGCCGAGACCATTCGTGTTGTTACCACCATTACTTTTGGGATAATTCACGGTCCGCTCTCCTGCACCCGTTAAAGTGCACGCTCGGTTCCCTACAAGTGCCGACATTCTCTGCAACGCCGAATGAGGGACGTTCAGGTTTTAGGAAGCAAATAGCGCCGCACAGCAGCGCAGTGCAACGGAAGGCCGCCACTTTGCTCCCGCTAGATGCGCTTCGTCATTCGAGTCGCTTGTCCTTGCCGGCGTCACTGGCAGAATGAGATGGGCGTGGGTCGCAGTACGCGCTCCGTCTGTTCCGCCTTGCTTTGGCTGTGCCATAGCCTCCTATATACTGACAAAGTCTGGCAGATCGCCACGAGAACCGGCCGCCGAAATGAAAAAGGTGGAGCGGCAGACAGCGGATGAGGGAAGAGCCACGTAACTGGCGCCTCGCTGCTGCGAGACGCCGAAACACACTTCTCCCGAGTGAACAAGTGTGTTTCGGGTCCTCGCCGCTGCAAAAGCTGTGCGCTGACATCCAGGTTCCCCCAGAGCCGTATATTAGGAGAGTTTGGACAATAGGCGGAGCAAAGGCCGCCGCCAGCGCCGAATATTCCCCCCACGCTTAGAGCGTAAACTAAATTTGTGACACAGCGTCGACCAATCAGGAGACCTCTACTCCATCGCACAAATGTCTGACAGTGAAGACAAAGGCACAGGCGCGTGAGCCTAGCTCAGCGAAACGCTATTGTTTGTACGAAACCTCGTGCATAGGATGCACTTTCCAAAGCCACGCGCTCGTGCCCATGCCTTTGTCTGCACTGCTAGAACAGCGTCCTGAGACTGGCTGAAAGAAAGCCAGTGCAAAGGGTGGGGTGCGCGAGCGTCTTGAGACGCGGAGTTCCTCTCGGCACGGCTCAAATTATACTGCGTTTCACTTTATCTGCGAGCGAAGCCAAAGCTAGAAGCGCGAGACCAGCGCTTTTTTCATTTCTCCCCAGCTCGCGCGCTCGAGCAAAGCCTGAACGCACGGAGCTTCCGTGCTCGCGCTTCCAGTTTTGCCTTCGATCGCACATAAGGTGAAACGAAGTATAGTCGTGGCACAAATTTAGAGCACGCGACCACCGCTAGGGGCTGTTTCGCGGCCTGTGGTTGGCCCGAGATGCTCGCCTATTCAAACCAATGTATGGCCAAACTCTCTCAATAAACGGCTCTGGGTTCCCCTAGAGTTCCTGTATAGGCTCCTTATGAGAGCCAGAGTTGCGCGTTTGATTCCACGTGCCGCGTGCCGCCCTCGCCGCTCTTCGCCGAGATCCGATCACGTGAGGAGCCGGATCACGTGCCGTGCAGCAAAGTAGACGTTGCACGCGCCCCGGCGTACGTTCCCCGGCTTTTGAGCGCGCTGCGCGCCTCGAACGCGCGGCGCTGCTATTCGCAGAATTCAGTCACGTGAGGAGCTGGATCCACATGCCATGCATGAACGCGCAACTCTGGCTCCCGTAGGGAGCCTATTCGCAACTTTCACGACCTATAGGGGGCGCACTGGTGCCTATCAAAATGGCTGTCATCTGGATGATCGCCGTAGAACAGCAGTACGAGGCTGGATCTGCAAGGCGTGAGTAATTCTAGTTTTACTATGTACAAACACTATTAGAACCCTAGTTTATTTTTTCACGTCAGGAAGGTGTTGGCAAGCATTTTTATTGTGAAGCCGATCATCCAGGAGCTAGGGAGCGCGATTCTCACACCGCGGAACCACCATCGCTGAAAGTTGCGAATAGACCTTTCCAAAAAAGGGCACTTGGCAGGTTCCATTTTCAGTGTTCGTGCGTATGGCGCGTGATTTGCTCGCTTTCCGAAGCGACGAACGTGCGCGTTCTGGACTGTGATTTAACACGTGTGGACTGTGATTTTTGTAAACAGTGGAAACGTCTATTAGCGGCGAGATGTTTCGTTGGCACCCTCGTTTGGTTACCTTTCGTGACGTCATTACCTTGTGAACAACAAGATCGATGGTGTTTGTAATGGGCATGGTGGAAGCCTGAAATCATAGCGCTCTCAAAGCAACACTGCCAACACCGTCAAAATTGAAGTTCTTACATTCCTCTTATTTCCGTCGATGAGGCATTCTTTGCTCAGCATTCGGCCAATTGGGATGGGTAGGGTGCTTGCATGTCTGTCTGTCTCAGGGTGAAGACATCCATTGTTGCCCTGAATGTACCAGCGCGTGACGCTCTCGCGCACTCGGTGCGTAACTTGGGCGCTAAAATGGCGTCTTTACATTAGCCAAGGCTACGCGCTCGAGCTGAGAGACACCGTATTCCGCGCACTTCAAAATGCACGAAAAAACTATTGGGCGGTAAAATGGCTGAGATGTCACCACTCAAGCAAAAGCGCGCGTGTGTATGAAGGCACTCTAGGGATGGGCTGACCACAGCGACGCTTTCGATCGCTCACGTCGCCAATACAGAAACTCTAGGTTCTCCGAGAAATGGCTCTTTGATGCTCTGTGCTATTGCTACCAGATCCTCGCGCTCCAAATCTGCGACCGGACACTCTACGCCTCCGTCGTCGAACTGCCAGGCTTCGTCAGTATAAGGAGTATTCACTGGGCGCCATATTTGTGGGTGATGTCTAGAGCGCATGCTCTGAACGAGCCCACATTAATAGGCTGCTAAGACTGGCAATCTTGAGGGTGCGAAATGCACGTTACAAAAGAACTGTGTAAGCTCGCCATCAGCACGCGCTCAGCAGTCGTGCACACAGCTATGGCCGCCAGTGAGGCTATGGCTGTGCGCTCGAGGTCCACGAGACGCCCAAGCATTGTCGAGGGCACGAAGCACGCGCTGCAAACGGGACAACTGAAGCTCGAGCCTCTATCCCAATATGACATTGTCAGTGGCTGTTGTTAGAGCCAAATGAGCTGCGCTTAGAGCATCGGCACTCCGTTCGCCTACAATGTTTTTGGCACCGCCATTTGGGTGATTTTGCAGAGCAGACGCAACTGCCGATCGTCATGATTCCGAAGTGCGACTTCCTCAGCATTAGATTCGGTGTTAGGAAGCTCATGTAATATTGCTTTGCTTTGTCGCGAACTGTTTAAACATTTGTGAAGGACGGAAAAGCGTTTCCTGTGATTTCATATAAAGCTTCAGTTAACTGGCAACCATGTTATTAAGCCACGGTATCGCCAAATGTCGTTACTCTGAAGCGTAGCATATTTAATAACACTATAGTCAGATACAAGCCCGCGCCCGAAGCTTCTCCCACGCCCTGTTTACCACCAGCCACCGCTCCTCCGCGATGCTCAGATAGTCCGCTACCGAGGTGCACGTCGCACTGACGTCAGATAATTTGTCACGGGTACCGTCTTTCCTGGCTCGTCCGCGAAACGATTCGATGCCATAGGTGGTAAGTGGGGCTATTTATCTTGCGCTTATTTTAACTTTATAATGCGAAAGCATTAACTGTAGAATGGAGCGAAGCCGACGTTGTCTGTAGCAGCGAAAACCGACACCTAAATTCCCATTGGCTGAGCGAAACGGCGCCCAAATTTGGCACCTAAATTCTCATTGGTCGCGATGAGTCATGTGGCTCCATAGCGACGGCGTCATCGTTGCTAAGGGGCCAGCCGAACTGATGGAGGCGAGGCGGGAGGGGAGGACGCGGGTATGGCGCTGGCCTGACGTTAGGTTTAACGTTAGGCGTATCGTTACGATTTGAGGTCTAACGCCGTTACCCGGTACGCGCAGCTGTTTGACGTGTAGGCCCGTTCACACACTTGCGTTTGGAGCGACCACTACGCTTACATACGAATGCAACCGGTTGCAACGACGAGTTTCCATACCAACGAAGCGCCAAACGGCCGTTTCGATTGTGTTCGTTCGCAACGTATAGAAGTTGAGCCGGGCTAAACTTTTTCGCTACGTTCGGGGGAACGACGAGAGCGACCGCACTGACAGACCAATCACAGGTCGAGGAGAGCGCGGCTGCGCGCGCTGCATGCCGGTCGCCGGAGGAGGCGCTGACAAACATGGCGTCGGTGGGGATAATTGACCTGGTCGGGTGGTGAAAGCTCATCGTTCCGCGTAAAAGCGCTATCCTTGACTGTGACTTTTCGTCGTCTGTCGCTATGATAACCCAGCACGTACTAAAAGGGAAGAACCATCTACTCATGCGGCGATGTCGTGGCGGCACTCTCAAGTCAAGACAGCAGAAATGCTCGTGCCGTCGTGTTTGTGTACTTCGACTACAGTGGTGCTTCCTTAGCATTTGTGCACTCGAACATCGCACAGATTTCTTATTTTGCGCATTCCATGCGTGCGCTCAAGTGAAGGTTTTACTGATGAGTACCGTATGAAGGATGCGAATTTTCACGCATTTTCATCAACCGAAAAAAGTGATTAGTGTTAGCAATCCTGAACGCTCGCACCGTCTGTGTGATCACGAAATCATATTTCAACGTTGGTATATCGCTGCTAAGATTACATCGCTTTTTGTAATCGTAGAAAAGGAGTGTGGCGAGATTTCTACTTTTGGCAAAGTCGTGTGTATACCCGGTTCACACGATGATAAAGGTACCTTTAGCTAAGGGACCTTTATTCTCTGTAGCGAATCAATTCACGATCCTCCGCGCGTGGCGTGTGCTCGCGACCCAAGAGCGCGGGCTGATTCGCCGATCGCAAAGGGACCTGTGTTAAAGGTACCTTTATGCTGCCCGTGTGACAGGGGTATTAAAGTCATGATCATCCAAAACGGCGTACTTCATCTTTTTTTTTATCCACTCTAAAAAAAAAGCTTAAAGCTATAAAAAAAAGTTTGAAGCTATAGAAAACTGTCTGTCTATTTTCTGTTACAAAAGTGCACGGTGTGCACCAGCGAGTGGCAGCGCGTGCCCTTCTTTTTAGAGGCACCACTGAAACAGCTGACGGCGGCGTAGAAGCGGTCGGCGTGCTCGACCCGCTGCGCTTGTTGCAGTGGTTGCAGGTGTGTGTACGCGCGGCGCAGAGCGCTCGATCCGGTAGCTCCGGTCACAACGAACGCAGTCGTAGATAGCGCACTCGTCGCAGATCCTAGACGGGGGGGGGGGGGGGAGGGGGGGGGGAGTCCGCTGGTTTGACGTTAGATCTAGGCTCATGCCTAACGTTACGCTTTGAAGTCTAACGTCGTCAGCCAGTACCCGCAGTTATGGCGATGATGATGATGAGAGGACACGTGATTTCAGCACGCGCCGCGCCGAGCTTCGCACTCCCGCCGCTGCCTCTTCCAGCGGCGCAGCAGTCACCAGCGAGCAAGAGCGATCTGCGCGGCGCTGCGGCCGCTTCTGGTCCTCTCTGCGCCGAGGATGCTTTCGCATTCACAACTTCCGCCTTCACAAATGCTGAGGTTGCCTCGGAATTTTTTTGACTAGAGAAGAAAGCATAGAGGGACTCGAGTTTGCGTGTCCGGTAAGGCTACTCCTTCACTAAATGGGACTAAGTCACTCGACTGGCGGTGCCTGTTGCTGCTCATTTAAGCTTGCGAGGTAGGATTGAACAAAACAGACAAGGAGTCGTTTAAACTTACTCATTTTTGAGCTGAGTGAATTTGTGTCAGACTTGTGCCCATCTGAAATGCTCTACTCAAGGTACCGTATTTCAAATAATTTTGGCAGTATTTTGGTATCTTGCAAACACATTTCATCGAAGGTATTTACTATTCTCTCTTAATCATATTTCTCAGTGTCTATGTTCTATCGTCTTTGTACTCATTATCTCAGAAATATTCTTAGTGCTTGAAAAAGATATCGCGGGAGCGCACCCCATCGCAAAAATGAGCGATTGCACAAACTTGAAGCAGGAGCGACCGAACGCAGAACAGGAAACGAACCAGGACCAAGTATGCCGGCTCAAAACGCCAACAAAAAACGAATTGAAAAAGAAAAAATAAAAAATAAACACCAGAAAGGTGTTTTTTTTTTTTTTTGCTTTGGCAAGAATGTCCATTTCTTTCGCTGTCTGGAACCCTCGGGAACACCGTGAGGGGAACGGGAATAGCCCCACCTTTTCAC
The DNA here is from genome assembly GCA_013358835.2 of Ixodes persulcatus. Taxonomy (NCBI): domain Eukaryota; kingdom Metazoa; phylum Arthropoda; class Arachnida; order Ixodida; family Ixodidae; genus Ixodes; species Ixodes persulcatus. Next base: position 187,445 of record JABSTQ010010497.1, read on the forward strand.
GAAGACGAGATTGTAAGAGCAAGGCAGGAAACAAGATAGGAGCAGGACGAGTCCTAGAAATGCCAACAAAGAGTTCTCCTAAAATTGCAGGCCTTTCTGAACGCGCTTCATAATATAAAAAAAAAAAAACAGTAACAAAAATTGACAATTACGAGAATGATAGATGGGCTTCTTTGTGTTCCTTTGTAACCTGCTTTTTTGAAGTTAAGTCATCTTCGAATGCATGTGTGCACGTAATCTGCTTACATATTGTTTAAGGTGAACTCCATATATATGTCAACTTCGGCGCTTAGTAAACTATTGCGTCCAAGGTGCGCATAATCAAAGCACCACAAAATGTTATTTTCTAGAATGTGACTATACGGAGAGCGACCTCTTTTTACTTTTTGTAATATTCACCAGTGTGATACTACTCATTGTACTGGGTATGCATAGAAGAACACCGAGGTTTCGTTTTAATTGCTTCTGTTGTTGCAAGTATAGCACTGTATTGTCACTGACGATAATATGCAATGAATAGAAATCTTCAAACGTAATTAAATTACATTTCTAAGTACTTGTACTCTACTCAAGATACTCTGTAGTGAAAGTAACTATAGTAGTACTCAATGATTTTTGAAGCAGGTATTTATTTATTTTATTTAATTACTATTTCCTTTGGGAGATGTGGTAAGAGGGGGAACCTAATGTTTTTATAGAGGTAAACATTTCTAGTCATTTCATGCAATGGGAACGAGACAATCAATGTCATCATTATTCAGAATCGAAAAATAATAATAAAAAACTCACAAAAAATATCGTCAGTCGCAGGACTTACAGAAAGTGCGGAGGATAGCAGTGAGTGATGACTCAGATGAAGCATTTATTATATGACTGGGTAGTACATTCCAATCATAAATTGTACTTAAAAAAATGAGAACTTAAATACATCGACCCCACAGCTGTATTCTTGTAAGGATCTAAAATAAAAAATTTCGCGTGGGGTAATTATGAAGAGCAGGTGAAATATATGTAGAGGTGTCAATATTAATTCGGTTGTTTAGTAGGTCGAGCAGATATTTTAACGTTTGAAACATGCGTCTATAGGTTAATGAGCTAATGCTGGAAAACACATATAATTCTGAACACGGGTATTGTCTCTGAATTTTTTTGTATGTAAAACGCAAGCCTTTTCTCTGAATAAATTCATGTAAATTTATGTCGGTTTTAGTAAACGGGCCCCAGACAACGGATGCATACTGTTATAGAGGCAGAATAAACATTTTGTAGGCTGTTAATTTTACGTCGCATGAGGTTTGCTTCAAATTTCGCCGGAGCAACCAGAGCTTAGTTAATGCCTTGTGCACAATGTACCTAATAGGGGTGTTCCATCGCAGGTCATTTGAAACGATTACACCGAGGTATCTATAGGAAGTCACTATGGCTAGGACAGTATTGTTAATGGAATAATTATAGTAAAACAAACTAGTTTTGCGGGTTATATGCATTCGAACACCTTTGTTAACACTTAGTGACAACAGCCACGAGTCGCACCAATCGTGGGTCTTATATATGCAGCTGTTAAGTAAAGTCTGGTCACTAACATTATTTACCTAGTGAAGATAACAACATCGTCCGCAAATAAACGTGCTCGCAACGAAACGTTGGCAGTGATTTCGTTTATAAAAATTGAAAAAAAGTAAAAGTCTAACGACTGACTTTTGTGGAACGCCCGATAGCACAGGGACTTGCGAGGATGCACTAGAGTTTATCTGAACGTACAGTTTTCCTTTATAGCAAGTTATTTTTAAACCAGAAGTAGATGATATTATTTTGCACGATTTATTTAAATTTTAGAAGCAGTTTACAGTGTGACACTTTGTAAAACGCTTTAGCGAGGTCAAGGAAAATTACATCAACCTGTTTAGAACGATTGTATATTTCAGCAAAACTTATGAACGGTTTCAAGTAATTTTGTCGTGGTTGAAAGGCCACGAACACCATGTTGATTCACGTTAAAAAAGTTGTGATTCTCTAAATATACTGCTAAATGTTCAAAAACAAGGTGCTCTAAATGTTTCGAGCAGTAAGAAAGCAAAGAAACGGGCCGGAAGTTCCCAGGCAAGAGTTGAGATCCAGATTTGTAAACGGGAACGATCTTGGCAATATTCCATTCTACAGAAATAACGGACTCCGACAACGATTTCTTAAACATTAGATGAAGATATTTTGCGCACTATTCTGCGTAGCGAACGAGGAACATTTTGGAATGCCGTCGTGATCAGCAGCTTTTTTTTTGATTTGTGGAAAAATTAAGCAACGCTGAAAACAGTCCCTCGGGAGAGATGAAAACATCGAGTAACGCTGATAGGTTGGGTGGCAGGTTTAGACGAGGAATAATGCCGTTACCTATAATAAAAACAGACGAAAAATGATCATTGAAACTTTCATCGATGGCGCAGTCATTCGTAAATAATCTGCCCAATTCACAAGTTTGGAAGTATCTTTTCGAGCCGGGGACAAAGACCTCCAAAACGTATCGCGTGATTCCCTAAGGAAGGTGTGCGAATTCATATTGTTATACTTATGTTTTGCAAGACGAATTATACCTTTCAGTCTTGTACGAATTTCATTGATATTTAAACGCCTTTTGCTCTTCCTGGCACGATTGATTTTTCGTTTTACATGCAGGGTATCGCGAGTTATCCACGGATTATGTTTCCTGGTAACTTTGATGCTCGTTGCAATGAACCTTCGAAAACATTCAAGCGCGGGTTCTTTAAAAGAATTCCAAAGAATATTAATAGAAGAACCATCAGAGAACATGTTTGAAAAATAATCAAACGACATCTCAAGCGCGTCAAGTACTGACTCGTCTTCTGCTTTAGAAAAATTAAACACACGCTTAGAAATCTGCTATTTACGTAATGAAGGACGAAGTGTCGAAGTAGAAAACTCGACGAGTACCATTTGATGGTCAGAGATCCCATCCACCACTTGGCAGTCGTACGCACGTGCCGCGATTCCGATAAAAACACGAGGTCTAGTATAGATTCAGAAGACGGGGTGATTTGTGTTGGACTACTAACAATTTGCAGTAGATTGTTATTATAAGCCAGGTCAACTAGCAAGCATAAATCAGGCAGTCACTGCCACTACACATAAAATACCAATGAATTAATAGTAAGTTAAACTCACCAGCCATAACAAGAATCGGGTATTTTTATTTAATCTTAAAAACAAAAACAGCAAGAAGATCAAGAACGGATGAGCAAGCATTTGGCGGACGATAGACTACGCCGAGAACGATTGGCGGAGTAAGCCCGGTAAGCTTTAGCCATAAACACTCAATATCAGAAACGTCAGCGATTACAGCAAAATCCAAATGATTTTTCGGGATAACGGCATCGCCCCCACCACGTGATTCGCGATCGTTCCGATGTATGTTATACGATGGGGGAATAATCTCTGAATCACGAATAAACCATGCAACCATGTTTCTGTTACAACAACAATGTCAGGCTAGTGATCATAGAACAAACACTCAAGGTTAACGATTTTGTAAGCAACACTTCTGGCGTTGACGTTTGCTAATTTCAAATATTTGGAGCAAGGCACGACGTGTCACGGTGAAAAGACACCTTTAACAGACTCCATGGAACGTTCTTGGGTAGAAATGCAAATTCTGGTGTCATTTGTCGTGTCCCACGTGTAAGTCAAGTTGTTGATTTTCAATTTGTTGTAGACGAGTTTAAACTTTTCACCCTGCCTCCTGTTAGTGTCTGCACTATCCTACAATGTTTTTTGGAAGTAAGCGTACTTGTTTTGAGTAGTCGTCGGAAATGTCAATTTCTGAACCTTTCAGTTTATAAGCGTTTTTAAATAAATTGACCTTTTCGTTAAATTCACGAACATTCAAGATCGCAGGTTTCGGGCGATTTCCTTTGTTATAACCAAGCCGGTAGGTCTTTTCATTGGTGGTGACGTGTCCATTCAATTTACCAAATAAATATCACTGCAAACGATTTGTTTCAGTTGGAGAGGGTTCTCTTGACGATCTTCAGGTATGCCGAAAACCATTACATTGTTCCGTCGATTACGATTTTTATAGTACTCACGCTTCTTTCATATTTTAGAAACAGTCACTCTCAAGTCAGAAACCGCGTCATTTAGCTCAGAAACTCTAGCGTCATAAGCCTGGAAGGACTTTGTCATGTTATTGACCTCATCCAATGGTGGCCTCAACAGCACATAGTCACGTATTATCACCTGCAAACATTTCCTTAACACTTTGTTGTACCTTTCGCATTTCTTTGATGTCCTTGGCAACGTCGTTCCAACATTTTAAAATCTGCCGTAATAGTAAATTCTCTTAAATACTTCGGTTGAATATCTTGTCTAACACTGATATGCATGAAGCGCCTTTTCCAATTGCCACTTTGATGCTGGTTCACACAATTACGTTTGCTCAAGACCGAGTTCCTGCGATTTTGTATGAGGATAATTCAAAATGGCACAATTAAAACGACAGTTTTGCAGTGTTTGGGAGTTCGAATGTACGTACTACCTATAAGAAATGATCGTTCATAACATTTCGATAAATTTTTTAGCCAATAAAAGAAGGATGATGCGGAAATAAACACAAAATAAACGAAAATCACAAGTGTTCCCGGCTACCCGATAGATGGAGCCGGTGTATGTTCTTGTCGTGAGAGATCGCTAGAGGTTGCAAGGCACTCGGGCGCAAGCAGTCGCAAGTTTGTCAGCGAGCCTTTAGAGTATATAGCGTGCCCGTGTGGTATGCAGGTGTCAGCTGCGAAGCCTGACGGGGCTCAACTTTGGCTTCGCTTATTTTCCGCTCGGTGATGCGATGCGATCGCCGGCCAGGTACATGACTCTCCGTGTTGCCATATCAAAAAACGGTACACAAATGCATTCATTTCCGAAACCAATATGCACATTATCTTGGGTCCTACAACTATTAAAAAGGAAAAAATTATCTCGTAGCGGCAGAGTCAAAAAAAGTAAAGACGTTTACAATTTTCTGTAACGCCGAATTAGTGCGCAGCTCTTGAGTAGGACGAGGGGATGGTACGGAGGGAAGGGTACGCCCCTCTTCCTTCCCCGCTAAACTTAGCGGGAATATTGGCAATGTCAGATGCGTGTGACGTCATACGTCACGTGTTTCCTATAATGACGTCACAAGGATAAGCTTTGTGAGGATAACCCTCGTAACCCACGTGAGAGTAACCCTCATGACCCTCCTGAGGGTAACCCTCATGACCCTCCTGAGGGTAGCCTTCGTGACCCTCGTGAGAGTAAATCTCGTAACCCTAGTGTGGGTAACCCTAGTAACCCACACGAGAGTAACCCTCGTGACGTCACGTGTGACGTCATTATTGGAAACGTCCCATAATGCAACGCGCTGTTACGCCGACGCCGACAATGACACTCAAGCCGGAAACGAGCGCCTAAGAGCTGGGCTCTAAAAGTAACCGCAACATGATTTTTATCTGCATAATAATACAGATATGATTAAAATGGGTCTACTGATTTTCAACACCAGCGCCTTTTACAGCATTTGTGCATATAACGCGCACTCTGTTCTTCTTCCAAAGCGACGAACATGCGAGTGCCGGGCTGTGGAGATCGCATGTTGGGCTATGAATTTGGAAACGTGTCATAGGTTTGTACGCCGAAATGCGGTTGAGAAACAAGCAGGCTGCCCGCTGGCTTCCGTGTGCTAGCAAACACCTTAAAATAGGAAAATCTTAACATCACCTTTATTATTCTTTTTTTTTTATGAGGAAGGGATGTAAGTACTTTCACGCTTAGCAAAACTAGACCATAAAAATGTCACACGTCACGGCAAAATTTGGAACGTTTCAATACCCCGTACAAATTACGGCTATACATAATTAAAATACGCATTACCATCTTTACTTAATAAACTCGAAGCCAATGATGTCAGCATCTATGGGACAACAAATCGAATGTTGACAAATATCATATTACAGACAGCATAATTTTTGCCTCTGGTGCCTGGAGTTTTTGTATGTGTGGTGAAAGTTGTTTCTACTTTAAAAAATAAATTATTATTTTTATGAATTCAAGCTGAGTGCAACAATGTGAATACTCGTTATTGTGTTTTAGTGCCAATGTTTGTGTTTGTTTTCGTTGTGTTTACAATGCTGCTTTCCCGCCAAAGTGTGTTAGGGCGCCAGGACCTCGTCAAGCTGCAACCGCAGCTTTTTGTCCTGACGTCCTCGCTTTTTGTACCAACCAGAATGGGAAATAAAATGTATTATTATTATTATTATTATTATTATTACTAGACTTGCAGAGTTGTCACGCTAGCGAGATACTTGATGTCCGCCGCCTCCGGGCCAAGCCTGACTCAACCCCACCTATCTTAGTTCAATTCACCTCTACTGATATCAGACAAAAATGGATGAGTGCCCGTAAAAAACTCCGCTCGCTTTCTTACGTAGAATACCCGCAAAAAATATATTTTAATGAAAACCTCACTAAGGCAAACAAAGAACTTTTCTGGCAAGCGAGAACAAAGGGCAAAGAAAAGGGGTATACCTTTGTGTGGGTTAAAAATGGTACAATATTCGCAAAAAAAGCTGAAGGTTCCATTCCCGTGCGTGTCTCTAAGGCCGGAGACCTCGAGAAAATTGTTTAATCGCTAACCTCCTTGCTGTTATTATATGAACGATTCTCGACAATTTACTGATCTTTCTTCGCTAAGCACTTTTTTTCCACTCGTAAATAGAGCAGTAACGATAGTACATGTAAATATTAGGAGCATTAGGAAATACTGGGACGAGTTCCAAGTTGTTATTCGAAACATTAAACACATCGTAGAGGTTTTTCTTCTAACTGAGATAAACATACATGATACATCCAAGGAACTATTTTCTTTGTGTGGATATCGGTCCTTTTTTAGTACACGTGACTCGTCTCGCGGGGGTGGCATAGCCATCTACGTTAATGAGAGGTGGTCTTGTGCTGAGTTGAAGTTCTCATTCAATCACGCTGAGTACTTATCCATAAAAATGTGCAATAGCCAGATTTCAACATTGATTCTGGCGCTTTATAGACCTCCATCAAGCAATGTTAAAAAGTTTCTAGATGAGCTTGATGCAAACATCGCTAACATTGGCCAGAGTGAGATCATTTGCCTTGTGGGCGATTTCAATATTGACATCCTAAAATCCACGAGATCGAACGTCTGTGACTACCTTACGCTTCTTTCTAACCACGGTATTTCTCCTATTATTAACGTACCTACGAGAGAAGAGTTCACAAGCGGAAAACTTATTTTTTCTTGCCTCGATCATATTGACATCAGGAGTTCAGGGGCGTCTGTGAAATCCGCAGTCATCTCACAAAAGCTAGCTGATCATTATTTTGTGGCATGCCAAATAGACTGTGGTATTGTATCGGGCGAAAACAAGAAGCCTTCAAACCAGATTGCTATTATCGACAGTCACGTTTTTGACAAGTTAATTGCCTCATATGATTGAGAACAGTTAGTAACCATCACGAATTGTCAGACTGCCTACACGAAGTTAGTTGATGCATTTGCAGATTTTACGGAGAAGAGTATAAAAGTCATTAAGATAAAAAAACGAAGACCGCAACAGCTCTGGTTGACAGCAGGTATTATATCGGAAATTAAACTTAAAGATATCTTATGGGTACGTTATCGCCGATCACCAAATGCTCAAGATATAAAATTACAATACGCAAGCCAGAGAAATCGAGTAACCGCTCTCACACGCTATGCAAAACGGAAACACTACCAACGTAAGTTCCTCGACGCACGTTCTAATATTGCAAAAACCTGGTCTCTTGTGAATGAAGTAAAAGGCGGCAATACGCGGAACTCTATCGATGAAGTTATTGAAAAAAACTTTAATTCCAATATGCTTTCTGTGGCGGATAATTTCAATAGTTTTTTTGCTTCAGTCTCCGGCATATCTGACGATGTAAATGTTTCGGCCATAAATCTGGAAAAACCCTGCCCAAATTCAGCCTTTCTCCCAAACATGACTGAACAAGATCTTCATATGTTGTTGCTTAGCTTTCGGCCTCATAAGTCTCCTGGAATAGATAATATTAAACTCAGCGACTTGCTTCGCAATTTTAATGTCTTAAAACGTGTTCTTCTCCATATACTAAACGGAATTATTGACACCGGGGTTTTCCCCAAAAATTTCAAAAGCGCAATTGTCAGACCTCTTTATAAAAATGGTGCACGTGACATTGTAAAGAACTATCGTCCCATATCTATTATTCCTTGTTTGGCATTGGTTCTCGAAAAACATATTTTTAAAACAATGAGCGCCTTTCTCGACAAATACAATATTCTATCACCTAACCAATACGGCTTTATCGCCGGCCGCAGCACCATCTCGGCACTTGAAGATATGTCTGATACTTTACACACCTCATTCGACAATAATCAGTTTACGTGCGCACTCTTTCTCGATGTGTCGAAAGCGTTTGATTCTATCAATCACCAAATACTGCTGGAGAAACTTTGCAATTACGGATTTCGGGGTCCATTTTTTTCGTTACTTCAAAACTTTCTGACTGACAGATCGCAACAGGTATTGGTTTGCAACAAAACAAGCGCCAAAGTATGCCTACAGAAGGGAGTACCACAAGGCTCGGTTCTGTCCCCCTTGCTGTTTAATCTTTACGTGAACGATCTCGCCAGATCAACATCAGTATGTACAGTTTATCAATATGCAGATGACACGTTGTTGCTATCTACTCATATCAGCCTGCGTAGTGCAATCAACATGCTACAAACAAATTCTACAAGAGTCATGAACTGGTTTGAAGCAAATCGAATATCTGTGAATGTGCAAAAAACAAAACTTGTCTGTTTCCGTAACCCACTCAAGCGGACATGCATAGACATACCTTTTATATTGCATTCATCGTCGTGTGTATCTTGCAGCTGTACGCCTATACCATACGTAAATACAGTAAAATACTTGGGCATTTATTTCGATAGCGATTTAACATGGAATACACACTTGGATTATTTGGCTAAAAGACTACGAAATGTATCACGTTTATTATATCTCATCAAAACCTTCCTCCCAATCTCCGTCAGAAAAATGGTCGTTAATGCTCTCGCGTATGGAGCCCTGCGATACGGGATTACAGTCTTCGCTAACTGTTCAGCTCTTTGGAGAACAAAAATAGATGCCATTCTTAAGAGCATCGCCAAGAACGTCGCCTATGATTCAAAACTAATACGGGATGGTGACGTATTCGCATCAGTGGGCCTACCGCGTTTTGTGCCTCTTTTTCAACGATGTGTTATCCTAAAGCATTATTGGAATAGCCCGTTTAAAACACCTCACTTTATTCAGCACTCTATAAGAAATAGTGAACGCTTCATAATTCCTCGAATATACACCCACTACGGAAAGAGCATACGTTCATTTTACGTGCCTGACATCTTCAACAAATTACCAGACGTTTTTAATCAACTCAATTCACTAGGATCTTTAAAAAAGCGCCTGAAAGAAATGTGCTAGAAATCATATTTGCATTTGCTTTTGCGAATAACATTTTGAACTCTTTGGACTTTTCTTCAGTTGGTGCTGAATCCACATAGGCATTTGTTTGTGTCTTTATCTGTGTCTATGCTGTACGTACTGTATATTTGTATATCCGTGTATGTATCTGTAGATCTAAATTTGGGTATATATATATGCCTCGGTGCATCTTTGTGTGATATATGCCTGTATACACATATCCGTTTTTTTTTTTCAAACATTTTTTTTTTTACTTTTGAAAGTGTACAATGACTTATTTATGTGTTTAAATATTACTTTTTCATGAAGGATGGTATAGTGTAGTTACAGAAATCATCTCTGTGTTTTCTATTTTTGCCATTGTGAATTTATTTCAAATATCTATACTGACTGACATGTGTGAACTATTTTGGACTTCTATACTGACTGCTATTAGCTATACCAAGAACGCCGTCTACCCACTCCCATTGGCTAACATCATTGCTGGGTCGTGTCACACAAGCCAACCCTGGCTTCGACAGACCCGAGTCTAATATATTCAAAAAAATCAAATGCTGGAATAAATCTATTATTATTATTATTATTATTATTATTATTATATTATTATTATTATTATTATTATTATATATTATTATTATATTATTATTATTATTATTATTATTATTATTATTATTATATTTATTATTATTATTATTATTATTATTATTATGACATATTATTATTATATTATTATTATTATATTATTATTATTATTATTATATTATTATTATTATTATTATATTATTATTATTATATTATTATTATTATTATATTATTATTATTATTATATTATTATTATTATTATTATTATATTATTATTATTATTATTATTATATTATTATTATTATATTATTATTATTATATTATTATTATTATATTATTATTATTATTATTATTATTATATTATTATTATTATATTATTATTATTATATTATTATTATTATATTATTATTATTATTATTATTATATTATTATTATTATATTATTATTATTATTATATTATTATTATTATATTATTATTATTATATTATTATTATTATATTATTATTATTATATTATTATTATTATTATATTATTATTATTATTATATTATTATTATTATATTATTATTATTATTATATTATTATTATTATTATTATTATTATTATATTATTATTATTATTATTATTATATTATCAGCGCACATCCCGCACCCTGGATTTTGTGCTTCATAGACAGCTTCCTTGAACTGTTGTGCTTCAGTCAGCGGTTCATATTTCCCACTCACCCTGGCACACACACTGTTTTGCTGCAGGTGAGAGTCTGATACGTTTGTGTACTGTAGTCTAAGTTGACCGCGAACTGCAGAGTGTGGCGTTCAATTTGTATATCTTATTTTGTGTCGTCTTTTAGTTAAAATGTCTCTTAGTTGCTCTGCCTGTCTTGATCCCCTTCCTACCGATGGAAGACTCATGAAATGCTCCGAGTGCCTCAGCTAGTACCATCTTGGTCAAAGATGCTCTCACATTGCGGAGAGTACATTTAAGACGATGGGCAAAGCAAAACGCAAAATCTGGCTATGTGGCCAATGCAGAAAATCTAAAACTCACTCGAGTTTCATTGATACCGAGTCAGAGTCAGTATCTCAGGATGATGACAACACGATATCGGTTCAACTTGCTGCCGTCAACAAGAAGCTTGATCTTCTGCATAATCTGAAAGGCAGTGTTGACAGGCTTAGTGATCTACCATCAAACGTTGAAGTCCTATTATCGATGAGACCTACAGTTGAGGCTCTAAAAGAGACCGTAGGAGCTGTTCAGACTTCAATAACGTTCTTATCCCAACAATACGACACTATTCTTGCACGTGTCAGCTCCAATGAAAGTGAAGTTAAGTTACTGAGGTCGGAAAGTTAGCTCTCTGCAGTCGACAGTATCTGAGCAAGCATTGGTGATACAGCGACTGCAGTCCGACATAAATGAAAAAGAACAGGATAATCGCCAATCTAATATGGAAATTTCTGGAATTCCCTATGCTCCGAACGAGGATTTGGGTGTCATTTTGAAGGACCTCTCAGTCAAACTAGACTTGCAGAGTTGTCACGCTAGCGAGATACTTGATGTCCGCCGCCTCCGGGCCAAGCCTGACTCAACCCCACCTATCTTAGTTCAATTCACCTCTACTGATATCAGACAAAAATGGATGAGTGCCCGTAAAAAACTCCGCTCGCTTTCTTACGTAGAATACCCGCAAAAAATATATTTTAATGAAAACCTCACTAAGGCAAACAAAGAGCTTTTCTGGCAAGCGAGAACAAAGGGCAAAGAAAAGGGATATACCTTTGTGTGGGTTAAAAATGGTACAATATTCGCAAAAAAAGCTGAAGGTTCCATTCCCGTGCGTGTCTCTAAGGCCGGAGACCTCGAGAAAATTGTTTAATCGCTAACCTCCTTGCTGTTATTATATGAACGATTCTCGACAATTTACTGATCTTTCTTCGCTAAGCACTTTTTTTCCACTCGTAAATAGAGCAGTAACGATAGTACATGTAAATATTAGGAGCATTAGGAAATACTGGGACGAGTTCCAAGTTGTTATTCGTAACATTAAACACATCGTAGAGGTTTTTGTTCTAACTGAGATAAACATACATGATACATCCAAGGAACTATTTTCTTTGTGTGGATATCGGTCCTTTTTTAGTACACGTGACTCGTCTCGCGGGGGTGGCATAGCCATCTACGTTAATGAGAGGTGGTCTTGTGCTGAGTTGAAGTTCTCATTCAATCACGCTGAGTACTTATCCATAAAAATGTGCAATAGCCAGATTTCAACATTGATTCTGGCGCTTTATAGACCTCCATCAAGCAATGTTAAAAAGTTTCTAGATGAGCTTGATGCAAACATCGCTAACATTGGCCAGAGTGAGATCATTTGCCTTGTGGGCGATTTCAATATTGACATCCTAAAATCCACGAGATCGAACGTCTGTGACTACCTTACGCTTCTTTCTAACCACGGTATTTCTCCTATTATTAACGTACCTACGAGAGAAGAGTTCACAAGCGGAAAACTTATTTTTTCTTGCCTCGATCATATTGACATCAGGAGTTCAGGGGCGTCTGTGAAATCCGCAGTCATCTCACAAAAGCTAGCTGATCATTATTTTGTGGCATGCCAAATAGACTGTGGTATTGTATCGGGCGAAAACAAGAAGCCTTCAAACCAGATTGCTATTATCGACAGTCACGTTTTTGACAAGTTAATTGCCTCATATGATTGGGAACAGTTAGTAACCATCACGAATTGTCAGACTGCCTACACGAAGTTAGTTGATGCATTTGCAGATTTTACGGAGAAGAGTATAAAAGTCATTAAGATAAAAAAACGAAGACCGCAACATCTCTGGTTGACAGCAGGTATTATATCGGAAATTAAACTTAAAGATATCTTATGGGTACGTTATCGCCGATCACCAAATGCTCAAGATATAAAATTACAATACGCAAGCCAGAGAAATCGAGTAACCGCTCTCATACGCTATGCAAAACGGAAACACTACCAACGTAAGTTCCTCGACGCACGTTCTAATATTGCAAAAACCTGGTCTCTTGTGAATGAAGTAAAAGGCGGCAATACGCGGAACTCTATCGATGAAGTTATTGAAAAAAACTTTAATTCCAATATGCTTTCTGTGGCGGATAATTTCAATAGTTTTTTTGCTTCAGTCTCCGGCATATCTGACGATGTAAATGTTTCGGCCGTAAATCTGGAAAAACCCTGCCCAAATTCAGCCTTTCTCCCAAACATGACTGAACAAGATCTTCATATGTTGTTGCTTAGCTTTCGGCCTCATAAGTCTCCTGGAATAGATAATATTAAACTCAGCGACTTGCTTCGCAATTTTAATGTCTTAAAACGTGTTCTTCTCCATATACTAAACGGAATTATTGACACCGGGGTTTTCCCCAAAAATTTCAAAAGCGCAATTGTCAGACCTCTTTATAAAAATGGTGCACGTGACATTGTAAAGAACTATCGTCCCATATCTATTCTTCCTTGTTTGGCATTGGTTCTCGAAAAACATATTTTTAAAACAATGAGCGCCTTTCTCGACAAATACAATATTCTATCACCTAACCAATACGGCTTTATCGCCGGCCGCAGCACCATCTCGGCACTTGAAGATATGTCTGATACTTTACACACCTCATTCGACAATAATCAGTTTACGTGCGCACTCTTTCTCGATGTGTCGAAAGCGTTTGATTCTATCAATCACCAAATACTGCTGGAGAAACTTTGCAATTACGGATTTCGGGGTCCATTTTTTTCGTTACTTCAAAACTTTCTGACTGACAGATCGCAACAGGTATTGGTTTGCAACAAAACAAGCGCCAAAGTATGCCTACAGAAGGGAGTACCACAAGGCTCGGTTCTGTCCCCCTTGCTGTTTAATCTTTACGTGAACGATCTCGCCAGATCAACATCAGGATGTACAGTTTATCAATATGCAGATGACACGTTGTTGCTATCTACTCATATCAGCCTGCGTAGTGCAATCAACATGCTACAAACAAATTCTACAAGAGTCATGAACTGGTTTGAAGCAAATCGAATATCTGTGAATGTGCAAAAAACAAAACTTGTCTGTTTCCGTAACCCACTCAAGCGGACATGCATAGACATACCTTTTATATTGCATTCATCGTCGTGTGTATCTTGCAGCTGTACGCCTATACCATACGTAAATACAGTAAAATACTTGGGCATTTATTTCGATAGCGATTTAACATGGAATACACACTTGGATTATTTGGCTAAAAGACTACGAAATGTATCATGTTTATTATATCTCATCAAAACCTTCCTCCCAATCTCCGTCAGAAAAATGGTCGTTAATGCTCTCGCGTATGGAGCCCTGCGATACGGGATTACAGTCTTCGCTAACTGTTCAGCTCTTTGGAGAACAAAAATAGATGCCATTCTTAAGAGCATCGCCAAGAACGTCGCCTATGATCCAAAACTAATACAGGATGGTGACGTATTCGCATCAGTGGGCCTACCGCGTTTTGTGCCTCTTTTTCAACGATGTGTTATCCTAAAGCATTATTGGAATAGCCCGTTTAAAACACCTCACTTTATTCAGCACTCTATAAGAAATAGTGAACGCTTCATAATTCCTCGAATATACACCCACTACGGAAAGAGTATACGTTCATTTTACGTGCCTGACATCTTCAACAAATTACCAGACGTTTTTAATCAACTCAATTCACTAGGATCTTTAAAAAAGCGCCTGAAAGAAATGTGCTAGAAATCATATTTGCATTTGCTTTTGCGAATAACATTTTGAACTCTTTGGACTTTTCTTCAGTTGGTGCTGAATCCACATAGGCATTTGTTTGTGTCTTTATCTGTGTCTATGCTGTAGGTACTGTATATTTGTATATCCGTGTATGTATCTGTAGATCTAAATTTGGGTATATATATATGCCTCGGTGCATCTTTGTGTGATATATGCCTGTATACACATATCCGTTTTTTTTTTCAAACATTTTTTTTTTTTTTACTTTTGAAAGTGTACAATGACTTATTTATGTGTTTAAATATTACTTTTTCATGAAGGATGGTATAGTGTAGTTACAGAAATCATCTCTGTGTTTCTTATTTTTGCCATTTGTGAATTTATTTCAAATATCTATACTGACTGACATTTGTGAACTATTTTGGACTTCTATACTGACTGCTATTAGCTATACCAAGAACGCCCGTCTACCACTCCCATTGGCTAACATCATTGCTGGGTCGTGTCACACAAGCCAACCCTGGCTTCGACAGACCCGAGTCTAATATATTCAAAAAAAATCAAATGCTGGAATAAATCTATTATTATTATTATTATTATTATTATTATTATTATTATTATTATTATTATTATTATGTACCAAGCTGGATCCGGTCACCACCTCTACGGACATCGTTGCGCATCTGTGTTCACGTCGATGTAGAAAACTGAAGTGCCACCGACTGAAGACTCGCTACAATACCTACGCCCTCCTTTCACGTCTCTGTAGCTGCCGAAGACTTTGGGATGAACTTAGGGCTATTCTTGATGATCTTCATGATAAAATTGATGCCCTTGTTTTAACTGAAATAAATGTGAGCTCCGACTTTTTTAAAGCTGTTTGGATTGTCTGGTTTCCAGAACTGTTTTTACACCCGTCGAGATACCCGAGGAGGTGGTATTGGCATTTGCGTGAGGGATTTCTGGTCGATGACTCAAGTTGAGGTAAAGTTTAGACACTCAGAAAGCCTGACTGTTAAGCTCTCTCACTCCCAACAGACAATTTGCTTTTTCCATTATATAGACCGCCCTCGTCTAAATGTATCAATTTTCTGGAAGAGCTGAGAGGAAACTTAGAGGAATTAACTGACGAAACTACGTTGTGCTTGGTAGGGAATATAAATATTGACACCCTTCAAAATTCACAATCTGTCATTTGTGACTATTTGTCTCAACTTGCCGAGCATGGAATATCACCAACTACTAAAATTGCAACAAGAGAGGAAGTGCTGAATGACCAGGTTGTGTCCTCGTGTCTCGAACACAGTATCGTTTGATCCTCCGATACTTCTGTCCATTCTGCTGTAATTTCGCAAAAGCTAGCTGATTATTTTCTTGTTACGTGTCAATGTGTCGTCTCTTCTGAAGCATTTCAGGAGGACGAGCGCATTTGCCGATTAGAGATGCTGAACTTCATAACTTTTGACTGACTGATTAAGAACTATGAATGGGATGCTTTTTCGTCCTCCGTCAACAGCAACAGCATTTACGCAATGTTCATTAACATCTTGAACAACTTTAGAAATTCATCAAAAAAGGTGATATATGTCAAAAAAGGTAAACGCTCAATACCTTGGCTAACTCCAGCTATTCTGAACGTAATAACTTTAAAATGTCAATCGTGGAAGGAGAGTCGGCGTTGCCACAACAACGCAGTACTTAAACTAGAGTGTAAGATACAAAAAAACCGCGTCAATGCTCTCCTCCGCTCAGCGAAGCGCTCATATTTTTCTAAAACGATTCGCAATGCTCGCTCTGACTCAAGAAAAACTTGGTGTCTTATCAATGAGCTTCGTGGTCATGTGCGAAAGAACATGACCGAGGCTCTTCGTGACCACTTTGGCACAGACATGTCTTCTACTGCGGAAGCATTCAATACTTTTTTCAAAAACTCAGCTGCCATTCCGACGAGCACGGGATCCTTCATTTGTACACCCGGATCTCCGGCTTTCTTCAAATCAGCATTTCTTCCTTCTCTCACGGAGCTTGACTTGCGCTCATATTTGTTCGGTTTCAGGCCATCTAAATCTGCGGATGTTGACAACATCACAGCTCGAGATTTATGCCGCAACTATTACTCGATAAAGGATGTGCTTCTGACCATTATGAATGATATCTTAGAAACGGGTAATATTCCTACCGAATTGAAACAAGCTTTAGTGGTTCCTCTTTACAAAGGTGGCGTAAAAGACCAAGTTTCTTCATACAGACCTACTTCGATCCTTTCTTGCATGTCCCAGATTCTCGAAAAACACCTCTGTTGTTTTTACTGGCTTTCTTGACACGCATTCCATTATATCGTCAACTCATTACGGGTTCGTAGCTGGTCGTGGCACCATTGATCTCCTTGAAAATGTTTCTGACACTTTGCATTACTCTTTTGAGAATAATATGTACACGTGTGAACTGTTCATTGACGTCGCAAAGGCATTTGACACTGTAAACCACAACATCCTTTTGTATAAGCTTTGCAGGATGGACTTTCGAGGGCCGTTCTATTCCTTGCTCGGAAATTTTCTTTCAAATCGAACCCAGGTCGTGTCTCTAGGCAACTCTCGCAGCCTTCTGTCCGAAGTGAGCCTTAGAGTTCCACGTGTGCCTACACGGCTACAATCATCTTTTTATATAGCTCGACATTTTAGCCACTTAAACCCGATCCAAAGATCGGCTGAATATTATAACCGCTACTCTGACACAATTGATATTTTTAACTCATGCGGGAGCAAGTTCGGAAATGCTGTACGAAACTTCGTCTTGCAAGAAAAGGGGCTGATCAGTTGAAGCGTTGATGTTTGTCAGTACGTTATCCAAGTATTTGCTTTTTTGCTCTCACAGCTGGTGATGTCTCTGTTTTGTGCTTTGATTTCCCTTGTTGATTTGAGTGTCTTTTATACTTGTTATATTTGTATTCTCAGACTGGTGAACTACGTTCTCCTTCTGAATACGTGTTGTATGTGTGTATGTATGTGTGTTTTTGCTCATTTTTTTAGTGTGCCAGCACTAAGGCCGATTGGTTGTTCCTGGACACTTTAATAAACATTGATTGATTGATTGATTGATTGATTATTATTATTATTATTATTATTATGATAATAATAATAATAATCGGACCCGAAACTGATCTTGGTGCTGGGCAATTTGCGAATAAAGATTTATTATTTATTTATTATTATTATTATTATTATTATTATTATTATTATTATTATTATGAGTGCGAACACTGCTCCGCGTGACCCGCGGTACTACCAGTGCCCCCTGACGATTGCAGTTTGAAGTATGCACCTTGCGGTCGAGACGTATCGTCTCTAGCGATCGCCGCACCACTCTGCACTAGCAAAAAACGACGACTACGTAGAACAAACACACGGGGCGTCCTCGTCGTGTTTTTTCGCGCTGTTTTTCACGATGAATTTCCCCCCACTCGGCCAAATATCCATACTTCTCAATGACACCCTTCGCTCCTTGGCACTGCAAAAGCAACTTGACACAACATAAAGCTCAGTGTCGCTTCGGGTTATCATGCGATAACCAGCCCACTACTTTGCAGCTCGAACGCATTTGTCTTTCAGTAATCGGGTGACTCGTCAAAATGTCGCGAGTGTCGAAGGACGAATGGTGACGCATAGTTAATCTGTGCCTACGAGAATATTCGCATAGGACTATTGGAGATATGACAGAGCTGCCATTATCTACAGTAAAACGAAAAATGCTCTTCGTCATTTGTGAACAGTTTCGAGGTTTTCGCTATACTTCGTTTCACCTTCGGTCCGAGCGCGGACGATAGTATGAACCGAAGGGCCAATCAAACAGCGCAAAAAGTGCAACGTCATGGTGTGCTCTCTGCGCTTGATAGGACTAGCCTGCGTAGGAGCACGCACAGAGAGACGGCGAATACCGGCTGGTCCTATCAACTGCAGAGAGCACGCCATGACGTTGTGCCTCTTCGCTGTTTGATTGGCCCTTCGGCTCTTTATATCGGCCGCGCTCGGACCGAAGCTGAAACGAAGCATAGCAGACGACCCGGGAATCGCAGAGTGGTGCGGCGATCGCTAGAGACGATGTGTCTCGACCGCAAGGTGCACTTATACTTCAAAGAGCAATCGACAGGAGGCACTAATAGTACCGCGGGCCACGCAAAGCGGTGTTCGCACTCATATTGATCGTGATAGTACAGTCGCGGACGATATAAAAACCGCTCAGGCGAGCGCCTGGCCCCGAAGACCTCTAACAATACACAACGGAAGAAAGCTCAGCTATCATCGAGGCCATTGTGCGCATGCGCGGCATTTCAGTGGCTGTTCGATTTTTGTCGTTATTGCCCGCTTGGTCGGCAGACGATTGCCGAGTCGACACTGATTTCGGTGCTGTTTTTTGGGTAAGATTGCCGCGTTCCAACGCAAAAGACAACAACGAGAAATCGTGGAGTTGCGCAATGTTTGTGTGTTGCGTGATAACATCTTGGGATAGAAGCGGATAGGTGGTTTCTAGGCGATTTCATAGAGCACATGCGCATCGTTGTCCAACCCGCGAACTTGTCATCAAATGCCCGAAAGCTGATCGCTCAACGTGCCGACTCGGAAATCTCAGGCGCGCTTGATTTTGCTTTTGTCGCGGAACGACTCTGCACTCGGTGCTAGAGGTCGAGCAGGGTGTGATGACAGAATTTAGAGAGGCGCTTAGACCTCGATAGTGTTGGTCCTTTTTTTTCCGATAGAGAACGCTCCAGCGGCCCGGCTTTGGTCAAGGTGAAAGCGTTCTCGGCTGCTGATTGGGCGTGGTGCTGCAGCTTGCGCGTAATCAGCCAATGAGACATTTTTGACCCGATTTCAAAATCGGGCAATATTTCGGTGATAACGTCTCGCCAACATACAAATTGCGAGAGAATTTTCGCGGCTGTGATGCGCTTGACATTAGTGCCGCTTCATCCACTGTTCAATGTCAGCTTGCGTACGGAAGTGGAACAACCTGAGATTTGCAAACGAAGAGCGAGTTGCAAATGTCCTTGGACGCAAAGTAGCAGACGATCACAAGTTGAGCTTGAGTTCGATCTCACTTTGGCGCGGCGCTGGGTTTGTAGCAGACGATCAACTTCTTTTGCGCTCCGCTAGCAGACGACGTTTTACTTCCCTCTGCAAATGACACTTCGTAGCAGACGAACCGCGTTTTTAGCTCGCCATGACAGACAAACCATCTGAGTTGAAGATTAAAGCTACGAAGGAGGAAGTAGAAAAATCGTTTCATGGCCCCTTTAATGGTGAAAAAAAGGTTTAGTCAAGTTGATTAGGCCAGGAAAGCTATTAGTATTTAAACAATATCAAGAGACTAAGCCAGAAAATTAATACTAATTTAAAAAAAAACAAAAAACATCACACATTTCGCTTTCCAGGAATTCCGTATGGCCTGTCCTCGCAGACAACTTCCTGTGGCATTTTAGTTGAAGTAAAAAGTGCGCGTGCAGAGCTTTGATGGGCGCTCAGGATGTTCATACGCACGTGCGCCCACACCTTTGACTGCACAACTTCGGAAAGTCGGCCCCATGTATATTACCGGCGAGTAAGCAAATACGGCAACGAGCAGATGTGTCAAGTACATTTTCTTACACTAATCGTGCTCTCCGTAATTCAAATCCTAATTAAATTAGGAATTAACGAACGGTTTGTCAAATCAAATATTTCGCCGAAAACATATTAACTGTGCATAATAAACACGCAGGATAGCTGCGTTGTTGTTGGAGTAATACAAAAAAACAACAAAAAAATGTATTCATTAATGGCGATTCGGTATTATATTGACGCCACAAAGCGCCCCCAAATGTCTCGCTTCCCCTGACCGGTGAGCTGCCTCAATTCACACGCGCGTAGTGCGGCGAAGCCATCTGCAGCGCGAGACTGCCGGGTTTTTCGACGATGAAAAATGATTCCAGCGGCCAGCAAAAACAAATCGCTCAAAAGGGGACACTTCCTTCCTGCCTCCCGAATTCCCCGACGCTCTGAGCTCTGCGTCGCTTCTCCGCAGTTGAAGTTTACTGCTTCAATTATTTTTTATACTCTCATTTCGCCTAGCGGGTGCGGGAAATAAGCGCAATTTTCGAAGAAGGAGCATAGAAGCAAAAAATATATGATTGTCGTGTTTATAACTTGGATTTTGAAAGTACAAACACGTATGGTAAAACAAAACGTCCCAGTAACCTGCTTCGCCAAATCGATACGAAGACTGTTCGCGAACCAAAAGCAACGCTCCTTTTTTTTTTTTTTCCGACGTAAAAAGAACGTGTTCCTTACAGGCAGGAACAATATAGCAGTCACGGGAAGTTACTAAACAAATTTCTGTCGTATAGAATAAGATCAAAAAATTGTTACGGCAATATAAGGGGTCACAACGAAGTCAACCGATCAACCTGATGTATATGTTGCGCATACTCACGGTGAAAATTGAATAATCGAACCAAGAAAGATGATCAGTGAAACTGACATTTAAGAGGGAGCTTCAGCAAACTTCGTTGAACACAGATCACTCCGCGTAGTATATTTACACTGCAGAGCTATACTCCCCTCGGGAAAAAAACTTGAAGTTAACTAAACGGTTGCGAATGATAAAAAATAGTAATAAACACTCAGAATTTTTTTTGTATTTCCAACGGTACGTCGCTCATAAGCGACGGAAATAATTATAAAGTTAAAAATACAAATCGAGTTGCCCCTTTGAATGCGGAGAACGGCGACCCAAATAATCGAGCACTACGTCAAGAGGAGGTCAGCGAAGCATTGCTTCTGACCTTTAGGAAAACAGTATAGCCGCAATTCGCGAAAGCGGTTCCAGCAACACTGCGCCTCCCCCAAAGATCGGCGAGAGCTCTCGTCAACCTCCCGATTCAACTTTAATGCGGCGCTGTTGTCTCATTAAACACCCGGTCATACCCCAACACAACGGAACCCCGAGGAAGTACTCGAGAACGCTCGGTGGAGTCGCACTCACCTCGTCCAACGCAGTCATCTGCTGATCGGTGAGATCTCCGACGCGCCCGCTCATGGTGCAAGCTTTCCGGTGCGATCGGTCTTTCTCGTATCACGAAGAAACGCGCAAAAAAATGTCGCCTGTCGACGTCGGCAACGAATCCGAAAGGAGCTAGAAGAGAGCTACGGGCGCTTGGGGGGAAACGCTACACGGGTTTCATTACGATGTGGATTGACAGCAACGCGGCGACATGCAACACACGCACACTCCACCGAGAACAGATACGGCCGTCGAGCTGGCGCTCCTGTGCGGAGAGCGGCGAGACGCTTAAGCGCGCATGCGTCGCAGATGGGCTGCGACGACCGCAGCGCCGCCGCATGGTTGACGCGGGACACAGGGAATAGGAGAGCGCGCACAACTAGAAAACGATTAAATATGGCCGTTGAGATGGTCACGTGGTTGCGCTCGTCAAATCGATGAAGGTAACGGCGCGCGCCTGGCGAATGGGACAGGAGGGTTTATTTTTAAGGCCCGGTGAGGGCTGTTCCGTCCTCTACGCAGCAAGAAAGGATTCGCGTCGTCTGCTCGGAGAAGAGGTGGGTTCGGCTTTGTCTCGCGTTCATTGATAAAATTCTGCCACTCTTAGCGCACGGGCGCGTTGATTTAGCGGTGCGCACGGCTCCTTTTTCTGCGCGAGTAACATGGGAAATAAAAAGAGGAGGGACGACTGGTCCATTTTTAGACGGCCGAGCGCGCCCGTTTCTTTTCTACGATTTATAATAAGGGGCGCCCCGTTAGTTCAGAAGGAGAAGAACGAAAAACGCTCGTGGACTCCCTGATGATATTCAATGGACAGTGAGAGGTGGTATGTAGTACTCAAAAAGCAGCCATCTGTACCAATGGCTAAGACACAAGGTTTATTTTTCTTAAAATTCCTTTTTATCTAATATAAACAAGGTTTCGCTTCCAGCATCGTGGAAACTCGTGGCTGAAAAAAAGGCATCATCCCACAACGAAAAATGCATGATAGTTGCGGCACGACTAGATACATTACGCAAAATGAGTGACAGCCCCCCCCCCCCCCCCCCCTCCGCCCTTCCCCTATAACTAAAAGTGGATTACGTCAGAGCATCGCAACATGACTGGCAGCCCCCTAAGACTAAAAATGTCAGTCGTGTTGCGACGCCGGAGAGTCGCAGCACGACTGTTAAACCCCCCTACGAATGAAAGTAAGTTACGCTGGAGCGTCGCAACACACCTGAAAGGTTCCAATGTCTAAAAAGCTTTCTAAAGAGGACACTCCAGATGACGTGTTTTTACATTTTTATATTCTAGCATGTGCCGTACTTTCTGACGTTTTTTTCTGTCTGTGGAATGTTTCCTTCCGCCTGCGTCCTTTGATCGGGACTTAGTGTGTGCTGATCACTCACACGCTTTGCTGGCTATCTTAAAGCTATCCGTCGTTGTAGTCAGTCCCCCAATCGTAGACAATCAATAAAGGGGATGTATAAGGGTGGTAATTTGGGCGAGTTGGTGATGCATTACAACAAACGTTTTGGAGGCATTTGTAGCATCATCGGCGGGATTGAAATTTACTCAAGAGAATCCCGTGGAAGGCACCTTGCAGCTTTTGGATATGACTTTCGCTACAGCCCTCGCACGTCTACTGGCAATACGCTCCCCAGTAAAAAAAAAAAAAAAAGAAAAAGCCCGCTCCCATTTGGGTTTTACCCCTCTAAAGTTGTTAAAAGGGGTATTGCCCTGTCGTGTTTGCGCGCCGCGTTGTCAAAGTCATGCTCACATCAAATGATGGAAAGTTTTGGGCCACAGGTACAGAGACTGGAACAGGGGGGTTATCCGCCTGCACTTCTTGTGGGAGTGGTGGAGACCCTCCTAAAAAGACTCCGGAGGAGTGCTGCAGGCCCAGAGAGAGTAAGACCCAGCGTAAGACCGGTAGTGCTTCCCTGTGTTTACGAGGAAAGCCATGGAATTAAAAAAAAGTGGCAAGCAAACACCAGGTTCCAGCGTTCTTTTCCGCTTTTAGGAAGCTGGAAAAGTTGTGTGGCAGGATCGACCGGGGGAGAAGACGGGGTGGGGTGTGCAAAGAAGCATAAAAAACAGTTTGTGAACTGTGAAGTCGGGGTAGTTTATAAGATCCCGTTGCCGTGTGGAAGAATATCTGCCAGGCAGTCAAGCAGATGCATTAATGATAGATTAAGGAAGCATGATCTGGCCCCGAGATCTTCTCCCTCCGGCCACTTGGCGGTACACAGTGCCAGGTGCGGGTGTGCGCCACTCTTTACTCACACTGCCATGGTGACGCGGCACACTAACCAAAGAACGAGGGAGATTACGGAGGCTTTTGTCATGTCAGGGTGCGAGGAGGGTATGTGTGTAATTTCGCCGTCCATTGCCTTCTTTGGCAGCGAGATTGCTTACATGTGTCGTTACGAAGCAAGATTGTAATCCCATTGATAAGATTGGCGGTGTTTTGTGTTTTGGTGGTTTGAGGGTTTCATGTTTCTTCATAATAAAAATTCAGTTGTAAGTCAGCGCTTGTCGCGTACAATCCTCTCACTCGTCCATCGTCTAATTTTTGCGCTTTTTTGTTGCAATAAAGGGAAAGGGACGACAGGGAAAGGGGGGGGGGGAGGACTACAAAACTTGACAGAATTGTATGTGTTGCGTTTCTTCATGGTGTCTCTCACAATTAAATGTTTATTGCAAAAAAGTTCAATGTAAAAGTGGTCCCGACAGCAGATTTAAAGCTGATCAAACGGACGCCTTTTGTGGGAAAGTGACGTGGGCGCGAAAAGAAACACAGAGGTAGTTTAGTAAGTTGTCTCGAAGGCGCTCTTTATGACATTCCGATGGCGTGTGGACATCGCTACCTAAGGCAGAATAAACATTGTGTAACAAACTTTCTAACTGCGCATAAAAGAGCTGTGAATATAAATCTGCCAACTACGAATTAGAAAAGCACCTTGAGGAATGTAGTAACTGTGTAAGGGATTGTGATAGTACTGTGGCTTTGTTCAAAGAAAGAAATTGTGTAATTACAGTGTTGAAGAAAACTATGAGGATTGCTTCTCTGGGACCACCCAATGACACTCGATGCAGCAAAAAAACCTGTGTGCGTGTGTAAAAAAAAAGGAAGAGGGTAGCGCTTTGTTGACTGACGGTGTACGAGTGGTCTTGGTTTCTGTGAGGAAAATAAAGACGTTTACCTCAGTGTTGAGGGTTGACTTTTAGCAGACGATATGGAGCGTGTGGAAATGTGTGAGGGGATGAATTTGACTGTATGAAGGAAGCATGGGAAATCAAAATGTACTCATCTGAATGGAAGTGCGCAAACGAGATCTTGTACATTCATGAACAAAAAAAAAAACAAAAAAAAAACGAGGACTGCAGGTAAAAACGACATACATAAAAACGTCTCATCAGCTGCGTTTTCCGGCGTCTTCACTTGACACAAAAATAATAAAACAAGCTCGAGAGGAGGAGCAACGAACGTATCTTTTATATGTTCGAGACGCTGTGTTTACCCCTTTTTTTCCTCCGTCTCGGGCTTTAGTATGTCGAGGAAAGCCGTACTGTTTGAGTGGTTGAAGCCAAAGTAAAAGAGGACGCTCTTAGCGCAAATTCACGGCCTATGGCGAAAATTTAGAAAGCAAGGCTTCCGCCGTGCCGTGTCTTGTCCGCCCAGCATTTAGCAGCGGACTACGCCGGAGTGTCGCTACACGACTGCCAGGCCTTTTGTGACTACAAGCAAATTAGGCCGAACCATCTCGACATGACTTGACTAACGAGCCACGGGAAGGACTTATCCGCGGACATCTTCCTTCGAAAACTGTAATGTCACTGTTTCTCGCGCAATAAATCATTAATCTCCCCGACTAAATTAACATGGAAAACCGGAAAAAAACGTCCGTGGACCTCATGAATATCTCAACGGACCTGAGGGGTCTCGTGTATTATGTGGGTGAGGATCACACAATCGGTCCGCAGACCGGCTCGTTTGAGTCGGACTAAGGTTACAGGAGTTTAGATTCAGCGGCTTTTATCCTATTCAGAGCGCAAATTCGTCTGCTTCTTGTGCAGGAGTTGCGGTGACGTCAGAACGACGCCGAGCTCTGATTGGCTCTGATCGAAAGGATAGTGGGTAGACCTCAAGGCAGTATGCTTCGGGGTCTACCCCCTATCCTGTAATCAGAGCCAATCAGAGCTCGGCTTCGGTCTGACGTCACCGCAACTCCTGCACAAGAAGCAGACGACTTGCTCTCCGCATAAATTGTTGCAGGTTAAGATAATGACAAGTTCCTCCCTCCAAGCTTTTTCTTTCTTTTGAAACTCTGAGAGCGAAGGCTGGGGAAAGGGCGAGAGAGAGGCGAGTCCACCCTCCTTCTCTCCAGCGTTCACTTTGCTCAGGTGGAAAGAGTAGAAGGCTTTGCGGGAGGGGCTTGGGCTGCTTTTCTTAGCCCGCAAATGGGCCGCTTTACGAAGCTCTGCCCAGGCAGCAGCGGCTGTGTTGCGGCAGTGTTGCAGCGTGCGAAAGAACATATAGTTTTGGTAGGCTCGTAATTCTTTCGTGCTTCGCGCTTAAGCTGAGACATGGCGGTGAGCAAATCAGTCGAAAATGGAACAAATGCTATGGCATAGTTTTACAACGGGCAACACATTTCTAATGGAAATGCGAACATTTAAAAATTTAATTACTACGTTTTAATTTAATAGTTTCCTATTTATTACTTTACACAATCTATACCAAACATTCGCGGCGCTTAGTACCGTCACCCCCCCCCCCCCCCAAAAAAAAACAAAGATGTATTTCACGTGCCGTTTTTTTTAGAATGTTTTTTTGCTTTTTTTTTTTTTTAATGAAGAAGCGTCGAGATCGTTGTTGCAGTTATGCTGTTTCTCGAAGAAATGCGTCAGCATTTTGCGCATCTGATAAATGTCCCAAAGCATGCTGACTGCAGCCTCTCGGCACTTTTCCGCGGTGTGGGCATCCCCGCAACCCTTCTTTTCCCTGGTGCAGGCAAAATGTGTTTACAGACAGCGATGGCGTGACGTACTGCCTAGCAACCGAGGTGCAGTGGGACGCCGGCGGAGTCCCACCACAACCGGTTGCAGACGGACTTGGGACGGCGGCTGGGCGCTGCGAGGCGGCGAGTGCGGGTGGGTGGGTTAACATTCGGTAAAAAGTCCCCCGCAGACTGTCACCGCAGATTGGCGTAAACGAAGGGGGGGGGGGGGGGGGGGTTAATACGCGTCCCAGTGATACACCCGCCGTCTTCCACTGTGCGGCGCCGAAATTGGCGAAGGGGGACGTCGACGGCGATCTTAGGTTGCCAGTTGGGCTATGGCGCCATTCCGGGGGCTCTATACACGTGTACTCCAACCACGTCCGAGGTCAGAGCGCGTATCATGGGCACTAATGTTAACGCAGTAAAAACCCTTTCCTGGGACACAAACATGCAAGTGCTTGTGTGTAGGGACTGCTCGTCAAGCTATGCTAGCTGTGCACGTTGTGCAACGAGCGCTCTCCACAGCTCATAGCACGTTTTGTGTCGTTGCTGCAGTGGTCATGTTGGGTGACCCCCTACTGCCTCCGACTTAAACGTATTCCCCAAAGCAGAAAAAAGAAACATATATATATATATATATATATATATATATATATATATATTGTATTTTTCGGGCTATAGTACGCGGACTATACAAGTTTAAAAGTTGAAATTTCTGAATGTGCGGACTATCTACGCGTGTGGACTACACAAGAATGATGTTTTTTTCAAGATAGTTCATGGTGACGAGACGTGACGGAATTTATGAATGTAAAAGTATGTTTGCGGTGATTTATGCATAATACAAGCTTCTTTGTGAGCTAAGAAAGAAGACATCTGTAAAGGTGTGTCGTGTATGAGAAGATTTTCCTGTCGACTAAGTACGAGGGCCGGACTATGCACGACGTGCGGACTATGCACCGGTAGCGGACTATCTGAGCAAAAACATTTATTTTTGACCCCAAATTCGCCTCTGCGAACTATACACCGGTTGCGTACTATAGCCCAGGAAATATGATATATATATATATATATATATATATATATATCCGCAACCACCGTGAACGTCAGCCGATAACCAAAATGCAATAGCATGCGATTTGACTTAGCTACTTCTTTTGTAAAAACAATCGTCCTCTCACTGTCATAGTTATTCAGTGGAGGTGAGGGTACGGAGGGGAGGGAATGCCCCTCCTCTCCCTCCGTACCCTCTCTCCTCCTCTCCTGCTTCCCTCTCATTTAACGGGAAATTTTCGCTTAATCCCCCCTAAATTTAGCGGGAAAAATTCCCCGTTAAATATAGCGGAAACAATTCCGCGTCGAATATAGCGGGGACATTTTTCCGCTCAATTTAGTGGGGACTTTTTTCCGCTAAATATAGCGGGGACATTTTTCCGCTAAATATAGCGGGAAATATTCACGCTAAATTTAGCGGGGAAATGGTTTCGCTAGATATAGCGGTGAAATGTTTCCGCTAAATTTAGCGGAGAAATTTTACCCTCGTGACGTCACACATGACGTCACGTGTGACGGCATTATGGGAAACGTCCCATAATGCAACGTGCGGTTATGCCGACGGCGACGGCGACGGCGCTCAACCCGGAGACTGGCGGCTAAGAGCTGCGCTCTAAAATTGCCCATGGTTGTGTTTTTGTGCGTTCGCTGGTTTATTTTGTGGCGGGATTCTTGGTTCCACGCGTGAAAGAATCTGCAGAAACTTTGCCCGACTGACGGGACGCAGGTTCCGGTACTCCTCCGGGTCCGTGTCAAGAAGCTTCTGTTAACTGTAGAAGGTTATGCACTTGTGCAAGTTGGTGATCCATGTTTTTGAGGGTAAAAGCGCTAAAAACAACGCGCAAGTAAAAGAAACGAACAACAGAGAGCACTACTAGCGCTCTGTGTTGTTCGTTTCTTTTACTTGTCCGTTGTTTTTAGCGCTTTTACTCTCAAAAACAAGCTTCTGTGAAACTCGTCTATATAGCATGCACGCCCCGATAATTCTTGCACGTCAAATCAGCCAGCGTCCTGCACGAGATCGGAGTGCGTGAGGGGGTCTTCAGACACCCTGCCGCAAGCCCACGAGTTCGTCGCTTCTACACCGAAGCCTTCTCGAGCAGGATCGACCATGTCTGTGTCACTGTCTTCCATAAGGTTAGTAAAGCTAGTGGCCTTCGCGCGCAGCCTATTTCATTTCATTTAATTTAATTACCGTAAAGGCCTATTGAGGAAGGCATTACATAGGGTGGTGTTAAATTCGATATTCTATATTAAAATAAAACTGAAAAAAACGCTATTACTGTGTTCTGTCTCGCTCTGTAACTAACCGCAGCGTACAATTTTTATCGTGGTAGCAAACGTCGACTTCTCTCTTGGACAACGCTGACACAGTGCGATGTCGGAGTTTCGTGGCACTAGAGGGTGGCGAACAGGTTCAGTCCGTCCTCGCTGGCGTCTGCTCGTCGTCTCCTTCGTGTGGATGCGCTTAGGAGACGGACGAACCTCGGACATGTCGTCATATGATCAATTCGTCCGCGGATCTGTCTGTCGTGTGAATCGGCCATTAAAGGGCAACTCCTCTCATTTCCAAAAATTTTGGGATCATAAGTGACAACTTCAAAAGCACTAATAAAAGGCACTACGACACTTGCTTCGCGAAAAATGGAATATAGTGTGTGAAATCTTATTGTAAACATGAGCAGAAACCGAAAGCCAAACTTCGACTCCGTCCAGCAACATTGGCCACGGGCCGCCAAAACACGGCTACCACGTGGTACGAGTGGTCACGTGATCCTCTACGCGACGAGGGGCGGGATCGGGGCGGGCACAAGTTGGGACGAGTGTATTTTTCAAGGCGCAAGTCTCCTCTGCATCACAGTCTTCACCGCACTTTGGTGTCTACGATATCCGACGACTTCAGCATAACTACGGCATCAGTCTGCGCACGTAGTGTGAACGAAACTCCGAGAGGCAATAACCACAAACGGCGAGATGGCGAAACGACGACGGCGGGGTTGTGAGGCGCGAAACGGCGGTAACGGCGGGACAGCCGGACGGCTCACAGAGCTGAAGTGCGCTGCGCAGGCGCGTTTTACGCCAATCACGTGGAAACCGCAGCGCACCGGAGGAGACGCTGCTGACGTTACCTGTTACGCTTGACCGGAGTTGTAAAAACAAACAAAAAGTATCAATTTTGACGACGTTGAGCTCAATACGGCAACACCGTACCCTCCACCGCGCTCTTGACTGCGAGTCAATGCCCTCGCTATAGTGTAAACCGATTTCGGCAACATGGCGCGTTCAAAAGCTTGCTGGACCGTTTATGAAACATTTAGACAGAATAGGTCGTAATATTTGGCGTGTGGTCTTCCTTCGGGATACTGAAGATAATTTAATTTTTTTTCTTTCAAAAACAAAAATGAAGCGGAGTTGATTTATAAAGAGATAAAAATCTGCCATGTTAACGCTTACCTGACTAACACAAAATGAGATTATAAACAGCCTTACATGAACTGTACGATAACATTCACCGAAATATCTTGCGAATATAGACTTTTCAGCACTTATCACAGCGGCATGAAATGCTGGGTCAAAGAGCTGTGGACGAATGCGCAGCGTCTGATGCGCGTCGGAGCTACAGCGTATGGTCCGGAGGCGTTCCACAGCCCAACAGACAAAAATGGCAGCTCGCAGAAGGCGATTTGTAGAAAGGTCTATGCGCTATAGAATGTAAATGGGCTCTAGGATCGGCACTTTTGTATGTCCTTCAGAAATACCTAGTGACGTCAGAAACGCCTTGCTCTTTCATTTGTTTGGACGGAGAGATCAGCCGTGCACGTTTCTCAACGTGTGTCGAGGTAGAACAACGACCCTCTGACCGTGACCGTCCACGAAGACTGAAACGGGGACGCCTATCCATAATTTCGGACACAGCCGCGTTGCGACCGTTAACACCATCAGGGGCCGAGGCGCACCGAAACTCAATCTCATCAGTAACTCGTTAGTTCCTGTGGCGTCCCACTAATGAAGCCAAGAGTTCGTTAGCTGGTGGGCGCATCTGTGCTGCGGCTGTCATTAAAAAATGCTGGACGCCCGTACTGCACGGTACGAGCCCGCGATACTCAAAACGGCAAAGACATTGTTTTCAGAAATCTGGGTAACTGTTTTTCAATATATTAAGCAAAGAAACTGGCAAAAAAAAAAAAAAAATGCAGTGGCTTAGCTCGGCTATGCCAGGATATACGTAGCGTGAGCTTAGGTTCAGCTGGTTATTCTTAGCTTTCCTGGTTGTCTAGGATTAGCTGGATTATCATGCTTACTGCTGCTTCAATGACTCACACACATGGTATACGCATTATGTGACACATGTATAAGTTTTTTTGCTCAACGTCTGGTTGCTTCTCTATTGCCACAAAGACGGCTCGGTGGTCAGTGTAGTAACACGCTGCCGTCTCTATGGCCCCAAGCGCAGTATCTGGAATTGATTGTCTGTCTCTGATACACAAGATCAATGGTAGTTCCCCATTGGGTCGTCTGTACGGTTGGAACACTGGCCGGTCGGCCACATCGTTTAGAACCGGTAGACCTGGTGGCATGGGCAGGTAATGATACCCATTAGTAACGCTAAAGAGTGGAATCTTCTGCTAAACGAGAAAGTTCTCGCTCGTTGTACAAACCCGCGCCACGGTTTCACCCCACTCAGGCGGCGCCACTAAACTCAACGTTTTACGCATGGCACTATACTTACCGGCGTCAAGTCTTTCATGTGTGCGACGTATCTTTCACACACGTCGCACACATATCCAAACGGATTGTTTACGAAGTCTGTCTCGAAGGTCCGAGTCGCACTGGCGCTTTCGCTAAGTTTCACCGTATAGTCAGTCAATCGGCGAGCCTTGACGTCATCGACGGCGTCTTGTTGTTGTTGCTGCTGAGGTGGTCGGGCACGTCGCTCAGCCTCCTGGCGACGCCGCTTTGCTAGACGTTCCTCCTTTTGCTCCGATGTCCCCTCAGCACGTTTAGCCTTCTTCTGTTCGGTCTTCCTACGCTCAACCGCTAATTGCCGGGCAACTACTTCGGGATCCGATGAGTTAAGCTTCGCCGCTCTTCTGCGCCGCTGAGCAGCAATTTCGCTCTCCTTCTCCGTGGCTATAGGTCTGTTTCTCTCGGCCAGGGGGAGCTGTAGCGTTCACGAGACGCTACCACAAAAGAAGCGCTTCCAATAGCGTCCGCGAGACGCGACCATTTAATGGTGACGTGAAGCGGTGTCCTAGCGTACCATCAGGTACACTCCACGGGCGTAAAGTAGCGTCTGTATAGCTTCCCTCGGCGACTGCTCGCGCCTTTCGCGGCGGGTTTACTACGGTTGATCGAATGCCATTTCATCGAAGCACGTTTTAGAGAATGGGCACGTTTTATCGAAGCACGGTTTAGAGAAAGCAGAGCCTCAGTTTAGAGAAACGCCCTATATCGAAAAGGGGACGCTTTTTAAAAATAGGCTTTCCTACTTCTCGCGTGTATCATTGGTGCCCGTGTTAAGCCATGCCCCCCGCTGCGCTCCCGCCGCTTCGCGGCGGCAGTCTGCGGCGGCTCATTACAAAAATGTTAACTCACCTGATTTACCCGTACACGCCGCTTCGCGGCGGCCGAATTCGCTAAAAGGAGGCTCATCGCCATTTTCTCTAAACTGGGTTTTCTATAAAGGCATTAGATAAACGGGGGTCGGTAAAACGGCGTTCGCTAAAACGAGCTTCTGTAAACCGCATGCCTCTGGTCGCGGCTATGACGTCAGTCCTCTGGAATGCGAAGACCGGCGAGGCGTGCGCGGTGGCGGCGGAGCCCGCGGCGGCGGCGGCTCCGGCGCGCCAGCTGTACGCCGTGTGACGTCACTGCTCATCGCGCTTGCGCAGACCGGTGAGGCGCGCGGCGGGGGCGTCTCCGGCGCGCCAGCTGTGCGCCGTGTGACGTCACTGCTCCTTGCGCTAGCGCAGCACGGAGCCCGGCTCATTATGTGAGTCACGCGAAACCGCTCAATCTCGGCCAGTGTAGCTCACGCTACAAAAAAGTGATATTTTCAGTAAGGCGGTTTGTAAATAAAATGTGTGGGGCTTCTATTTTTCCGTAGTTTCTTTCTTTGTGCAGTCTAGTTGACAGGGCAAGCGGAAAGGGGGGGGGGGAGGGGGGGGAGGGGGTTAGGGAAAGAGCGGGTTCAAAATGAGAGTGGGTCATAGGAACTTTCTTCTTGAGTGCCGCATAACATACTTTTTGTTGTTTACCTTAGCACCCCGGCCGCGCTCTAGGAATGCGGAGAGGAAGTCTCTGCTTCTTTAACACGAGTTGCGGTGACGTCAGAACGACGCCGAGTTCTGATTGGCCCTGATTGAAGGATAGTCGGTAGACGTCAAAGCAAGCTGCCTCGCCCTACTGAAAAGACCAGCTTAAGCTGGTCCCAGCTTCAAGCTGGATTAACGCCCTAGCATGCCCAGTTTGGCATGCTCGTCATGTTGGTTGATCTGATCATACTGGTCATGCTGGTTGATCTGGTTGTACTGGTCATGGTGGTTGATCTGGTCCCAGCTTCAAGCTGGGTTATTGCCCCAGCATGTCCAGTTTGGCAAGCTGGTCATGTGGTTGATCTGGTCCCACACTCTAAGAAAAAAAGGAGGAGAAAGGTAGCAAAAGTGACTGTTCCTCCTTGCGTTGGACACGCCCCCCTAAGAAGGGAGGAACGGAAGGTAAGACGAAAGGAACAACGTAGGTTCCTCCTTGTACAGTTGGTGCAGGGGTAAAACATCGCGCTACTGACCAAGCGATCCCTGAAAAGAAGCGAAGTTTTTTTGTTTTCTTTTCTTGCTTTGTTAGCTTTCTTTTTTTTAATTTATCAAAACAAAATAAACAAAACCCAGACCGATGGAAGGAAAATTAAAGTCCTTATTATCCACTGACGCCAAGGAAAACTATATAAATATCATTGCTACAAGCATCATCAGCACGCTGTTTGATAAACAGGATTTGGGCACCCAGGTTGGAGCTAAGCCGTTGACGCAGGGCCCAAGACGACGAGGTCGGTCCTTCAGTCGTTTCTTTTCCCGTAGAGTTTTCGACATTCATAAAGAAAAAAGCGCACTCTAAGAAAAAACTGGAGGAAAAAGGTAGCAACGGCGCGTCTTCCTCCCTTCTACTGACGCGCCTCCAAGCGGACATGAGAAGAAGGGAGGAACGAGACGTTTTCCTCCTTCTCCAGGCAGATGGGAAAAAGCTTTCGCCCTCCTAACTCATCTTCTTTCGGTTTCGTTTTTCGAGCACGTCGCGCACGTTGTTTAATAAATGTTAAGTTGATTGAACTTCAGTGGCAGCGAAGGCCTTCTAGTTCAAACGTGCAGAACATTTTGGTTGCATTGACGTTTTTACCACTAATTTTATCAAACGAGCACACGAAGCCGCAAGAAACAGCGAAGTTCCGGAGCAGTGCCAGCAGCGCTACGTACACTGGTTAAGATGGCCGTTTCTGGATTGCCACGCGGAACTACAGTAGCGGAACCACGCGGAACTGTGTCAACATTTTCGACGTTATAGAAATCGCAGGAACTGCGTCCAAGGCAGGCAGGTTTTTCTGCCGGCTGCCTGGGTGCCTTCCGTGCTGAATTCGGTTCTGTTTTCCCATGCCGAGTGCCAACCGGCGTTCAACGTGGTTCTGTATTTCTGCGTGTCAGCAACATAGCAGCAACATCGTGATGGCAGTGTTGTGCGTAGTGAATAGAAGACTGGAATTATCGCCGATGTGACCGTGTGTTCGCGTATCAGTGGTGTAACAACAAGATGAGATGACGTAAACTGTCGGGCATTGATGCCGCTGGTCGGGCCTTGATTGGAGGGGGCGGGTGTCGCAGGTTGACATTCCGCTTTACATTAAAGAGTTTCAGACCACTTGAGGAATTAGGTGCAGTCGATCGACGTGCGGATAGTCATGTTGGAACGCTGGTCTGAACGGTAAGCTCCTATCGTACAGTGGCCAATGTGACTGTCGGTCCCCGGGAGAGATTGCGCTCTGGGGAAAAGACTGGACACTACGAAATTATGACGGAAAGTACGTATATTTACAATGGAATTTTAGCATTAAAAATAAAAAAAAAAAAAAACAGGTAAAATCGAAAACATAAAGCTATCCTTTATTTTGCTGTTTAAATATACTACGGTTCCTGGAGAAACTGCCCTCCAAGTGGCGCGCTGGAATGAGCGCTAGACGTTTTCGAGCTCGCCACGGCGTTGCTGGCGTAGCTCCGTACACTTGCCGCAAGTCGCGGCTTTGACTGCATTCAGGTTGATCGAAAAGCGATTTCTCTGCCCGTGAAGCATCACTTCCAGCTGGGTGAATATCTGCTCTACAGAGATTAATTCAAGACGGCAATTGCAGCCGTGCGCGAACAGCACAAGTAGAAAAACAAACACTACAATATAAATAGTGGCTACGAAGTGCCGTGCGGGGAAACGAACTCATGGCTTGGAACCGCATTGGAGCGGCTTGATTTATTGGCTTTCAAATAATTACGGCATGATCGAGCGTTTTCTTTTTAATAAGAGATTCATCCCCTGAGCCATTAAAAATACTATCAGATGAATGACATTGCTGGAAAGAAATCAACATGCTGTGAATATTTTTATTGCTTAGGGAGTCACCGAAAAATTCCGTATGTTCAAAACGACCAGTATAAAAGACTGAAACGCAGAGCTCGGGCGTAGTGATCGGGTTTGTGTGCTGTTGTATTGATGTTTGTATGTGCGATGCATGTGTATGCGGTCAATGTAGGTTCAGCTGATGCTTGTAGTATGCCTAATGTGTCTACATATGTGTATAGTAGAGTTATTATAATGTACGCTAGAGGTTCAACTGGCGCTAGTGTGCTGTTTCAAATTGAAGCAGACAGGAAGCAGTCGGAAATTGACCTCCGGTAATGCATTTCTATGGAAAAAGGCGAGTGCAATTCCTCTATGCGCTCGATTATAAGAGCAAAATATCACGAATATTCGTACGTACTAGGCACTTTGGAACATTTCCCAGTCACGCAGACGAAATAATTGGTCAGTTACGGCGTTTTTATTTTAAAACTTGTCATGAAAACCAGTACTAAAACCGCTACGTACATGTATTTATCTGCACTGTCGGACACTGTTAGCGCGAACACGGCATCGGCGCTTTCTACCATGGGGGATATACATGTCAAACGAACGGAGGACATGTGGAAAACCAAGAGAGACGGCAAGAACTACGAAGTAACACTGAATAAGTAACTCCTTGTGCATGCAGGCGATCAAAATAAATTGAAAGCCACGTAATATAGTCCGATTTTCAATAAATAATTGCTGCTTTATTCTTTCTGCTCGTGAATATGTGCAAAGATGCATGTTCTGGGTTCAAATCATCAACCGCACGCTCAAATCTTTGCAAATAGGGAGAAGTCAGAGAACAGGTGCCCGATAAAAACTGCCTGACACAGGAAATAATAAAACGGCACACCTTTCGTAGTCCACATACTTTATTTCTTACATTAGAATCTTTTTTAACCGATCGTAAAGATGCACGACGGAGTCATTTTCATAGAGTGACAGGACGGGCGTATTGGACATATATAAGTGCCACCGCAATGCTAGCGAACCTTGAACACACTCTACATTCTTTTCGATCATTAGTCTGCTTAGAATCGTCGCTCGTTTCTATATACCTGCCATGGAACAGAACTTTGGGCCTGAAATATAGCGAAGTTTAACAATGTTCAGTGTTAAAAAAAATGCTGTAACTAAAGCAATTACACTTCCACAATATTAATAAAGGTACATACTATCCGGTACAACCGAAATAACAAAAGTTATTCATGTTATTTTCCGGCAAAGAGACAAAATTCACGCGCGTTTCCCCATAGAAATACACAGGAAGACTGGAAAAGTAGACTGCATGCTGTCTGCTTCAATTTGCAACCGGAAGTCCCGTAGACCCTAGCGCCAGCTGAGCCTCTAGCGTGTATTGTAATAACTCTATGCTCCCGAAGATCCCGAAGCGCTATGGTGGCGTGATAAAATAATTTTTTTTTTCGTAGAACATGAATTGGGCGGTACCTAGCGCCCCCTAGCCTAGCTACTTGCAATTACTCTGCTTGACCCTGCCATCTCGTGGCAAGTGATTTAACCTAATTTTACGCTACGCGGCTACGCCATAATTTCGTGTTACCGTGCTGAAATGAGCCAAGAGGCTGCTTCGGATTTGCTTTTTTTAAGAGCGGCGTTTAGTTTCGCGGGCGAATGGTTTATCATTCCTCCGTGATGTGCGGTTGACGCAACGATTGACGAAGGAATTGTTGCTCGAGGAATAGCAAAGGTAAGACATAAAGTGCGCGAACTGGGTGCCGGTTGTCTCTGTTTAACATCGCAGTGCTGACGATGAAAAGACTGAGTGACTGCATGCTTTCGAAACGTAAGTTTCTTTACCTGCAGGGGGAAGCCGGCTTCGGAAATAAATACAGTTCGCGGAAAGCTCGTGTTACGTTTTTATTTGCTGCTCTCCTCGCTCCCGTACAATAGACTTAGTGTTCTCGTTAAGCCTTATGAGCTCGATTTGCTCGATTCGTGGCCGCCATAATGAGATGCAGGCGACGGAGGAACTTTTGCTCCCCTGCTTTAGGGACGAACGTTTCTCCCTTTCTGAAGGAACATATGTATCAAGAGCGTTCCTCCCTTTAGGGAGGACTATACTGACCCTTTTTTCTAAGAGTGCAGCTTCAAGCTGGGTTATTGCCCCAGCATGCCCTGCTTGGCATGGTGGAAATGCTGGTTAAACTGGTCGTGCTGGTGGACTTCCCAGCCTGTTTAAACTGTATAAAATAATATACACAGGATAAACAATCCAAGCTCTTCAGCAAAGCCAACTCTCCATCCAGATTATTATTTTCGTACTTGCGGCCTGCTCACATGAGCTCAGATGCTACATATCCACGACGCTGACGCAGTCAGATACATTCGAAGGCACAAAGCGACGCCTCAGTCGGGGCGTCCGACCTCTTCCCGCACTGATCGGACTACCGCTCGCTGTCTCCTCAAAACCCGTTTCGCTTGCACCGCCGTTCAAGTAGTCTCCAAACAACGCGCAGACAGCCGTCCCTTCGAAAATCTGCCCAAGCTAGCCAAACTTGTCTCAAATTCTCCGTTGTTACCACTCTCTCTCTCTTTTCTCGCACACAAAGGCAGTTCGGCGCGCCTGGAGCGCCCGGTCGTCTACCGAAAACAAGAGGACAAAGAACAGGACGTGGCCTCGTCCCAGCCCAAGCCGACCTTGGCACGCGCGCTACCAGCAATGTCAGTTCGACCATCTTTAGCCGAGCTTGGCGTGCGCGCTTCCAGCAAGACCAGATTGACCACCGCGATTGTGAGTTCGACCAGCTTCACCAGCTTGTCTCCCAGCTTGACCACATTGGCTCAAATGAAAACCAGTTTGACCAGTTTGACCAGTTAGGACCAGACTGGCTCCCAGCTACACCAGACTGAATCTAAAAGTCTGATGTATACTGCGCTGCAAAGTTACACTTAACACATAAAGACGTAAACTTCGAGATGATATGAAAGACAGTAAAGAAATTGACGTACTCATGAATGTGCAGACTATACTCCGTTTCATCTTATGTTGTACCACAGCGAAGGCTAGAAGCGCAAGCTCAGCTTTGGCAGCTGTCCTTGGTGCACGAGAGCTTGTGCCGCCGAGATGTGCCCTAGAGCAAGGAGCTCCCGCTTGTAGCCTTTCCTGCGGTCCTCTGTGTACTACCTTGAACTTCTCCATGATTTTTGTGCCCATCTCCTTCGTGATTTTGTTCATTGGAAATCATACTGAAAAATCATCTACGTATCTGAAACACCTCACTACTCCAATCTCCTGGAAAAACTGATGGAATCTCCTATGGCCTCGTGCGAGGTATATGTCGCATAGTGCTGGTGCTATGCATGAACCTATGCATATGCCTTCTTTCTGTGAGTATAGTTTCCCTTCTAGTATGACATGTAGGGAGCATAAATAGGTTCGTATGAGACCTAGGAAATCCTTTGTGCTAATCCCACTCTGATTTTGAAATTTTACTGTGCCATATGCGTCCATGCATTCTTCCACTGCCTCTAGTGCTCCCTCCTGTGGGATGTTGTAATACATGTCCTTTACGTCCACTGGAAATGCGGTGATGGGCTGTGTTCCTTCCAAAAATTGAATCACCGCTTCTGAGTTGCGTACTAAGAACGGATCATCTACTTGGAGAAGTAACAGATGTTTCTGCAGCTCCTTTGCAATCACATGCTGCCAAGTTCTTTTGCCTTCCACTAGCACTCGAATGGGATGTCTTCCTTGTGCGTCTTTACCGCAAAGAATGGATTCAGGCATAGTTCCTTGCTTTCTTTAACTTTCTTTGCGATCGAGTTGAGGCCTAACTTTTCACACTGTGGCGCTACTTGTGCTCTTGCGTTTTTCCTACTTCTTTCGCTCATGTCTTTCCGTTCCTTGAAGTTTTTTTTTTTTCAGGGATTCTTGAGCTTTTCTTTCGTACGTCCCTTGTTCCTTGGAACAACAACCATCTTAAATAAATCACAAGACAGGACCAAGCGCGAAATTATGGAAGCCTTTCACATGGCTTCCGGAAGGCATGGCACGTGCGTAAGTGAACCCTCAATAGCCTTAAAACAAAGGGAAATAGAACTGCTTAAAAAGGTCCCGCAGCATAACAGGCCAAACATCAGCTCCAGGGTGGCAAGAGCCTAAACACAAGCACCACCAACATCATCTGTCTACAAATGACAGAAAATACATTAATCGTCCCAGTCCTTTTCACGATTTCTCAGGTACATACGGGTCATCTAAACTCCAGTCCCGCCTTGTCTACAATTGCCAGCAAAGACATTAATTTTCCATTCCGTGAATTATCAGGCAATCTTCATCCTTCAAAACAAAAGTACAAAGAAGGAAGAAGTAGAAACGAAAAATAAACAGTTGTTTGTCTGCGGATTCACAAGTACGTCATGTTCTTTACTGTCTTTCATATTATCTCGTAGTTTACGTCTTTATGTGCTAAGTGTAACTTTGCAGCGCAGTATACATCAGAATGACAAACCAACTAGCCCAAATCCAAGCATTGTTGAATCTAAAACCAGATTATAGTTAGACAATGCTGGTTTTTACTTAAACCAGACTCACCAGCTCAAATTCTAGCTTGCCCACCTTAAGCCAGAGTGATTGCCAGTTAGTGGGCAAGGTGGCAGTACACCGTCAACAATGCTAAGCACGCAC
Organism: Ixodes persulcatus; assembly: GCA_013358835.2. Taxonomy (NCBI): domain Eukaryota; kingdom Metazoa; phylum Arthropoda; class Arachnida; order Ixodida; family Ixodidae; genus Ixodes; species Ixodes persulcatus. Next base: position 227,684 of record JABSTQ010010497.1, read on the forward strand.
GTCTTCTTTGCTATACAGATCCTGAGCTGTGTTATCGGAGCGCATGCTGCGGACAACAAAACCTACTTCGCTGCATCTGAATCGCTGCTTTCGACCGTCGCTCTTCGGAGTGATACTGCGGAACAGCCGATTATCACGGATCAAGTTGTCGACGGAAGCCTTTTCTTCGACACCCAACAGCGCCGCTCGACTATGGTCATGTCATATCCGGATCAAGAATCTACTAAAGGCGGCACATCGGCCTAGTTCGTCAGTGGGCAAGGTGGCAGTACACCGTCAACGATGCTAAGCACGCACGTCTTCTTTGCCATACAGGTTAGTCCTGCGTATCCTGCTTGGAATTATCGTAGCAATGATCCATTTCTTGTGCTGCTGCCTTGCCCGCAGAGATGTAAACAGTTGTTAATAGATTGTGTTCATGCTGTTGTAAACCTATTAGAACTTTGTGGTGATGTGGAAACAAACCCTGGCCCAACTGACACAAACCCTGCTCCATCAGACACACAGCTAATTTTACAGCTTATTACAGGTCAGAAAGAAATTGCGAATGGAATACAGGAAGTTAAGGTTGCTCAGAAAAGCATGGAACAAAAAATGTCATCTTTCGAAAAGCGTCTAGAAACATTTGAAACAACTCTGGGAACATTCAAAGAGTTAAAAGAGAAGATGGTTAGGTGCGAGACACAAACTTCTCAGTTGGAAAGGCATGTTATTTTTCTGCAAGGTAAAATAGACGACCTAGAGAACCGAGGCCGTAGAAACAACCTCATTATTCATGGCATGGAAGAACTGCCAGATGAATCTACAGAGAGCTTGCATGACCAACTGATTAATGGTGTGTTTCGAGATAGGCTTGGAATTTCGATAACAGGGGTTGAACGATGCCACAGATTAGGAAGGAAGGTAGCAGATAAGACCCGGCCTGTCATCTTGAAACTGATCGATTTCCGAGAAAAGTTATCTGTATTAAAAAAACTGCCGTAAACTGAAGGCTTCAGAAATATTTGTGACCGAGGACTTTTCGCTTAGCGTTCGTGAAATTCGTAGGCATCTTTGGGAGAATACTGCTGTAAACAGAGCAAATAAAGAACAAGTTAAACTGATCTACGATAAGGCAGTTGTAAACGGAAAGGTGTATACATGGGATGAGTCAACTAAAAGAGTGCTAGAACAACAAAACGAAATCAGAGATTGACGTCGTGGCCCTACGCCGGAGGTTCTCGGAATTATAAATGTCAACTGTCGGAGTGTTGTAAATAAGGTGTTAGAGCTTGAGCATTTAATTTCCTTATATTGTCCAAAAATTGTAGTTTTAACTGAAACATGGCTGAATGAAAATATTTTTGACAGTGAATTTCTTCCGCCGAATTATAATGTTTTTCGCAAAGATAGAGACTGGAGAGGAGGGGGTGTTGCAGTCCTTTATGACAAATCTATTAAGCTTTTGAGAATGGAGGATATTCCTGATGTGGAAGGAATCTTTTGTAAAGCACATTTTCATAACAATTCATATATGTTTGGGGCGGTATACAGACCTCCAAATGCACCTCTCTCTGTCTTACAGAATGTTAGAGACTATTTAGCAAAACATGTCCAGTCGAATACAAAAGTAATCCTGTGCGGAGATTTTAACCTACCTAATATCGATTGGCCTAATTTTTCGGCCGGTGCTGTTCACAGTATGCACAACCACGAACTTCTGGACATTGCCTTTACTTTTGATTTTTGTCAAGTTGTAAATGAATTTACTAGAGTACAAGGTGACTCGAAATCAATTTTAGATCTTGTGTTTGTGAATGGCGAAGTTGGAAATAATTATGAGTATGAAGTTGTTGATGGCATCTCAGACCACAGGGCCGTGCTTTTTTCGTTATCTAATATAAATATGCTCACAAAAGTGAAGGAGTCTACTGTTCTAAGGTTTGCACAAGCGGATGACGTTTCCGTTCTTGACTTGTTGGACTTTGAGTTTGATAAATTTCACAGCTTTTCTCTCTCTAGTGGTTGTAGTACCAATTCACTGTGGTTGTATTTTAAAACCACTTGTTCAGAGCTGTATATCACGCTTTGTTCCTAGTAAAACTAAGAAGATTAACCCTCATAATCCATGAATATCGCGCGACTCGATACATTTGAAGCGCCAAATCAGTCGAGCAAGAACATCGTATAGAAAGAATGGCTTCTTTGCGATCAAGAACAAAATATCAATGTTGTCGGACAAATTAAAAACTCAAATGTATTCAGACAAGTACAAATACTTTAACGTTACACTTAGTCAATTTATTAGAACTTCCCCGGAAAAGTTTTGGAGACACATTAAGCCGTCCTCCCCTATCACTAATATGTTTATTAGTGACGGTCTGGTTATGAATGATAATACCGCAATTGCCAACTCATTTAATGATCACTTTAGGTCAGGTTTTACAGATGATAATGGAAGCATGCCAAGCTGTATAAAGCATGAACGTTTGCCTAGTATTTCAGATTTAGTTTTAAGTGAGAGTGGGATTTTGAATATGTTACTGAACCTAAACGAAAAGAAGCCTATGGGACCCGATTGCTTGCCAAATGCATTTTTTAGGCGGTACGCTGAGTGGATATCTAAGTATTTATTTATCATTTATAAAAAATCTTTGTCTGAAGGCTCCCTCCCAAAGGACTGGAAAACGGCCAAAATTAGACCATTACATAAAACAGGGAACAAGCAACTCGTCGCCAACTATAGACCAATTTCGCTTACTTGTACGTCCTGTAAGCTACTCGAACATATTATTCATAACCATATTTTTGAATTTCTTGAAGAGAATGCCGTTCTTACACAAAAACAGCATGGTTTCAGGCGTGGTTATTCCACAACCACACAGTTAGTAGAAATGACACATGACTTTGCATCCTCCATAAATAAAGGAAATCAGATTGATGTTATTTTTTTAGATTTTGCGAAGGCCTTTGATAAGGTCTCGCATAACAAGTTAGCAACCAAATTACGCGAAATGTTTAAAAATGATCAACTTGTAAATTGGATCGTGGAATACCTTTCTTATAGACAGCAATACGTAGATTTTAACAATACTTCGTCGTATAAGGCGACTGTAGACTCGGGGGTTCCGCAAGGATCAGTTCTGGGACCTCTTTTATTTTCGTTATTCATTAATGACATTGTGAATACTATTTCTGTTAAACTGAGATTGTATGCTGATGATTGTGTAGTTTATTACGAAGCAAATGATTCTAGTGATCAATATAGGTTAAACAAAGACTTAGATGTGATTGATAAATGGTGTAGCTCTTGGTAGATGTGCATACATTATGAGAAAAGTGTTTTTATGTCAGTAACTCACAAAAAGAAGCCCCTCCAGTTTAAATATAATATAGGAAACCACAGCCTAGTAGAGGTTTCAGAATATAAGTATCTAGGCATTTGGATAACCAACCGTCTCAGCTGGAATAAGCATATTGATTATGTTACTTCGAATACTCTTCGTAAACTCTTCTTTTTGAAAAGAACTCTAAAATACTCCACCTCCGACACGAGATTACTAGCTTATAAAACTATCATTCGGCCTATGTTAGAATACGGTAACGTCATATGGGACCCATTTACAAAATTAAATTTGACAAAACTAGAAAGAATTCAGAACAAAGCCACTAGGTTCATATTTAATTCATATGGGAGGACATCAGTACAAAATCTTGTCCAAAGAGCTGGCCTCCAGCCGATCACTGAAAGAAATCGGGTGTGCAGATTAAAATGTTTGTATCAGATTATTCATGGGTATTATAAAAATAATGTGCAAGATTATATAACTTTTTCACAGGGCTATTCTACGAGACAAAGACATAGTTTTTCCATAGTTCCATTCATGCCTCGTAATAATTGTTTTAAATATTCGTTTTTTCCACGGACCGTGGTGGAGTGGAACGAGCTTCCCCAAGAGACAATTGAGCAGGGATCTCTTGATTTGTTTGCCGCGCGTTTAGTATAAATTTTTTTCTGTCTGTTACTGTGTGGCGGAGGATGTGAGTGCCTGTACAGTTGACTTTGTGTATTGTGTTTCATTATGCTTGTACCCCACCTGCTATGATCTCCATGTGAGATTAGCAGTATTACTAAATAAATAAATAAATAATAAACCAGTTTGACTACCACACTGACCAGTTTGACCAGCTTAGTTACCAGCTTGACCAGTTAGATTTTCTTGTTGGTTTTTCCAATAAGGCGACGTCTACCCAGTATTCGTCGTTCAGAACCAATCAGATCCCGGCAATCTGGCCTCACCACTACCCGTGCAAAAAGAAGCAGACGAACATGCGCTCCGCATTGTGTTGGAACTTGGGTATACGCGCTGGCCGCTTTTCCTTTGAATCGCCTTACTTCGCTGTCGACGTCCCCTTAACCTTGTCGTTTTAGCTTTGATTGCCTCGTTTTTTTATCTATTCCAGTGTACTTTAATTGCTTATGAGTGCCTTTATTTCGTTCTGAGGGCTGCATGTTTTGCGTATATCTAGTGTCTTCTCCTCGTTTTTCGTCGTTTTCGACGCGGGCGTTGACGGACACAAACCGCGTCACACGCCGCTTCCGAGGTGAGTACTGCTTTTGCCACCCCACTCAATGGCGCTCTAAGCTTGCTCATTCAAGTTCATTCGACCCGCATACATTCCCAAAAAGAGTTTTCACACATCACTATAAATATTACCGGCCAAGCTAGAGCAAAGAAGTTGGCAATCGCGGCGCCAAGCCGACTGCGCTTCGGTTCGGCCGTTCACGATCGCTGTGTTTGTTGACAGTCTTTTTGAACGTCGGGCTCACGAAGTGCTGTTGGCTTGCTCAACATGAGGGACGCTGCTTTGTCGTCGCGAATCGTGTGCCCTTCGAATGACTGCGATGCCGTTCGAGCGTTCGCCGTACATTAGGCAGCGCTTGTAAACAACCGCCCGCCCAGCGAAGCAACCTCACGCCTGCGAGTGTCGGTGGTTAATCGTCGCGAGCGCACGGCGTGGTTTGTCGTCTCGTTTTCGCGGAAGCGCACGGATTTGAGAAGCTAGATCAAGCCTGACGGTCGTGCCAGCAGCTCCATCGCAGCTTCTCTTGCGTCTGTTGACTGTCTGCGAGCACCGGCGGTTGATCGTCGCCTCTTGTAAACGCGCATTGCGCAGCTTCATAATCGTCCTTGTCTGCGGTTGTCGGTTGGGAGGTTCCCTAGCAAGTATTCCGAAGTGTTGTTTCAGCCAGTCCTACTAGTAGTTCCTTCACAAATGTTTTCTTGGTATTCAAGATGTCAGCTGAAGAAACTATCATATTCCTTGGCTAACAGGAGCAACATGTCCGGTGGTACCGTTTGCTCTGTGCCAGGCTGTGCAAACAACTGTCACACGGCCAAGGGTGTGTCCATGCACAGCTTTCCGGAAGACAGTCAGCTGCGAAACGTTTGGGGAAAGAGGATCAACCGGAAAGGTATTTATCATATTTGGAATTCATTGTAACCCGCACTTTGTGGCTGGTGAAGAAGGTGAGTGATTCTGCGATCCATTGTGGCTCATATTTCACAAAGTTGATAAAAACATGTCGTTGAAATAATCATTCAGAAATAACTCACCACTCAAACAAAAAAAAAAGAAAAACACTTCGAAGAATCACACAGGTTGCTTGTGCGCTCCTCACTATCATCGTATCTCAGCTGTGTCAACACAGCTGAGATTGACTGCTTGGTTGATTAGTTGCACCATAGGAATGTCGCTTCAACCTGCTTACTCCCAGTCAAAGTTGCAGACCTTGCAGTGCTTTTATACGTTTTGGCGTGCATCAAGCTAGGGCTAGGTGCACATAAAATTATAGGCACATTTGATTGTTCTTAGTGACCGCTGCAGTCATTCTTAGCTTGGCAACTCAGTAGCACTTGTGTCTTATAGCCGATTCACACGTCAAACTGATTCGCGGACGGATTGATCACATGACGAGATGTCTGAGGTTCGTCCGTCTCCTAAGCGCATCCACACGTGGGAGACGACGAGCAGACGCGAGCGAAGACGGACCGAACCTCTTTGCCACCCCACGGTGCCGCGAGCCTCTAACAGAGCGCCGTGGCACCGTTGTAGAAGAAATAAATCGACGTTTGCTCCTGTGATCAAAAAAAAAAAAAAATACTATGTTGTTACATGCAGATCGAGACAGAGCACCGCGTGATAGGCTTCGCGCAAAGCACCACCAGCTTTACTAACCCAAGGCATGACAATGACACAGGCGTTCGTCCTGCTCGAGAAGGCTTCGGCGAAGAAGCGACGAAACTCTGGGCTTGCGGAGGGGCGTTTGCAGATGCCTTCGTGCACTCCGCGCTCGGTGCACAACACTCAAGTACACCACAGCCGCAAGGAAGTTCTTGTTCGGTGAAAGCCTGATTGGAGTGCAAGCATTATTGCTGTGTGCTAGACGAGTTTTGAGGGAAGCTTCTTGACACTGACCCGGAGGAGTGCCGGAAGCCTGCGTCGCGTCAGCCGGGCAAAGTTTCTGCAGTTTCTTTCACGGGCCCGTGGCACTGCATTATGCTGAATCGCGAGCTCCTTCTCTGATGTCGTTTTTCTGGTAGCACTCGTGGATACTGCAAGCGTTTAAACAGTGTGCACCGTCTCGCCTACATCCGCGGTGACGTGCTCGACCTGTTGAAACCTAAGCCTGGTTCAGACAGTTGCGTTTGACTGCGTTTGACTGCCGTTGCGGCAGCGAGAAACCAGGTACATCCCTGCGGCTTATATCGCGTGCCAAGATGATTCCTTGAATTGGATTCCACGCTTCATACGAAGCACAGATGTGCCGGTGACTCGCTTTCGGTTCTCGACGCAACACAGTCAAACGCGCTCAAACGCAAGTGTCTGAACCGGCCTTTATTGTTTCCGTCATTTTGGAGTACGCAAGGCAGTTACCTCGCTGCTCTGGTTTCGGTTATAAAAGCAAGGCAAACCACTCGTAGTTCCCGCCCTCAGTACACGTTGGACATCTTCCACACTTTGACACCGGATAACTGGATGAACGAGGATTTACATTTACTTCAGAGGTCACTCGCGCCGCTTCCTCACCGTCGAGTAGCAGGATCAGCTGGCGACAAGCCGCGGATGAAAGGCTTGACCATCAACAGCCCAAGTGCACTCGGTGCCGATGCGGGCGATGGGGGTTTCTGTCAACCGGTAGTCCAGCACAAACCGTGACCGTTCCAGCTCTTCGTCTTGACACGGTGTTGCAGAGAGCAGGGTATAATACAACAACACGGACCACCGAAGCGAACGCACTGTTATCATAAATCTTGGCTTGTGATTGTGCCTTTGTAGATCATCTTATTCGTTTTGCTGGAGACGCAAACGACGGGCATAACAAAATCATTTGCATATTCCGCATACCTCGCAAAAGCCTTTACCTAGTCCCCTTGCGAAAAGCGCCAAACACGGAGTCCGCACCGTCCTGACTTACCAGTCTTTCACCTGCTTTAGAGCAGTTTGTACCTGTTAGTAGGTATGTCTACTGAAACTGCAACTTGAAACTAGGGGCAGTGCCAGAGAGAAAAGAGACAAAGTCGGGAAACCTTGCTCGCTCTCCCAATTTCTCAACTCTCAAAGATTGTACCATAATAAATGCACCAACGCTTCTTCCCAAAGTAAAGAAAAAGCACTATGTTCACAACTTAAAAAAGGGTATCAGTTCATGCATCTGTGGGCAGGTAGGAAATCTTGCCCTAATTTATTCACACCGCATGATGAGCGCAACAAACTCACAGGAGTCACACGATATTTACAGGAAAATATCGGTGGTGACTTAAGTTTCCCTGAAATTCTGTATAACCGGTCGTTTGCAGGACCGAATCATCTACTCGAGCGGTGTGCGTCACTGTGCAAACACGTCGTTGTTCAAATGCAGTCCAACAACACGAAGCATAAAAACGGCAGATTTAGGACAAAAATCCGAAGCCCATTGTTCAATTAAAACGACATAATTTTGTTGAAAACGCCCGGAGCTTTTTACTCACGGTATGCGTCGGGAATGTTCCACATTTTGAAACGGAACGAAGGAAGATTTACTTTTAAAAACGCTCGCTGCGTCCTCCCGGACCAGCTTGACTGGATCAGCTGACGATGACGGGACTGAACCCGTTGAACCTCTACTCCACAAGAACCAATTTGAGGTCCGTGTTAATGTGGGTTTCTACCTTCAAGCACCGCACCACACACCACGAACGTTTCGGCTCTTTCTCGCATCGCCGTGTTGCCCCAAACAGAACGAGATCGCCGAAGTCAACGCAGCGCTGTCGTGAACCTTGGCTTGTGGTTGCGCACTCGTGGACCCTGTGACTCCCTTTGCTTTCAAAGCACACACGACGATTACGAATGATACTTTCCGTCTTCCGGGAACATCACAGGGGCACTTCTCCGGTCACGCTTCGCTCTGTGCTCGCAAACTGCGAAGCTCTATGCGAAGCTTCTCGCGTCCTGTCAAATCAAAACAATAGCGGCGCGATGCGTTGATGCCAGATTTTCTCCGGTCAAACAAAAACAACGAAAGCAAACCGGCTCTACCTTCCAGCGTACATCGGCGTTGCGCTTGCGCCGTGGCCAGATCGCTTGCAGTTGAAGGGTGAAGCCAAAACGAAACCAACTGCGATGTCACGTGTTCAAATCGAGGACACGCTTTTTATATCCACGTTAACTGTTTTAAAAGAATAATTAGACCCATAACTTTATTTGTGGTGTGTAAGAAACTATTATCAAGACCCCTAAACCAAATACAATCATGGGCGACATGAGGGAAGCCGCATTGCCATCGACCAGAAAATGGCAGCGAGCACGGTAAGCGCGGGTTTCGCCAACGTCCTGCGACATGGCGCAATTGCTTTTGGTGCATATCCGTCTCCGAGACATGTTTCTTTCCGCGGCATTTGCCTCAACGGTCCTTTCTAAGTGTGTCCCCAAGCATTCCGGTGCTTCGATAGCCTGCAATGCTGCGGTCGTCGCCGGGGGTGATGCGTGTTTTCGAGGTCGGCTACACGGTTGTGCATGTATGACCGAACCAAAACACGTTTTTTACAACCTCGCATGATTTGTGAACGAGTTATCCGTTACTCAACGTGTAAATGTAAGGTAATTTGTGTAAATAGCGTGTTTTTGACCCCAAATATTCACCATATACACGGGAGTGTCCAACAGTGTATACTATCAGTCCGCGCGACCGCGGACGAGGCGCGGATCGCAGGAATCGGTGACGTGACGGTCACAGGATGCACGGTCCGCGGACCAAATTCGTAATTTGGTCCGTCTTGGGAATCGGCTATTATGGCCGATTCACACGACAGACTGATGGGCGGACGGATTTATCAGGTGACGAAATGCCCGCCGTTCGTCCGTCTCTTAAGCGCATTCACACGAGGAAGACTACGAGCAGACGCGAGCGAGGACGGACCGAACCTGTTCGCCACGCCACATTGCCACGAAACTCCAACATCGTACCGTGCCACCGTTGTCCGAGAGAGAAATCGACGTTTGCTACCGCGATAAAGAATCGTATGCCGCTGTTACGTACAGATCGAAACAGAACACCGTGTTAGGCTTCGCGCGAAGTGCCACTAGCTTTACTAAACCAAGGCATGACATTGACACAGGCATGGTTCTGCTTGAGAAGGCTTCGGCGTAGAAGCAACGAAGTTATGGGCTCGCGGAGGGGCGTTTGCAGATGCTTCACGCACTCCACGCTCGTGCACAACACTTAAGTACATCACGGCCACAAGAAAGTTCTTGCTCGGTGAAAAGCTTAATGGACGTGCAAGGATTATCGCAGCGTGCTAGACGAGATTTTAACGGAAGCTTGTTCACAGGGACCCGGAGGAGTACCGGAACCTGCGTCACGCCAGCCGGACAAAGTGTCTGCAGTTTCTTTCACGCGTGGAACCAAGAATTGCATGACAAAATGAACCCGCGAATGCACAAAGCACAACGACGCGACATTTTCATTTTTATCGTCCGAAAACACGCAGAAAACAACAAAAAATAAGCATTACATCGTTGCCAGACTAAACGCTCTTCAAGCCTATCACCCGCCCGAAATCCGCGAGTGAAAAGGCGCTCGACTTTATCAATCTGATTAAACATCTAAAATATCCCCTCCCCCCCCGCCCCCCCCCCCCAAAAAAAAAAGTAAATAAATACATAATAAGGACAAGAAGCAAACAGGACAAGCGCTAACCTTCAACTAGTTTTACTCACAAAAAGCAAAGCATGTATAGACTGACGCGCGGGATTGACGTCACGGAGCTGCGGCGGCGCTGCGATCGCGCCGGAGCCGGGTGGTGTGGGCAAAAGGGCGCATGTTTTGCATGGGCGTCATAGCATTTCAGCATGCCGCAAAGCTGTGGAGCCGTTAATTGCACAGAAAGATACGGCAAAAGTAGCAGACTGAGTTTCCCCAAGTTCCCGGCTGACTCTGAAAGGCGCAGAAGGTTGATAATATCCGTGGATCGAAAATAATGGTCGCCTTGCGCGGGCGACCGTTTGTGCGGCAGGCACTTTCATGAAGGCAAATGTGGCTTCCATTTCAATCTCTGTCCTGAGGCTCGCTTATGTGCAGGGATACCGTCGTCTGATCGAGACCACCGGGATTTTGTTCCCACGGTGTTCGAGCACAAAGCACCGGCCAAGCGCTCGTCGGTGGCTCGCTACGCCCGAGCTATCAGGCGGAAAATGTTAGGCGACAGAACGGTAGTGTTGTATGCATTACCAAAACAAAAGTAACAAGATACGTTACTCGTTACTTGCAAATAAAAGGAACGAGTTACCGCTACCGATAAAAAGTAACGCACGTTACTTCTGCGTTACTTTTTTAATTATGATTTAACTTGTTTTACTGTTTTGACGGTACAGGTATGCAGAAGAGCCATATTTCAAGAAACATTATGTTCATGCAAAAACTAAACATAATTACTTTATCTCTTTTTACGGTTTCACCTAAATACTCACGAGAAAAAAAATCGAAGAAAAACGCTGAAAACTCAGAAATTCTCGTGGCTTGACGCCTTAAAACACGGAAACAAAATTGAAGTGTAATTCCTTTAAGACCTGGGAAGAAGAAGCAACGAGTAACGTAACTACGTTACCCGTTACTTGAAATAGTAACGTAAATACGTTACCCGTCACTGTTTTGAAAAGGTAACGAGTACGTTGCTACACACTAAAAATTTCAACGCCCATGTTCGTGTTAAAAGTGTGTTTTTCCGAACTCACACCCTTCCTACACCATTTTTACATGATTTTTGAATATTCAAGCGTGTACGGAAAGGCCTACACCCTTCGTACATCCTTTTTACACCCTGCGGCTACCGAAATCGTGTTAAGAGGGTGTTGCGGTGGTACACCCATGATTTTGGAGTCGTCAAACTCGGAAACCACCGAATTGCAGACGTACGCTCCGACAGCAGAACAAGCAGAAGTCAAGAGGCAGTCCGCTCAATTTAGCGGATTTCGTGAAGTTCAAGTAAGCACAATGGGCAAGTGACATCCATGCCAAGCCAACGCTCAAGTTGTTTTCAAGCCAGATGAATGCGTGCGTTGTTTACTAGCTCCTTGGGTGTTTACGTGCAAGCGACCACGAAAATAGCATCGGGTACTCACGCACCTCTGCTCAACGGTGAGACCACATCGGTTTTATTATGATACTATCCGTCTCATCCTGAGATGTACTAAAGCGAAGGCTAGATGTGCGAGACGGTACAGGCTCGCAGCTTTACTGTGAGCCTGTACCGTAACGTGGTTGTCCTGTGCTTGTCCTTCGCGTTTTATTCTTTCGATTTTAAGTATTCATTTTCAACTCGCTCGTTTTTGCAAGTACTAGTAGATAGGTTCGTGCAGTGCGACCATCTAGCGATGCTATGAGCTCGTGCTCGATCCTTGGCTTTAGTGCATGTTAAAGGGGGGGGGGGGGGGGGCGGGGGGCGTGCAGTCATCGGGGGGTATCACACACGATGATGCCAAGTCTGTTCACGGCGGGCTCTCGTGCTGTTTTGATTGGAGGAGAAGGGGCGTGTGAAAAATTGGCAAATGGTACATGGTTAATACATGCTGGAAAAGTTAAGAACGTTCAAGTGCAATAGCCCGAGACGTTTTAGTTGAGCAATTGGAGAATCATTTTAAGACATCTTTAGAGGTTCAGCCTTTTTTTATTTATTTATTCACATACCTACATTTCGCCCAGAGGGCATTACAGTAGGGAGGTAAACAACACAATTTCACACACAAAATGTACCCAAAAAGAAAAAAAAGAAAAATCTGGAAAATAAGTAACATACAAAATATAAGAGTGCCTTCAATAATGTAACAATGGGCGACAGACAATCTAAGACGTATGCCACCTGCATAAACTCACGAATGAAAAAAAGACAAGTATTCATTAGACAGACATGCTCTTTATAAAGAATACCGTACAAATTTTAGGCCTGAAGGTGATTTCGTAAAGCTACAAGGAATTTGTCATCACTTGCAACTTGGATGATATCCCGGGGAAGCTGGTTCCAGGTTTGTATAGTGCGGGGAAAAAATGAATTCATGAAAGCATTTGTACGGGCAGGCATTTCTCTTATCTTTAGTGTGTGGTCAAGACGTCGCGAGACGTATGTAGGCGGCATCAAATACAGATCTTTGTTCAATGGCGTTTGGTTGAAGTATACGTCTCTCAAAAAAGAAATACGAAAAAATGCGCGACGCGATGCAAGCGTAGGCCAGCCAAGGGAATCTTTTATTCGCGTAATGCTGCTCGGAAATACGTAACTGTTCTTAACAAAACGAGCAGCGCGGTTCTGTATGGCTTCGAGACTGCCTATCAGATTTTGCGTGAAGGGGTCCCATACCGTACTACCATATTCGAGAATAGGACGGACATTTGTCCTGTATAAAAGTTCTTTCACATCTTGGGGGGCCTGCTTAAAATTTCTCCTAATGAAGTAAAGGGTACGAGCTGCCTTCGTTGTTATAAATTCTACATGTTGGTTCCATGTTAGGTCGGAAGAAAATACGACTCCTAAATATTTAGCGTGGGTTACCTGGGGAATAGTTTCGTTATTAAGACTGTATTGCGTTTGGAACGGTTTGCGTTTCCGGGAAAATTGAATGTGGTTGCATTTAGATACGTTTAGGGACATGAGCCACTGGCTGCACCAAAAACAAATTTTTTCTAGGTCAGTTTGTAACGCCAGCCTATCAGAGTCATCTCGTATCTCCCTGCACAGAACACAATCATCTGCGTAAAGCCTTATACTTGAAGAGATGCTCACACCAATATCATTTATGTAAATCATAAATAAAAGCGGTCCAAGGACCGACCCCTGCGGTACACCAGATGACACAGAAACATTTGTTGATGAAACACCGTTAACTACAACCTTCTGAGACCGGCCGGTTAGATAATTTTGAAGCCAGCAAAGAATATTGTTAGGTAAACCAAGAAAAGATAGCTTGTACAAGAGAAGATTGTGAGAAACTTTGTCAAAAGCCTTCTGAAAATCTAGCAGTACACAGTCTGTTTGTACACCATTATCGAAAGATTTAAGTATATCGTGTGAAAATTCAATGAGTTGAGTGGAACATGATCGGCCAGACCTAAATCCGTGCTGATAGTCGACAAAGAAATGGTTGTTTTGGAGGTGGTTAATGATGGCTGTGTATATTATGTGTTCGAGTGTCTTGCAACAAACACTAGTTAGCGATATAGGTCGATAATTTTCGACTAAATCTCGACTTCCGTTCTTGTGTATAGGTACCACATTTCCAATTTTCCAATCCTCTGGTAGTGTGGAACTTGAAACGGATATGTTATACAGTAGTGTTAAATATTTGGATATCACAGGAGCGCAGGATTTAAGAATAAGATTCGGAATTCCATCAGGCCCTGGCGCTGAGTTTGGTTTAATGCTTTGAAGAAGCTTTAGTACTCCGTAACCATCAACGATAATTTCGGGCATAGGTTCAAATATTTGGGAAGTGCAAGTCGGAAGTTGCCTAGATTGTGATTTTGAAAAGACTGATTCAAAATATTCGTTAAAGAATTTTGCCTTATCAACATCATCAATGATAGAGTTGTTATTACAAGTGAGTGACGGTATGCCTGTGTCATCTTTGCGGTTGGACTTCACCAATTTCCAGAATTCTTTGGGGTTATCTTTAATTTTAGAGCCCAATGAAAGAAAGAACATACTTTTTGCAGATTTGATTTTACGTTTTATTAAGTCACTTATTTTCTCAAGGCTGACAAATAAATCTGGCTCTGGGTGGGCTCTATGCTTCTTGAACATTCGTTTCCTCTATTGATGAGTGTTTTTATTTCTCGTGTAAACCACGGCTTATTTGACCTTTGTTTTACCGAAAGTATCTTAAACGGTATATATAGATCTATGAGGGTAAATATTTTTTCTTTGAACTTTAACCACAAATATGTGATGTCTGGTGCAGCACTGTAAGATTCAAACAAAGGAAAATAATTTTCTAACTCCATAGCAATTGCATCGTAATCGCCCCTCTCATAAAGGTAAACCTTACGAGGCCGAATGGCAGGTAAAGGCGGGCGATCACATAAGACCTTTGCAGTTATTGCCACATGATCACTAATACCGGGGATTGCAGTGACAGATTGAATCAGGGATGGAGAGTTCGAAAAAAGTAAATCAAGAGTGTTGGCATTAGCGCTGGAGCACCGAGTAGGGATATCAACAAATTGAAAAAGGCCATGGCAGGCGATAAGGTCTCCAAACGCGGTAGTCAAAGATGCTTTGGAGGAGAATACAGGCACTTTGTTTATCCAGCGAACATCAGGCATATTAAAATCTCCCCCAATCAAAAAATAATCTGTCGTGACTTTTTGTAGCTGATCGGATAATGAAAGAAAAGGCTGAATACTGTTACCACCGGGTGCACGATAAAACGCTGCCATCGTAATGTGTTCCCCATTCTGAAGCACAAGCTTGCACCATACTGATTCAGAGCTGGTATCGCTAATATTCATCGGGAAACTCGGTATGGTTTTTTTTACCAAAATAAATACTCCTCCGCCGTGTGAATTTCTGTCTTTACGATAAGCTTCATATTCAAAAGGGAATATTTCAGAGTTAGTGATCGATTCATCAAGCCATGACTCACAGCCGAGAACTATATCCGTGTTTAGAGAGGATAATAGGCTCGCTAGTTCATCAGTTTTATTTTTAACACTGCGACAGTTAACAAGCAGAATATCAATATTTGGTGCACGTGCACTGGCAGAAGACACGGAATGCCCAGTGGCAAAGTGACGGCCCAAGCGTTGCGCGCCAGCTACTTTTTTGACTGCACAACAGTTTCGGAGATAGCGTCGTAAAGATAACAGCGCCCATCGATAAACAGCTTGTCATGTCTAAGCCTGAATTTCGAAGGTTGCGCTTTACCATATTCGAGCAGCTTTTTTCGCGCAATACGTAGTGGGCGTGAAAAATCTTCGCGCACAGAAAATCCGGTATCTTTCAGTTTAATGCCAGAAGTCAGCACAGATTCCCTATCTTTAAACCTGACAAACCGCACCATGATGGGCCGAGTTTTGTTTTCGACGAAAGAGCCAAGGTCTATGGGCACGGTCAATATTATCTGGATCAAGAACGACCCCAAGTTTATCGCTGCAAAACAAAACAACCGCTTCCTCGGACTCCTTCCATGTCTCAGATTTACTATCGGGCAAACCAAGAAATAAGAGATTATTTCTACGCTGCCTGTTCTCTGCATCATCAGTGCATGCCCTCAGATTGGCTATTTCAGCTGATTGCGTTTCAAGAGCTATTTCCGAACCAACAGCACCATGACCGGGAGTGTCCTGCCTCTGCTCCCTCCACACCAGTATCGAAGGCTGCCAGGATATTGGTTCAGGCTAAGCCCTCTGTCTTTCAATCAGTGAACACTCGGGCCGTTCCACCTGACCTTGTTATTTCAAAACAGATGTGTTCGAAAATGAAATGCACATTTTCTTTACATGGCCAACACATTAAAAGTGTTATCAAATAATACCTGCCATATTCATATTCTATGCTTACAGACCGAGGTCGCCCTGCCTGTGGAGGGTGAAGATGCGAGCAGCCTCAAAGCCCACCAACAGTGGCTGTGTGCTGAGAGCGAAAGCTGGTGCCTGACGAAGGCGGCAGATTGACCTTCGAATGGATGAAACTGCACAGGATGCTTATACCTACCTGATGGATGCTAGGAGGGTATGCATTCCGTATTTCTCACTGATCTCTGCGACAATTGCTCTATCGCGCTTCCCCGCTCCGCGATTGCTGCTACCAGACGGCCATCTTGGGACACGGAAAATCAACCTTTTGGAGCGTTGCGGAGGTTAGGCGACAGCGTGCTGAAGACACGTTTTCTGCTTTTTTGTTGTCATTGGCCGTGTTAAGTCCCCGCTCCTTTACTGCTACTCCGACACTCAAGTTTCATACTCCGAGCGCAGCAACTAAATGGCGCACGGCATACAGGGGCGCGACACACCGAAACCACCGAAACTATTAACGAGCACGAGCCCCACGAGCTCCTTCCAACCACATGGTTATGACGAACCTGGCATCTCGTGGATATGGGTAGCAGAAGCCAAAATTATTTCGGAGATAAATTAATTAAGGCCAGTGTAGAGCGGCAGGGTATAAAGTAAAAGAGACGGCGACGTTATGAAGTTTCTACGAACGTTTAAATATTTCTGAAAGGTTTGAAGACTCGCTTCAAGGACATATAGGGAAAGTACCTTGGCCAATCTATTTATTGATGCATGCATGCTGTTCCTACTTAAATTAAAGACAATGTTCTTGAACCTGCTTGTCGACGCACAAAACCCTCAAACTTGTCAAATATTTTGTGGTTCCGTATTGCAGCGAGACTGAATAGACCTGTTGCAAAATGTACAGCGCCACGACGGCAGGGAATTTTGGGAACCCTCGGTACAGATCATGCGCTTTCTCATTGCGCCTCCACGACTTTGCGCGCGTCCCGGCAGCTACAGCCAGCAGCCGTTGCAGCCATCCGCCATCCCGCCCATCCGCAGAGTCGTACGTCGTTGGCGGCGTACCGTATCTGTGGCAGCGTAAAGGCATCGCGACAGGTGAACTTATTTGAATACGTTATTCGTCGTAACTTACCTTCACGTATTGAAGTGTCACCGAATCCACTTATTTTACACCGCAACCGTGGCAGGTTTCGACCAGGCTCGACAAAGCGTTGGTACAGCAGACGACAGAGCCGGTACCTAGGAGAGGGATGAGAAAGAGGCAACTGTCGGCTCGTCGCTCGTCCGACTCAGCTGCTCAAAAGTTGTTGCCGTGGTAATCTGCGCCTGCTCTCGTATGTCACGTGGTCACGTGTTAGCGGGAGGAGGGTCGTACCGAGGACTCCCATTATTCGTCGCGCGGCACGCGCGGGCTTTTGGGATTTTCGCAAAGGGTCTATTGGATGGAGGCCGTCAATGTGCTACGCCAATATCTGAACACAGTTGTTCAATAGATAGCACGTCAATTCGTTTCAGGCGAGATGCATGAACATGATGTTTCGGCTTCCCAATCGAAGTATCTTGATTTGCTGGGCTAAGCATTCTAGAAAGGGCAGCGGTCCGATTGTCTTCTCATCTCAAAAACTTTTCTGTCGCTGTGCTGTCGGCACACTACTGTTCGATAGATGAATTCGTTTTCAGGCGAGATGCATGAACAAACAAACTGATGCTTCGGCTTTCCAATCTAAGTATCTTTATTCGCTGCAGCTGGACTAAGCATTTTAAAAAGGGCAGCGGTCCCACTGTCTTCTTGACAACGTTTCTGTCGCCGAGCTATCAGCACGTTTGTTCGATAGATCAATTCGTTTTCAGGCAAGACGCATGAAGAAACTATTTCCTGACCGCTAACTGATGTTTCAGTTTTCCAATCGAAGTGTTTTATTCGCTGGGCTACGCATTATAAAAGGGGCAGTGGTCCGAATGTGTCCTCATCTCGACAGCTTTTCTGTCGCCGTGCTATCGGCACGCTACCATTTAATGGATCAATTCGTTTTCAGGCGAGATGCACGTACAAACTTTTTCCGGAATGCTAATTGCTGTCGTGGCTTTCAAATCAAATTGTTTTTACCTGCTGGATTAAGCACTAGTCAACTAAAAAGGAGCAACGGTTCAGCTGCGCCTTTCGTTTTGACTGTCTCAACAATAGTACAGCCATCTTGTTTGTGGACGTGGCATCACGGAGCGCGAAGAAGTCACTTGTGCTCCGAGAAATACTCGGTGCACGAAGAGCGCGCTTGAGTGTAAGTCTCTGGCGGCGCTCCTGTCCGTTTAGTGAAATGAGTGCCAAACTCTCGAACTCTGGAGCACGGACTTAACGCACCCATTCGCTGAAGACTTTCTTTAAAACCCTGTGTAAACAATGAAAATTGCCTTTGAAAACACATAATTTTTTTTTGCAAAAGCGCAGCACAGCAGGAAAAAGGCACAACTCCACGAACTCAATTGAGTTCGTGGAGTTGTGCCTTTTTCCTGCGGTGCTGCGCTTTTGCGGTGCTGCAAGACCGGCGAGACTTAAGTCTCGCCGGTCTTGCGGCGTGATCAAAGCTTCCTTGGCATGCCAAACTGCTGCGTCTCTGTGTCTTCGCACGCTTGCATACTTATCAAGAATCGATGCGGTGGCAAAGCTTTGAAGGTATGTCGCATGTAGACGTCTTCTCGATCACCCAGCTGCTCCAGCGAGTTGCTGTCAATAGGAAACGCAATCGGGGGTTACTATTATGCACGATTAACCATGGCTATGCTCCAAATCTACTCGAACGGATCACGTGACAGCACAAATAGAGCAATGCTGTGGAGGAAGGTAGGTTTTCGAAGGCAAAAGTATGAAGCGGCGAGATCGAACGTTTTCCAAACTCGGCCCGTCCATGTGGTTGTGTGCAATCTGTCGCCGTCGCCATAGCTTCCTACCCCTCCTTTGTCGCCACTGGATCATGCTCGTTTCTGGACCGCAAGTGCCGCAAGTTACAAATACAGTCGTAAGAGAAAAGTAAAATGCTGCTTCAGAGGCACACACATCTTCATTCACGTTGCACTCACGAAACCAATCCACACGGCGTTGATTCTTGATAGGTATTCAAGCGTGCGAAGGCAGAGACGCAGCACTTTGGCATGCGATGGAAGCTTTAATCATGCCGCGAGACTGGCGAAACTTGCGTTCGACGAGTTGCTCCTTTCTCTTGCGGTGCTGCGCTTTCGTAAAAATTTCCATTTGTTCTCAAGGGCAATTCTCACCGTTCGGGGTTTTAACAAATTTCTTCGGCGAATGACAACAAACGAGCAGAAAAACATGTCTTTAGCTCGCTGCCACCCAGCCTCCGCAACGCTCCAAAAGGTTGACTGATATTCTGTGCCCCAAGGTGGCCGTCCGGTGGCCGCACTTGCGCTGCAGTGACCAAGCGGAGACGCGCGATCCTGCAAATTGTCATAGAGATCAATGGTATTGTTTGCATGGCGTACTATTAGCCCCGAGAGCGAACACGAGCGTCGCTGCGGTCGCCACGTCTTGATTGGGTGAAGTGTACCGCAACATCTGGCGAAGGACTCCGCTTCGCGTTCTGGCATCCGGCTCGCTTCCCTGCTCCCGTTTCCTCACGATCGTAGGTTTGTGATCATGCTGACCTACTGTTAAGTGCTGCAATGCAATTCCCAAAAAGGAGCCGGTATCATATTTTACCACCCGAAGACGTCGAGTTTAAAGAAAGCATGGACAGTCAGACTAAGGATGGGAAAGGCATTGTCAACATCGGCCGTTGTGTGCTGTAAGCACGTTGAGAAGCGGGGCTTCGTTTGCCTACTGCAAGACGCTGGTGGAGACTAATACCGACGGGATTATCGTACCTTTTTCTAAACGTTTGTCACGTTTACCTTCATAAGTCGGTTATAAGTATCGAAAGCTATCGGTGGAGGCAATTTTGTCGATGAACCTCCCCGCCCACTCCACAGTCCACACGATATAAGGCAATTGTGCAAGGGGTTGTGGAAGCGGCGGTGTAAGTGTTTCAGACACTGAAATTTTGTTCTTTGCATGTTCATGAGTTAGGAGAACATCACACCCCGCTTTGCGGGCATGCAAATGGCATTTAAGTCAAAGGAATTTGGGCGGTCTCACTTGTGATTCTCTCTCCGTGGCCCAGAATATATCTAACACATTGCTCGAGCAGAGCGCAGCTTTTTTCCTGAGACGTTTTTGTTTAGAAAGAAAGATGAAAAAACCTTAATTTATTCAAATCATCAGCAGCGTTGATTGTGTGAGATGTAAATATATTGCGATGTTCCTGCAAGTGTGGTGCGGTGACAGACCATACCTCAATACGGCCGCATATAATTCACATTTCCCACGAAAAACGCGCACAAAAAAAAAAAAGAAAACAGAAACTAGTATGCCGACAGTCAACGCCATCTCAGCCTCCGCAACGCGAGCAGGGCGAGTGAGGAGAAAAATTTTGTCCTCAGCGTGACGTCACCCTGGCTCGCCGTAAGGGGTCGGCACCCAAACTTCTCAATGCTAGTACTCTCGCCATACAATGCACCTAGTATTTGTTTGGCCCCTGGCCATGAACTCATTCTCAGTTCGCCATTTCATCTCCCCGGGAGCCCGATATTGGTCATCGAGATCTCAGCCAGCTTGCACTGAGGAAGCTAAATTACTGCTAGCAGACGCATCGTCTGCTAACATGAGGGAATAATAATGAGTTTGTTTGCCACTGGGTATCATTCTCTGACAGAAACAAAACGAGGAACAGACTGGCAAGTCATTTGTGGACAGAGCCAAAAAGGGACAATAGACTTGCTACAAATTGTGTGCCGCGCAGAGCGAGATCGAAAACTAATTGATATATGGAACATTAGCAATTTTACGGATGGAAATTGTCGTCCTGTGCTTCGTTTGGCTATGCTGATTTGTTTTCTGGCCGTGTGTAACTTGACACCCACTGGTGCTAAAACGAGAGCTTGGGACAAGCACCCACCTTGCCGCGATATCGATCTCACTATCCAAAAGAAAGTGACAGGTTCTCACCAAAAAATTGCTTCGTCGACAGCGAAAAGAATTCTCATTGGTCGAGAGCGCTTGTCTGTGGCATCGTGTCCAATCACAGTGCGGACCTAGTGAGATCTTGATTGCGATTTCAACGATGACCAAAATCAGGCCCCAAGAACATTTTATTCTTTCTCTTTTGGCACTAGTTCTCTGTGTCTGTGAAGGTGCCTATGTATTGTCAAATATATATACTATATTTAAAATAGAAAGATGAAGTTAATTTTTGAAATTATTTATCGTGGGCTGGAATTAGGAGAAGTGTTCTTGGAAATTTGGTTCTGTCATGTTTCACTTCTGTGAGATTCATGCAAGTATGTATGCATGCTCTACTTTCAGTTCCGAAAAGACTAAAAGCGCCAGACAAAAATCGAGCCAATGAAGGCAATGTCGGAAGGAGTGGCATCCATCGTCCGTCTTGCCACCAGGAAGGTTTTGCGATGCAACAAGGAGCTGCTGGAGCACATCACCGTGATCTCAGTGGAAGCTGCCAACTGCAAGCTCATGAAGCGTAAGCTCCAAGTATTGGATTTAATTGCTGATTGCCTTTTCCATTGACAAGAAGCTCCCAACATTTTCTAAGAACTCCAGTAGGGCTTTGTTGTGCATTTTTATACTCGCAACTCATTCACTTTGCCAATTTCGTTTTTCTAGCCTTGCTCAGCTGGCAAGCTGAGCAGTGAGTCTGAAACTGTACCATTGTTTCCGGCCAGACTGTCCATTATTATTTATTGCTTTTCCCTTCTATTGTGATACGTCTGCACTGTAGTCATGACAGGTGCTTGAATGGTAGCTCCTACTTTCTACACGTGGGTCCTAAGAAACATTTTGTAAGTGATGAGGTGCCCACAATCATGGGCGTCAGCAAAGTGGCGCAAGGGGGAGGGATCATTCTGGGGGGTGTAGCTTTCAGCCCTATAACTTTGAAACAAATGAGGTTCCTTCTTTTCCTGAAAAACATACTGCAGATGCCCATGCCCGCAATCTAGACCAGCGGTTCTGGAATGAGGGTTTGCGGAACCTGTCCGTAAAGGCAGTTTACGAGTCCGCAAAACTCTGCTGGGCAATGAATTGTTTTTTTTTTATGATTTGGGGCATTGAGTTGAGCCCTGTCCGGCCATGATGCATCCACAGCTCCGGGAGCAAAAGGAATCTACAGAAGAGTACCTCTTTTCACTCTTACCCCCATTTTATTCTTGGTAAACACGTTTGCATTCCACCGCCCCCCCCCCCCTTTCCCCTTTTTTTACGCTGCCTTCCGCCAGTCCAAAAGGGTTTGCTTGCCACGATTGGCGGTTTCCTTCTTTTCTCTATAGCATCTCTTCAGCTAAAGTGGAAAGAGTGTAGGCGGAGCTTCTTCCCCTCACCGCACCGTCTTAACCTGCAACATACTATACTCTCGGGAACAAGATAATAGCCTTGTATCTTTTCTGCCGCCACAAATGCTGTGCAGGGAGTAGCTTAGCATGTTTCTGGCAGAGGCTTTTTCCGCCACCGCACGCCACGCTATGAAGTGGAGCGCCACGGTGTGTGCATGCCACAAGTCGCATAAAGCAGGGCACTTTCAAGCTGCGGGGATGCAATGACGATAGAAAAGACACCGGCGGAGCGGAAAATACAGAGCATGTTATTAACAGCACTGGTTAATTCCCAATAAATCACAATCTGAATCATTACTGTAAAACCGTTTATTTTCGCAAATTGGTCACAGAGGACATAATCGCGGCCACTAAATTTTGCGAATTCCAGACGCCTGCATTGAAACTCTTAAAGAGACCATGAAGGCAATTTCAAAATTTTATTTGACAAATGAAAGGGGCGTCGGGCACGTCTATGACACTGTTTACCAAGTTCCAGCCTGAGCAAAAGTTTGGGTGTCGCACCAATTAATTAAACAGTTGTGGTAATATTCGCGCCGGGAACGATGCCCCAGACCCCCACAAGACGGCGGCAGAAAGGTGAACGTCCTCGTCAGGCGATTGGTTCAAACGGTTGAAACGAATGATGCGCCCTTGATTTCGAATTTGGTGGTGAGATGTCATAAAAAAAACTAATTTGAATGTTGGATAATTTTCTAAAGTTGTAGTTTGGAAATAATAGGTTTCATAGCATGTATAATGAAGGTTTCATAGCGTGTGTAGGAATAGGTTTCACAGCGTGTGTAGCGTGTAGGATGACAAGGAAGAAGACTTGTGGAAGTAAATGACAGCTGTATGCTGTGCTGATTTTGAGACGGTGGTGTGTATGTCCCTCTTTGTTTCCTTGTCTCAAGGAAACAACATTTTTACAGCAAATTTTGGACCCTGTTAGTGCACACCTTTCTGGTCGAAAACTGACTTCGAGACCCAGTAGGTTTCAGAGTCGGTTTCAAATAAGAAAACCAACGCCAAAGTCAACTTTGAAACCTGGGATGTTTCGAAGTGACTTTTGGCGTTAGTTCCCGAAAGGAGACGTCATCGGTTTGGTGGTCGGGAGCTAAAAGCATTTCATGCTTAAAATCATACTCATCAGTGCGGCCTTTATTGTTCTCTGACTGCATCAATTCTGCTTTTATATGCAGGAGGGAACCATCCCGACGACACACTGCGTTGCCTT
This sequence comes from Ixodes persulcatus, assembly GCA_013358835.2. Taxonomy (NCBI): domain Eukaryota; kingdom Metazoa; phylum Arthropoda; class Arachnida; order Ixodida; family Ixodidae; genus Ixodes; species Ixodes persulcatus. The sequence continues at coordinate 251,383 of JABSTQ010010497.1, forward strand.
CTCAGGGTACGATGTGGAGGCAACGAAGAGCATGAAGATACTCGTTGATACAGTTTGGCTTTTCGAAGTGCAAGATGCGGAGGATGACTTGATTGTGGTTATGGCGGCCTACTGGCTTTTCGGCTTCGCCCATGACCAGAAGACATACAATACAAGCTGCCTTCTTCAGAGGCTTTGTCTTATTCTAACCTACTCCCAGCTATGGCCAGTTGCAGTCAAGGTGATTAATAGAATCAAGAAAACACCAGTAGCCTGATTTCTGATCACATAGTGCGATCGCCAAAGTCTGGTGAAACTCCTGCCAGGATTGTTTCGATTTTCAAAACCACTAAAGGCTTTGTTTGTTTTTCTTGAGATGGCAGCTGCAAGTTGTGTGGCTCACATACCTTAGTAGGCTTCAATTCATGGCCAGCTTTATTCATTTATATTCATCACATTTCTTTAGTCCTATGTGTTGTTTCCTAGTCATCAAACTATTAGGCACTTGTATGGAGTAGTTACATTTTGTTTTTGCGTTTTTATCAAAATGGTTTGTGTCACCAAGTTTGGAATTCAGTACCCTTACTACGAAATGTCAAATTAATCTTATGTTGAGATACTTTCCTAAAAGTGGAGATGACCGGCATTAAATGTTGTGTTTCTTTACCGCTTTGGTTCATTTTGTTAATAGCCTGCTCATTTTTCATAGGGCAGTACAGTGCTATATAGAAAATTTCCTCTATGGCTATTATTTAAAACTTGTTTTAAAATTAGTTGTTTAAATTTAAGGCTTCCTTTTTTTAGAGGAAAAAGTCAGATATAAAATTGTGCGACGCATCTCGAAAATAACGATATAGCAAATAACCAACTGTTGACTTTACATTTGTTTTCGTTAGTGCCTCTATATCCCACCCCATGCTTGAATTTACACTAACCTTTTGTGCTCTTTCGAAATTTGAGAAGTGGGCAGTTAAGGTTTCGGTAACATTTGTCAGAATAAACGTATAGAGGGTCAACAGAAGAAAAAAAAATGAGATTCCGATTTTAATTGATTTGATGGACGTGTATGGTCTGTTAGCCCCGTCCCAGCACAAGCTTTTCAGCCTGGATAAAGTGAGCATGCACGAGCACGTACTAAGCAGTACCGAAGGTAATGAGCGTGCAGTGCTGTTGTTGTGTTGCAAAAGACTATTGCTCCCCTCAGAGTATATCGCATTTTCAAAACTTCAAAAATGCTCTTTTTTAAAAAAATATAAACACCAGGCATTGTTGTGGTATATTCGCAACATTGTGGCTTTCTTGAAGAATGCGGCATTCTGAAGGTGTTGCCGAAGGCTTGCCAGGGTGACAGCGCGGTTGAAGGCGACAAGTGCGAGCTGGTACACGCTCTATCGCAAGCTCTTGTTCTGCGAAAGCACTTCGCAAAGTCGCTCTCGCGTGCCTGTAGCCTTTGCTGCCCTACGGTGGTAATGGTAGGCAACTCCGGCTGACACAAGAAATCAGACATGTACGTAACGCGTTACAAGTAACGAGTTACTTCTACCTAGTTGCTATTTTCGGTAACGAGTAAGGTATTTAGTTACTTTTCTAGAAAAGGAACGAGTAACGTATTTAGTTACTTTTAAGGCCAAGTAACGCGTAACGATATCTCGTTACTTTTGATAAGTAACATGTACAACACCGCTTAAACGGCTTTGTTTTTATTCTAACCTAAGTATGCATCTACTGCGAGAATGGTAGGTGGGCACCCCGAAAAACAACTAAACAGTATGACAGCACAGCAACGTATATCGCTGAACACGTCAGTCGATCAGTTCGACTGACGTGTCCAGCGATAAACGTTGCTGTCCTGGACTCTACGGCTCGGAATGTCCTTCACCCAGCGAACACAATAAGATTCGTTGGTTGAACCTTCTAGAACCGGGTACGAACCGAATGTAAACCCAGATGTTGCGAACACGGGAAGGCACGCAACTTCACCAGCTCTTCCTGAAGTACAACACTGCCGTTTTTTCGAGCGCGTCGGTAGAACGACTCATCATCGTCGCCGGAGATGTATTTTCAAGGAAGCGGGGAAACATTACTGATGAAAACGTCGAGAGGCAGCTACTGCTTAAGTGCAACGACTGCTAAAAAGAAAACAATAAACTATGAAACAAAAATAGTTGTGTATTTGATCGTCAAAGTAACGTGTAAAGTAACTCGTTACTTTTGAGGTACTTCACGCGTTCCTTTTGAAAATCGGTAACGAGTAACGTATTTAGTTACCTTTTGAGCGAGTAGTGAGTAACGGTATTTAGTTACTTTTTTTGGGTAACGTGTACATGTCTGCAAAAAATCATCCCATCACTGCCACACTCCGTTTCCCTTTAAAGGGATGGTGAACCGAAATTTGGATTTCAGAAAACGATGCAGGAGCTGTAGGTGGGACGCTACAATCCCTACAACACTACTTGTAAGGCGATATCTGGAATGGACGGCCGTATTTTTGGAAAAAGAGGTTGAGATTGAACGAGGCCGACGAGGCCTGTGACGTCAAGATATCTCGTTTCATCCTCTCTCCGCTTCGCCCCCTCAAGGTGGCGAGGCGGAGGAGATGCGAGGCCGTTCCCTCCGCTTCTCGGAGAAACAAGACGTAAACATATCTGTCAAATTCGCCTCCTTTTTTTGAAAAATAGGGTCATCCGTTCGAGATATTGCTGTATATAGTGATGTTTTGGCGTTTGTAGTATCCCATTGCACGCTTTTGCCGCCATGTTTTGTGTAATCCAGATTTCGTTTCAGCATTCCTTTAAGTGCAAGTGAAACCGAAATGCCAAGTAAGAGCACATTGTTCTGAACGGCACTTGCACTGCACAAGCGCACATGCTTAGCAACATTCAAAGCATGGAGCTTGCTCTTAAAGCCTCTGCATCGGGCTTCCTGTTGCAGCTCGTGGTACCGAAGCAAGGTTTTGGGCAGACATTTTTCATAAGTAGAAACTTCGCCTGCACGACACTGCTCCGACCGGTACTTGGAGTGCTTAATTGCGATACTTTAGATAAAACAGAAGGGCATTGAGCAGTGCAAACTTCGATTTTCGTCAGTTAAGAAGTGTTCAGTTGTAGTAATTGTTTTGCTTTACATACAAAAAAGCTGGAGTATGCTTAAATGCTGGGCTAGCCACAAATTGCTACTAGGCGTCTTATGCTACACGACGGGACCAAGCGGAATCAAGGGACCGGGAGCCATCCAGCGACCTGGATGCAGGGATGGGTTCATGTTCCTCGGGATTGGTGCCACCTGGATCTTGTACCAAAAGCCCAGCAGCAGCTGGATAGTCTCGCATTGCGATGCAGGAATGGGGATGCCGAGCGAGCTCAGGACGTGCCGCCCACTCAGTGTGATGGCCAGGTGCTCCCGCTGACTGGCTAGCTGCGTGTTGATGAGTTCCTGGAAGGTGTTTACACCGAGCCGCCGGAGCTTGCCATTCGCCGCGTACGGCGGCACCCCCAGTGCCAGCTAGTACACCTTGCGAATAACCACGTCCATCTTGCCCTTACCTCTCGACAGCAGGCTGAGATACAAAGTTGCGTAGGTGACGCGGCTCACAACGAGTGCTTGGGTTAGCCTGATCAGGTCCGACTCGTGTCTGTCCGTGTCTGCGACTCGTTATCCTGCTCATCATGCGCATGACTTGCGTGGTTGTCTCGACGAATCGGTCAACCGTGTATTTGGCTCCGCCGTCCCGCTGGAGGTGAAGGTCCAGGATCCGAACCCGCTTCACCACCGGCACGGGGGTACCATCCTTGAACGTGAGGCGGATGTCCGCCTCCTTGCTCTTCGGGAATTGGCTTGCCCGCGTGGACGAGCAACAGCTGAGACTTATCAAGGGCATGCTGGAGGTGGCCGGCCTCGAGGTAGTTCTGCACCGTCTCGATAACTTCTTCGAGGAAGTCTTGCCTATAATTATAATGCAATTAAATGCAAAGGTGCAAGCGAGCTGGACAAGAATGACGAAAATAATCCCTGGAGAAGGGGAACAAGAAGGACAAAGGACAAACACAAATCTCCAAACACAGCTAGGTGACTGGAGCGCGACCGAAAAAATCCGCCTGGTCCGGGTATCGAACCCGGGACCTCTACATTACAGGTGGAGCGCTCTACCAACTGAGCTAACCAAGGGTTAGACGTCAGTAGAGCAAACGGGTTTTATCCGCCGCCACCAGTCTAACACCAACAAGGGTGAAGCTTGCAAGTTTTAAGGTTATAATTATAATGCAATTAAATGCAAAGGTGCAAGCGAGCTGAACAAGAATGACGAAAATAATCCCTGGAGAAGGGGAACAAGAAGGACAAAGGACAAACACAAATCTCCAAACACAGCTAGGTGACTGGAGCGCGACCGAAAAAATCCGCCTGGTCCGGGTATCGAACCCGGGACCTCTCCATTACAGCTGGAGCGCTCTACCAACTGAGCTAACCAGGGGTTAGACGTCAGTAGAGCAAACGGGTTTTATCAGCCGCCACCAGTCTAACACCAACAAGGGTGAAGCTTGCAATTTTTAAGGTTATAATTATAATGCAATTAAATGCAAAGGTGCAAGCGAGCTGGACAAGAATGACGAAAATAATCCCTGGAGAAGGGGAACAAGAAGGACAAAGGACAAACACAAATCTCCAAACACAGCTAGGTGACTGGAGCGCGACCGAAAAAATCCGCCTGGTCCGGTTAGACTGGTGGCGGCTGATAAAACCCGTTTGCTCTACTGACGTCTAACCCCTGGTTAGCTCAGTTGGTAGAGCGCTCCACCTGTAATGGAGAGGTCCCGTGTTCGGTACCCGGACCAGGAGGATTTTTTCTGTCGCGCTCCAGTCACCTAGCTGTGTTTGGAGATTTGTGTTTGTCCTTTGTCCTTCTTGTTCCCCTTCTCCAGGGATTATTTTCGCAAGTCTTACCTCTTTCCGTCCGATCCCGACGTAGTCCAAATCGTCAGGTCGTCCGCATAGAGTGTATGCTTCATACGGGGAATCCGTTTCAGTAGAGAGGCGGCTTGCACATCGCCAGGTAACAAGGTAGGTGACAGGACCGAGCCTTGTGGGGTGCCCTTGCTCGGGACCGGAATGGTGCTTGTGCGGATGGACTCGACTCCGATGGTGGCCATGCAGGTGCTCTGGAAGTCCCGCACATAATCATACATCTGGGGCCCGCACCCAGTCGAGGCCAGATTCTCGAACACCAGCGTGTGACTGACGTTGCCGAAGGCGCCCTTCATATCCTGGGCCAGAACCGCCCGTTCGTCGTACACGAGATTCTGTCACGAATATCCTCCTTGATCCGGAGCAGGACATCCTGCGTGGATAGGTGTGACCAGAACCCGAACATGGTGTTCAGGGTGGCATTGAGTTGAGTACAGGATGGTCCCGTCAAATATCCCTGTAAACCTCATCAGGGCATGGGCATTTAAAAAAACTGGAATGCAGTGTCCATGTCTGTGACGCTCGGCGGTGTCTCTATATAACTGATGACCTCTATTTCTTTTGGATCCCTCTCAAGGGAGTATATTTTCATTTTTGGGCACTTTTCTTGTTTCTGGCACTTGCTACTCCAAGAACTGTTTCACCCTCACTTTCTTCTTTGCTTTCACAGCGCTTATTTGATGTTAATGTGGAGGGGAATTGGCCGGATTCTACTCTTTGTTCCTCCGTAAAATGTGCTGGCGTCCAATACCTGTCATAAAAAAGGGTACTTAAGGTTCCAAAAATGACCAAGTGTGTGTAAACATATGATGCCAGCATTTTTTTTATTTCCAATGAGCAACATTATATCATGCCAAAACTTCCCCTAAGTGCACACTGTATTTCACAGCGCGCTAAACGCTGTCGGAAAAATCGGCGCCTGTACGCAAACGGGCGTCGTTTCCTCAGCAGCGTATTTTATGGTCCACTTTACCTTGTGAAATTTTAAGGCGCTCCTTTCTTTTGCAGCTAGAACAACTTTTAAAATATTAAAAATGCGTTCGCCACGGACGACCGAGTCTTCCGCCGGCAAACGCTATCGTCTGCATTGGATTACACAGGAACGGAGGTGAGCTTAACTTTTCACAGGAACGACGATACGCCTTGAAAATTCAGAAGGTAAAATGCATCAATAGACTACACCCCGGGTCGTTCAGGCGCCGATTTTTCCGGTTGCTTTCCCATACCTTGAGCCACCCAGAAACACCGCGCGCCCCCGTAACCTAAAAAAAAAAAAAAAAGAAATCAGAACGACATTGTGTTATATTTATAAGTGTTTTGTTTACTTACCGACTTTGTGCGTGGAACGCGCCACGTTGCGCTGCCTGACGCCTGGCGCGTTTTGGTACTATAAGGAGTATTCACTGGACGCCATATTTGTGGGTGCTGTTTAGAGCGCATGCTCAGAATGAGCTCACATCAATAGGCTGCTAAGACCGGCACTCTTGATGGTGCGGAATGCACGCTGCAAAAGAACTGTGGAAGCTCGCCGTCAGCACGCGCTCAGCATCCGCGCACACAGATATGGCCGCCAGTGAATACTCCCTATACTTCGTCTCACGTTAGTATGGACTATTGTTAGCCGCACGTGCTAAAAGCGCGAGATAGTTGCTTCGAATGAAGCGTCGGCGGCTGCACGAGCGCTCGTGCAGCGAGTGCTCCAGTCAAGGCAGTCAAAGCTAGCCGCTCGCGCTAGCACAGCATTCGCGGTTAGTCCATGCTAAGGTGAGACGAAGTATAATTCAGTGGACAGTTCCCTCCGAAGATGATGCCACTGAAGCCACGGCGGTAATCGGACTTGTAGGCTGTTCCCTTTCGAACGGGTGGAAAAAGAAGAAGACTATGGAGAATTCGGCAGCGAACGGGCGGAAACGCGATTACTTACAGCTTCCGTATGCGTCCTAGCCTTCTTTTGCTTTCTGCAATGCCCAGCTCCTACCCACTCGCAGGATTTATTTCCCCAAATCTCTAGTCGACGAACGACGACGAAAATAATCCCTGGAGAAGGGGAACAAGAGGGACAAAGGACAAACACAAATCTCCAAACACAGCTAGGTGACTGGTGAGCGGCCGAAAAAATCCGCCTGGTCCGGGTATCGAACCCGGGACCTCTCCATTACAGGTGGAGCCAGGCGAATTTTTTCGGCCGCTCACCAGTCACCTAGCTGTGTTTGGAGATTTGTGTTTGTCCTTTGTCCTTCTTGTTCCCCTTCTCCAGGTATTATTTTTGTCATTCTTGTCCAGCTCGCTTGCACCTTTGCATTTAATTGCATTATAATCTAGTCGACGCTTTGTTCTCTCGATCGCGTTCGGCGTTCACCGTGGACTCGTGCACTCGGCCGCAGCCGAACCAGCTGGACGGCTGTGACTGACCGGCGCGTGTACCAACAGCGTCGCCATAGCAACCACGCCGCGAGTGTAGTTGTCAGACAGAATTCACACCATTTTTTTCACTCACGTTGAGTTACAAGAAATTAGGCGCGTATCATTATAATAAATTATGCTGTAAGAAGTTATTAAGGGATATGTGTACCTACCTAAGACAAATGCAGGAAAAATATTATTGAGAAATAATGTTGGCGTAATGTTTTCATATCTTTATTAACACTAGCGTGGTCACTGGGCTAACCGTTGAGCGAAAAGGGAGGGCATATATACCGCTCGGGCACTGCTTAGGTCGTATTAGTAGGGTGTATGTGCTATTGTTGTGTGTTGCGCAGTTGTTCTGTGATGCTTGTATCCGCGTGTGTATGTGACTGTACAGTTATGTGTGTATGTCCGTGTCGTAAGTGATCATGTGGCCGTTCGACGCGCGGTAGAAGTTGTTGCTGTTCTTCAATTATCACTTTTTTTTTCTGTCGCTAGATGGCGGTTGTCGCCGCCCAATTTGAAAAGAAGTGTGGCGGTTAACTATTAGAGGGCTGGATGCATCGGTCCATCCGTCACGTTGATCGCTCCGATTTAATCCCGCTGGACCGCTGGTAGCTGTGTGGCTGTGTCGCCGTGTTATGCTGCCTGATTCTAACAAAAGGAGGTTAGGCGGCTTCCCCAGTCCGTGTTCTAGGTGCTGAATGCCGCTGTTCACGCACAAACGTCCATGAGTGGATAACACACGTAACAGAGGTGAGCACGGGCATTAGTTGATCGAGAGCCACACGAAGCGCGAGTGCGATACCTCTTAGCCGCTGTCGACAGAGTGTGTCGGAGCGATTCGTTGTCGCTCACGGCAAGCGGGCGTTGTGCCCAATAAAGCCAGTAGGCCAGTGTATGTAAAGCGATCCCTTCTTTATAAACGCTTCTGATGTGATGAAAATGCGACCGGCATTGAGCAGGCCGAGCGAGACTTCGGCGACAATCTCGACTGTTCAGCCTCCAGCGGTTTCAGCCTTACTCGTATTACTTGCGGTGTTGGCGCTTTGGCATGGAGATATTTGGAAAGTTTTTTGCGCCTACAGATGACACCAAATAAGCGTACGAGCCGTATGCTCTCGCTTTGGCGAGAAGCCGCGTACGGCTCGCCAAGCCTTTTATTCGTATCGCCTGTCACATACTGGCCGCCATATTGTTTTTAGGGTGTTAGCAGTTACACGATTTTCTTCGCCTCCGGCGGCTAACACCCTTACACGAATAAAGGCGTTTGCCAGAGGACGAGCCATTTACACGAATAAGGGTGTTAAAATTTTAAGTGTGTACGTTACTGAAAAAAGTAACGCGTTACCGGTAACGCCATTACTTGTAACGTCTTACTGCAAAAACTGTAGAACGGACGAAGCATTACCGCTTGTCATGCCTTGTGGTGTCGAGGGTAGGAAAAATATCATACCTTGACTCGAAGACGCTGTGTGTATTTAATCAATTAATAAATACACTTCAGCAGACCCTAAGTCTGCTGAACCCACCGGCAGTGCGGAAACAGGCTCGAAGTAATCGTAGGCCTCGAGAGACTTGTACGCCTGCACCGTGTCGGCCGTGAACTGGCTTGGCGAAAACACTAACTAAACGACGACGTGAGCCGTCGACGTCGGTGTCAGCAACTTCGCTTCGGAACTGCACCAGGTCTTGTTTATGGCGTACGGATTGTCGAAAGCAACGCCGTCCACGCACAGTTTGTCTCGATACCGCTGCCGTTCAGGCTTGGGTAGCGAGCTCAAATACGGGAAAGAGTTGAGCACGTTGGTTAAACATATTTAGGAGACACCAGCTGAACAAACCAAGCATACAAATGTAAGAAGGACGAGAGAGACGCATTCAACCGATGCGTCTCTCGTCCTCCTTACATTTGAATGCTTGGTTTGTTCAGCTGGTGTCTCTTAAAGAGCTCAAATAGTCGGACATAACGTACGGCATACGTTGGCAGGAAATGCGGCGCACAAATAAAGCTCGAAGCGTCTCTACAACGTCAACAGCGAGCGCACGCCACACAACGCAATGTCGAAAACACGGAGAGAGTGGCCACTTCTGCCCAGATAGCTGCTGCACATGCGCGGCCTCCCGGCCGTGTTGGTAAGCAGAGCCGCGCGGCGTGTCGGTCTATATACACCCCACGCGAAGGAGCAACACATAACATCTATCAAGTCAGTACCCGATCTTGCAAAAACTGATATTCATTCCCATGAAGCACAATCGACGTGTCGCTGACACATGTCGTCCTCCATTTTTTTTTTTTTTTTATGAAGAACGTTTTTAAAGTTTACGAGCGACGGTTTCATGGATGCTGGGGAGAAGCCGTGATCGGAAACTTCAGCGCGAGTCTGTAGAATCAGATCTATCGAAAGATCTAGAGAAATTCTGGAGGTACGCTGGATCTCATCTTAGAAAGAAAGTAAGATCAGAGATAGCTCTGAATTTTTATGGAGGCGATGCGGGGAGTGTGCCTGAGTTGTTTGGCACCTCACTTGAGTTCAGTCTATAAAAATGGCTCCGACTGCGCGTCTCCTGGATTGCCTCACTTGCTGGGTTCGGCGACCTACTCATTCATGTTGATGAAGAATGAGTTGAGTTATATATTAAAGAAATGAAAGCCACATTATCTGCGGGGAACGAGAGAATACCCTCAGCAATACTTAAGTGTTGTCATGAAATATTCACGTTCATTGTTTGCGCTATATTTGATAACTACTTGAGGTCAGGTATTTTCAAGAAATATGGAAAATAGCCGTTGTGGTTCTAATATTGAAGACAGGAAATAGGGCTGATGTTCTTAACTATAGACCAATCTCGCTTCTTCCTTTGTTTTCCAAGCTCTTTCAGGTGGTCATACGCCAATTCTTATCTTTTGGGTTTCGTAACAAGGCCATCCTTAACCAACACGGCGTTATGTCTGGCAGGTCAACTGCTATAAATCTCACGACTTTTATACCCATCCGGTCTCAGGTCGTTTGTGTCAAAGGTCAGCTGGATGTTATCTACTTCGAATTTAGCAGGGCCTTCGACGTTGTTAACCACACTATTCTCTTTGCGAAGCTATCGGGAGTTGTAAACTCGTCTCTCCGCACGTTAGGCGCCAATGTCGCATAACAAAGAAATGTAAAAATCCGTTTACGTTTCTAAAACTTTGCCGCTCGTTAGTGAGCTCGCAACTTGAGTACGCCTCAGTTGTGTGGAGCAGCATTTCTAAAACTAACACCTTGGCATTCAACAGAGTTCAAAATAAGTTTATTTGCATCTTTAAACATCGCTACGTTACGAAAGGTGCTCATCGCTTCAATTATGAAACTTATTCTTTATTTGTGAACTTGCTGGAGCCTGCATCAGCGTCGGACTAAGGATATATAAATTTATTTACAGTTTTTCACGGTTTTATTAACTTCCACAGCCTCTTGTCAGAAGCGAGCCTCAAGGCTCGTTCACACACGTCGGTTGCATGCGACTGCGTCCGTTGCAAACGGAGCGACCGGGACGACCGCTCTGCGCCGCGCGTACACACACCTGCAACCAGTGCAACAAGCGCAGCGGGTCGTCAGCACGGCGACCGCTTCTACGCCACCGTCAGCTGTTTCAGCGGTGCCTCTAAAAAGGGCACGCACTTCCACTTAATGCCGTAACAGAATATAGACATACAGTTTTCTATAGCCTAAAGCTTTATTATTATTATTATTTGTTCATGATAGGCTTGCAGGATACAGTGGATGAATAAAAAAAGAAAAGAAAAAGATGCAGTACGCCGTCTTGGACGATCAAGACTCTAATACACGACTTTGCGAATAGTACAAATCTCGCCACACGCCTTTTCTACGATTATAATTGACGATGTAATCTTAGCACCGATATAGCAACGTAAAAATGATTTTGTGATCAGATAGACGTTGCGAGCGTTCAGGATTGCTAACACTAATCACTTTTCTCCGGTGATGAAAACGCGTGAAAATTCGCATCCTTTATACGGACGCGCCAGAAATACCTTGAACTTGAGCACACGCATGAAATCCGCCAAATAAGAAATCCGGGCGATGTTCGAGAACACAAATGCTTAGAAAGCACCACTGTTGTCAAAGTAAACAAACACGACGGCACGGGCGTTTCTGCTGTCTTGAGAGTGCCACCACGACATCGCCGCACGAGTAGGTGGATCTTCCCTTCTAGTCCGTGATGGGTTATCATAGCGACACACGACGAAAATTCACAGTCAAGGGTAGTGCTTTTACGCGGAACGATGAGCTTTCACCACGCCGTCTACGTCGACGATCACCACCGACGCCATGTTTACGGCTAGAAGGAGCCGGCCCGCGACCGGCATGCAACGCGCGCGACCAGTTCTCCTCGACCTGTAATTGGTCTGTCGTTGCGGTTGTTTCCAACGCAGCGGGGAAAGTTGGGCTCGCTCCAACTCCTTGCGTCGTGAACAACACGTGCGGGCGTCCCTCCGTCGCTATGGTAACTGACGGTTGGAGACTCTTGCAACGGTCGTTTCGGTTGTTCCAGTCGTTCCGGTCGCTACGGATGCATGTGTGTGAACGGGCCTTTAGAGTTGCATATGTTGGAATATACTGTAAACGACTAAATTTTCGCGAGGACCTAATTTTCGCGAATTTCGCGAATCGCCTACAAACGCGAAAACTACGTCCCGCGAACAATTCGGGCAATATGTGAACGCTACGGAAGCAGCACTCGATTCGCGAAAATTAGAACCCGCGAATAATTTCAAATTTTCAGCTTTGGCCCGATTCGCGAAAATTTGAGCCCGCGAAAATTAAGTCGTTTACAGTATTGTCGTTTTATAGCTCTCGGCATTTTAATCGATTAGGCCCTATTCTTAGATTGGTTGAGTTCTACAACATGTACTCTGATGCACTCGATATTTTGGTTTGTGCCGCAGAACTTTTGATCTTTCTGTTTTCAAGCATTTAATGCTTGAAGACGGATGATAAGTGCTTATGTGTCGCAACGGTATCATGTACTCGCCCTTGTTTAGAATATGCAAGCTCTGGTGTAGCTTCTACGTTGTTCTTCTGCTTGTTCTGAGTGCTTGAACAGTGTTTTAATTTCTGAGTATTATAGTATCAGACACGCGGACCGCGTTCCACTACCACTCCAGTGTTTCCGTTTTGTTTAATGTCAGACTGGACATATCAGTACATGTCGTCAGCATCAATTGGGGGGCAGTTGGTTGAACATCTAGACTGTGAATTAACGAGCGCAAATGACTAAGAAGAGAAAGGGACAGGACAGAGCGCTTACTTACAAGTTCTGTCAATTTACTATAGCATGTAGAGAAAGACAAGTTGGATGTGTAAAAGGAGAAGAGAAAGATAGAACTAAACTCTCAGCTGTCACTTGTATGTTGTCTTAGTGGCAGCTAAATATGTTGCCCTTGTTGAAACTTATTATGTGAAAGCGGGCATCCCGACAAAGACGAAGAAGAGGCGGGATCCCGAATACAAGAAGAGGCGGGATCCCGAATGCAGATTGAGGCCTGGACATGAGCGGACGATGCCGGAAATTCCTAATGTAAATACCTGTACATAAACGCTGTTGACCTTATCAATCATCAACCAGTCAGCCGTTCTTACAACATGGTGCCGAAACCCGGTCGATAGCTTGACGAAACGGTGAGAACCTGACTGGACACATCAACGAAAGGTCACCGCAACCAACGTACCAACAATCGACCGGCAAGATGAGCAAGATTTTAAGCAATGCAACGGACGGCCAAGACAATATCACCCTCAACGATGTCGACATCGAACACCTTCTGCAACAAAGATCTGCATTACGCACCAAGGTAACGACTCTCTTTGATCATTTTGAGAATGACTTGCCGGGAACAACGACAGGCCGACAACTTAACGAAATCATCGAGAGGTTAAAACAATACGAATGTCAACTAAAGTACCTCGACGATGCCATCGAGCCATTCATACCCACTGAAGAACTTGAAGAAGAATTCACTTACGTCATAGAACTAAACGACCGCACCGTGGGGCATCTGTCAATGCTGAAGTTTAAAGCTCAACTAGTCAATCAGTGGGTGACAAAACCGGAGAAAGTCAAGGAAGGAAACCAGCACTTATCAAAACAACGTAATGCACCAGACACAAGTTCCTTTAGGCAATACCTCGTGAGACCAAGTGAAGCTCACGTGACCGCCCGCACCAGAGATAACGAAGTCGGAACGGTCGCCCTAGTGTCCACCAACTACGCCGACCGTCCTCTGGTCGCAGAAAATCACCGGGAACAACAGACGAAGCACAGACGCGTACCGACTGGGTCTACAGATGTGAGCAACACGCCACTGGACGACTGTTGCGCGCAAACGACGCCAATCACGACTACGATGTCCATGCTGACCACCAAGCAGGTCATAACCAGTTCAGAGGGAGAATGTGAAGCAGGTTGTTTTGCAGATGCTCATATAAAAATTAAACGCGGCGAGCTGACAAAAGAAGAGAAACGAGCCAGCAAAAACAAAAAGAGAGGAAGAAACCTAAATGTCTCAAGGTTACAAACCACATAAGGAAACATTGATTTAGAAAAACTACTAAGCAGAAGAAACGAACCCATAGACAAGACGGGCCAAACGAAAAACCTAGAACAATACGAATCATCGGAAGGCATCAGCGACAAACGAGAGCTTTAAAGGAAACCAGAAAAAGGGCTTATCGCACACTTTGCGCTTTGTCTCCAAGACGTGGATCGGCTACACGAGGCTATTCAGTTCAGTTTAAGCCCCTCTGGATTAGCGGATGGAGAACGTGCTGGCCAAATCACGCAAAAGAAGAGAGCGCATCTGGACACCACAAGAATGGTAAAAATGACGTGCAACAACACGGCATAAATGACGAAGAGATCATCTCCAGGGTACCGACGCTTCCCTCTGATTAGAGAAACGTCATCAGACCCAGGAAAATAATAAAAACATTATTTTCTTTCATCATTCAAATTGACAACGAGGACACATTAACTTTCTTCTTTTCGCGGAGGAGTGTGTTGAAACTTATTATGTGAAAGCGGGCATCCCGACAAAGACGAAGAAGAGGCGGATCCCGAATGCACGAGGTGTAAGATTGAGGCCTGGACATGAGCGGACGATGCCGGAAATTTCTAATGCAAATGCCTGTACATAAACGCTGTTGACCTTATCAATCATCGACCAGTCAGCCGTTCTTACAACAGCCCTAGTGGCAGCTGAGACTCTATTTCTATCTTTCTCTTCCCCTTTTTCACTTCCACCTTGTCTTTCAAAACATGCTCTAATAAATCGACAGTTGTAAGTAAGCGTTCTGTCCTGTCCCCTTCTTCTCTTAGTCGTTTGCGCTTGTTAATTCGCAGTATATGTCAGACTGGTGGACTGCGGTCGACCACTGCCCTGTTGTTTCCGTTTGAATTTTTTGTTCTCTCTCAAGTGTGCCAGCACTGAGTCAAGGGGTTGTTCCTGGACACTCAAATAAACATTGCGTTAATGAGTGATTGATTGATTATTAATTTTATTATTGTTTTAAACAAATTACCTGACTCAGTGTACGAACTGACATCCACGAGTCAACTAAGAAAGGCACTGAGGCGAGCGCCTTAATTGCATTCGTCTTTTCTCTTCAGTAGTTCGATGTTGTATTATGTTCCTAGTATCGTGCTCCATGACTCACATCCTATGAGTTCTTTTTTTTTTCTTATTATTTCTTACATATCTTCCTCCGATCTTGCCTCACAATCTGTGAGCATTTGTTGTTTTTTTTATTACATTTTTACCTTCCTAAAAAATCTCATCTTTGTGTGTTAAATGTGTGTGTTTTCTGCCTTGTATTTCAAGTCAGTCTCATTTGCATTGCTAAGTCTGAAATTGTAGGGCCAAGTCTCACAAGCCTTTCAAAGCTTCGATTGGCCCGTTTCACCACGGTGCAAATTTCAACCATGTTGAATTAACCTGAAACTGGGGTAGAGAAGAAACATCAAAACGTAGAAGGGACAGATTTTGATGTTTCTTCTCTACCGCAGTCTCAGGTTAATTCAACATGGTTAATATTCACCAGCTCGCCGGCACCCTTACAATTTTTTCTATGCAAATTTCAAGATGGCAATAAACAGACGCAGTCCAGCTGAGTGTCGTCCGTGCCTCTCTGCGTTCGAAGGCCATGTTCTTCACGAAGCTGACTCCCCAGATGACCTCTACGGACGTCAAGAACCACCTGATGTCTCACTATACTCATCACGTCGAGTGTCGGCGACTGAAGACGAGATACGAAACTTACTCGTCTTTTCATATGTCTGTGGCGGCCTCGGCTTTTGATGGATTCGCCGACCCCATGATCTGGCCTAATTCCTGCCTTTTTAAGCCTTTCAGAGGCAACCTTCGTGAGGAAATGCTGAACATCCATAGAAAATTGCAAGTGCAGGAAAAGCAAAATTGAGTAGCTTACACAATGGCTACCAGAATGATCGGGGCCTCTGGACGAAGACAGATATCTTCTTCGAAACTGTTGTCTCTAATTGTTTCTGTATATTGTATAACAGTGACCTGGTTATGTTCATGCATCGCGTCCTCTGATTATTTCCCACCTGGGTT
Source organism: Ixodes persulcatus (assembly GCA_013358835.2). NCBI lineage: Eukaryota > Metazoa > Arthropoda > Arachnida > Ixodida > Ixodidae > Ixodes > Ixodes persulcatus. The sequence goes on from JABSTQ010010497.1 coordinate 267,359, forward strand.
TATTGCACATCGTCGAGAGCGCGAAGGAGCAGGGATGGGAAAAATGGGAGGAGCGTCCAGGTAACCCTGGATAAAACATCTTGTTTTATTTAGGCGCTCAAGCTTAGAAAAGTACCCGGAATCGATTTGGGTGAAATTTCACTGCAACCACAGGTAACGGTTTCTTCTTGATGTTTCTTAGTTTCCGCCTGAACTAAGCCCAGTTGTATTTAATGTCTACCTCACCGATAAGGCGGAAACAGTTAACGATATGAGTTTCTATGATTGTTTAATCCTAGGGACTTTGGTGCCCCAGGAATTAACTGGGAAGGTGGTATTTTTTCAAACAAGTTTTACGTCGCAAACAAGTGCGCTCTTCTTACTGACTTTGCCGCTTTTTCAAGTTTAAGACAGCACAATTCTATCTATAATCATGAAGGTGATGCCCTAGATATGTGCCTTTCAGGCACAGATAATGCAAACGTGACTCAGTTTCAGGTACCAGTGGTACGCATTGTTAAGTATCATCCCGCAATAGAAGTAGCTTTCCCGATTTCTCTCGATTTAACAACACCAGCTCTAATATTTTTATTTCGCAGAAGGTATACGAATTCGCTGCGGGGGACTAGGATGGTCTATACTACCATTTTGTTAAAGTTGACCGGGAGGCAAGTTTACAATGCCACGGCGTTAAGGCTCAGGTCGCCGAATTGAGCAAAATCATTTAGGACGGTATGAACAGTTATATTCCGATGAAGGCAAATCACAGCCCTCAATTCCCTCACTGGTTCACTTCTGACCTGAGCACCCTTCTAAAAAAAAAATCATTCCTCCATCGTCAGTTTAAGAAAGGTTGTCTCCCAAAATTGGAAAATTAGTTCAAACACTGCAGGAAAAAATGCAAACAAATACTAAATCGTAATCGCCGGGCACACCGAGAAAAGGCTGAGGTGGATTGAGCCCGCAATCCTAAGAAATGTTGAAAGCACGTGGATTCACGTTCCGCGAAAGCGGATATAGCAAAGGTCATTACTCTAGATACATGTCTCGGAAAAAACACGTCCGATTGATTTGCCGATCCCTTCAAGTCGGTGTATACAGATCGCGTAAATCCCTCCTGCAGTGTTACTCCCCACATGGGGCTTAACAATATGCTGCCCTCGATCACGATTGATGAGGACGCTATTCTGAAGTGTATTACAAAAATGAAGCGTTAGCTGTTAACCGGACATGACGGAATACCCCCTGCAATAATTAAGACCCACCATGAAATATTTACTCCCATACTATGCGACATGTTTAATAACTCCGTTAAGTGAGGTGTATATCCAGTAACATAGAAACTTAGACATTATTCCAATTCATAAGCCAGGAAGAGGCGGGGATGCATCAAATTGTACGCCCATCTCTCTCCTATGCCCGCCTTCAAAGCTTTTTGTAATGTGTGTTCAGAGACCTTTATCATTTTTATTTAAAAGTATTTTTATTCCTAACCAACACGACTTTGTTTCTGGCAGGTCGACGACTACTAACTTGTTCTTTTTCGCATCAACGGCCTCTCGTGTTTTATGTAAACAAGGTCAACTCGATGATGTTAATTTAGATATAAGTAATGCTTTTCACCTGGTCGACCTTAGTATATTAATATTGTCACGGGTGGTGACCAAAAGAACAATAAATAAACAGGAAGAAAGAAACGTTTAATGTGGCGAACTTGTGCCAAAAATGAAAGGGTACAGAAAATAATAACAGAGCGTCGCGGGCGTCGAAGTCGGCGTAGAGCAGAGTCGAACGCTGGGGCGAAACTGACTGCGGCTCGCCACGCGGAGCCTCTTATGTACACGCGTGGGGTTCTGGAAGATTCCGCGTAGAAGGTTCTGCGTGTAGAACATTCCGACCTCGAATGAGCAACACGGTTCTCGAATTTACCAGAACTTCGTCAGAGTCAGAGTGAACAAAAATGCGTCCACGCGGCCAGGATTCGAACCCAAGCTTTCTGCGTGGAAGGCACGCGCGATAACCGTTAGGCCACGAGCGCGCTGCCTGCTTGGTCAGCTGCGCTCGCGGCATTACTCCCCCCTTTAAAAAGTGCATCGCCCCGATGCAACACAAAACAAAACAAAGCAAATAAAACGGTAAACTAAAGAGTCATTTGGAACATCATTTTCGAACACATAAGGTCCATGGTCCTATCGCGCGTATAGTACGGCTTCAGGCGCACGACGTGGACGACTTCAGGTCGTGGTGGGCGGCGTGATGACGTTCTTGTTCCGTCGGGCATCACCTCGTAGTTCAGATCCCCGAGTCGACGAAGCACTTTGTAAGGTCCAAAGTATCGTTTCAGCAATTTCTCACTGAGGCCGCGGCGACGGATGGGCGTCCACACCCACACCCTATCTCCGGGCTGGAAGTGGACGTCCCTGCGACGAAGGTTGTAGCGGCCGGCTTCGACCCGTTGCTGGTCTTGAATCAGGAGTCGGGCGAGCTGGCGGACTTCTTCGGCCCGTTGAGCAACCACCTGGGCGTCGTCGCTGTCATTGTCAGCTGGCTCATGGGGCAGCATCGCGTCCAGCATGGTCGTTACCTTCCGACCATGTACCAGCTGGAAAGGTGTGAATCCTGTGGTCTCTTGCACCGCCGTATTGTAGGCGAACGTGACGTAGGGCAACACCTCGTCCCAAGTCTTGTGCTCTACGTCGACGTACATAGAGATCATGTCAGCGATTGTCTTGTTGAGCCTCTCTGTCAGCCCGTTGGTCTGGGGGTGGTACGCAGTTGTACGACGATGGCTGGTGTGACTGAGTCGGAGGATTTCTTGGGTCAGCTGTGCCATGAACGATGATCCGCGATCTGTAATCAGAACTTCTGGAGCGCCGTGCCGGAGGACGATGGACTCAATGAAAAACTTGGCAACTTCCACGGCAGTCCCTGCAGAAAGGGCTTTCGTTTCGGCGTACCGCGTGAGATAATCTGTGGCTACGATGATCCAGCGGTTCCCCGACGTCGACGGCGGAAAAGGGCCAAGTAGGTCCATTCCGACCTGCTGGAAGGGTGCTGTTGGCGGAGGAATTGGCTGCAAGAGTCCGGCCGGCCTCGTCGGAGGTTTCTTGCGTCGCTGGCATTCATGGCATGATCGTGTGTATAGATGGACGGTTTTGGGGAGCTTGGGCCAGAAATACTTTTCACGAATACGGGCCAGTGTCCGGCTGTAACCAAGGTGTCCGGACGTCGGGTCGTCGTGGCAGGCTCGAAAGATCTCCTCTCGAAGGTCCGACGGGATTACCAGCAGCCACGGCGCGTTGTTGTTCCCGAAGTTCTCTTTGTAGAGTACACCTTGTCGAATGGCGAAGGTCGGCAGTACTCGTGAGAAGACACGTGGCACGGTACTCCCGCCCCCTTCCAGGTGATCTATTAGTGCGCGCAGCTCAGGATCGTCTCGTTGACGTCGGGCCATGTCGTCGATGTTCACTGCGCCCAGGAAACACTCGTCGTCATCGTCGTCGCTGCTGCCGGAAGGTGTTTCGACGGGAGCTCTGTATAGGCAGTCGGCGTCGCTGTGCTTGCGGCCTGACTTGTAGACCACGGTCATGTTGAACTCTTGTAGTCTTAGACTCCATCGAGCGAGCCGTCCTGACGGGTCCTTGAGGTTCGCAAGCCAGCAGAGCGAGTGGTGGTCTGTGACTACGCGGAACGGGCTCCCGTATAAGTACGGACGAAACTTCGTGATTGCCCAGACGACCGCAAGGCATTTTTTCTCAGTCGTCGATTCATTTTTCTCCGCCTTGGACAGTGTCCGACTCGCGTAGGCGATGACTCTCTCAATGCCTTCTTGCACTTGGACCAGTACTGCGCCAAGTCCTGCGTTACTTGCGTCCGTGTGAATCTCGGTTTCTGCATCCTGATCGAAATGTCCGAGAACAGGAGGAGTCTGCAGTCGTCGCTTCAGCTCGTCGAATGCCTGCTGCTGCTCCTTGGCCCATTCGAACTTCTCGGCGTCCTTCGTGAGGTTTGTGAGCGGTGCGGAAATTCTTGCGAAATCTCGAACGAAGCGCCGATAGTAAGCACATAGTCCAAGAAACCTTCGCACGGCCTTCTTGTCTGTTGGCGCTGGAAATTCCGCGACGGCGCGAGTCTTCTCTGGGTCTGGGCGAATGCCTTCGTTACTAACCACGTGACCTAGGAACTTCAGTTCGTCATAGGCGAACCGACACTTTGACGGCTTGAGGGTGAGTCCGGCGGTTCGTATGGCTTGGAGAACAGCTCGGAGTCGTCGCAAGTGCTCGTCGAAGTCGCCGGAAAACACTACGACGTCGTCGACGTAGACGAGACAGCTGTGCCACTTCAGCCCTGCCAATACGGTGTCCATGACACGCTGGAAAGTTGCTGGCGCCGTGCATAGTCCGAAGGGCATCACCTTGAACTCGTACAGTCCATCCGGCGTGACGAAGGCTGTCTTCTCTCGGTCCCGTTCGTCGACTTCGATCTGCCAGTATCCGCTCTTCAGGTCCATCGATTAAAAGTATCGAGAGTGGCGCAGCCGGTCTAACGTGTCGTCGATGCGGGGGAGTGGATAGACGTCCTTTTTCGTCACTGCGTTTAGCTGCCGGTAGTCCACGCAGAACCTAAGCGTCCCGTCCTTCTTCTTAACCAGTACGACTGGAGAGGCCCATGGACTGCTTGAAGGTTGGATTATGTCGTCGTTCAGCATTTCTTGAACTTGCTCCTGGATCACCTGCCTTTCTTTAACAGAGACTCTGTATGGAGATCGATGCACAGGGCGCGCGTCGTTCTCAGTAACGATGCGGTGCTTCGCAACGGCTGTTTGGCGCACCTTCGACGACGTCGCAAAGCAGTCCCGGTATTCGGCGAGGAGGTTAATCAGCTGCCGTCGTTTCGGGCCCGGGAGCTTAGGGTCAATGTCGAGCTGCGCTGGCGGCGTACTGTCTTGGCGAGGTGGCGAGGATTCGTCAGTAATGGCGGCGATTTCGGCGGAGTTTCGCAGTTCCTCGACGTGGCCCACGGGTGCACCTTTTGTGAGGTGTTGCGCTTCGTTCCGGAAGTTCGTCACGAGGACCACAGCGCGGCCATCCTGAAGTTCAGCTACTCCTCTTGCGACGCCTATTCCTCTTCCCAGAAGCAATTGAAGGTTGCCTTCTAGAACAACTTCGCCGCAGGTAGCTGCATCGGTCACGACGGGTACGACAACACTTGACCGCGGTGGCAGGTTCACGTGGTCGGCAGCGACTCGGATGGCGGCTGACGCTGTTTGGGGTTTCTCTGAAGGCAGAACAGGCTTGCGCAGCGTCAATCTGTTCTCACCAAGGTCGATGACGGCGCCGTATTCACACAGAAAGTCCATGCCAAGAATGACGTCTCTGGAACAGTCTTGTAGAACGACGAACTTCAGAGGGCACGTCTCACCGTGGATCTCGACGCGAGCAGTGCATCTCCCGACTGGTGTAATGAGGTGTCCTCCGGCGGTTCGTATTTGAGGTCCATCCCATGGCGTCATGACTTTTCGAAGGCGGTGGGAGAGCCTCCCACTCAGAACGGACTAGTCTGCTCCGGTGTCGACGAGTGCCGTCGCGTCGTGGCCGTCGATGATAACGTTGAGGTTGTTGGACACCGAAGCAGGAGCGTCGTTGCGATGCGCAGCGTCGGGAGAGTGGGAGCGCTCCGTCGTTCTTGGAGGCTCTTTACTTCGGTCGTCTTCGGCAACGCCACCTCCAGGCGTTGCCGCGCCTAGTTTTCCCGGCGACGCAGGGGAGACAGGCTCTCTCGGCGGGGTCGTGGTGCTGGAGACGCTGAACGTCGTGGTGACGGCGAGCGAGATTCACGCCGGAGAGACGGCACTGAAGAGGGCGAGCGTCGGAGGTACTCCTCGATATCGCGAGGGCGTTCGCCGTACCTCGGGCGTGGGTCGTTCGGGTGGAAACCACGCAGCCCAAGTCGACGGTAGGGGCAGCTGCGGTAGATGTGGTCGGCTTCTCCGCAGTGGTAGCAGAGCGGGCGTTGGTCGGCCGTTCGCCACACGTCGGTCTTCCTCGGCGAGGGTTGCTCCGGGCGGACGTCCTGGACTTGTCCTCCCTGGCGTCGAGGATACTGTGGCATTGGAGGGTCTCGTCGGGGTGGTGCCGTGGCCTGGCGGTTAGCTTGCGGCGGTCGTCGGGCAATGGCGGCGTAGCTCAAAGTCGGTTCCTCTGGCGTCGTCGTGTTGATCGGAACCTCAGGTTGGAAGGCTCGGTGAACTTCCTCTCGGACGACCTCGGCGAGCGATAGTGAGGAAGGGCGATCCGCAGCGGGAAGTATCCTGCGGAGTTCTTCCCGGACGACTTCACGGACGATCTCCCGAAGGCTGTCGGCACCACTGGTATTCAGGTCCAGAATGGTAGTAGCGACAGTTGGAGCAGCAGGCGTGCCGGCGATTCGGTGGTAGTGGCTTGCTCGGGCCGTCAGTGCGCGCTCGATGTTGGTGGCTTCACTCACAAAAGCGTCGACGGTCGTCGGGGGGTTGCGGACCAGGCCTCCGAAAATTTCGGCCTTGACGCCACGCATGAGGACTCGAAGCTTCTTTTCCTCGGCGGCCTCCGGATCGGCTCGGGCACTTAGCCGCAGGACATCCTCAACAAAGCTGGTCACACTTTCGTTGGGGCCCTGCACCCTTGTTTGAAGTAGGTCCTCTGCTCGCTGGCGACGGTGGTGGTTGAGGAAGGTCCGCTTCAGTTCGGCGACGCAGGACTCCCATGTAGTGAGCGAGGCTTCGTGGTTTTTCAAACCAGTGCCTCCAGGTGCCCTCCAGCGAGAAATACAGGTTCTGGAGGCGCTGCTCAGCCGTCCAGCCGTTGTGGCGAGCTACACGTTCGTAATGCTGCAGCCAGTCTTCGATATCCTCGTAGGCTTCTCCGTGGAAGGGCGTCGGAGTGCGGGGAGTGACGGGCAGGATGACGACGGGTGCGGTGGTCATGGTCAGTATTTTCTTCCTCTGATTCTCGGGCAAGAGACCAAATTCGGGGGACTGACCTCTGGTCCGACGGCTTCGTCGGGCTTCGGCGTCTTCGGCGAAGGGTAACCTTCCGGGGCTGAGCACCTCACTCGGGCGGCGGGGTGTCTTCGTAGGGCTGAGCACCACCCGCACCTCCACCAAATGTCACGGGTGGTGACCAAAAGAACAATAAATAAACAGAAAGAAAGAAACGTTTAATGTGGCGAACTTGTGCCAAAAATGAAAGGGTACAGAAAATAATAACAGAGCGTCGCGGGCGTCGAAGTCGGCGTAGAGCAGAGTCGAACGCTGGGGCGAAACTGACTGCGGCTCGCCACGCGGAGCCTCTTATGTACACGCGTGGGGTTCTGGAAGATTCCGCGTAGAAGGTTCTGCGTGTAGAACATTCCGACCTCGAATGAGCAACACGGTTCTCGAATTTACCAGAACTTCGTCAGAGTCAGAGTGAACAAAAATGCGTCCACGCGGCCAGGATTCGAACCCAAGCTTTCTGCGTGGAAGGCACGCGCGATAACCGTTAGGCCACGAGCGCGCTGCCTGCTTAGTCAGCTGCGCTCGCGGCAATATCTAACCTTTCTCACTACGGTGAACGTGGACAGGTGCACGAACGGTTTAGGAGCTACCTACTGGACAGAGAAAGATTCGTTCCAGTTAATCGTATAACTTTCACGTCATACAGAATGGATTCGGTCGGGCCTCGAAGCTCTGTTTTAAGTTCCCTCTTATTTCATATATTTGTCAGTGATGTTTCAATGTCTTCTCGCATTCATATTTCTTACAGTATGCTCACAATATTAAAGTATACCGTGAAATTCGCAAATCCGAGGACTGCATGAGGCTTCAGGACGACATGAGTTCATTGAATGATTGCTACACAGCAAATGGCCTTTCTCTGTATCGTTCGAAAACTGGGGTGACGACGTTTTCTCGGAAAACTCAGAACGTATGTTTTGCGTATCGCACTCATGAGGATTACTGCCTCGCGTGAGTGGTGTAAGTGATCTCGTCGTTGCATTTTCTTCAAACCAGACTTGGGAAGTAATCCGCTCCTCGTAACATATTGCTTGCAATTTGTTACTTTTTCAAGTAATTATGTAATTGCCACGGGACTTTTTCTCCGAAGTAATTTGTAATGTAATTTTGTTACAAAATATTGGCAACGGATTACTTTAATTACTCGTTACTTTTTTTTAAATATGAGCATAATGCAGTAACTGGAGCAATACGAGCAGAACATTCAGCAGCATAAAGAGAGATAGTTGAACAAAATAGCAAACTTCAGGAAGGGAATAATAGCCAAAAAGAAAACGCAATTGTTTTTTGTATGACCGGTCACCAGAACCAATAGAAAAACGCACGAAGCATGTACAGATATACGAAAGACCAAGATCAAATAAGACAACGCCGCGTAGGCTCTCCGTCGCCTGCCACCGTGTTTTTCTTCTTCTCCCGGGCAGAAGAAAGGTTTTCGTGTTTATTTGTTTTTGTGTTTTACACCGTTTTATTCTTTCCAACTTCTTCGGCGTCTCCCGCCACCTGCACAGACACCAAGCGCGGGTGCGTACCGCCTCGATTCGCAAGTTCACAACTCGCGTAACAGACGATGTAGCCTCGTGCGAGGGGGTCGAATACAAATCATCAAGGAGAATGCAGGGATTGGTGTTCGAAGCGCCACACGCGCACGCCTTCCCCGTATACACGATTCGAAATAAATAACTTAAATAAAACGTCGGCGAACGTGTGTGCAAGATGCAGTTTGTTTTAGGCATTTGCTTTAGAAAAGTTACTACTGCTGAGGCCATCACGTGCAGTGCGTGAAACACCAATCCCCGCATTCTCCTTGATGCCTGTGTAATTTAGCAACATGCCTATTCTCTTTGTGTTTGATGTGCGCTACGGTATTCTCGCACGCTCTGAGCCAAGGCTGAGAAACGCCCTGCGTGAGGCTAAAAGCATCGTCTTCGAGGGTACGGACTATACTTCTTTTGGTTTACATGTCTGGACATGCTGGTCTAGTCTACTCCTCATTCTACGGTCGACTGTCAACATAAAGGGGGGGGGGGGGGGAGTTAGGCCATCTAAGGAGAGCTAACATAGCGAGAGAGAGAACGCGTAAAAGTGGTGTGATTCTCTATTAGTTTGTGAGACCAATGGCCACCGCCTCTCACGCTCTCTATGCCCTCACCTCTCCTGGCATCCCCGAGTGTTGGTATGAAAGTGAGAACGGATAAACGATCGATAACCCGTAACCGCCACTTCTTTTCTGACTGGTCGAGTTTTCGGTCACGGGGTGTCCTTCGTCTTCATGGCTATCTCTTAATGAGATGTTCGAAATTCAGGGTATTAAGGAAAACGGAAACCTAGAGTTTCAATGCATGCTTTTCTTGCCAAAAACGGAACCAAGTTTTTCTTTTCTCGTGAATAACAGGCGAAACACCCGAGTCAAAAGGCAGTTTTTGTAGATTGCTTTTTTAGCTCCGAATCTCGCAGCGGCGGTAGACGCTGCTACTGAGCATGCGCACCTCTAGCTTTGGCTGCACAATTCCAGGGATCATTTCCGGAGACCGTAAGCAAGCGGGATGGTGGGTGTGGTTGCAGCTTTCGGTGCCTTGTCAGCTTACAGGTGAACGGAGTGCACCTACACTCTTTCTCTTAAATGCAATATTTTATTTTTACAAGGACTACCATAATACGGACGTATGAGAAATGAAAAGTAGCGATGCAGAACATGTTTGAAAAAGTATAAAAATTGTTCCTGTTGTTTTCTGGATAAGTGTGCGAAAAAGGTAACGTGAAAGTAATGCGTTACTTTTTAGCGAACGTAATGTGTAACGGTAATCCATTACATTTGAAGCTCGGTAATTTGTAATTGTAATCCATTACATTTTTCAAGTAGCGAGCACAAGTCTGATTCAAACCTAAGATTTGATGACCACGTAAACAAAATAATTGGGGCCTCTTTGCCAGCTCTTGGAATCACATGTCGCCTAACAAGGGACTTTAATACCAATCTGCATTGCTGCACTTTGTTGTTCATTAATTCGTTCCCAGGTAGAATACGCGTCGGTGGCATGGAAAGGCACCTGCAAAACTAACTCCTTCAGAATAGAAAATGTGCATAGGAAATGTATCTCTATTTTTAAATATTGTTATTTGAATGAGAACAAACATCACTACAACTATGAGGCTGTGTTGACATAAGCGGATTCACTTCCTTTACATCAACGTCGAAAGAAGGCAGACTTGTTTTTCCTTTTCAAAACTCTACATTGTTAAATTGATTCTCCCGGTCTCTTGTCTGGAGTGTGTATCAGGGTCCCGCGGATATCTACAAGGCTCAAATCGCCATTTTATGCTGCTATAAATCTTAGGCGACACAACCCAACTTCTCAATTAGTAGAGTGTTATAATTGTTACTTCGAAGACTTCGATATATTTATCACGTGCCGTCAGAACTTTGATAAACAAATGGCACACCTGGAGACAGGACAGAGATAAGCAGCGTGAAGTATTTGAACTGATAGCCTAAAAGTGTACATTTTTAGGCTATCAGTTCAAATAGAGAAATAATAAAGAAAGAAACTGCCTGTGCAGTTCTCTCTCTCTCTCTCTCTCTCTCTCCACGATATGAAGTATATTTGCTTTATTGTTCTGTAAGAATTAAAATTTACATTTCTTTTTCTGTCTTGAAAATATAACGTCGGGGACGTTTGCGCTACCTTGTAATACACTTCTGTCAAGGTGTGATAGCTAATCATCCCCTCTTGCTCATGCCGTGCACTACGAACTGTGTCTTCTACTCGATGTGCAACGGGGTGTGTGCATATATTCAATGTATTCGTGGTGTTTGTGTTTTCGTGCCGTCAGTTTTGTGTTTAATTTGTTGTGTGTGTAAGTATCGGTGTGCCAGCACCAAGACCGCATGGTTGTTTCTGGGTACCAAATAAAATTGATTCTTTATTCCTGATTCTTGTTTATTACTAATATTATCGTTATTATTGGATACTTATTGGATGGATGATTTAAAAAAAAATTCGTGTCCTCCCGAGTTCTAAGAGATTGTCCTCGTTTTGTTGTACCTCGTTCAATTATACTCGCTACGGACAAGCTACTCGTGATATTTATGTACCGCAAATATTGAATTCACTTCCTGGTGACATTTCTCCGCTTACCTCAAAAAAGCAACTAAAAAAATTTGTAATTGATTGGACGCTGCGTAACTTACTTGTTAACGTTTTCTTGCCTTCATTTTGACAACTTTGTCGGAACCTTTTTATTTTATCCGTATCTATCTCTATAATGTTTCTACCGGTCCACTGTGATTGACTATCTCTGTCCATGGCATGTTTATATCTTGTTTATGTATACTATGTATGTAGCTCTACATGCACCTATACAAATGTATATAGTTTTTCTAACGGCCCACTGTGATTTACTATATCTCTCCGTGCCATGTACAAAATTACCAACTGCCCGCCGCTTCCCCCCCCCCCCCCCAGACAACTATTATTGTTTATCTGTGTTATTTTGTTAACTAAGTATGTATATAATGACTTTTGCCTCTTCCGGGTCATGTCCCACAAGCCTACTTTGGCTTTGACGGGCTCGAAAATATCGAAAACAAGCATGAAAGCGGAATAAACATTATTCTAATTAAATATTATTATATTATTATTAGAACTACAACTACAAACAACAACTACAACTACTACTAGTGTTACTACTAGTAATACTACTACTACCGTTACTGCTACTACTACTATTACTACTACTAGTACGACGACGACGACTACAACGTCGGCTCTCGTACAGCAAGAGCGAATAGACCAAAGACCATTGTTCTAGGTGGTTTCGCTTCGAAACATACATCAAAGATATTTGCTAATCATTTCAGCTCTGTTTACACTAATCACGTTGATTTTTCCTGGTTACTCTGATCACATTAATTCCTCCTTTCCTGATTCTCATCCGGAAGGACTTGGCGACCTGCTACACTCGATTTGTGTAAACGAAAATATCGTTGCGGTGTGTATTAAGAAAATTAAACCTAAGCTATCATCTGGTCACGATGGAGTACCAGCAGCTCTGATTAAAACCTAACTTGATTTATTCACCCCTATGCTTTGTGAAATATTTAATAACTCTTTAAACTCGATATGTGGAAGCTCGCTGTAATTGTTCCTGTGCTTAAGTCTCGAAAGAGTGTCAATGTTTCCAATTATATACAAATCTCCCTTCTTTGTTCCTTCTGCAAGCTTTTCGAAATATTCTTTCTATTATTTTTTTTTCTCATTAAGAAATATAATTATTCCTAGTCAGAAATGATTTCTTTCCTGGCAGCTGGACAACAGCAAATTTGGTTATCTTTTACGTTTACAGCCTCCCGCATTGTCTGTAAGCAAGGTCAACTTGACGTAGTTTATTTTTATTTAAATGGTGCCTTTGACGTGGTTGATCATAAAATGTTCCTATCTAAACTGTCTTACTACGGTGTTTGGGGAAAACGTGATCGAGTGGTTTGGAAGTTATCTGCTGAATAGAAAGGGTTTTCTACGAGTTAATAATATGATGTCCACAACCTTTAAAATTACTTCCGGTGTGCCTCAGGGATCTGTTCTATGCCCTCTTCTCTTTTCTACATTTGTCAATGATATCCCTCGCGTTATCTCACAATCAATATTCCTCCAGTACGCCGGTGGCATTAAAATATACCGTGAAATTCGAACTTTTGACGACTGCGTAAGACTGCAGGCAGACGGGAACAGATTCAGCAATTGGTGTAGAGAAAACAGGCTTCGTCTGAACCGTTCAAAACAAAAGTATTGACATTTTCTCGAAAAATTCAAAATGTCGTTTTATCTAGCGAATTGAGGGGGCCTTATTGACTCGTCTAACCGAAATTAGAGACCTTGGTTTTGCGTTTGAAGGCCCGTTCACACTCTTGCGACCTCTTAAACCTGGGAGTACGGGTTCTTTCGTTGCTCGGTCACCTTGCGCCGTCCGGATTGCCAGGTCCGGATGGGGTGACGGACTTCGTTGTGGGAAGCTGGGCGGGTCTTGCCTGAGACGGAGTTGCTTCCCTTGGCCGTCGACGACTAATTCAATTGAACTTAGGAAGTACGTTTCAATGAGCAATTTAATACTTTGTAGCGGATGAAAATACAAAGATAAACAACACTGCGAAATGATAACTTCCCCTGTACGGGGTTGGGAAGGAGGTGGTCGGGTGTTAGCTTATCCAAGCTCGGGAGTTGGCTGGCTCGTGGGATTACGTCCCGATTACGGGGACAGAAGTCCCTCGGAATCCCATGACCTGACTCGATTACGGAGCGACAGCTCTCGAGCCCCAGCACGAATTAAACTCAATTGCTGATTTTCCCCACAAAGTCACTCGTTGGTCCGTCCCCTTTTAGTGGACCGGCGAATCCTCGACGCGTCGTGAGACAGGCGTTTCCCACTGTCAACCAATAGGCTCACTTCCTCGCCACGTGGCAATTGCTTATATTCCTGGGTGGGAACCCACGGTCTGCGTACATCTCACGGTCAAAGGTCGGGCTGGTTCGGATGCAAGCAAAACCATTTCTCGCAAGGCGAAGCGAACAACCGACCCCAGTGTGGATAGCTCCGACTAAGTGAGCCATCCCGTAATTCATTCCGCCAGACGCGGTCTGACGTTGCCGTTATGCCGCGACCCCCCCACACTCGGGCGAGAAAGACTAAACCGATGTAACCGAGCCGTGTAAACAGCGCCGGCCAGAGCCACTGCGTTCTGGTGGTGGTGGTGTTACAACTTTATTTTCCCGGCCCGGAACGTACGCTCCGACTCTCTCGGCAGAAAACGCGCGTTCCGAACCTCGCGTCGTAAAGTACGCCTGTCTCTCGAGGTCGCCCGCCACGGGAAGTGTTTACACCAACGCTTTCCCCCCAGCCAAATCTCCCTGGTGCTAGCGGACCACCCGCGGAGCCCTCGTCGATCCTTACACTGGGTTCCTTAAAACTTCTTAAACCAGAGGACACACTGGCGACATCTATTGGGTATCAGTGTAAAATCGGCGGTCCGGCATTTTTTTTATTTCTCTCGCGCATTATCCTTTCTTTCTTAGCTCGAAAAACTTTTTCAATGTTATAAACGAGCCTTTTTATGGGTATTACGCACATTTGACCTCGGAAATCCCGCAAAACCTTCGCTCTTGTGAAATGCAGTTCCAGGGTCACCGCATAGATGGCGCCACAATGCCAGTGTTTTCCCTCGTTCTAAAAAAATTTAAGAAGTTTTAAGGGACCTCGTCTCTCTCGGTCGCAAGAGTGTGAACGGGTCTTGATTCAGACCTAAAGCTTGATGTTCACGTGGGCAAACTGGTTTGCGCATCGTTTCAAGTGCTAGGCCTTCTATGTCACAATCCACGCACGTTCTTAACCCTTACTGTTCCCTGTGCCGCTCGCAGCTAGACTTTGCGTCGGTGGTGTGGAACGAAATCTGTGAAACCAATCGACCGAGAGTTGAACGGGCGCAGCATGAATTCATCTCAATTTCTAAGTATCGCTCTTTGGCTAGAGATGAGCGAACGTTAGATTATGAAGCCCTTTTGGAACGTGTTGGAATACCTCACCTACATCGACGTAGAGAAAAGGAGGATTTAGTATTTTTGTTTTAAACCCTTCACAGCCTAATAAACTCCCCAAGTCTCTTATCTGAAGTGAATATTAGGATTCCTTTCTACGAAGCTAAATTAAACTTTTTATACATCTAGAAAATTTAGTCATCTGTGCCCAATTCAGTCATTTCTGTCATTACTCTGAAGCGTAGCTTATTTAGTCGTCTCTAGTCCGACCGCACGGGCACAAAAAGAGAACGAACTGCACGACCTCGCGCTTTTGGCGCTACTTCAGTGGCTTCATCAGCCCGTAGCGTTGGCTGCGCTCTTATCTAAGGTAAAGCGAAGCAAATATTCAGATCTTAAATTTTCACAAGGCAACCAAACGAAGGTCTTTCTTTTCTTCATTTAATATAACAGAGTTGTGAGTGCGCGCCTCTCTGTGTTCTGTGTTCCTTTCTCGTTTGTCGTCGTCTTTTTGTGCGCGATTTTTAACCATGTTAAACGAAGGTCATCTGCACGGCCAAGCCAACAAAAAAATATCGCGGGTTTAAATTGATTAATTATGAGATCTTTTGACGTTGAACTGAAATCTCAGATTGACCTCTGTCATATTCTGGGCACTTCGGTCGGTATTCATACCCGACAAATAGGGATTCATAAGCCAGCGCGTTGGCTCAAAGCCACAGAGACGTTTTAAAGGTACAACGGTTACTCGGAAAAACTGGACATATTTGACTCCAGCCGAAAAAGTTTCGACCATTCAATAAAAACCTGTTTCAATGAAGGCAGAGCTGGAAGGTACCCAGATGTTACAGTGCATCGCATACGAATTTTTAATCTTTCTTGTGACTTTGTAGAAGCGTTGTTTACTCTTGAAGCTCATGTAGCCGACATTTTACTATTAACTTTGAACTACCGTATAATGATTACTAATGATGTGAGGGCTATATAGCCACTAATATATAGAAGAAACTTTCTCAGTTTACAATTTCTTTTTTCTTCTTTCTGCGCCATGTACTCTCCCGACTATATACATCATCTTCACGGCCCACCAACGCATCAACTTCACACATAAAGATTTACCTTCTAATTTCATGTGTCGCAGATTTAAATTTTTCTGTTTTTGTCTAGTCATAATTTCCATGTGGTGGAAGAGGAAGTAGGGGGGGCGCCACTGTGTTCCTTTTGGTATCGACTCCGCCGATTTTCGACTGGGACCGCGGCCCAAATTTTTCTACCGCGGCAAAACTGCTATCAATCAATCCGGAACACCGAGCGGAACAACTGGATACCAGATTCGTCAAGGTGGGCCTCCTTTTTTCAAATTTACGGCCGCTTTCGACAGACCGATTGGGCGCCCGACGCCTGGCCGTGTAGGATCGGCCCTCCGAGGAAAAAATGTCGACTTCCGCGCTCCCATTACGCGGCTACGACCCTGAGGCGATGGCGTGGACCTCTGTCCCCACCACCAATAACGCAAATTCAACGGTTTTTCTGGAAATACGGAGTCAAGCTTTACTTCAAGCGGCTGCACACCGCTCACAGGACAAAGCCAAGATGGCGACGCTCGGCGCCAGCCTGGCCCCCGACTCGTCGGTCGGAAACTTGAATGCTACCGCGATGCGCGCCACGGGAAGCAAGGGCAAGGCGTTCACGAAGTGGAAGCCGCGCCCAATGCCCAAACCCGATCCCGAAGACTACGTTATAGTCATCAAGCCCCGAGAACGTGTTTCTCTTCACGAGGTGTTCACGAAAACCGGCTACGGCACCGCCATCTCGGCGTACCTCGGGCCGGAACGGGCCCGCGCCATCTCCGTTCTGCCCTCGCGAGACCAAAACATCGTCATCGTGCATACCCCGGACCAGACTTGTACGTAATTCGTAACAAGTAACGAAATTACTTGTAGTCCCTTACATTTATCAGTAATTTAGTAACGAATTAATTACATATTTTCTAGAGTAATTTTAACGTAATTCCCTTACATTTTTTACGCAACGGATTCCTTGTAATCCGTTACATTTTTTTTAGGACCCCCCCCCCTCCCCCACCCCTCCCTTTCTAAAGAAAGCTTTTTTTTTGAAGGGGGGAGGGGGGGGTAAAGTCGATGGCAGTGACACTGTCACTTGAATTGACCAGCGCAAAGGGAGGCTTAACTCTACAGTTCCGCAAAGCCTTTTTTTGTGACACGAAGCCCGTGAATCTATTTTTTTTAAACCCTAACAACAATGTCAAAATATCCAAATTAACATTTCTACAAAAAGAAAAAAAAAAGGGGGGGTGGGGATTAGATCCGCTTTTTTTAGTCCCTTTGTTTTTTTTCTTTGCGGTCGAAGGCGGGGAGAGGACACCAAGTGATTGTAATGCCGCGCGCGCAGCTTGCCAAGTAGGCAGCGCGCGCGTGGCCGAACGGTTATCGCGCTTGTATCCCACGTGAAAAGCCAGGGTTCGATTCCTGGCCGCGGCTACACATTTTTGTTGACGCTGTAATGTGACGTTCTGGTAACTTCGAGAACCGTCTTGCTAATTCGAGGTTAGAATGTTCTAGGCACCGAACCTTCTACGCCGAATGCTCCAGAAGCCCACGCGTGTACAAAAGCGGCTCCGCGTGGCAAGCTGGAGTCAGTTTCGCCCCAGCGTTCGACTCTGCTGTCACGCCGACCTCGACGCCTGCGACGCTCTGTTCTCTTCTGTTGTTATCGTTTTTCCTTTTATTTCTGGGCACAAGTTTGCCACATTAAACGTTTAGTTTCTTCAGTTATTTTCGCCTCATCAGTTGTCATTCGTGACATTTTGGTGTAGGTGCGGGGTACCGCATGCCCCTGCCGCGTACCCCTCCGAGGGCCCGCAGTGCAAGTCCGACGCCAAGCCCACGAAGAACCAACGAAACCACTTCCGAGATCCGGTTCAGTCGTCGTACCCAAGGCCTACACCCGGAATTTGGACCTCTGCCGCCCAAGACTAAGCAGCCAACGAGGCCAACGATGGACAGTCAGTCGTCGCAGAACCCGTCCACCGCCACCGTCGTATACCTGCCCGTCGCACCCAAAACTCCGACGCCTTACCACGGAGACGTCCACGAGGACATCGAGGACTGGCTGCTGGTAATCCCTCCCTACCTTAGAGCAGAGATCTTCCAAGCCTGCCACGACGACCCGACGTCCGGACACCTTGGTTACAGCCGTACCCTGGCCCGAATCCGTGAAAGGTATTACTGGCCCAAGCTACCGAAGACCGTTCATTTCTATACACGGTCGTGCCACGAGTGCCAGCGACGCAAGAAACCGCCGACGAAGCCGGCAGGTCTCCTGCAGCCGATTGCTCCCCCGAGTGCACCGTTCCAGCAGATCGGAATGGATCTACTTGGTCCTTTCCCACCATCGACGCAAGGAAACAGATGGATTATCGTCGCCACAGATTATCTCACGCGGTACGCCGAAACGAAAGCCCTTCCTGCAGGGACTGCTGTGGAAGTCGCCAAGTTTTTTATCGAGTCCATCGTCCTCCGGCACGGCGCTCCCGAAGTTTTGATCTCAGACCGGGGATCATCGTTCATGGCCCAGCTGACGCAAGAAATCCTTCGTCTCAGCCACACCAGCCATCGGCGCACCACTGCGTACCACCCCCAGACCAACGGGCTGACGGAGAGACTCAACAAGACCATCGCCGACATGATCTCTATGTACGTCGACGTGGAGCACAAGACATGGGACGAGGTGTTGCCGTACGTCACATTTGCCTACAACACGGCCGTGCAGGAGACCACCGGGGTAACACCCTTCCAACTGGTTCATGGTCGCAAAGTAACGACAATGCTGGACGCGATGTTACCCCACGAACCGGCTGTCGACGGAAGTGACTACGCCCAGGTGGTTGCCCAACGGGCAGAAGAAGTCCGCCAGCTCGCCAGACACCGTATTCAAGCCCAACAACGTGTCGACAGTATGCCTCTTCGAGAAGCTCGAGGTGGTAAGTGCACAGACAAGAATTAACAATGTCCTTCTCGGTTATAGTGACTACGACCATTTTCATAATGTCATGACACGAGACAATGCTCCGTCTACCTTAAAATCCACTAAAAGAGATGTGATAATATGTGAATGTGTGAGTGCCACAAGCATACATGCTCGTTCGTTGCTGCACACTTATTATCTTCTCTTAGAAAACAGGATATATTGTTTTTCTGTTTCTTTCTTTTTATTTGACCCTGTTTTAAAAGCTATTTACTTTTTTGTAGTCCAAATTCTAGGGTTGGCCCACTTTACTTGTGAATTCCACCCAAGTTATCTGCATCGCAGTCACCCTTTTTGTGAGTCAGCTTTTTGCGGAGCACTTCGAAAATGGTAATAGTCTTCCTTTCTTCTTCCTGTACTGACCCCAGCAGGACGCATCTTATCTCAAGCAGATATTTTTACAAATGAAACATAATGGTGGCTGACGTGTACTTGATATTCTGGCTCGAGGAGAGAGTGAAACTCGTAATTGGGGCCATAGCGCGACTCTTCCCTTCGCTGCCCGTGGCATCAGCAGACGTCTATCTGGAAAACACCGGAGTAAAGTGCAGTCTGTTCGTGCTCCGTGCGTTTTTGAACAGCACCAAGAAGGATACACACAGCAAACGTGCGTTTACATTTTCTTGTTTTAACCGCCGTCCTAAATAATTGTTGATATGAGTGTCCTTTTTTTTTATTACTTATATTTATTTACTGCAAACTTTTTTTTATTCACTAACGTCTCAACCAAGGCTCGACCTGTTCAGAACCAAAGGAAAAAGAATATCGAGCCAAACCTTATTTATTATTGAATTATCACCTTACTATTACAACTATGTTTTTCTATTGTCTGGCAATATATGTCGGTATAGTAAGATGGACATAATTCTTATTTTAGTTTTCGCTAGATGTATGATGACTTCTACAGCTTCGTGATTTCGACAATAGAGAATTTTAGTAGATCGTCCCGATGAGTCCGATAACGATCCCCGATACTTCGCCGCCGCCTTTGCGCATTCATCAAATCGTTATCGGGGGTATCGGAGGTATGGGAACGATCTACTAAAACTCTCGAATATCAGGCAACGGCTGCTACGAGGAAGCTTTGCTCTATCTTCGAAGTAAATAGTACTTCCATTGCTTCGCTGAAAAATCTCAATGCAGAGCAGAAAGCATTCGTGAGGCACAATATGGCACTCCTATGCAGTGCTTCAGTTCAAAGGGTGTTCAACGTAACAGTCGACATATTGAGTAAAAATTAACGCAAAATGTCTGACGAGACTTTCGAGAGTCAGCTGTTGCTCAAAATACTCAAGGTCAATAAATGGAACAGGTTGCGACAATAGCAACTTAAATAACCCTCTTCCCTTCGTTTCTTACTTGAGGGCAATAATGTTGAAAGTCACGCCACGAAAGTAACGGATTACTTTTTGTGGTAACGGTCACTTACTTTTATCGGAGAGTAATTATAATTGTAATAAATTACAATTTAGCCTCGAGTAATTGTAAATGTAATTCCTTACTATTTTTCAGTAACGTGTACAAGTCTGCCCCGGACATAAAGGCGGCCGACCGGCTCACCGGGGATTTCGCAGTCAACACTGAGAAAGGCTCGATCCCGCTTCATGGTTATTTAAGACAAGACTGCGGCAACACGTGCCACGGAGTGATCGTGGTCCGTAACACGGACACCACGGAAGCTCTTCAACTCCGAGTGTGCTGGCGCGCCGGTACCATTGTGGAAATCCGAAAATTCGGCACATCCCACAAGGCACGCATCACCTTCGCGGTTAAGGAGAAGCCCCGTTACGTGCATTATGACAACATAGTCGTCTCAGTGCACAAAACTATTACAAAACTATCCCGGCCTGCGGCCAGTGTGGGGCCGTCGGGCATCGCGCGGATGCATGTCCAAACCTGCAGCCGAACACGTGTGGACTCTGCGGACTCCAAGCTCCGCTAGTGGAGGGGGTGCGGGCCCCTCACAACTGTGTTCCCCGGTGTTCTGTGTGCGGTGGCGCCCATGCCACCAACTCTCGCGACTGTGCGGCAAAATTTCGCACACCCAAGATGGCCGCCCAAACGGCAGGAAAAAAGAATATGGCGCCCAAGAAGAAAGGCCGCCATCTTGGGCCTCCCGGCGACCAGTCTCGCCGGGAAACCTCTAACACCACGAAGCCGGCGCCACCCACCGGAAGTGCTGGAAAGCGACCGTCGACGGATTCGCCACCACACGGCGGCCTGGAGAAGCGAGCGGCGGAGACGCGTGGCAAGACCGGGTCCTGGGTCGACGCCGTCAAAAACGGAAATCAGGTGAGCGGTTCGGGCAGGGCTGCTTCTTCCTCCCCACTTCTCACTCCCCCCCCCCCCCCCCCCCCCTCCAAGTGCGCGCAGCGCCGAGCAAGATCAAATAGCAGCACTCCGGGCCCAAAACGAGAAGCTGCTAAAGAATATTAACGAATTGGAATCCAGAATGAACCAGCCTCCTTCTCCCCCCCCCCCCCTCCCTCCCCCCCCCCCCCCCCCCCCGCGGCTGAGGAAATGGAGGGTGAGCTCGTGGCGCCGAACGCGTCATCAAGCGCGGCGTCACGCCCGCTTCGCAAAGGCGCCCCGCAATGGCGCTCCGCACCACAAAGGCGGTGAATCGGGCCTCAGTCGCGGCTTCGCGGCGACTGAGGCCCGATTCACCGCCTTTGAGAACCGATTCCCAATGATGGTCAACGCCATCTCCAAATTACAAGAGACAATCCCCGCGATGATTGCCCAACAAATTGCGCACTCCCAGCGCCCCTCGCGCCGGCCCGGCGATCCCTACAGGGACGTATCCGGCCGCCCTCTCAAACCTTCTAGACGCACCCCAGAGGTAGACGATGACGACAGCTGCTCGCTCTCCGGTTTGAAGGACGCCCCCCTCCCCGCGAGTGCTGGCTCCGGAGCAGTGTCACTACCATTCCCCCTTAACCTAACTCACCATGGCGAGCAGCCCTAAGATCAGGCGCTTCCCAAGAACCAATTCGGCCACCCCCGTCCAAATTGTCCAGTGGAATTGCCGGGGCTTCCGCTCCCGCGCAAAGTGGGCGAATCTCCGACTTTTTTTTCAACTCTCGACTCGCTTCTGGCGGTGGTTGCTCTCCAGGAGCCAGGGAGCGGCGCTACTCTTACAAACTACATCACCTTCCAGCAGGACCCCTCTTCCTGCGTCTTTGTGCATAAGAATTATACGGCTAATCTAGTTGACTTGCAACTTCAAAGTGAATATTCGTATGTGATGGTGACACGCCTTCCGCTCAAGAAACAAGATGCACCCCTCCACATACTCAATATCTACTGTTCCCCCAGACTCAAAAATGTAACGTTCACAGCACTCTTTAGCCGCGCTCTAAAGGCTGCGAGCAGGGACTCCCTGGTGATTGGGGGCGATTTCAACACCCCCAGTACGCTCTGGGGGTACGTTCGTGAGGAGAAGCGGGGACGCAAGCTACCGGAACTTGCGTCCGCGTTGGGCCTGACTCTCCACACCGACCCTGCATATCCAACGCGAGTGGGTAACTCCGTGACCCGGGATACGTGTCCAGATCTTACCTTTACCAAAAACATTAGTCACGCAGAATGGGCCACCACCGAGGAAACCCTTGGTAGTGACCACTGCCTTATCAATACCACCGTAAGGACTAAACCATTGGCAAGACCCCACGCACAAGCTCGGCTCCCCGACTGGACTAAGTTCCGGCAAAACTACATCAATTCGGCCTCCATCCACGAACAAGGATACCACGCGTGGGCACAAGGATTGGTTACACACCTCCGTTCGACGAAAACCCATGTTCAACTCTCGGAGGCAACGCCGGAGGTGGACAAGCACCTTCTGCACCTCTGGGAGGCGCGGCACAGCCTCGTCCGTAGATGGCGCCGCCATTAACATAGCAGAAAGCTCAAAATTCGTATCGCCGAGCTCACCCAGCGGACGGCAGAGTACGCGGCCCAACTCGATGACTCGAACTGGGTGTACCGCTGTAACACGGCGGCCACACAAATGTCTAGCCGGAGCCCGTGGCGCCTCTTCCGCGCCCTAATTGACCCGACTCAAACCCGCGTCGAGACACAAAAACATCTCCAACGAGCTATTCATAGCTTCGATGGAGATAACTCAAAATTAGCTTGCACACTACGCGACCAGTACCTTTGCACCCAACAGGACCCCCGAGGGCCCGCGTACTCGTATGCGGGTTCAGAGAACGCGGAGCTGGATCAACCGTTCCAGCTGCACGACCTGAAGGCGGCCCTAGCTAAAATGAAACGAGGAACGGCACCGGGCCGGGACATGATAACTGTGAAACTGCTTGCCAATCTTCCTGACCCCGCCTATGCAACCCTCCTCGCTTTCACCAACTCTATCTGGCTTGGTGAGACACCCATCCCACTCGAATGGAAGACCGCCCTGGTAACTTTCATTCCGAAAGCCGGCAAAGCCATAAACACAGACAACCTTCGCCCCATCTCCCTGACGTCTTGTGCGGGAAAGCTGATGGAGACCATGGTGCGGGACAGGCTGTCTGGGTTTCTGGAAAACCAAAATGTATTCGCAGACACCATGTTCGGTTTCCGCCAGCACCGGTCCGCGCAGGATGTTCTGCTTTAACTCGACCGAGAAATTCTCAACCCTGTCGAATACCCCCTCAACGATAAGGCAGTACTCGCCCTAGACTTGAAGGGGGCTTTCGACAACGTCACACACGAAATTATCCTACACCATCTTTCCCAGACCAACTGTGGACATAACATATTTCAGTATATCAAGCAATTTCTCTCGGATCGACAATCTCTCATCCGAATACAAGACGAAGAACACGGCCCCTATCAACTGGGATCGAGAGAAACCCCACAGGGTGCGGTCCTGTCGCCGTTACTTTTCAGTCTGGCCATGATGAAACTTCCGGCTCAACTGGCGAAGGTCGAAGGCCTCCAGCATGTGCTGTACGCCGACGACATAACCATTTGGGCCAAACACGAATCGGTGGGGGCCATTGAGGCCAACCTGCAGCAGCGGCGGAGATCGTGGACGCCTACGCCCGCCGCTGCGGCCTTCAACGTTTAACGTCCAAATCCGAATTTGTGCACATTCGCCCGTCGGCTAAGTGCACCACCAAAATGGAAATATCCCTGGCCAGCGGCCCGATACCCGAACACGATGAGATTAGAGTGCTCATGGTCTCTTTATCCACAACCATCAGCAGGTTGATACAACACTAGCCAAGCTGTGCAAGGTAGGGGACCAGGTGGGCCGAATGATCCGCCGGGTTTCTAACAAACGCGGGGGGTTACGGTGCAAAGACGCCTTGCGGCTGGCGCACGCGTTCGTGACCAGTCGAGTCCTCTACTCGACTCCTTACCTCCACCTGCGCAAGTTTGACAAGACCGCCCTTGAGGTGCTTCTCAGAAAGATGTACAAGCGTGCCCTCGATCTTCCAATGAACACGTCCAACCAGCGCCTCATGGGCCTGGGGATGGTAAACACTTTCGCGGAGCTCCAGGAGGCCCACTTAACCAATCAATACACAAGACTTTCAAAGACGCCGTCGGGACGCCACCTATTAGCCCGACTAGCATATCCATCACCTAACAGTGACAGAAGAGCGCGTACGCATCCCCGAAGTCTGGAGATACGCCCTGCACGTGCGCCCTCTTCCAGCCAACATGACACGGTGACGACCACAGTGGCAGGCGCCTTGCGCGGGCGGAGGCACTGGCCCGCCACTATGGGTCCAAACCCGGAATATTCCTCAAATCCTCACCATGGGGGTGATATACGGCTGCAGTCGTCCACCAAAACGTCCTGGTGAATGGCCTAACGTTCAGAGCTCAAGACGTAACACATGCGGAGGAGATCGCCATCACCCTAGCCACCGCAGACCAGGACTCGCGAGTCATCATCACCGACTCGAGAGGGGCCTGCAGAAATATTGAACAGGGGTACACTCTTCTCTTTGCGTATCGCATCCTTAAAGATAGCGACTACCTCGGGGCCCCCGCGTCTCGAACGATCGTCTGGGCTCCTGCTCACATGGACCTCGAAGGCAACAAAACGGCAGAGGCCGCCGCCCGCGCGCTCACTCTCCGGGCAACGCCTTCAGACCCTTCCGAAATTGATCCCGAACCCAATCCGGCCCTCACTTTTCGAGAAATTACTCAATTATACCAATTCGACCACGCAATTTATCCTAAGCCCTGTAAGGGCCTTACAAAGGTGGAGGAACGCACACTCCTCCGTCGTTACACCAAAACCCTGCTGAGCCCGGCAGTTTTAAAACACTTTGATCCTGCTTATACAAGAAAATGCCCGCACTCTGCGGAGAAGTCTTCGGACATCTTCCACATGGTGTGGGCATGCCAATCAACCCCGAACCTCGTCCCAAAACCCAACCCCACCCGGGAGGACTGGGAGGCAGCCCTGCTCGACTGCTCCGACCTGGCGAGCCAGAAGGCCCTGGCTGACCGAGCCCGAGTCGCGGCGGTCGCCAATGGGATCCTGTATTTAGGAGTCCACCTAGTGTTTGTGAGAGGTGGCCCCCTCCGGGCCACCTCAAACTACCTTCCTCATGATATACCTTTAATAAAGTTTTTCAGACAGACAGACAGAGTTTCATGTTTTATCTTGTAAAGTGAGCGTGCTTCTGCTTTTAAGTGTTTGAATGTCCGGTGTGCCAGTACAAAGACCGAATGGTTGTTCCTGGACACCCAATACAATTGATTGATTGATTGATTGATTATAATACTCATAATACTATAATTATTAATATTATTATTATTTTCCTCATTTGTACTATGTCTACAATATGAAATTAATATTATATAATAATACTTATTATTATTTATTTTTGATAACTTTTTTCATGACAGTTTCAGGTCGGCGCCCTTGTACGTTGACTCTTCAAATCACGGGGCTGTCTTCCCCAAACTCCCGGCGTCGTAATTGCGGAGTAAGCGAATCCACCAGGGAAACCGGATCTTAGATCGACGTCGCTGTTCGAGATTGGAGAAGCCACGATTGATTTCACAGAGGCCCACGCTTCCAGTAGCCACCGCGTGTAAACGTTCTCTCAAGAAGTACACACAAATGAAAGATTTTCAAGCTACGCGGGGGAGAGGTAAAAGAGAAAACGTTACATTTGTCTGCAAGTAGCATAGGGGGAATAACTAGGAATTCAATCGTTGTTGGATGCATCGCTTTAATTGCACCATGAAACATTATTGTTTCGGATTTCAGCAAACATCCAGGTGTGCGTGTTTTATTTTGGTTTAAACTGGAAGCTTATACTTCGCTAGAGTTTTTGTTTTTTGTTTGTTTGACATGCGACTCCTGCCACGTGAAGGAATTGCGATATCCCAGATTGCACGTTTCCGATGGCCTTTCTTGTGGTGGGCAGGGCGGCTGCGAGCTTGAGGGAAATTGTTTATACTGATACCGTATCACGGGGCAAAATGCTTCAACATATGACATTCTCTATCTTAATGTCATGCAGGCTAGAGTCATACGACAAATTGAATTGTCATTTGCTAAATGGCACTACAGCTATTCAGTGTTGGACGAACTCACTTTTTTTTTTTAATATGATCGATCGTGTGCACCCCCGATTTGAGTATTCCAAGGAAAAACAAAACATAGTATAAAACAAAACAGAAAAAAAATTGGGTAAGATTAATGTGTTTTTATAGATGATTGTCAGATATGTATACCTTTTTTTCCGAACAAAATGTAGTATATTGAAGAAATACATGCAACTACTCTTGTTCCCAACATGTATCGTACAGGTTTAACTGGCAACGTGTGAATCCTGTATCTCTATCCTACTCGTCTCAGCTTGTGAAAGTGTATCACAGTCATTCAATAAGAGTTAAGGCAACAGTGCCTCGTAAAGCATTTCGATGGCCGAAAAATGTGACTGAGTAATTTCCCCGTATGCTTTATTACCGATTGACTATTTTCTTCGCTGTGTAGCACCGTGCGGTGAAAGTGACATTCGATGAGCTGGAGTACACTCGTTAAAATGAATCTAAATTTAGCTGTGTGACACAGGAATCAGTGACAGGGCACAGAAATATATATTATATTGTCTCTCAACCGCACACGCGGAGGCTCTAACCTTAACATAATCGTGTTATCAGAGATTTTTAAAATAGGGGACCCTGACGCATTATGTCACCCTAGCAGCTAAGGGCATCGCATTGCGCATGTGCAGACATTTTGAGCACGTTCAGCGCAACGCTCCAGCAGCTCGGGGTGCGCTAGGTGTTGAGGCCCCCTGTTCTACATCTTTCTATTACTGTTGCTCCGTTCGAAATACAATTCTGCAGGCACTCACCACTATTATCACCATGATGTTTTGGTTGCAGCCTATTATGTTTTCTTTCTTTGACGTATCTACAAAGAATTGCCTCGTCGTGTCCTTACGGGTTGTGGTTCTGGCTAATTCTTATGAGTGGCGAACGACAAGCTCGATGGTGTTGTAAAGAGCATTGTGGATGTTTGGAGTCGTCGCTGTCAAACTATCAAACAGTCGTCAAATTATGACGCATGGGGGAAAAAACAATTCGGAAATCGAAGAAAATTCGGACTAAAATGGAAACCTTGGATCATGTTTCCCGACTGACTCCGACAGACGAGCTTATTTCTCCAGAAGTACCTTTAACCGGAAGTATAGTTTCAGTGGAGTCTTATTTACGCTATCCGCACCGTAAATACTCTCATGTACCTGGTATTTGGAAATATAGTGCCGAACTATTGTTTTGTTTTACGTTCTGAGTTTTGCGCGTTTCTTCGGTCAGTTTTTTCGCACAGGTGATCCAATTAGACTGGAGCACAACTGCGAATTACTGCTTCCAATGAGCGAGTGCTTGCAAACGAAATTTTGTTATCAATTCTTAATTTATAGGCGTGAAGATTGTGTTCCAAACCCTCGTTAAAACCTCCAAAAATATTTTTGCGACATTTTCTCATCTTGCTCAACACTGACCTTATTTAGTGGTTTTGTTTTCTTCTTGGAAGGGCATGAATAATAAGGAAAGATCCGAGACTATTCGCATTACAAGAAACATTTTTCGATCTCCCCAGAGCGACATTCGTGCGCTCCTCGATCAAGATCGACACGGTGAAAACATTGAAGAAAAGATACGATTTGTTAAAGTCGCCGCGGTCACTTTGTAGGTTTCTTACAAAGAAGCTGCTCGGGGGAGCTATCTGGCAAAAATCTTTTTTATGAAAGCCCTTAGCCAAATGTTACTACTTATTCCTTCGCGTATCTAAATATTTGACTATTTAAGGTGGCCGTCACCTCATTTTTTTTGTGTGTGTTGGTTCATGGATGTCTGCCCCGTCTAGAGATAGATTGCTTTCTCTCTCTTAAAGAGTTATCGTTATTAAGAAGAGCGAATATTTGCTCTTCAAAATGTATGAAAGGCTACGTGTATCGAAAAGATCTTTAAAACGAATCAAAAACATTTTTATGTGGGGAAGGGCGCCGTTTTCGAACGTTTCCGCCCTAACTTTCTGTAGTGCATTTCATTTTTCTTATTTTGTCCTTCTTATATCTGCTCCTATGGCACCATGAATTGCTGAATGTGTGCTGCTGCATGGAGATTTCACGACACGTATCATCTAAGAAAACGCACATCAATACTATAGGATAGAAAAAGAAGGAAATGTACCCACACACGCAGAGTCATGCTTGTTTGGCACTCCCCATGCCAAGTAATTGAACTACGGGTCTATGCTCCGCTTCACAGTGCGTTCAATGAATGCAAAATAAACGTATACGGCACATGAATAACCCGCCGCATGGTACACAAAGTTGAAGTTTCTTTCATC
This sequence comes from Ixodes persulcatus, assembly GCA_013358835.2. NCBI lineage: Eukaryota > Metazoa > Arthropoda > Arachnida > Ixodida > Ixodidae > Ixodes > Ixodes persulcatus. The sequence goes on from JABSTQ010010497.1 coordinate 295,791, forward strand.
GTTCCCGCGTGGTCAGAACCTATACAGCATATATAGATATCGTTTCTGTGTCCACTACAAATAAAAAACACAAAATAATATAAATAGTCTATGTAATCTGGCCAATTGCAAAAAAAAAAAGCTTTTTTTATTCTACAAGACATAAAGAGAACTGGACAGTACCCACAACTCCGCAAAACTCCGGAAAAAAGTGCCTTTGTTACTAATTGCCATTTCTATTAAATAGCTATCACCTCGTTCATTTAGATACATACCCTTGCCGGTACACTGAGCTTCGCGCAATGCACAGAAGCATGGAAATCTAATTTATTTTAATCGTTGTGTGTGTGACTATGATAATCTAGAATAATTTTGTTTTTCTGGGGTTTTTTATGTGTTCAGTCTTCCAATTACTTTTTCTTAGTGTAGGCAACCGTCAGGGTTGTCAATTATTTTTGTGGTGGTTTTTGTTGCTTTTGTGATAGAAGTGCCTCGTATTATTGTATATTTTTATTGTGTTCTCTTCATTTTACTTTTCTTACCTGCACTTTGTACTAGAGGCAGCTGAGGATTAGTAACTCGCACAATACTTACACGGTAAATAAAACTATTAATATTATTACTATGTCGATTCTGTATAAGTAAATTTTAAGAGGTACTGCAGTTAGTCCTCGGCGGTGACATCTTTAAAGTATCTACGCACCAATGGTGCAGCCAGTAATTTTTTTCGGAGAGGAGGAGGGGGGGGGGGGGGGGGAGGGCGGCGGTGGGTGAGGCGTGCATGACTTTGGGTGCGGAAGGGGGAAGGTTAAAATGCATCTGTGTATTATAATGTCGGATGGAAAGGGGGTCACTGTCATTTCTGCCGATAGTCGTATTACGGCCGAGAGGGGCGGAAGGGCCGGGAGCGGCTTTGAGCTGTAGAAGGGTGGTGAGCTGGGCTAGTTGTTAAGCATTATACATAGTTAAAGTCAGCGAACAAGGTTAGAAAACTGTAGAAGAATACAGAAGACAGTAAAGATGCGGAACTCACAACTCAAAATTTCATCCAGAAGAGAAGAGGGAAGAAGATGACTTATAACCAACACGCGCGTGCTCATGACACGAGAACTCTATCACGCGGGGCAATTTAAAAACATAACTTCCTTTTCAGATAAAGTAACAGAAGGATGGCTCGCGCAGTGCTCCCCCAGACCTTGTATGATATACGCCTCATAACTTTCTCTGGATAGTTTTTCCTGATATCGACCTATGACAGCGGTGCTGACCAGATTAGAAGAACAAGTACAGCACCGCTATCATAGGTGAATATAAGGAACAACTCTCCAGAGACATTTACGAGGCATAGATCATACAAAATCTGGGGGAGCACTGCGTAAGCCATTCTTCTGTTACTTTATCTGAAAAGGAAGTTTTGTTTTTAAACGATTCGATGCGCCAAGACCATTGCTCCGCGCCCTAGAGTTCTCGTGCCATGAGCACGTGCCTCTTGGTTCTATGTCATCTTTCTTCTTCTCTTCTGGATGAAATATTGAGTTGTGAGTTCAGCGTCTTTCCTGTCTCCTGTATTCTTCTACAATTTTCTCACCTTATTCGCTGACTTTAACCATGTATAATGATTACCAACTAGCCCAGCTAACCGTCCTTCTACAGTTCATTTCTTCTGCACAGGGCTCTTCTTTTGTCATCTGTAATCTACCCTTCAATAACCCTACTCTTCTGGTCAACCTAGCCGCCCACTCTGTGTGCAGCGCTAGGGTTGCTTCTTGGCACATCAAACAAGCTACGTGTCCGGTTGAACTCTGGGGCCTGGCGGGCTTTCTTGCACCGTCTGTGGGACATTAGAGAAGAATCCAACACACCAACACACCAACCGGCGGAAACTTCGAGCGATTTCCGGTCAGCAATTTGAGCGCCATCTCTTATCCGTTGGTATTCTATTAAGAACTTCCGGTTTACGACGTAAAATTTATTTAATAGGATGAGATACATATTATTGTTGCTGTTTACAGATTTGAAAAATTATCCTCGTAAGGTGAAACAAATATTTTGGTTAGCTAAAGTTTCGCCCTCCTACTTTGTTCTCATTGGTCCGTTGTTTTTTTTTTTTTTTTGTTTTTTGACCGTTGAGAACAGCTTCGCGTCGGCTGCCGCGGTCGCGGCTGCGTGCTGCGTCGGCTGCTCGACGGCGCCTTTGCCAGCGGTGCGGTGGTGGATTTCGTTTGCGGCAGCGGACAGTGGCGTTGACCTGTTGGTTATCGGTATATTTCGTCTACCAGTACGCCGAGCAAACGGAACCTTGTCTATTGCTCGACTCAGTGGTGCTCTAATTCCGGTGGCAACAGCTCTGCCAAGTTCTTTCGGTTCCTGAGTGAAGAAAGGTAAAGACGGGCTGCTGCTTTTCGTTATACAGTTTCGGATTGCCGAAAACTTGCTGGTGCGTGTTTCATTATGATACAGTTATTGTAGAAGGCCAGTAGGGACAGGGAATTTATGTTCAGTTGAGCGGTGTGTGGGGGATCGGTGTTAGAGCACCGCAGCTTGGTAGCACGTGCGTGGAGCAACTCGCGCTGCAGAAGGAACCTGCGAGAGACCGTGGCGATCGAATCACTGTCGCTAAATACTGCAAAGTTAAATGTGCCATTGGCTGTGAATACTTGAATAGTAGTTTCGCGTAGATTTTGTTACTTTGTTGTACCGTGAAGTGAACGTTTTTTTCTGTATAAAGGACGTACCTAATAAAAAGAAAACTCGCAAAAGAAGTTTGGACTTCCGCTGTGACTGGCGATCTTAAGCCGCGAAACACCAGTGACTGTGCGCACTTTGCATTCATTGATTGACGATCTAATGAGAAGTGGCTGTCACTGAACATGCACTGTTGCCGAGCCGATCTCAATCGAGCGACGTAAAGTAAAGTGCAATCGTTTCGGAAGCGTCGGACATTCGCAGAAAAAGGCAAACACACGTTTTTTTATAAAAAAATTATATTGCTATTACTTTGTTTTGTAGAAGAACGAGACGGCGGCAATGGGAGCAGTTCCCTCTTCTCTCAACATCAGCGACAATAGGATGCAAATTCGTTCGGAGCTCGGAGGCTGCTCCGAACTCCGAACGAACTTGCATCCTCCTGTCGCCGAGGGTGAGAGAAAGGGAGAGGAGGGACAACACTTCTCACACCCTCCCCCATAACCAAGCGGTTGCCATGACGACGGCGCGCGTATTGTTTTGTTTATTTCTTTTTGCTTTTGGAGAAACCCAACGCCCGTTAGTGGAGATTTGGCGCTGCCGTCTGCAATTGATGTCTCAATGGTAGGTATAGAAAGATTCCGCCGGGTGGTCACACTTGCCAAATCCCTTGTCGCTGCCGGGCTGCTCGGTTGTTGTCACGGCAGGCGCCGCTGCGAGCTCCGCCTTCTGCTCATCCATTACCAGCTCGCTCTGATCGTCGGCCGTGCCCCCCCACAGCTCGGGCGTACGAGCGGAGACAGTCAAACCTTTCATGTCCATAAGCTCGGCACTCGGTACACCTGGGGGCACGGCAATCACGACGGATATGCCCCGTCCTCCGGCAGCGAAGGCAGATGGGGGCACGTCCTGGCACCACCACGAGGACCGAGCCACGCCCGAAGCGCATCTGGTGAGGAAGCCGGTCGAGGGCAACCCCCTCCCGAAGGACCAGGTGGACTATTCGGGTAGTGGACTCCACTCCAACGAAACCTGGCATTTCCCAGCGGTCGAGCGTCACGTCCTTGACCTCTCCGTATTCCGAGAATGCTTTTCGTATGGCGTCGTTCGTAACATCAAACGCCACCCAGTGGAGCTTCACTTGGGTCTCTTGCCTGGTCGGGTCGATGACGAGGCATGTACGGGCCCTCACGAGGAGCCGCCCTGCCTCGAGCAGCTTTTGCTTTGCTGCCTCGGTTCGTAACTTGACCAGCCAAACGTGAGACATTTGATATGCCCCTATTCCGGTCACCTGCTTGATGACTCCAAGTTCCTCGATCGGTCGTCTAAAATCTTCGGTGCGGTAGGGTCCTCCCGCAATGTCACAATGCAGAATGACTGCACGCTTCATCGCTCCACCCGATGGCAGGGGAAGCAGAATGATACGATAATCCTTGAGCACCGAGATATCAGATTCACCACGGCCATCGACGGCCGTTATCACAGCTCCGGCGGATCCTTCCATTTTGCGACCGCTCCTATCGGCTACCGGAAACAGAATTCCTCGGCCACGCACGCGCTCGCTCGGCAACGCGCGTGGCATTACTCCCCCCTTGAAAAAGAGCATCGTCCCGATGCAACATAAAGGCAACAAAACAGAGCAAGGCGAACAAAAGAATGGGAAAAGACGGAGGCTGTCAAAACACAATCCTATCAATCGTTGCACAAGATTACAGTTCAATGTCTTATCGCGCGTAGTACGGCTTGAGGAGCACGGCGTGGACGACTTCCGGTCGTGGAGGGCGGCGTGATGAAGTCCCTGTTCCGTCGGCCATCAGCTTGTAGTTCAGATTCCCGAGTTGACGACACACTTTGTAGGGTCCGAAGTAACGCTTCAGGAGTTTTTCACTTAGACCGCGTCGTCGTATCGGGGTCCAAACCCAAAGACGGTCTCCGGGCTTGAAGCGAACGTCGATCCGACGAAGGTTGTACTAGGTAGAGTCTACACGTTGTTGATCTTGAATTCGGAGTCGGGCGAGCTGGCGAACTTCTTCGGCTCATTGAGCAACCACCTGGGCGTCGGGGATGCCATCGTCAGCTGGTTCGTGCGGTAGCGTCGCGTCGAGCATGGCCGTTACCTTCCGACCATGTACAAGCTGGAAAGGTATCAATCCAGTGGTCTCTTGAACCGCCGTATTGTAGGCGAACGTGAAGTAGGGTAACACCTCGTCCCAAATATTGCACTCTACGTCGACGTACATGGAGATCATGTCGGCGATAGTTTTGTTTAGCCGTTCTGTTAGTCCATTTGTCTGCGGATGGTACGCAGTGGTTCGACGGTGGCCGGTACCACTGAGACAAAGGATCTCTTGCGTCAGCTGGGCCATGAACGATGATCCACGGTCTGTAATGAGAACTTCGGAGGCGCCGTGCCGTAGGACAATAGACTCGATGAAAAACTTGGCGACTTGAACAGTCGTTCCTGATGGAAGGGCTTTTGTCGTGGCGTACCGTGTGAGATAATCGGTTGCGACTATTATCCATCGGTTTCCTTGCGTTGATGGTGGGAATGGCCCAATTAACTTCATTCCGATTTGCTGGAATGGGGCAGATGGCGGCGGAATAGGCTGAAGAAGTCCCGCCGGTCTCGTCGGTGGTTTCTTCCGTCGTTGACACTCGTGGCAAGATCGGGTGTAGTGGTGCACTGTCTTCGGAAGCTTGGGCCAGTAGTACTTTTCGGGTATTCTGGCAAGAGTCCTGCTGTAGCCAAGGTGTCCCGCTGTAGGGTCATCATGGCAGGCTTGAAAATTTGTTCTCGAAGACTGGAAGGGATCACCAACAGCCACGCTGTGTTGTTGTCGCTGAAGTTCTCCTTGTAGAGCACACCTTGTCGGATGGAGAAGGCTGGCAGTGTTCGTACAAAACAGCGGGGGACGGCACTTCCTTGTCCCTCTAGGTGCTCGATGAGTGCTCGCAGCTCAGGGTCGTCTCGTTGGAGTGCTGCCATGTCGCTGACATCCAGAGCGCCGAGGTAACACTCATCGTCGTCCTCTTTGGTGCAGGCAGGACCGGCCTCGACGGGGCCCTTGACAGGCAGTCGGCGTCATTGTGCTCCCGGCCGGATTTGTACACCACGGTCATGTCGAACTCCTGCAGTCGTAGGCTCCACTGGGCGAGGCGTCCGCAGGGGTCCTTCAGATTCGCGAGCCAGCAGAGCGAGTGGTGGTCCGTTACCACGCGAAAAGGACTTCCATACAAATATGGGCGGAACTTTGTTATTGCCCAGACGACAGCAAGGCACTCCTTTTCAGTCGTTGAGTAGTTCTTCTCCGCCTTCGACAGCGTCCGACTCGCGTATGCGATGACTCGCTCGGTCCCGTCTTGTATTTGGACCAGTACCGCACCAAGTCCGGTGTTACTGGCGTCCGTGTGGATCTCTGTTTCAGCGAACTGGTCGAAATGTCCAAGATTCGGGGGCGTCTGGAGTCTTCGTTTGAGCTCGTCGAATGACCGCTGGTGTTATTCTGTCCACTCGAACTTTCCGGCGTCCTTCGTCAGGTGCGTCAGCGGTGCGGACAGCTTGGCGAAGTCTCGAACAAAGCGCCTGTAGTAGGCACAGAGGCCGAGAAATCTTCTCACGGCCTTTTTTGTCAGATGGCGGCGTAAACGCAGCTACGGCGCGGGTCTTTTCGGGGTCAGGGAGAACACCTTTGTTGTTCACGACGTGTCCAAGGAACTTTAGTTCCCCATAGGCGAACCGACACTTCGTTGGCTTGAGTGATAGGCCGGCGGTCTTGATGGCTTGAAGCACGGCTCGAAGTCGTCTCAGGTGTTCGTCGAAATCTCGTGAGAATACCACGACATTGTCCAAGTTGACGAGGCAGGTCTGCCATTACAGACCTGCCAGCACGGTGTCCACGACACGCTGGAAGGTGGCTGGTGCCGTACAAAGTTCGAACGGCATCGCTTTGAATTCGTACAGTAAGTCGGGAGTGACGAAGTCAGTTTTCTCGCGGTCGCGTTCGTCAGCTTCAATCTGCCAGTAACCACTCTTCAGGTCCATCGACGAAAAATATCGGGAGTGGCGCAGCAGGTCTAATGCATCGTCGATGCGGAGGAGCGGATAAACGTCCTTCTTTGTCACAGCGTTCAGTCGACGATAGTCCACGCAGAACCTCAGGGTTCCGTCCTTCTTCTTTACCTGGACAACTGGGGACGCCCACGGACTTCTTGAGGGTTAGATGATGTCGTCGTCGAGCATTTTCTGGACTTGATCTTGAATCACCTTCCTTTCCTTTAAGGAGACTCGATATCGGCGACTAATGGACAGGAAGCAAGTTCGTCCTATTAAACGTTTACTTCCTTCAGTTACCCCGCACCTCCACCAAAATGTCACGAATGACAAATGATGAGGCTTCGAATAACTGAAGAAACTAAACGTTTAATAGGGCGAACTTGTGCTCAAAATAAAAAGGAGACAGAAGATAACAGCAAAGCGTCGCGGGCGTCGAAGTCGGCGTAACAGCAGAGCCGAACGCTGGGGCGAGACTGACTCCGGCTCACCACGCGGAGCACCTTTTGTACCCGCGTGTTTCTCTGGAACATTCGGCCTAGAACGTTCGGCTCGTAGAACATTCGTAACCGGATTGAACGAGAAGGTTCTCGAACTTACGAGAACGCCAAGTAGAAAGACTACATTAAAGAAGATTCCGCTCTCTGGGATCGAACCAGAATCCTTCGCGCGACAGCCAGGCACGCTAACCACTCGGCCACGCACGCTTTTTTTAATTTTTTTCTATTTATTGCCAGGATACATATATTACACATATTGATAAAAATAATGTGCCCCGAAAACTGCAACTGTCGGAAATTACTTAACATGAAAAAAAGGTTAAAAGCCTATCAGTCAGGCTTGGCTGAAGGTCGTTGTGACGGTGAATTTAAAAGGTTTTGAGCGTGGCTAAATCTTCCAGAACTGGCAACCATTCCACATCAGTATTTATCCTTTTGTAACATTCTCTTAACCATTTGATAGTTTCAATGAAGTAATCTCGGGGGTTGCCTTGCGTCAACATCAGCATGCCGCACCGCCATTCTGTTCTTCCATATGCCGTGGAGCCCAAGGAGCATGATTATGTCGTAGGGCACAGGTTCACGCTCTATTGTTAAGAGCCGGATTCCTTAAGGTGACAGCGGGAGCTCTTTCTTTATGGTGCGCTGAAGTACGTCCCAGAAAAGAAGAGCAGTCCCAGCAGCCCAAAAAGACATGCTCAATGCTCTCCGGTTGTTTGCACAAACTACAATTTACCGACCAGTAGAGGTTCATGCCTTTTGCATCCAGAAAAGTCTTTATTGGCAACGTTTCGTTGTGTAATTTGCTGTAACACATCTCCCGGGGCCCCTGAGCCTATGGACCTATACCTTGGCATGGGCAGCAACATAGCCACTAGGTCACGCGTCAAAGTTTTGCGTGATACACTACACAAATAGTTCATAAAAAAACGAACGAACAGAAAACGGCAGGCAGATACAACTTCGCGCAAAAAACTGGACAGCGGTCCGCACCGTGCCCGGCAGGACGAAACAACAAATCCCGGTAAAACGTCAAACAGCCTTGTCTGAATAACGGTTCGAAGAAAGGTATCACGCTGGTCACGGACAAAGATAAAGCGTGAGACGAGTTGTCGAACAAATACGTGACACAGTCCGACACCCCCCGCTTTGGGCTTAAAAAAAAAAAAGGTTGGTACGGCGAGTTCGCTCCCATTGGGACGCCCAAATAAACACTGCAAATACACGGTGAATCCGCTGGATGTTAATTCTAGAACACTGCAGCACTTGAAGGACATACCACAGTTTGGACAGAAGAACCACATTGCACACAGTCGCTCTCGCGAAAATGGATAAATCTCTCGGTACCCACCTCTCTGCAGTGGCCTTAAGTTTAGCTATTTCATCTCGCCAGTAATTTGTGGGCTCACGGTAATGTTCCAGAGGTACACCTAGGTACTTTGAAGGCGTCCGTGACCATTGAATATTCCCAAAAACAACTGGAGCAGTCATCCACTCACCATGCCATAACCCCACGCACTTTGACCAATTCACCGCGCAGGCAGTGACCTAACAAAACCTTTTGGTCAATTCAGCAGCTTCTAAAACACTTTGAGGGTCCGAACAAAAAACAGCAACGTCGTCTGCGTATTCCAATATTTTAATCTCACATTCCTGTAGTGTAAAACCCCTAATATTTTTAGATTGAATGACACAGCGGCAAAATGGCTCTAGGTAGATTGCGAAAAGCAAGGGTGATAAGGGACATCCCTGCCGCACTGAAGAGCGGACGTTAATCCCCGCACTAACTGTCTTATTAATTACTAGTTTAGTTTTGCAGTTTACATATGCCATCCTTACCCCCTCAAGCAGCACAGATCCAACTCCCACATGTTGTAAAATGGAAAACAGAACAACGTGGCACACCCGATTAAATGCTTTTTCAAGATCTATCTGAAGTATAGCTACTTTCCGATATTCCGCGTCACAGACCTCTAGAACACTTCGAGTAGTGTGTATGTTTGTGCCAATGCTACGACCCTTTATTCCACAGGTCTGGTGCGGCCCTACTATTTTCCATATAACACGCTGCAATCTACTGGCCAAAACCTTTATTAGCACCTTATAGTCAATGTTGGCCAGGGTAATTGGTCTGTAATTACTAGTACTACGAAGCTTATCGGCGTCATTACATTTGGGTATCAAGACTGTGTGCGTGCACAAGAAAGAAAGTGGTAATTCTTTATTTTGATAGGACTGATAAAAAACCCTATGCAGAACCGGTACAATTTGCAGCTTAAACTTCTTATAGAAGGCCGTGCACAGACCATCCGGTCCCGGTGACTTGCCTACGCTTAAGTCATCTATCGCTTTCTCGACCTCTGATAAACTAATCAGATCTTCTAAAAACGCCGTGGTATCGCTATCTAGCTTCGGCTGACTTGGCTAAAATTCCGTATCGAGCCCCTTTCTTTGGTATTTTCTTTTCAAACAGATGTGTATAACACTCAACAAAAGCATGCTGAATACTGTCCTGATCTCGAGTTACTGCGCCTCTGTACTCTATTTCTTCAATCCGGTTTCCGCTAGCATACTTTTTTAGATGCGGAGCATCTCTTGCTCGGGTCTATGTCCCGCGGCATCGTAGTCCGCACTCACACTACGCATGCGCAACTCTCCTCCTTCCCTCTCTCCAACAGCTGCGCGTTACTCTCTCCGCTCTCTCTCTCTACCAACTGCGTGCACTTCGCTTGCGTTCGCTTCTACTCACACCACGCGCGCATGCGCAACTCTCCTCCTCTAGTCTCCTCTCCTTCAAGTGTGAATATAAGCAGCGGTAGCGCGCTGCGCGCGTTCAGTTCAGCGCTGTTGACTCCACTTCACTCCGTTGTGATGGAAGCAACAGTCCCGTCAGTTTAACGATCCGCGATGCTCCGCATCACCCCATGGTTCCCCTCGGGAAGATGGTGTAAGTTTTTTCAAACGCAAGTGCCCTCTTTGTGGGCGTTTCCCCGACAATCAAGTTCGTCGCACGGGCTCGAACGATTGCCCCTTTATATCTCTCTTCGTCTATTTTCTCAAGCTTAGCTTTGATAGTGCTTATGTCGTCTTTGAAGGCTCCTGGTGTTCTCTCCTCCTCTACATAAAGCCTTTGTAAATCCTTTCGAAGACCATTCTCTACCCTTCGCTCTTCCCGCTTTATGTTAGCTGCTCGTTCAATCGCATCAATCTTAACCTGCTGTTTAAATAGTTCCCACTCCTCACATATGTTATTTTCTGAAACGCATTCTAGTCTGCCTAGCTTATTTTCGATTTTCCCTATCAATTCTTGGTCCTCGAGAAGTTTTGCGTTTGACTTCCACAACTCCCACGAAAAGCTAGTTTGTTTCTTATGCCGAGCCAAGGTAAAACTCACCAAACTGGGATCGCTGAAAGAGACATGACTAACCGCGAAGTCGTTACACTGGGGTACTAAGTCCGCTGAAACATATACCCTGTCGAGCCTGGCATGACCTCTGCCTTGGTGGTGCGTGTAAAGGACCCGACGTCCCGGTACTCGGCCACGCACGCGCTCGCTCGGGAACGCGCGTGGCAATATGTCATCTTTCTTCGTCTCTTCTGGATGAAATATTGTGTTGTGAGTTCAGCGTCTTTCCTGTCTTCTGTATTCTTCTACAGTTTTCTCACCTTGGTCGCTGGCTTTAATCATGTATAATGATTACCAACTAGCTCAGCTAACCACCCTTCTACAGTTCATTTCTTGTGCATCGGGCTCCTCTTCTGTCATCTGTAATCTACCCTTCAATAACCATACTCTTCTGGTCAACCTAGCCGCGCACTCTGTGCGCAGTGCTAAGGTTGCTTCATGGCACATCAAACAAGGTGCGTGTGCGGTTGAACTCCGGGGCCTGGCGGGCTTTCTTGCACCGTCTGTGGGACATTAGAGAAGGAATCTGCAAAATTCTAAGGTCGGAGTACTGGCACCAGGCTCGGTTTTTCAAGGACTGTTTTTGGGCCCCATGTGGTGTCACAGGGGAAAACTTGCAGAGCCAGCGTAGAGTTTTTTTTTTTTTCCAAATGAGCAAGTCTCTGAATAACGTCACTGATTTTAGTGGCAACAAGTCCGACCACATCTTTCAAAAAAGGCGAAGGTTAATCCCACTGCCTGTCGATATACGACATGTGCAGAGGTGGAGATTCCACCTGACATTGGTAAAACACTAGGTGTTGGACCGAAGTTTAGCATCAAACCTTCACTACATCCTCCAGAGCTGCTTACCTTGGCTCGAAGGGTGGCGGACAGAACCAATGAAGATGTTATACCCCGTTGTATATCGGAAAGTGTGGACTGTCTTGTAGGAATGCGCCGCCCACGGGTCCATGATCAGATCCCGCTGGTCAACTATCTAACTGATAACCGAATTCGTGTTTTAGAGGCAGAGAAAGAAGGAACCTTTGTGCTTATGCCGGAAGGTATGTACAATAAAAAAAGCGTGCCCTGCTGTGCAAAAGAACTTCTGCCTTGTACAGGGTGTTCCGAAGAAGGTACGCAGTGCAGCGGTGCGATTATGTAAAAGCCTGTCGTTGAACCAGCTTGCTGGGAAGATTCAAAAAGCGGAAGGTTTACATATTGAAGTATTCTTCAGCGCAAAGACGCACAAGGACGCCTGCCCTTTCCGTGCCATAGTCACCGAGCGAGGTTCCTGGCAGCGACAAGTGTCAGCGAATCTACAGAAACACCTGTCGGATCTGTGAATCAAGGACCCCTTCTTGGTTTCAAATTCAGAGGAAGTTGTAGAAGCTTTGAAGGCAGATCACTATGACAACCATAGTTTTTTTTAGTATTGATGTTCAGGACTTCTTTTATTCACTCCCCCATGACATTTTACATGACTCGGTAAAATTATGTATTGAGGATAACGATGAACTATCCTTCCAAAACTCGAGTGGTGTTTCTACTGAGTGCTTTCTAGAACTATTTCAATTTTATCTCAATTCTACGTTCATAGGATTGCATAACAAATTTTTTCTCCGAAGCTCTGGAGTATGGATAGGGTCGTCAGTAGCGCCTCTCCTCAGTGATATTTTTCTTGTCAGAGTTGATTGCGCCATTGAACATGCCCTTGGACCTCATGTGAAAAAAGAGTTCCGCTATGTTGATGACTTTGTACTTTTGCTTGACGATCGCATGGGAAAAGATCCAATCACCAGTGTTATGAACGTTTTTTATAAGTGTAGCTTTGGTCTTAGATTCACCTATGAAGAGCCCAAGCAAGGTGTCTTGCAATTTTTGGACCTATCGCTTTCACTTCGCACTAACCATTTATGATGGTCCTTCTCCCCACCGTCAAAAAAGGCATATTACATTACTCGTCAGCGCACTCAAAAATTGTTAAAAGGGGTAAGCTCTTTCATGTCTAGGATTAGCCCTAAAAATGTCATGTTCAAATGACATTAATGACAGCTTCAAGGCTCAGATCGAGAGACTCCGGTCATCCGGGTTCCCGTGGCAGGTGCTAAATGAGGTTGCGCGATCCTTAGTTAAAAAGTAAAGAGGGAAGAAGGTAGTAAGCGCAAAGTTGAGAAAAAATGCGTTGTAGTTGTCCCATACCTGCACAAGGTATCGCACAACTTAAAACAAGTCGCCCAAAGCTATGAAGTTCCAGTTGTTTTTTCCAGGCCCTAAAAATGACCCAGATTCGTTCCAAGGTGCACTTAAATTTGGACAAAGTGTCTCGAATGAAATATAAAAAGAAACATGCTATACAGTTTGTGCCCTGTACCGTCGCGTGTGGTATACAGCATTCCCTTAACATGTGGTAGAACGTACGTGGGACAGACAGGAAGATGTACAAATGAAAGGCTACGTGAACATAACCTGTCTATAAGGTCGACGGATGGGGGACACTTGCCTCTGCACTGAAAATCCTGTATTCTTCTAATCTGGCCAGCACCGCTATCATAGGTCGATATAAGGAAAAACTATCCAGAGAAATTTACGAGGCGTATGTCATACAAGGTCTGGGGGAGCACTGCGTCAGCCATCCTTCTGTTACTTTATCTGAAAAGGAAGTTTTGTTTTTAAACACTTCAAAGCGCCAAAACCAATGCCCCGCGCCCTAGAGTTCTAGTGCCATGAGCACGTGCCTGTTCGTTATATGTCATCTTTCATCTTCTCTTCTGGATGAAATATTGAGTTGTGAGTTCAGCGTCGCTCCTGTCTCCTGTACTCTTCTACAGTTTCCTCACCTTGTTCGCTGACTTTAACAATGTATAGTGGCTTTGAGGCCGAATAGGGCATAACGGCCGAGAACTGCATTAAGGCCGATAGTCTCTAAATGGGCTGGTGTGGCCTCCTTCTCGGGAGTTGCGTTGTGGTTGACGACCGTAGCTGCCACCCTATTGGATAGATGGCGCCACATATTCTTTTATTTGTCAGTGCACATTGTACCGCTCGGTGTTGGCACATACTGCGTTTTTTGTTTTATTGCTTCGTCCTGTACGGCTAATTAAACATGTACTACTTTGACCGTTTCGACTAGCTTTCTTTTTTGCTACACTTTGTGTCAACATCATTTGGCGCGGAGTGCCGTTTCGGCGTCATTTTTCATTCATTCATTCATTTGTTTATTTTGCTAGCTGCATAGCCCTGGGAAACTATACAAGACAAAAAAGGACACTATTAAAAATGTAGGTGAGGAACGGTGCAAATATGCTAAAAACATGCTTTACTGGGCACTATTTGTTTGTCATCGTCGCCGCAACTTGAACTATTTTTACCTGCATACAAGAAGAAAATACCTCTGTATCTTTAACAGGTTCAACAAATATAGAAGAACTAGTCCTGCTTGCCGATGTATTTCCACGAATCGGCATTATATATGTGTACTAACAAAATTTGCAAATTATTCACTGCATGGCGTTTGCACAAGAGAGTCCAGTGATTTTAAATATAATATACTACAATTTAAATAAAAAGCTAAAAGACATCTTGGTGGGCAGTGACACTGTGTTAGCAAACCTATGCAATTTCATAAATCATATTCATATTTTATATTTTGTATTTATATATTGCGCTAAGACTTTTAACCTTTTGTGACAAAACCGTTGTGCGGTTGCTTTTTCTAGCTTGTTTTCATGTACCTGTGCTTACAACATGTTGTCTTGACGGTATTTTTTGCGTGAACGTTTTACACTATTTTACAATGCTGTGCTAGAGCTGTAAGGGGGGCAGAGACCTCGTCAGGCATCACGCCTTTAGTCTCTGCTCACCTCCCGACCCAATCGGGGAAAAAAAATAAAGAAAATTAAAGAAAATAAAAATGTTTACACCGTCTCGTTTAATATATAAATAGGCTGACGCCTTGAACTGCTATTTAAAACTGAATTCCATCTAAAAAAACCTTACAGTGATAGTCAGCTCTAGCCGTCCGTATCAGCTTCGTTAATAAGTTGCGATACGTCTTAAAAGCGAGTGAGTGATAAGGGTTTCTAGATTTGAAAAATTTAAATTAAAATTGGCGTTTATATGTTTATACAGCCTGAACTTAGTCTGTCTCGACGGCCGACTTGTCTCTCAGGTGTAAATGAACAATCTAGCCAGTGCGGTACAACCGATAGTTTGGGGTCTTCAACGCGCACCGGGATGTAGTGATACACGACTTCACGCCGGTACGATGCTCACCCATGATTGGAAGGGGCAGGACTGTGGTTTGGACCCAGCATCACGGGGTTCTGCATCGCGAGCTTTCGCTCCACGTGCTCCGAGCTGGTGTGCGGTAGTCCACTTGGTCACCGATTCTCCCGTAGGTTTGACACATTTCTGGTATATTGCATTTTTGTTTTTTATTTTGTCAAGTAAGTCTGGAGTTATACATTGTTTTCTAATTCTTTAAAATATTCTTAACCCTTTGTACTGACAATGGCGCTTATAAATGCTTTGAATAGCTTCAAAACTGATTGTAACTTTCATCAACATTGTTTAAACAAAAGAAATCACTCCAATAGTTATCTTCGACCTCTTGTCTAAATGCATTTAACCGCTCGGCGGTTATACGAGAGCGACGCATCATTTCTACTTTGTATATGAATTTTGGTTTTTAAACACATAAATATTGGAAGATGATCACTTAGGTGGAAATTTAAGAAAAGTGTATTCACCTTGGGCAAGCTGGTGATAGATTGTGACGATTAAAGGCGCTAAAAAGACGAGTACCAATGTAAGATGACACGCACCTAAAGCGTACTTTCAACTGAAGTTAAATCTGAATTGATCAAACAGCCAAATCATCTATCGCATCTATTGCAGTGTAACTTGCGGTGCACTCCGATAGATGCGACTCTGACTCAGTTTCAGGAAACTATTATCTTGAGCCGGAACCGAAACAAAAATTGCGGTGGCTTAGCTCGGCTAAGCCAGGATATACGTAGCGTGAGCTTATGCGCACAAAATGAGAAGCGCTATCAAGCGGCTCCGGTGCAGCGTCAGACTTGGCTACTACGCAACGGAGGCGCACAGCTGGGCACGCGGCGGCACCAGTACGTCTGCCGCGGCTATGACGTCACTCCTCTGGAATACACAGACCGGCGAGGCGCGCGCGGCGGCGGCGGAGCGCGCGGCGGCGGCGGCTCCGGCGCGCCAGCTGTGCGCCGTGTGACGTCACTGCTCATCGCGCATGCGCAGCACGGCTCTTTGGGAGCCACGCGAAACTGCTCAACCTCGGCCAGTGTAGCTCACGCTACAAAATTAGAATAGAAATTTCAGAAGCGCATTTTATAAAGAAGCGCGGCAACGACACGTGCGTTTGCGCCCCACCGATTGCCTTCTACGTTTCCGAAGTGCCATATTTAGAGTATTTTAATAGGTTAAGCTAGTCAGAATAAATGTAGATTATAGTAGGACGAAGTGCGTACATGACTTGAGTGGTTTGTTGATAACACACATGTTTTTCCTGTTTGATCAATTCAGATTAAACTTCAGTTGCAAGTGCGCTCATGGTGTGTGTGTCTTCTTTTTCTGGACCTCGTCTTTTTTAGTGCTTTTAATCGTTGCAGGGTAATTCATGGCCCCAGCATCTATATTTGCAATGTCGGGATTGTAAATCAATTAATGTTTCAGAGTTTACAGAAACTCGAGTTGGAATTTGTCGTTTATTTAAACACCCATTTGTTTGAATAATATTATCCATCTCTGTCTTTAAAGCTGAGTTTCTAAACATTCGATACTAAAATCCCCGCCCATATAATTGTATAATTATTTTCGTTGCATTAAAAATATATCTATTTCCATCTTGTGGCCCATAAAACATCCTTATACTCCTGTGCGCATTGTTAATACTTCGTAGTAACCCGTATCACATGAGCAGTCCGTCAAGAGTTAACATCTGTGTGTGTGTGTGTGTGTGTGTGTGTGTGTGTGTGTGTGTGTGTGTGTATGTGTGTGAGTCTGTGTATTCGTATAGGTATATGTGGGAGTAACCATACACGCTACATTTCACCCTCCTTTTTTCTTTTAAAACATTTTGTGTTGCGGCCTGTGTACAAATATATGTATATGTGTGCGTGTGCGTGTTTTTTTTCTTCTCATCTTATTTTTTTTTTTAATTCAAATCCTGGGTGGCGGGCTGGAAGGCGCACTCGCGTACGGGTCTTCACCTCTCTGCACAGCCGTGCACGCCACCCAGGATCACATTTTTGTATGCAAATAAATATTATTATTATTATTTCATTGTATCCTTTTCTAGCAAAAACAATCAACCACCCCGCCGGGTGGTACGATGAAAAAGCATGCATAACTGGGATGTCTCAAACCATCCATATCACTGCGATACCAGGTTTCTAATAGCATTATTACATTGAATTTACGACTCGAGCCCGCAACCCCAAGAATGTAAACCCGACGCTCACCCACGGCAATTTGTTTCTTAATTAAAGGACGGTTGTGTGTATATGGTAACAAATACACGGAGATGGTCCGACATACAATGCAAGCTTCCCGAAAAAGAAACACTGTGCCACAATACAATAAGTCCAGTACATAAATTAAACCAAAACCAAAAATCGGGACCGCACGGGAACAAAACTCCAGCAAGCGACTAGCAGTCCTCTCCTTGTGGTGACACTGAACCACAGCGCCAGGGGGTTCGTTTACCTTCGCTAGATGAATCTGCGAAAACCAGGAGGAGCCAATGTTTATCAAATGCGATGACATATTTTGTTGCCAACCGACACCGCAGAAGATGCAAGTGGCGCAAGCGAGCACACTTCGGCTCCCACTAGACAAGGAATCGTGCAGCCGAGGCGCAATTGAACGCAAGGAGCTCACATTTTTGTCTGCCGTTGTACAAGGATTCCACAGCTCACAACGGGAGACACACTTCAGAAAATGGTCTATGATAAAAGTCATACGCTTGCAGAAACTGCTACAGGAATCTCCGCGATGCCTCCCGAGAGAAAAGAGTAAAGTGTTCGTAGCGGTCCACCCTTACGAAAATCCGTGGTTAAATTCTTTTGAATTTCTGTTGAAAATTTTGTGGAATCGTATTGAATTTTTTTAAGCTTTTTTAGAGTTTATTTTGACAACTTATTTAGCTCCCATTTAAAATTGGCCACTCAATTTTTTTTTTTTTTAGAATTCCTTCTTACATAAAGTTTGTTGAACTCTTATTGACGGAACCGCAAATTAACGTTAAAAAAAACTAGAATATTGTTTAATTCATATCATGAATTTTTTATAGGAAATAGTGGTCCCGTGGTACATACACATCGCACAAATACACAATAAAAAAGAAGACAAACACAAACACCATGAAGCACTCAACACCAAAATCACATTTCCTCTAACTGCTCCAGAGCATTATATAGCCTGCACATGGAAGGTAATCATTTGGCCGGTGGCCACCTCAGCACTTATTAAGGTTCCAAGTGTCCGATCCACTTCTCGGGAGTCTGTCAACGGGAAAATAGTGTTCTAAAGTTCGTGGAGTCTATCTCTTACTAAGATGCATTGATACAACTAATAATTCGGCGCAGTCGCTAAAACAACATCCACAAAAACAACTCCTGGAATAAATGTTATCGCTTTTCAGCCTTTACGGGCCAGAAAGAGAGGGGCAAGGGGGCTACGTTAACACGTTTCAGCGGTACGTCCGGACGTAACGCTAGGCGCAGCGAACTTTTATGTTACGTGGGACGTAACTTTAATTTTGTTTTGTTACGACGTACGTGTTATCATAATGTTTTATTAAATAGAAACAGGAAAGGGAATGAATAAGGTCAGTTGTTTTTGTCCTCTGATTCTAAACAAAAGGTATCCTAAATTAATAGAAAAGGAAGTGTAAAGCAACCTACTATCATTTTTAGAACTCTTACAAATATGTCAACAGGAAAGAATCTGTAGAAAATGCCTTTTCCCTTTCAATATTTTCGAAAAATTCTTCAAAACTTTCTTCCAAATTAAAAAAGAATGTCCGCAATGTTCTAAAAAATAAGAAAAAATATTTGTTTCACTATTTATGAAACATTATAGAAAACAATTTTAATAAGTTTTCGTTTTGTTTCAGAAAATAACCTACAAAAAACGTTATTACAACTTCTTTTTACTTTTTTTATAAATAAGTCTAAAAACAAATTTATCATTTTTTCTTTTGAATTTGCTTAGAAAATAACCTACAGAAAAACGTCATTAAAACTTCTCTTATATTTTTTATTAAAATAGGTCTACAAAAAAAATCCGTATATTTTTTTTAAAGTTTTTTGACAATAATCAAAACAAAGTGCGTTTATAAAGGAATTCAGCAGGATCCCGGGAAGTCAGTAGGAAGTCTAAAAAATTGAAAAGAATGTTGAGACCTGTTTTTGTAAGGGCACTGAGGCTCAGCGTGTTTGGCGCCAATCAGGGGCCGGAAAAGAGAGAACCAATTTTGGCTAGGGACAGAGAAGCAAGCTGGACTGCTTCTGCTAGGACAAAGCGCGAAGTAGTGCGGAAAACAATATTTTAGAATCCTTTAATTCGGTTTTTAATTCATGATTTAATTCCTGATTTAAATCACCTAGGTTTTGCTATAAGGATACTAATCAAACATTTCCCGCTAAAAATAATTTAAAAAATGTCTTTATATCTACAGGTCGTGTATATTATGATATTTTCTGTGAGTATATACGCTTGCTTCATTTCAATAAAAACTAATCGAATAACAAATAGTTATAGCAAGCTGAACAGAAGAAAAATGTCGTGCACTTCCGAGCAAATATGAGCGTTTGAGTTTCCTTCTGTATTCCACTCCATTTGCCCCTTACGTGATATCCTATTGTGAGCAAATCAGAACGCGAAAATAAATCATGAAAACAAGAAATGTCATAATGCGAGCAAATCAGAACGCGAAAAGAAAAAAAAAAGTGATACAGCTTTTCTCATCAACTAAAAATGAACCTGCTTTTGCTCTAGCAGGGCAGTGTTGGCATCAATACAAAGTTGTTAACTTTTAATTTTTCAGTAATTCTTCCGCGTTGGGAGATCAACTAGTCAGTCGATCTCCCATGTTTCAAATGCATCTACTGGTAAGAAGCACTATTTTTAGCTGTAGTGATTTAAATAAAATTAATCTCAAATTTTAACAAATAAATCAGATTTCATTTGATGAAAATAACCACTTTTTCACTTTGGGTCTGATTGAGATAACGAGGTTCGTCTGAACTTAATGGTCTGAATATGCTTAGAAGAAACGCCTATATTGCCGCGCACAGGCCCGAGCAAGCAGCGCCCGGTCACGGTATTCTAAAAGATTCGCATTTATTCTTACTCGGGGCGTAACGTTTATTATTTCGCCCTATACTTCGTTTCAGCTTCGGTCCGAGCGCTGCCGATGTAATGAGCCGAAGGGCCAATCAAACAGCGAAGAGGCACAACGTCATGGCGTGCTCTCTGCAGTTGATAGGACCAGCCGGTACTCGCCGTCTCTCTGTGCGTGCTCCTCCGCCGGCTAGTCCTATCAAGCGCAGAGAGCACGCCATGACGTTGCGCTTTTTGCGCTGTTTGATTGGCCTTTCGGCTGATAACATTGGCCGCGCTCGGACCGAAGGTGAAACGAAGTATAGTTTCTTGCTCTCGAAAGTGCCTGATCATTCTCACCGCTCACCCCGATTTCTCGATGCTGGAACCTTCTGGGCCCAGTTTTCGCGATGCCGACGCACAAAAGATAAGGAGCTGCCCGCGACCATGTCGAGTCAGTCTCACTCTCGCTTTTTGTTACGCTGCCAAATCGCCACCCGGTTTTCTGCTGTCTCGACGCTCGTTTTTTAATTTGCTTGGCACAAGTTCGCCGATTAAACCATTATTTTTAATTTAAATTTGTCGAGCTATTTTTTATCCATGACGATATGTAACACGACTTTTTATTGGGCAAGTTGCTTCATATTTGGCATTAATGAAATATCGAACTACGAAGAGGCACACATCCGGTCCTGTCGTACGCCTGCCTCTTCGTTCCGGTTCAGTTTGCGCTATTTTATTAACGTCTATGTGATATGGATTTCGACGTAGTCTGCAGCGAAGCACCGCAGAAACCCAGCCCCGTTGTGTGTGTGTTTTTGTTTGTCGAAGCTTGAAAGAAACTGATTGAATTTCGTTTTGCTGGCAGTTTCTTCGAGCTATAACTATACTTTTTTGATCGGAGCAAACAGCGTACTTTAGTCGGGTGTCCGCCATTCACAACGACTAAAAAAACCTGCATTCAGCATCCAGTGGTCCTGCCATGTCCCATGCTCCTGCCAACGCCGCTCGCCAGCTGTGCCGGCTGCCAGCTGATGGCTATCTAAGTCGACAGACATTCGAGCAATTAAAAATACGCACGGGCAAGGCTAATGACCCCGGTGACGCCTCTTTCCAGTCGACATCTCCGCCAACACTTCTACGAGACACCACCAGGATCGCGACACTCGGCAGCATGGCACTCAGACTCCTGTGACGTCAGTTGCTGGCACTTCAGAACCACTTTTGATGCATGGGCGGGGGAGCACAGTCAACGCGCCAGTAGCATACGCTTTTCAGGCTCCATAGTTAAGGGGCGCGAGCTTGCACGTGCAAGTTTGCAACATCCGACCACGCTTTGGAACATATCGGTGCTCTAGCGTCAGCTGGAATTCGCCAGACGCGACCACGTGCAAAGCCGTGGTCGTGTACTATTGTCTGCCAAAAAGGGAAATTAACAGAACAAAAATGTTCATCGATTGTTTTTGTGTGTACTTATTTATGTATTTAATATAAAAAATGCCTGCAGCGCCTAAGCAATATAGCAGGTACATCCCTAAAAAAACATATAATAGTAACACAATATACAGTAAAGGTTGTCACAAAGAATAAAAAAAAAAACATCAAAATTGCACGTAAAGAGCAAAATTTAAAACAATTGGAAACACGTTCCCTAAAGGAAAGATCCCATCTCAATATGCATAAAATAGGTCTCAGCAAACTCGTGCTACTCAGTGATTGTTTCAGGAAAAAATTAATTTTTCCTATAATCTTTACGACATAATATATTTTTTTTTAAATCTTCCTGGAATGGTTTTATGCTTCTTATGACGTAGTTGGGCAATTACAAGTACTTACTTTTGTCACTTCCCGTCAAATCATTTAAAAATTATAATAAAACCTCATCCGAAATTTGTTTCCGTCTTAAAGGGATGCTGAACCGAAATTCGGATTTCACAAAAGACGGTAGCAGAAGTGTTCAACGGGGCCCCACAAACCCCAAAACATCACTCAAGCGATATCTCGAACGGATCGCCATATATTTGTAAAATAAGGATGCGATTGGGTGAGAATCGCGACGTCACGTTTCCTGCAGAATAGTTGATGAGGGGGAGAAACGGCCTTGCCACCTTCCCTTTTCGCGTCCTCGCGGAGTCAAAGCGAGAAGAGGAGGAAACGAGAATCGTGACGTCACAGGACTTTTTGGCCTTGTTCAAGCGCGCTCTTCTTTCAGAAAAATAGGACCATCCGTTGGAGGTATCGCTTTATGGGTGATGCTTTCGGTTTTGTAGCGTCCCGCCTAGCGCTTCTGCGTTGCTTTCTGAAATCAAAATTTTACTTCAGCATCCCTTTAAGGATAAAGAGTTCCTTCTAATCAAATGTTTAATCTCTATTACACTTTCATTTCGACTATAATTTGCCGATACAAGTCGCGTTGCACAGCTTTGGAATTCTTCTAATTTGTCTACGAGGCACGTTCGATGCGGATCCTACCGAAACACGCATATTCAATTTTATGTCTTACCAAACAGCAATAAGCAATTTTTTCGCTAAACATTCCTGGAGCCCTAAATAAGTTTCGAATGGGAAAGTTTAAAGTTCGGCTACCATATATTTTGCTTTAGTCTGTGGACATGAAGATTTGAAGAAAGGATGCCTGACAAAGTAATCCCCTGATATTTCACCTCAGTTCTAATACACGATTATTTATAATAAAAAAATAGTATGATGGGGAAGGATTCCGTTTCATCCCAAAAATAACCTGCACAGACTTTTCAGTATTCAAGTGCAACTTCTAAGCTTTCAATCATATCTATAACATATGTATAGGTCTGATTGTAAAAAAAGAAAAAAAAAACAGCCTCACTAGCATTATGTACAGTCAGAGGCAATTTGATCTGGGACAACGTGAACGCTGTCGGAGCAGGCAAAATGCCGCATGGGGCGCAGCGGTCGCCGCGGCTTTCTGGGAACGAGACTCGGCGGACTGGTCCACTCTGTAGAAGCGGCGGGGGGGGGGGGGGGGGTGATTAAGACGGAAGGGAGACATGACGAAGGGCCGGCTATGCGGCGTGGCATTTCGAAGCGGTTAGGAAAATACGCCGACTTATATTTTTTAAGTATTTTTATTGTTCCCTTGGCAAGGCTATCTCGGTTTCCTCCGTTCTGGCGCTCATATCTTAGCATGAGTTTGTAAAGCCGTCGGGAATTACTATCAGTTATTTCGCACGTAATGATTCCAACTTGATCTCAATTTACGGCTCGCGGTTTAGTCTAACAAATATATAACTATAAGTAAACGTATAAAACTTCCATGCTACCATATATTGAGTGCACGCCTATAAATGAACTATTAGTCACTCGTAACTTACTTTCCATGATCAAAATGAAACAGCGGAGCGTTTGACCCATTGAGGAACTACAGTCGAAATTTACAAAGAGAAGGCGAAAGATAAAACGCAGGAAAAATATTGTGCAAGAAAGAGCTTATCTGATATGATAGAAGGCCATTCTAGCGCGAGGGGCATTTGTTTTGACTCAACCTCCCCCGGCAGCGAAACGTGGACTGCTCCCGCAGCCTCTTCCCCAGCGCGAAAAAGCGAGCGCTGCGCTGCATACGGCAATTGTTCCCCGTGGTCGCTCACTCCGTTGTAGCAGGTCAAATTGCCTCTGACATTGCTATACAACACACATTCGATGGTCGAGGCGATGTGTATTGCTATTTCATTGATAAATACAAGAAGAAAAAAAAAAAAGGTCCCAGCACTGATCCATGCGGCACCTAGATATAACATAAATAAAATCTGATTTCGCACCAGTAACGATAACAGGCTGCTTTTTGTTTTCAAACAGATAATTTTTAATTCATCGGTATGCGTTTTGGTCGAGGCTTAGAAAGCTCAGTTAATGTATCAGCAAGGGGTGTAACACCCTGCCAAAGGCTTTGAAAAATCAAGAAAAATAGCGTGCGCGTTTCACCTACCCTCTCAGCGGTTGCAACCAAATCATGGTAAAGTTTGAAGATCTGTGTAGCGCACGAGAGACCCTTTCGAAAGCAATGCAGAACAAGAGAAAGAAAACTGTTTATATAGATACGTTTCATAACGCAGCTATAAATAATTTGCTAAAATGTTACATATGCGTCTCAGAGAGATGGCGCGATAATTCTCTACGCTGTGTTTTGAACGATGCTTGGGAACTGGCGTAAAATGCGACCTTTTGTATTCATTTGTCTACGCACTCTCTCCTAAAGATTTAGAGAAAACCAAAACGCATAAAGATAGCAGTATACAATCGATGAACGCAACTTTCAAACTCCAGGTGGAAATCTATCATATATATATATATATATATATATATATATATATATATATATATATATATATATATACTGTAAACGACTTAATTTTCGCGAATGGGGCCAAAGCTGAAAATTTAAAATTATTCGCGGGTTCTAATTTTCGCGAATTGAGTGTAGCTTCCGTAGCGTTCACATACTGCCCGAATTGTTCGCGCGACGTATTTTTCGCGAATCGTAGGATACGTTTCGAGCCTGGTAGGCTCTTCGTCAGTCCAAACAAGAACACTTCGTTTTCCTTTTCTTTGAATCAAAGAAAAACGGCCGCAAAGAAGAAGTAATTGGAAAAATTCTTACCGTTTAGCGGGTATCTACCCAACTAAAGTCTCGCTTAAAAGTTTAATATATCCCGATAAAAAAGCAGTAAATAATATTGAAGTAATTAAATATAATATTATTAACGCTATTATTATCACAAAACCAGTTTTTGGGACGTGTGGTTCGACCTATATCATTATATCATTTTATTGCCAGAGCCTGCCAAATAAAGGAAAGAACCGCAATTTGGATATCGATCCCATGCCGGCGAATGAATGAAAATGACGGCCTTCCCCGCGCAGCTGGGAGCAGCCGAGATTTCACGCGCATGCGCTCACGCCTCTCGCTCTGTGCCGTGGACTGATTGGCTCACTTGGGAGGGGGACACTGCAGTAGCGAAATCATAGACTGGCCAAACCCTCCCAATATATGGCTCTGCTGCAATGGAAAGATTTTCCTACCCTCATGCTCAACGAGTGTCGACTGAGGATACAACTCCAGTTGTACCCCCAGCAACTGAGCAGGAGGGTAGAGTGTACCAGCAGAGGGCAGGTGTCTAGATAGGAAGAGTTTAGTTGGCGCACCCAGAGGCTAACGGATAAAAATGGGTTCTACTCTGAGAAAAATGCCAAAAATGCGCGGATCTCGGCTTGGCACTAACAGCGGCACACAGTATCTCTTTTACTGACTAAAGGGTACTCAATCATTATTTTCAGCTACCTAATCAAACTATATTTTCGTCCCGGCTTGATTTTTAGGAAAATCTCTAAATTTAAGAGAACTATAAAGACAACGGCTAAAAAAAATGCAATGGCAAAACCAACAATAGAATTCGCCTGCTTTCCACTAACACAACATCTATGGCAGGCAGACCTGCAGAATGAGCAAGCAGTCTAAAAAACAGAGTATGTCCTATGCATATTTTTTTTTTCGTGCTGCAAAGCAAGCCCTGGAGGGAGGTTTCACGACATTAACCAAATTTCTAGCAATCAGTCGAGAACAAGTTAGAGCAGTGAACTTGTCCTTGCCCCCGGCATAACGTTTTGGTGTTGCCCGTGGAAACTCAAATAAATATGTAAATAAAAACAAAAAAGACTAACCTTCATAAAAAAATCTGTAACTTTGGCAAAGAAAAGTTATCTTGACACAAATATGTGGGATATAGTTGTACAGCGTCCATTCGTGTGCTTAACCAATTTTGAGGCAAATCGGCGACACTGAAAAGAAAACGCCCGAGTTCTATTAAGGGAAAGGCAGAAAGGATGCATACCTACAACAAAACAATTTAGAACGACCACGAGCAGGAAACTCTGGTGAGGCTCTCGGAATGACTCTTTGCAATGGGCCTGCGCAGATCACAGAACAAGATCGGGCAGAGCTTGCAGCCATAAGGTGCTTCGTACCATGAAGTTCCAGAAGCAGCTGCAATTGGAAGCAAAGTGCATTTCATTTCTCTGCAGAACAGAGAGTTTAATAGCTAGCATGCATTCATAAGGTGATACCGTCATGAATGCACAGACTTTTCAATGCAGCACTATATCACCAAATTGTTAACCATGCCAGGCAACACTAAAATTGGAAGCATTAGTCCAAACTATCTCAGCTTAAAGTTAACCATGGCAGAAGCTTCAAGCCATGCTTGCAAATTCAGTGCAGAAAGCAAGCCATGTGACCTTCTAGTTGGACGCCATGGTACATCGAGCTTATAATCATGTGTCAAGCTGTTTTTGCTGCAATGGCTTGTGGTGTCAAATGTGGTCCAGCTTAAAGAGATACGAAGTACAGATGTTTGTGAGTGGGGCCCTGGCCTAGTCTTCAGCTACATAGCGACGAAGGACGTTCCAACCGGGATGTTTGCTGCCTGTAACCATACGATCAGCTTGTGCCCAGCGATTGTTAGAGATGAGTATATGTCCTCGACAGTGCCGTTATTTGAGAAGCATTTTTATTAATGTTAAACATGACTGACTTACTGAGAGACTGCGTCTCAACGACTAATGACTTGGGATACCTAACTCAATACTGATATATTAACTAAATGCAAAACAATTACCTGGTAGCCATTATATTTTTCAACGGGCTGGGTCAACTCCTCATTAAGTCGAAGGAGTCAATGCGTAATAGGACAATACAAACAAAAATATTCCTTGGAATTCGTTTTGCACCCCCCAAATGATGTGTTTTTGAAGGCAATATACACAAGACACTTGATTTAGAAAGTGCCTCAACTGTACAAATGCATAAGCAGTAAGGGCACTCGCAAAGCCTATTCTCCTCAGCTCTGTCCAGGTTAAGCCAATTTAGAGTATAGAAGTACACGCTCACTGACAAAATGAGAAAGGCAGGGAGAAGTCTCCGTTGTTCCGCCACCAGCCCGCCTGCTACCTTCGATGACGTTTCAGCGTCTCATGAGACTCGAGTGAGCACGTCCGTCCAAAGCGGGGTGAAAAGCACAAGCATGTGCTGGAGGACGCCCAGCCATTCTCTTTTTGTCATCGGCTATATTACATATTTTTAGTACGACATATTTTTAAGTGAGAAAAAAAATTGCAATTATGCAGTCCACCTTTGACCATAATACAGAATTCTGATCAGGATAACAACCGTCGATGCGTATTGCCATCCACCATTTTCCAAATAAGTGCTCCTGCCTATCGGAACATCTACCCATTGGTGCGTGAGCGGGTTCAGGACTGAGAGGCTAGAAAACGAAGCGCTTGCAAGGCTCGTCTGGCCCTTTCAACCATGCGGATACATTCGTCGCAAATCTCCGATTTCTAGCCGAAATGTTTTAGAATGAGCCAATCTTGTCCACGCCCGAGGTAGACCACTGAATCGTGATTTCCCCATATTGTGCGAATCCTCCTTCAAACTGCGGTACAACCTGCAAATGAACTCTGTTGTGCTGCGGCACGCGTCCATGCTGCCTGCTTCAGCGGAAAACCACTGTGTGTTGAAGACGACATCCCACCACGTACAGGCTACAATGTTTAACGAACCAAAATAAAATTCATATCATTCAATAGACACAGATAGGCTCACAAAGGGACGACACCATGATTGTTGTTGTTGGTTTTACCCTTGCATACGAGCAAAAGTGACCTCCTCTTTTCTCCGATGTACAGCGAACCCCTTAACTTTGTGGCCCCTATTTCTTCTCAAATCGGTCACAAAGGACATAATCGCGGCCACTAAATTTCGCAAAATTAACGTCCGCGAAAATTAAGGGGCCGCTAACATTAAAGGGATACTGAACCAAGGAATTTAGTGTCCATAATAAGTGGCGCACGTTCTTTCCACGAGCCAGCAGCCGCCGGTTTTCGCGAGCACACACAACAAAAATGACGTCAAAGACCTCCATTCGCGGTTAAGATGACAGTGAAATGTATGGGCTTCGGGCCAAAGGAGAATAAAGACAAGTTTTTCATCTACACAGTGGTGTCTGGTGTAAAAGGTAAGCGATTAATTGGTCAAACAAGCACGTAGCTTTCACTTGTAGAGATGAAAAGCCTGTCTTTATTCTCCTTTGGCCCGAAGCCCATGCATTTCACTGTCCTCTTAAGCGCGAATGGAGGTATTTGACATCATTTGTGTTGCGTGTGCTCGCGCACACCGGCGGCTGCTGGCTCGTGGAAAGAACGTACGCCACTTATTATGGGCGCTAAATTCTTTGGTTCAGTATCCCTTTAAAGGGTTTATAGTACTTCCGTGTGTCACATGATGTTAACATTTCAAGGAGGCTGAAGGTATTGGTTTAAAACAAATTGGCCTATGTAAAAAAACGCCCTTCTCCAAGTTAGGCACACGAGGTTCTTTTGCACTCCCTATAAGGTGGCAGATTTGTTTCGGCAGAGCTTTTGGTAAAACGCAGTCTCAAAACTAGATATACTTGGCGTCAACTATTTTGTGGTGCATTGTAAAGGCCAGAGTAGCTTCTGCAGTGCTTCAGCTCAGCACGTTTGCGAGAGCATGTGGTTTAGTGTTGCATCTCATTTGCGTGGTCTAGAGATACTAGAGCTGACAGCGTTGGAAGCATTCCGGAATAACAACACGCCGACTATAGACCCTTTCTACAAGGGCGCCGCCATCTTAAATTGTCACTTCCAGTATGGGCGAAAACATTGTTTTGCAGTCGCCACGCCAGTAGACGACACTTAGGATATAAGTGTAACCGTCACACATAATAATAATAATAATAATGTTTATTTCTCCATCAAGTACCAGTACATGGTGGAAGGGGACTGAGGAAAAAAACTGCATTTGTGCAGCTTGACGAGTCCTGAGCCCCCTCCCCAATGGGCAACAGCGGCTGGTCACAAAAGAAATGCATCACTTTGTAAACAAACAAACAAAATAAAAAAATAAAAATACGCAGGTCAGTAAATCAATGTACAACGTTCCAATGTAGCCGATAAATGAGCTCAGCTAAACAGACGGTTTACTAAAAAATACAAAAAGTCAAATTCGAGGGTTCAAGACATTCAAGGGTTCAAGATTCAAGATATATAGGACGAATATGTAATAATATACTCATTCACTAAATTAATTCTCGAAGGATATAACTGCAACTTATAAATGAGTGCAATCGAGTGCAACATTTACTTAACTCATTGCTATGCAATTCACTCTACAGGAAAAAAAATGCTTTGATATATTTTACTGTGGATGTTAAAGAATCAATATTATGAGTATTAAGGTTATTAAGTAGGGTCGGAAGCACATGGATAGCATTTGCTCACCATATGTTGTTCTACAACTGGGGACTTTCCAGTTGTCTAGGCTACGAGTGTTATATGTTGCCAATTTCAGTGACAAGGATGCTAGTTCACTAAGATTGACAACATTATTTTTTTATTTCAGACCTATAACTTAGACATAACGTATATTTATATATATTGTAAATATACATTAAATTTAACTTAGTGAACAGAGGTTTACTAGGGTAACCATATGAAATATTACATATTATTCGCAGCATCTTTTTTTGTAGCATAAGTATCTTGTTCAAATTTGCCATTGTGGTGTTTCCCCAGACGAGGTGACAGTTATGTATATGTGAAAGAAATAACGAGTTATAGATTAACAATTTAGCATTTTTTGGCAAAATAGAGCGGTGACGATACATTATGCCAATCACACGTGACAGCTTTTTCAAGATATGGTTTAGATGTTCATCCCAGGTCATATGTTGCGTGAAAACAACTCCAAGAGTCTTAAAACTGGTCAAAACTTATATTTTTCTCGAATTCAAAATGATATCTATTGTAATAGCTGCATTTGTATTCTTCGGTTGAAACAAAATAGCCTTAGTCTTATTCACGTTGATCTTTAAAGCGTTAGCTTGGCTCCAACTACTAAACTTCTGCAGAGTTTGATTCGCCCTATGTGCTAAGTCATCGCAGCAAACACCTGTGAAAAACAAACTTGTATCGTCAGCATAGATGATACATTTGGTATTTTTATTTATGTTCACGATGTCATTAATATATAAATTGAACAAAAAAGGGCCTAAAATACTGCCTTGTGGAACGCCAGATATGATAGGTTGGATATCTGAAGAGTACCCATTGATATGAACATATTGTTTACGATGAGCAAGATATGATGAAATGATAGCTGACGCTGGTGCGCGAAATCCGTACCTTTCGAGTTTCTTTATCAGCAAGTCATGGTTTAAATAATCAAACGCTTTCGTAAAATCAACGAAAATACCAAGAGTCATCTGTTTATCCTCAAATCTACGCAAAATACATTCCTTTTGTTCCAAAAGGGCCAGCTCTGTAGACTGGCCTTTACAAAATCCGAATTGCGATGAAGTGATTATATTATTTTTTTCCGCACACGTTACTATACGGGACAACAAAAGTTTCTCAAAACCCTTTGAAAAAACATATAAAATTGAAATAGGCCTATCAATCCCGAAATCGTTTTTGTCACCCTTTTTGTACAAGACCGTTACCTTTGCGATTTGCATTCTCTGCGGGAAAACCCCGGCCTGCAAACACAAATTAAAAATATATGTCATACAGGGAGATATGATGTCCAACACGTATTTTATTGGCCCTATTTGCATGTCGTCAGCGTCGCAACTTTTACTATTTCTTAATGCCAAGAATGCAAGCGTCACCTCGGCTTCCACAACTGGCTGAAGAAATATGGAACACTCATATTGATTTTCAATGTAAGCACAGGCGTTTTCTCCTGGGTTATCTCTTGGAATGTTCACAAAATAATTATTAAAGGCGTTTGCCAGCTCTCGATCTCTTAGGTCTGTGCCATCTGCACAGATTTTATCTATTTGTTTTATTTCAGATGAACGATTAAGAACATTATTAAGCTTTTTCCACATGATGTCCGCTCTTTGTGCTGATGATAGAAATGAGTTGTTGAAATATCTTTCTCTGGCACTCTTTAATTCTTTTGTAAGTTCATTACAGTAGACCTTAAAGACCTTAAGACATTCAGGCTCTCTCGTTTTCACGAAAGCGCTGTACAATATATTTTTTTTTTTTATTTATCTTGACTAGCAGCTCTGGAGTAACCCATGGCTTACAAATTTTCTTTGGTAGCTTAACTGATTTATATGGGAAGCATGCTCTATATAGCTGCAGGAATTTATTTAAAAACACACTGAACGCCTCATCTGCATCCTCAGTTTCAAACACTTCGTTTCGTCACCCCCTTATTTGTTTTACTAGTTACAGGTCGTTTTATTATTTTTTCGCCGCCCATACCGGATACGCCTATTAGGTGGCTGGGGACGAGAGTACACATAAAAGGTCTATAGAAGCATTGAGAGAAGCGCACATGCGAAATGTGCATTTCTTAAAAGTGGATTCGAGCAAAGGTAAAAACAATATGTGTACTTACGGCGGCCATACTTGCCATACTTTCCTTCCTCAAGTATGATAACTTGTCCCTCGGTAGCACCGTCCAGTAAGAAGCACCAGCAACACGCCCATGAGACACCGCCGACTCCTGGAATGAATGACGACCCGCCTCAGGTCTTGGAAGGAGATCCGAAACACTGCTTTAGGCCAGATGTTGTACCTGGCGGGCCAGGGGCTAAAAGTAGAAATTAACAAATTTATCTGAGGTGATACATTCCTATATCATAAACTCTAGGATAGCAGGATTTTTTAGGTCAGTGATGTGTTTTAATTAAACACAGAAATGGTTGGTTTATATGATGAATCATCAGCCCCCGTTTCGCATAAGTGTAACGCAGTGTCTAACGTTACGTCCGACGGAACCCGAAATAAAAATTAAAGTTACGCCCAATGTAACTTTACGTCAAGCATTTGACTTACGTCCAACGTAACCCAAAATAAAAATTAAAGTTACCGTACTTATTTGAATATAAGTCAACCTTTTTTTTCGGAAATCGTGACCAAAGAATTTCTACCTACATTCGCGACCAAATTTTGCGACCCTCCCGGGGACATGGAGCTATCGAGTCATCGAGCCGTGCCGTAGAGCCGCGCCGCTTTTTAAAAAGCTTTCGGTGCACGAAAACAACCGAAACAGCAGCAGCCGACGGCTCTCGTACGCATCCCTCGGGCGTCGGGTTTCGCCATCGCGCCTGTAGCGTTCCCCTCGCAGGGCAATGGGGAAGGGGAGGGAGAGGAACGCGATGCGCCTTGCACTTTGCCCTCCATTCTCACAAACGCGCACAAAAAAAAAAAGAAAAAAAGGTTGGTTACTTTTGTTTGTTGCTTGAGGCGGCTCGGCTCGCGTGTTGCTCATGGCGACTCGACTTGCGGCGTTGCTTGCGTCTTAGTATTTTGTCTTTCGTCACTTCGCCCGTCTCCACCTTCTTTCGTTTCTTCTTGTCGTCATTTTACAACGGTGTCAGTGAGGTATTGTTGCGAATTTGAGAGGATGTCTACTAAGCTGACGAAGCTTCGGACGACGATGACATGTCCAGAAGTTCTGACGGTGATTAAGTTTTTGGCATCGCCCCGTCATTTAGCTGAGAGTACTGTAAATAAAGGTTTGTTTCTTTCTTTTGCCCAACCTTTCCCCTGTTCTTAAAAATAAAAAAAAGGTCGACCTATATTTGAATTATTTTGTTTTATTCTCTGTGGGTTCAATAAATAGGGGTCGACCTATTTTCGTGGTCGACCTATTTTCCAGTAAATACGGTACGTCCCACGGAACTCCAAATAAAAATTAAAGTTACGTCCGACGTAACTTTACCCTAAGGTTCCAAGTTACGTCCGACATAACCCAATGTGAAAAGTTACGTCCGACGGAACTCGAGATAAAAAATAAAGTTACCCTCACCCGCCACCCGTTTCGACCTGGATGAGTTTCGTACCGGCGTAGGTCGTGGTACGGCGCGCGTTCGTGTAATTATTACTACACGCGTTCATGTAATTACATACGACCAACACAATTTTTCTACATCACGGCACATATAGGGGCTTTAGACAAGACGATGGGCCCTCAATCTGTCCAACAAACCAACATGGTCCAACACTGATATCTCAGGGTCTCAGGTGCCTCAGGCTCGCAGCATGCGTGCTGAGAAGTTAACATCGTACATCGTTTTCAAGCATGGCTCCTCGTTCATCGGCTCGATTTACATTTCCGGTAAATGACAAACCGTGATGAAGCACTATTATTCTAGCTCAAAATTGTCACGAACACTTGGCACGCATGCTTACACTGAAGCGCACCTAACTTAGTTAAAAGTAGAACAGAAAGGGGACGAGATTCGCTTACCGCTTCACGGAGAAACAAACGCCTTCGGATCCTAGGCCTACCGGACGAACTTCGAAGTCGTCGACGGTCCGGCGATCGGACGAGGCGAGCCGGCCGCGCTGCGCTGACGCAGGCTGACCACACCTGGCTGAACCGTGAGAGGCGCCGTCGAGTTGAGAACCAGAGTCGCAGTAGAAACGGACCGCCAAACATCTGTCCCGTACAACGTACAACGAACTGACGTCACCCACGCCGCTACGCCTCCGCCATCTTCTCCGCGACGACAGGAAGCGGGGAAGCCGAGCAGCGGAAGCGAAAGTCACTGGGCGGCCGCTTTACGTTTCGCTTTTAGCCGACAGCGGTTTCGGTTGCGGAATCGTGGGGTTGTAGCTGGTTGCGACGAGAGGAGCAACGAAAAGACGCCGAGTACGTTGGCCGTGTACGAGTCACGGTACGAGCAACGGGCCGTTTGCCACTGTGGACCGGTGTCGCGGTATCCTCGGCTTGGTGTTACGATCGGCTTGTTGCCGTGCACGTTGGGTTTGCGATGCGGTACGGCTGGTGCGGCTGTCGAATACTTGTGGTGCACATTATTCGAGACAGTCGCCCCAAGACGTCGCCGTGAAGAGTTGACCGAGGAATTTGTGTGAGCTCAACGTCGGTCTATGTTCCGTTTCGACATGTATGGTATATGTAACAATACCGGTGGTAAAAGATGGACGTTTTGTTGGAAGATGGCGGTCGCCTTTCTGCATGTATGATTTGGTGATACCGGTGGTCCTGAGGTATAAGCGTTATGTTGGAAAGATGGCGGTCGCCTACGACATCGGACGCAAAATCATACCAGCCGCACCGAATCATATCGGCAGGCAAACTGGCTGCCAGTATAGACAGACGCGGCGCCAGTTCGGCGCTGGTATCTCCGGTTATGTAGGACGCCAAGCCAAACTAGCTGCATCATAATAACAAGACATTAAGGTGGTGTCATACCAGAACGGTACAAGCAGCAAGTATATTGCTTGAACGTTTTTCCAATAGAAAGGAACGCTTCCAGTACGATGATTCCCTGTGGTGATCTTGGCGCGACTAGTTTAGAACGACCCTCTGGAAGCTTCGAAGATTTGAATGGACCAAGATGGTGAATTCTGTGGCAACGTAGACAGATTGTATCTGTTCTCGGTCCAACGTTCCTTTCGTCTACAACCCCGACCGGTCGTCTCTGGCCGGGGTTGCTTCAGGTGCGTCATGCACCCGGTGTTTCCCCCTCAGCCAACGAAGGCTCTGATCTTCGACGTCTCCTGCCCGCCGGGTGCGTCTGTGGATCCCTTCTTCGACGCGGCCACGGGCATTGTCGGCACTGCCGAATTGTTTTCTGTACAACACCTGCGAGCAAGCAACTTCCAATTATCGGTCACCTCGTCGTCGGCCATGAGCCGCATCGTCAACGCCGGAGCCCTGAGCATCGGTAAAAACCTCGTTCCAATCGAACCCCGTCGGACCGCAAGTCACAGTCAAAACATGCCTCTTGTTGCCTGTCTACGTCAAGAGCGAAGCACTCGCCACTGCCCTCGTACCATACGGGAATGTCCCTGACATCCGCTTTGTAGTGTATCAAGACCACCCTACCCTGCGGACGGGCACGCGCTACATACGCATGGAGATGAAAGAGGCGACGCCTGTCCCGAACTTCCTCCGCGTCTCCGGCCATCGGGCAACCTTTGACTACCGCGGCCCCCGACACGTATGCCGACGGTGCCAGCGGGAGGGCCACATCAAGGCGGCCTGCAATGTGCCCTACTGCACCCACTGCGCCACTTTCGGCCACGACTCCGCCGGATGCGCGGCCGGTTGTGGACGTTGCGGGGCGGCCCACGCGACGGTGGACTGCACCCAACGTCGCACCTGTCGTGTACCGAGTCGAGTCAAGAGGACCAGAAACAGGAGCCGCAAGAGAACACCAGCTACGCCGGTAGCCTTTTTCGAACAACCACCCACCTCGAGCCCCCCCACGCGCGCATCGCAACCGTTTACGCGGATCAGTCCCGCGCTACCCGAGTCACGCTCATCTACCAGTCAACACAGCCAGCCAGCGCTTGAGCCATATAACGCCAGATGCGTTCGCACTTATATGACACCTCCCCATTTTAAGGATTAATGTCCATACCGAGTTGGAAGACGCGAAATTCGGCCACTCCGCGTTACGGTTGCTGAAAGGTCGTTGTCATGTTGACCGGCCGCTTCCATCTCGGAGCTCGCGGGCTGAAGATGGTGCCGTGTGCGTCGTACTGTCCCTTGGTCTGTTTCCACGAGGTAAGACCTAGGCTGTCCTGCTTGGCTTTGTATCATTCCCTGCGAAGCCGCACCCACGTGGATCCAGACAGCTGAGTGTGGGGGTAGCACCTCGCAGTCTCTCGTCCTATGGCGTCTGTTATAGTCAGACGCTTCTCTCGTCTGACGAACCTTGTACCGTTGTCGATACCTCTTAGAGTGGCGCCAGTGAGGTCTCAGTGTATTTGGCGCACTCGGAAGTGTTGAACGGAGCTTCCGTCCCATCAGAAGCTCTGCAGGGTAGAAACCTTCAGGCCCTGGGGGTGTCCGGTGTGCCAGAAGAGCTTGCGCCGCATCTGATGATTTCGTTAGCAGGTTCTTTGCCGTTCGTACCGCTCTTTCGGCCTCCCCGTTGCTCTGGGGGTAATACGGGCTAGAAGTCACCAGTTGGGCTCCCCAACGGTTCGCGAATCGCCAAGAACTCGCTCGATCCAAACTGAGGACCGTTGTCTGAGCGTATAACTTCCGGACATCCATGTCTTGCGAAAACTTGACTGAAGACTTTTGTCAAGTCTTCCGTTGTCGTTCGTGGAAGTTCCTCAAGCTCGAAGAACTTCGAGTAGTAGTCGATGATGATTACATACTTCTTCCCTCTAAGCTGGAAAAGGTCCGTTCCGATCTTTGCCACAGGCGATCGGGTAGTGGAGTTTGGAGAAGGTGGTCCGTAGGAGCTCGTCTATATTGCTGGCATGTTGGGCAGCGACTTACATATTCTTGTATTTTTGTGCTGACCCCGGGCCACCAGACAGAATCCCTCGCTCTTGCATGGCATCGGACGACACCTTGATGTCCACGGTGTATTCTTTCTAGGACCTCTCCTTGCAGACGGGGGGGAATAACCAGCCTGTCGTTCCGCATGAGTAGACCTTGCACAACCGAAAGGTCTGTTGCGAGACTGGCGAACTTCTTTAAGTTTGGAGGGAGCTTGTCCGTCTCGGGCCACTGTTTTTGGCAGTATTCCATAACATCTGCCGTACTAGGGTCTTTGGACAGTTCAGTCCTCAGCCTTTCCAAAAAGGAAAAAGATGCTGGAAGAAGCTCCACTGTCAGCATCTCGTAGTCTTGAACGAATGTTTCACTCTTGTCTGCGTCTCTCTGTGTGACCGTAGAGTTGTCTGTCGTTGTTAGTGGCTTCCTGGACAAGACGTCTGCGGTGTACATCTTCTTACCTGGTACGTGTGAGATTGTGAAGTCGTACACGAAGATGCGCATTCTTAGCCTCTGTAGCCGCGGTGTCATTTCGTCGAGACGTTTTGTCGATAACAACGGTACCAGGGGCTTATGGTCTGTCTCGACGTGAAATACTTGCCCTACTAAATAGGTTCTAAAATGATCACAAGCCCAGACGATGGCCAAGGCCTCCTTTTTGGACTTAGGAGTACCTTTGTTCTGTGGGCGTCATGGCTCTCGACGCGTATGCCATGGGGCGTCTGTTGCCGTTCTCCTCCTCCTGAAGTAGGACCGCCCCGAGACCATACGAAGATGCGTCTGCCGATAACGTCAGGTGCGCTCCTAGTTTATAGAAAGTTAGGACAGGAGTCTTGCACAGGAGATCTTTGACCTTGCAGAATGCTTTTTCTTGAGGCTCGCTCCAGAGCCAGCTTGCATCTTGATGTAGTAGATCTCTAAGTGGCTTAGTCTTGTCCGCGATGTCAGGTAGAAACTTGCCGAGGTGATTCACCATGCCTAAAAACAATCGTAGCTCTGCCATGCTTTCCGGTGCCGGCATCTTGACAATCGCTTCCGTCTTCTTAGGGTCTGCCGCGGTGCCTCTGCAGTCAAGGATGTGGCCCAGAAACCTGACGCGATTCTTGGCGAACTCGAACTTTGCGGAGTTCAAGGTCACTCCGGCGTCACGGAGGCGGCGGAGCACCACCTCGAGATTTCTGTCGTGCTCTGTTTTGTCGCGGCCGAAAACTAGGATGTCATTCATGTGACAAACATGCCCCGGGATTCCTTCCAGAATCCCCAGCATCTCCCGCTGGAAGAATTCCGGCGCCGTCGCGATGCCAAACGGGAGTCTCTTAAACTGAAAACGCCCCACGGGTGTGATGAAGGTAGTTAGCTCTCTTAATTCCAGAGCTAGTGGTGCTTTCCAGTAGCCGTAATTGGCATCCAGTTTGCTAAATATCGTAGCTCCTGCAAGCCTTGCCAGGGTCTCTTCTACCGTGGGCATGATGATGCGCTCCCGCACCAGCTGCGGGTTGAGCTGAGTGTAGTCCACGCAGATCCGGATAGAGTTATCTTGCTTTTTGGCAACCACCATGGGCGCGCACCAGGCTGTGGCGTGGTCGACTGGTTCGATCACGTCCATGTCTTGCATGCGTTGTAGTTCCTTTTCCACGCTGGGTACAAGCGGAAAGGGTACCCGTCACGGGTATGTGATTGCAAACGGCTTAGCGTCCGGGTGGAGTGTGATCTTGTACTGGACATTCATTTTCCCCAGTCCTTGGAAAAGCGATGGGTACTTAGCGTGCAGTTGTTGATCATACTCCATGTTGCTGTCAGCGTTGACTTCGTGTAAGCTTGGCAGCACCTCAAGGGCTTGAATAGCCGTTCGTCCAAGCAGAGGGTATCTCAGCCGGTGGGTCACGTAGATTGTCTCTCTGGTTGTTCGCCCACTCCAGGTTATCATTGCCTTGAACTTGCCGAGTGTGCTGAGAGGAGAGTGCCCGGCTCCAAAAAGATCCGTTCTTGTTGGCTCCAGCGCTGCCATGGTTGTCGCGTCGCACACGCTAGGAGGGACATCCGTGACGTCCGCTCCTGTATCCACCTTGAACTTTACTTCCCGCTCGTTCACTTTAGCTGTGATGAACCAGGGGCTCCCGTTATTTGAGTGTTCGAGCTCGTCTAGGAAGACTTCGTTCAGTCTCTGCCCATGTGCTTGTGATTTTCGATTTTCTATCGTGTGCTTCGAAAAATAGACGCTCTCGAAGTGGCCTAGCTTTTTTCATGCGTTACACTTCTTGCCTCTCGCAGCGCATTGAAGCTGGGTGTGTTTTTTCGAACTGCCACACCATCGGCATGTCCACGTTGAACTGTTAGAACGTCCTTGGTTTTGCGACGTGCTCTGAAGTTGGGTATCTTTGTTTCCGCTTTTTCCTCGCGGATGTCTTTTAAGTTCATCGAGGACGTCGCTTCCAGTCTTTGCGCTGCGCAGCTCTGACTGTTGACGCTTAACTGTCTCCGACGATCATGCTGTCGTGGTCGCTTTTTCCAATGTAAGTTGAGCGTCCAGCTGGAGTTTTTCACTGAGTTTTGTGTCGAGCAGTCCTACCACGATGCGACCTCGGATGAGCTCGTCCCGCAGAGAGCCATACTCGCAAGTATCCGCCAGTTTATGAAGGGCCGTGATGAAGACCTCCACTGGCTCGTCCGGTTCTTGCTTTCTCGAGTTGAATTTGGCTCGCTCGAAGATGATGTTCACCCTAGGAATGAAGTGGGTGTCGAACTTGGCCTTGACCTCATCGTAGTCGATGAGCTCATCTTCGGTCAAGTTGAGCGAGGAGAGAACATCCTCTGCCTCTCTGCCCATCGCATAAAGGAACGTGTTGACTTGAGTCGTCGCGTCCCGGAGAGGGAGTCCTGAGATTATGCGGTAGCGTTCCCACCGGGTTATCCATCTCTTCCAGTCGTTAGGGTTCCGGAAATCCAACTTCTCCGGGAGCTCGACTGCGAAAGGATTGAAGAAGGATGCCCCTCCACTGGCCTGGGTGTTCGAAGAACCCGAACCGTCTGCGTCGTTAGGCATGGCGTAGTTCGGACACTGGTTCGCTTCCTGCCTGGCCGTGAGGTCATGCTGGTAACCCTGTTGTCGCTTCTCAGGTCCTCGGCGACGGTAGAGGATCTTCTATCCCACCACTGCCACCATGTCGTGTACCGGGTCGAGTCAAGTGGACCAGAGACAGGAGCCGCAAGAGAACACCAGCTACGCCGGTAGCCTTTTTCGAACAACCACCCTCCTCGGGCCCCCACACGCGCGCATCGCAACCGTACACGCGCATCAATCCCGCGCTACCCGAGTCACGCTCATCTGCCAGTCAACACAGCCAGCCAGCGCTTGTGCCATAGAACGCCAGATGCGTTCCCACTTATATGACAGCACCTACTCATCCCTGGCTGGCCAAAGCCTGGACGAGTTCCCGGCCCTGGCATCGACCCCTCGGGATGAACCCCCTGCCAACCCTTTACCTGCAGCGTTGAACGCACCCGCCCCGACACCCGCCGTCAGCCCCACCGAGCCTGTTGTGCCCTCCCCGTCCGAGTCCATCGAGACAACCTCGCCTGAGCTCGATGCGACGACACCGCAGCCAACGCCGGCTACCGCCATGGCCATGGGTGAAGATTCGAACGCGCCAGCGGCCATGCTTTCGAACGTGCCGGCAACCACAATTTTGAACAACGGTAAGACTAGCGTTCCACTCCCCTCGAGCTCCCGCTCCGAGGAAATGCCGGTGCAACTCGAGTCCCCGACTGCGCCGCAATTTCTGTCCAGTCCGAGCCTCAACTGGAGCGACCTTACGGAGGGCTCGGACGAGGAACGCCTCGTCATACACGAGACCGCCGGGGACACCGCCAAAGGAGTGGAAACCCGCTCAAGACCGCGTTACCGAGAACGACGCCGCAACGCAAGCCTGGAATCGCGGAGACTTCACAGATGCAGTCGCAGCCAACACGGTGGTGCTGAGGAGGGAAAGCGTGTCCTTTCGAGCAGCGACGAGTTCGCGACCCCGGAAGGCATCCCACCCTCCGCAGCTCGCCTCAAGCTTTTGCGGAAAGACTTCTCTTCGCCCACTGGAAGCCCCAGCAGTCAGCCATTGTCCGAAACACCCTCGGATTAACGAAGAGCCGGTGACTCCTTTTCCTCCTCTTCGCACGGCTACAGGTCCTCACCCTGAATGTCCAGGGGTTGCGCAGTGCGACCAAACAGGTTGAGGTTCTCCAGCTTGCCCGGACCGTCGGTTGCGACCTCCTGTTTCTAGGGAGACAAATTTCGTTAGCCAACGCGACGTCACCCTCTTCAAGCAACGTTATGCAGTGGATCGTTTTTTTTTCTCTTTTCCTACTACCCAGAGCTCGGGGGTAGGAATTATGATTTTTAATCGCGCACTCATGCGGCAAAGTTCGTGCTGCTTTGACCCCGATGGCCGATTCATCCCATTCGATTTTTTTCCTGGACGCCGTGTGTTTACTTCCCGGCACAACCCTCGCACTCCACGGAATTCTACAAGAACTTGAATGTTCACCTCCTCGACGCGCGCCACTGCGTGGTACTCGGCGATTTCAACTGCGTCGTTGACTCCCGGCGCGACCTCAGGGGACTAGGGTACGGCC
This sequence comes from Ixodes persulcatus, assembly GCA_013358835.2. Lineage (NCBI taxonomy): Eukaryota > Metazoa > Arthropoda > Arachnida > Ixodida > Ixodidae > Ixodes > Ixodes persulcatus. The sequence continues at coordinate 336,716 of JABSTQ010010497.1, forward strand.
GCAGTACGTGGAATGCCCGCGAATTGAGACGGCTGATTGGACATTTTGACTTGGTGGACTGCTGGACCCTTCTCCACGGCGCCACTTTCGAGCGCACCTGGCAACATGGTAGGTAAAGCAGCCGCCTGGACAGGGTCTACATCACAGAGACCCTGGCCTCAGCTGTTCAAGCTTGTGGGGCTGTGGACTTCCCACTCACCATCGGTCACATCTCAGACCACTGGCCAGTGCTCGCGGAGCTCTGTCTGGCTCCCTCGACCGGGCACCAACGCTTCTGGCGTTTGGACTCCCGCGTCCTGTGGGACCCAACGAGCCGCGACCGCCGGAAAGAGGTTTTGCGCCGGTCTCTCCTTGGAGTGACGCCAGATCCAGCGAACCGGGACCACCTTCTGGAAACCTGGCGGGTGGCGTGTGTGGCGGAGGGCCGTGCCCTGCGCCAGTGGCAAGTTGAAGAGCTCCGCGACACATCGCTGCGAATCCGCATCGTACGTCGCGGGGGCGCTGGGACCCCCCTTGTGAGGGGCTACCTGTCGCAGCTCCTCGACCGGCACCAACGCCTACTACGGGCGTCGACGACAGCAGCGACAGTTCTCCAGGGGAGGGGCGGACCCTCCTTCCACCCCGAAGTGCTTCGCTACACACACCGCACACAGGTGAAGGAGCGGCGAGTCCCGCCCTTTCCAGTTCCTCCACTAACGCCTCCGCCTGGCCAACCTTCTGTTCCAAATTTCAGCTCCCACTTCGAGGCCCTGGCGACTTCGGAGTCAACGATAGACCGCGTGACCCTGGCCACGCACCCTTTCTTCACGACCTCCCCAAAGTTCTACCCACCACTGGCGATCAGCTGTTCAAGCCTCCCAATGCAGAGGAGGTTCACAACGCCCTCCTGAAAATGAATACTGGATCTGCGCCGGGCCCGGATGGATTCCCGACTGAGTTTTACCGCACATTCTGGGATGTGCTGGGGAAGCATGTCTGTGCACTCCTCCGCACCTTCTTCACGGAGCTCCGCCTGCCGGAGTCTTTCCGGCAGGGCAGGATAATCCTGTTGCCCAAGGCGGGAGGAGACCCCAGCGACCCAGGGGCGTGGCGACCCATCAATTTGCTCAAAGCAAGTTACAAGCTGCTCGCTTCGGTGCTTGCACAACGGCTGCACGGCATCCTCCCGGACATTGTAACAACGCGCCAGACGTGTTCGGTCGTGGGCCGCAGCGTCCACACACTGTCATCACTCACGAGAGACGTGCTTCACTACACCAACTCCCGCTGCGCCAGGGGTTTGATCGCCTCCCTGGACCAGGCGAAAGCGTTCGACCGGGTTGAGCACCCATTCCTCTTCTCCACTCTCGACGCCTTCGGTTTACCCCCGGAGGGTGTCCGCCTCTTCGAGGTCCTGTACGCTGGCACGAAGAGTGATCTGTGCGTGGACGGCAGCGTGGTGGCCAGCTTCCCCGTCACGCGAGGCGTACGCCAGGGCTGCCCACTCTTGTCGCTCCTCTTCGTCCTGTCGCTCGAGCCGTTCCTCACCAACATCGACCGGTGCTTCCTGGTGCGCGGCCTCCCTCTCCCCGGCAGCGGCGGGGTGAAGGCGACTGCGTACGCCGCCGACATCACACTGTATTTACGCGACGCTGACGACCTTGGCGCGGCGCTTCAGGTCTTCACGACGTACGGCTCGCGCTCGGGCGCACGCCTCAACGAGCAAAAGAACAAAGCGTTGTGGGTCAACCGCCCACCAGACCCAGCCTCTCCGCTCCCGGCGACTGCCGTGCACTCTTAGAAAAAAGGGTATGGATAGTCCTCCCTTAAAGGAGGAACGGTCTTGTAACCTATGTTCCGGGAGGCACTCACTTGATCGAATGACGTTTGAGCGAACGCCCACGTTTCACCGAATAACACTTTAGCGAATAGTCGGACGCCAGGAAGCGGCGTTTTCGGGTGGGCCAAATAGGTTCACATTTTTGTAATGAGCCGACACATACTGTCGCCGCGAAGCGGCGTAAGCGCAGCGCAGCGGATGGGTTAACGCGCGCCCCCGTTATTCGCTAAAACGTCAATTCGCTCAAATGTCGCTGTTCGCTAAAATGTCATTCGCTCATGTGATATGGACCCCCTATGTTCCAACAGAAAGGGAGAAACCTTCGTCCCTGAAGCAGGGGAGCAACTAGTTCCTCCGTCGCCTGCATCTCATTATGGCGGCCCTGAATCGAGCAAATCGAGCTCAATAAGGCTCAGCGAGGACGCTACGTCTCTTGTACGGGACAAAAGGAGCAGCAAATAAAAGCGTAACACGAGCTTTCCGCGAACTGTCTTTATTTCCGAAGCCAGGTTCCCCCCGCAGGTACAGAAACTTGCGTTTCGAAAGCAGCTACTTAGTCTTCTCGTTCCCAGCACTGCGATGTTAAACGAAGACAACCGAGAACCAGTTACTTCGCGCACTTCACGTCTTACCTTTGCTGTTCCTCGAGTCACGATTCTTTCGCCAACCGCACATCACGGAGGAATGGCAAACCAATCCGCGAAACCAAAAGCCGCTCTCAAAAAAACAAACTCGAAGCCCTCGAAGCCGCTGTTTACCGCGTAGCGGGAAAGAAGGTTAAATCGCTTGCCACCAGATGGCAGGGTCAAACAAAGTAATTGCAACCAGCATAGCTAGGCGGCGCTAGGTACCGCCCAATTCATGTTCTACAAAAAAAAATATTTTTTTATTTTGCTCAGGCTATCCTTGCACTTTCGGATCCTCAACTATACACACATTACGCATACTACAAGCATCAGGTGAATATACAGTGACATACACACGCATGGAACATACAAATGTCAACACAGCGGCACACTAACCCGAAACACTACACCCGAGCTCTGCGTTTCCGGCTTTTATACTGGTCGTTTTGAACGTACGGATTTTTTCGGTGACTCCTTAAGCAATAAAAAATATTCCCAGCATGATGATCTTTTCCCAGCAATGTAATACCACTGAGAATATTTCGAATGGCTCAGGGGATGAATCTCTTATTAAGAAGTAAACGCTCGATCATGCCGTAATTATTTAAAAGCCAATAAATCACGCCGCTCCAATGCGGCTCGAAGCCATGAGTTTGTTTCCCCGCACGGCACGTCGTAGCCGATATTTCTATTGTAGTTTGTTTTGCTATTTGTGCTGTTCGCGCACGGCTTCAATTGCCGTCTTGAATTAATCTCTGCAGAGCGGATATTCACTCAGCTGGAAGTGATGCTTCACGGGCAGAGAAATCGCTTTTCGATCAACTTGAATGCTGAATACTTGAATACACTTAACACCTGCCGCGACTTGCGGCAGGTGTTAAGTGTACGGAGCTACACCGTGTCGAGCTTGAAAACTTCTAGCGCTCATCCCAGCGCGCCACTTGGAGGGCAGGTTCTCCAGGAACTGTAGTATATTTAACCAGCAAAATAAAGGGTAGCTTTTTTTCTTTTTCGATTTTACCTACTATTCTTGTTTAATGCTGAAATTCCATACTGTACGTATATATACGTGCTTTCAGTCATAATTTCGTACTTTTCAGTCCTTTCCACAGAGCGCAATCGCTCTCGGGGAGGAGACAACCGACAGCCACATTGGCCACAGTACGATAGGAGCTTACTCTTCAGACCAGCGTTCCAACATGAGTATCCGCACGTCGACCGATTGCACCTAATCCCTCAAGTGATCTAAACTCTTTAATGGAAAGCGGAATGTCAACCTGCGACACCCCGCCCCCTCCGATCACGGCTCGGCCAGCGGCATCAATGCCCGACAGTTTACGTCATCTCATCTTGTTGTTACACCACTGATACGCGAACACACGGTCACATCGGCGATAATTCCAGTCTTCTGTTCACAACGTACAACACTGCCATCACGATGTTGCTGCTATGTTGCTGACATGCAGAAATACAAAGCCACGTTGATTGCCGGTTGGCACTCGGCATCGGAAAACAGAACCAAACTCAGCACGGAAGGCACCCAGGCAGCCAGCAGCAAAACCTGCCGGTCTTGGACGCAGTTCCTGCGATTTCCATAACGTCGAAAACGTCGACACAGATCCGCTTGGTTCCGCTACTGTAGTACCGCGTGGGCGACAACGGCGATCTTACCCAGTGTGCGTAGCTCTGCTGGCACTGCTCCGGAACTTCGCTGTTTTTAGCGGCTTCGTTTGCTCGTTTGCTAAAATTAGTGAAGAAGACGGAATTAACGGTGGCCTTCGTTGCCGCTGAAGCTCAATCAATTCAACAACTTTTCTTAAACAACGTGTGCGACGTGCTCGAAAAACGAAACCGAAACAATATAAGTCAGGAGGGCGAAATCTTTCTCCCGTCTGCCTGGAGAAGGAGAAAAACGTTTTGTTCCTCCCTTTTTCTCGTGTCCGCTTGGGGGCGCGCCAGTAGAAGGGAGGAAGACGCGCCGTTGCTACCTTTTTCCTCCATTTTTTCTTAGAGTGTGGTGAAGATCCTAGGCGTAACGTACAACGCGGTGGGAATCTAGCCCGAGATGTGGACCCGCCTTGCGCGCGACATCACGGCTAGTGTGGATCGTGCCCGCGACTACGTTCTCCACATGGCCGAGCGCCGGTACCTGGGCCACTCGGTGTTCTGCGGGCGTCTCTGGTACCTAGCGCAGGTGGTAGTACCACCGCGAAGCTTCATCAGACAAGTGCGAAGTTCTCTGTTCAGTTTCTTCTGAATGAAGAAGACCGATCTCGTCACCCGTCATGTGCTGTCCCTCCCGTGCGAAAAGGGAGGATGGGGTTTACCCTGCGCGGATGGCACGCCCGCGCTACTCCAGCTCAAGACCACGCTCATTATCCTACACGAAGTTGAGAACCCAGCCAGATCTCTCGATCTCTACTTCGTGGGGCACTCCCGCTGAGACCTGGGTGTTGACCTCACCGGCCCGTCGGGTGCCTGTGCTGAGACACTGCCCCCGGCTTACTGGAAAGCGCTTCAATCGCACCGCCACCTCGTGGAGCAGGCGCCACAATTGGACATCACGACAACACCAGCGTCACGCCTCGCCCGAGCCCTGTTGGAACCACAGCTCACTCCCGTGCAGATCGGACTCTCGAATTCGTTCCCATGGGTCCGCCTCACCTCCTCCAACCTTCCAGGACACCTGCGAGACTTCGAGTGGTAGCGCGGCTGGGGAGTGCTTCCCACACGAGACCGTCAACTTCGGTGGAGCGTGTGTCGCACCCGTTCTGGCGGGTGGTTCGTGCTAGTTTCGGGGGCTGGGTGTGGCACTGTACCTCCTACGTGGACGCTGTCCTTCGGGGCTCTTCGCGTGCCTTCTGCTCGCCGCGAGCGAGTACGTCCTGTGGCGAAACTGGTGCTGCGCCGTGGGACAGGGACGGAGGTTGCGCGCGCTCTGGCCGCTTTTGTTCAGGCTACGGCAGGAGCTCGTGTCGCACCTCGAGGCGCAACTGTTTCTTCTCGGAGAGCAGGAGTTCCTGCGGCGCTGGTCCTGCCGATACCTCCACGTGCAGAACTCTCGTATCAAACTGTGATTCCAATACGTCGATCATATCTAGACCGCGTTAGGCGGAGGAAGGGGGAACGGGACCCGATGCGGCCCTTTCTTTGAGGCGTCGCAGGGGCGGGACGTGCGAGCGCGGTACCGGTTGGTGTCTCTTTGCGCGAGTGATCGCGCGGACGGGCGCTTTGCCGGGGAGCGGGCGCGTGCCCGCGCCTTATGTGCGGGGTTGGCTAACTTGGCTTGTGGATTGAAGAGCATGTATATACTGTACATAGCGCGTTTTCGGTTTTTGGTGTGGTTCTAGGCATGACACCACTGTTGTATAAATAACATTTTCTAACCAGATTAGCCAATCGTCTTGCGAGGTTTTGGTCGTCTGTATGTTAGCATTTGTTTGTGTCCGGCTAGCAGGTAGAGAAGGCAATGCCGCTACTTTCACAGGATCCAGTGACTTTAGCTAGAATGAGCGCCTCAGAAGATACTGGGGTAAAGAAAGCACTGTCAAAGCCAGTGCTTTCACTCAAACCGCGTCTCAAGGCGCTCGCACGCCCCAGCCTTCATAGTGCTTTCTTTCACCCGGTCTCAGCGTAGACGCTGCTATAGCAAGCTGGTCCAGAAGTGCGTCACGAGAGGCTGCTAAGAGCCATCTATAGAGACCCATTCAAATATTACGCCATCTTACGGTCGATCCAAAAGTACAGCAAAGTGGAGTCCGCAAAAAAGCACGAACAAGATGGCAAGTCTATAACTGATATAATACTTACTTCCAAGAGACTGTATACAATTGACATAGAAATGTCATTTTTATTGTGCCTTTTTGCGCATGCCATATCGCAGTATATTCAGATCGATCGTAAAAGGGCGCATTTTTGTTAAGGTGTGTATAGAACACTTTTTTTTTGTTAAATACGCAATTCGTAAGTCCCCACCCCTGCCCATTTAGATCTGGATGAGCATCGTACCGGCATACGGTCGTGTATCACTACTGCGTGGTGCACGTTAAAGACCCCAGGCTAGCGGTTGTACCGCACTGGCTGAATTGCTCAGCTACAGGTTGGACACTTGTCGTCCGTTGAGGCAGACCAAGTTCCGGGCTGTATAAACATACCCCCCCCCCCCCCCATTTTTTAGCGCAATCCTAATGTGAAACACAGACACAGCTGAGGTGTGATGTCCGATCCATCAACGTGTCATTTCGGAGCAGATGGAGTGAATGACCGCCAAAGGTGCGAGCGCGCACCATAGAGTCCACATTGGCGTTTCGTATAGAACCGAGTAACACACCGGAAGAAAATTTCATAGCTTTTTGGAAGCAATGAGGGTGTATTACGACAGTGCATTTCAGGTCTCTGCGTAAGAGGGGAGCGTGTTTTCGTCCATCGTTCCGGTACAAAACTCGCACGTGTTAAACGACAAGAGCCGAATGAACAGGGACAAGGAAGTAGACAAGACGAAGTGCACTCTCAAATGAAATGGAGGTATGTCTGAAATAGCGAAGAAGATGCAGGCGAGCGGGTGAACTGCCAATATCCTGAATACCCGACTCTAGAAGTAAAAAAGTGGGCAACATAGAGACACAGACCTGTAACACACCTGCGATGTTTATTCCCACTTGTTTGTTTTTGAGAGGTGACGCACTACCGGCCTTCAGGCCCACGAAGTCAGACGTCACCACAACATGCACGCAGACCCCCTCCGACACACCCTTTCCCGTTCACGACCTTGAAAAGTACCAACCCCGCCGACCGACCAGCTTATAAAGGGACACTGACAGGGTACTTATGCTCGCCGAGGTTTTTATTTGAACATGGCCTATGGGAACCCAACTACCCAAAAGACCATTTGCGGCTCGAAGCGCGTTTTCTCTCCGCCCGAAGACAGACTGCTGCGTATTGGCCGGTTTTAAGCGCGCTCACTCTCTTTTTCATGGTCCCGTGTCGTTAAAATTATTTGTACCAGATATGTCTGAAGTCGTGGGTCATCTAAGGGCAACATTCAATATTAAAAATGGAAAAGAATACGGGCCCCATTCAGACTTGCACCGTACGCATTACAAGTAATCACATTACTTGTAATCGATTACTTTTTTGAATAATTTTTAATCACTTGATTACCTTCATTAGGCAGTAATCACCACAGTTATCTGGTTACTTTCTTAAGTAATAAAAATTACTTCTAACCGTTACTATTTTTCCACGGAAGCCCCCCCCCCCCCCCCCACACACACTTTTTTTCTGAATTGACAAAAATAAAATTTGCATATTTTTTTTAAACAGAAAAACATAAAGATTTTTGCGGATCTGTAGGTAACGAGGTCAACCCCTTTGTATGTATAGTTTCTGTGAAATGTCCGTTTTTTTTTTTCGAGCTGGGACTGGGATTGGGAAGCCCCAGGAGAGCCCCAGGGAAGCCCCAGTGCGTGACAAAGGCCATTCAGGGCGAAGTTTGAGGGAGCAGAATGTAGCTTTGCAAGTCCTTCGTTCAGACTAACCCCCTTACGCACACTCAGACAGAAATAAAAACAACAATCCTGCACACGGTACCTACTCGCAGCCAATAGGAGAACCAGAACCGAAGAATGTCTAAAGCGGATGCAAAATATAACAAAGCCAGTTCAAATACACGTCAAGATCCCTTATTTCCCCTACGTGGTCTTTGTGACAAGCAAGGGTTCGAGGTGGGAAGTAGTTCATTGTTATGAGCGCTAAAGATGTAAGTCTTCATACAATAAAGTAATCGGAAAAGTAACGGTTACTTCTTAAAGTAATGTCCAATTACTTTTGCTGTCGAGTAATCAAGTAATCTAATCGAATACTTTTTAGCCAAGAGTAATAGTAATTGTAATCGATTACTTTTTTTCAGTAACGTGTACAAGACTGGCCCCATTTTTGTGGCCTCCAAGAAAGAGCAAATATGTTGACCAAAAAAAAAAAGAATGTAGCACAGATCCTACGAGGTACATGTGCGCGTCATTCTCAGTATGGCGACGTACCTCGGGCTGGACGACGCGATGGTGACAGACGACGGACCAACATTGCGACGGACGTGGAGTTGTTACTTCGAAACAGTCACCTGTGGTACCGGCAAATCGATCTTCGAGCGCAGAACACCGAGCGGAAGGGATAGAAGTGCGAAACCATAGTGTACGACGAACGGTGGACGAAACTTCGTCGTCTGCTTCACACGCCTAAAAAGCGGGGGAAAAAAAACGATGTCGTGTGTAGTCATGTAACTTCTGGCCATGAGCTTCAGTGCGGTCGCCTGTTCTAGCTTGTTCGCGCTAACAGCGTCACGTGGGGCCTACTGATGAAACATGATGCCTTAATTGAAATAAATATTGTACTATAAATTGTTCCGTTTGCTCTCATTTATGTCACGCGTTAAGTATATATATTTTCTAGTAAGGCTAACATGTTTGTTTTAAAAAGCCGTGACAGCTACACTGGCCCGGTTAATGCATGTGAGTTTTCCGGCCGGGGGACATAAGCAATGGGTATAATCGTCGAGGTAAGTAGGTTCATTAACTAAGAGTCGTTAATTATATTTTTAAATTGTGAAGAGGAATGTCAAGTTTCAATCAGACATCTGCCGTGCGTCGCATGAAATCACTAAAAAATGTATTTTCGAAATATTGGGGGCGCGTAGAACGCAACAGTGGTGTGCTAAAGTTACCACTTGTGCAATAGGCACAGGCTATAGAACTTTCCAATGTTTACAAATTCACAGTCCAGCGTGCGATCTTCACAGTCCGGCACGTGCGTGTTCGACGCTTCGGAAAGCGACCAAAGCACGCGCCATACGCGCGAACACTCGAAATGGCACCGGCCGCACGCTCTTTTTTGGAAAGGTCTATAGACTGACGCGAAAAAACGCCAGCGCTTATTTTTTTTTCGAATCGTACCCATGTTTTCACGCCACCACTATTGCGGCCGAGTGATAACTTCGCCGGCCCATCGCGCCTTCCACGTGCTCCAAATCTTTCTAAATTTATTGTAATATTAACTGATTTTTGACGGCGCTAGAAAATTTCCCACTGAAGCCATATATGTTTATCATAATTTATTAAATTTAAATAGCACACGTTGGTTGATTATCCGACTTATTTCGACGATTAGCCACCTATTCTATCTCAGCCTGGCCGTTCAGCTCCGCGACACATATTGTATTAATAGAACTGTAATGGATATTTTAAAACAAATCTGTAAAGCAAAAAAAAAAAAAAAGACTGTAGATGCCATGATTTGACATTAAACGTTCTTGTAGTTCTGTTTCTGACTTCTTCAGACGCCTGTCCCATCGAGGTCGCGTTTACTTATTCCATCGTTCACGTCTGTAGACGAGCGAGCTGGGAAAGTTGAGCTTAGTGTGAAAGAATAAAACAGCACGTGAGACTCTTCGCCAAATATCGTCATCTGTGTCTTCCACCTTCCAAATTAAAGGTATGCTTTGTGGAGGCTTCACTTTTGACGCGACTGGCGCTACGAGGTATTGGGACCGGTCAAGCAGCGGCAAAAGTGAAAGATCCTAGGACTTGCGCTTCTGCGCTGGTTATGATCGCGCTGGTAATGATCGGTCCATCGGTGATCAAACACGTACAGAGACATGATTGACGCTGTCTGATTGGCCCCATCGGCTCGTAGCGTCCACTGCGTCTGCAAGTAATGCGAAGCAAAGTAAAGTCATGTGTCCTCCTCTCACCTTCTCTGCATTTCACACAAAAGTTATGTGCTAAGTCTGCCTAGATTCACTTTATCAGAAACTCTTCAAAGTAACGACACTTGTGCCACCTTGGTGCTCATGAAATTATTGCTGACAATAAAAAAACTGAGAGTGGGCGGGCGAGATGGTGGATGTTGATTATGACGTAAGATACCCGAGACTGTGGTAAAAGAGGAGAACTTGGTGGAAGAAAATTGACATAGAAGAACGTCTCAATAAAACGTCTTAACAAACAGTTGTGACGTTCTTCCCCCTCTGTCATTGTTACCAGTTATCTTAATCTTTATTTAAAATCGGAGGAAACGCTTTTCCGTCCTCAAAAATGTTAAAACTGTCCGATAAATAGAAAGACGATATCGTCTGAGCTTTCTCACATCGGATCTAAAGCTAAGGAAGTCGAATTTTAGAATTGTGCCCACTCTGTACCAGTGTTGCGGAGTTGCCACTCCGGAGTTGGAATGATTCCAGAATCATTCCGCATTTTTGCGACCCCGGAATGGAATGGGAATGGAATGGTGGCAATCTTGAGGGGAATGGAATGGGAATGGAATTAGATGCCTTTTTCCCGGAATGGAATGAGAATGGAATGGGCCCGGTTCTTTATATTTTTCTTATTCATTTAATATATTTTTTTTTTACGTTTAGCTATACCGAGCCAGTCAGCGAGTCAGTTATCCAGAAATAAAATGAGCGGTAAACTGCAAACCCGCGTGGAGCCCTAACAGACTTATACGCAAAAAAAAATGATGCAGTACAAAAACAAGCGTCAAAGCAAAGCACAAAGGGGGAGGGGGGAGGGGGAGCGGTGGCGCCTTTCACCAGTGAAGTTCAACACATATATCCGAATGCGTCTGCGCCCATATATTGCACGGCTCAAGGGTACGTCATCAGTCGACGTGAACGTGACCCTCTGCTCTGGTGATCCGATACCCAGGAAGGAGGCCAGACGTGGCCTCGCTGTGCGGACCCAGGCTTCGTACACCTGCGACTCGTCTCGAGCGCGCTGTTTCTCGGAGACCTCACACCTGTGCCGGCCATCTCAGGTCGCAATCCACGAGGTCTCTGTTTGAATGATGCTAGGCGAAACTTGAGGACTGCCATTCATGCGTTGGAGGCGGAGAGTCGGCAGGTAGGACCGTCACAACAGGGATGCCACCGTATCGATTTTTCAACCGTAACAGAAATCAGACATGTGCTCCAGGATGCTTCAGGTGGTCCACTATTCTCGAAAATTCCAAAGGCAACTGCCTGCATGGTCTTCAACGAGGTCACCTACAACGAAAGTATGTATTGTCCTTTCATACAGCAGCGTGGGGAAAGTTTAATGTTCAAGGCAACACCTACAGATACAAGAATACTAGTTCATCCCACCGTGACGTCATGTGATCAGTCTTGACAGGGGCGCCCTTATTTGACAGGGGAGTGGTGACGTTTTGATGGGATTTATTTAGAGGTCGAAGTCTTTTCGCATCACTGGTCAGACAGACAGGATGCCAGGGAAGGGACCACGGTCAGTCCTTGATGGAACGTTTTTTGAACCCACTGAAGACTCCTCTTCGTCTGGAACCACTACCTTCAAGGCCAAGTGCCAAGCCCGCGGGAAAGTAATTTCGGGACAAAAAACAAACTTACACTTCAAACTTAAAGCCTTATCTCAGTTGGCGTCTCAAAGAAATTTGAAAAATGTATTGCATTATCAGCATTTTTAATTCTGCCCTCCCTAAAATGTATTCCTGTATTTGTATTTCCAAAGACTTTTTGCCTCTTTTTAAAATGTATTTCCGATACGTATCGCGAAACATTTTTACAGATATATTTGAGACTTGAGTATCAGTATTTTAGCTACTATTTTCATCTATCCCAGTATTTGTATTTCCAAATAAATTTTTGAATATTTCTGCCCAACCCTGCAACGCAATGCAGCTGTCAAGTGCCAATTTTTGCGTTTAGGAATTAGAGGAATGGAATGGAACGATTCAGCCATTCCAGGAGTGGGAATGGGCCCAGTGTCCCCATTCCAAGGAGTTGAAATGAATTGAATTAACGAAAACTCTAATTCCCCGGAATGGAATTGGAATGGAATGGGGGTGCCCATTCCGCAACACTGCTCTGTACTAAGCACCAAGATGCGGCGCCCGCAAGAAAATCGGGAAATGAAGTGCCGATACACTAAGCGCAGCTAACTTGGGGGATCTAGTTCTACCAAAGATGAAATTTTCCATAATTATATTCTTGAAACGACCGCTCGCTGGAAAAATGGCCCTTTGAAAAGCCTGCGTTCGAACCACATAGCAGACAAGGCGTGCGCTTTTCGCCGCCAAACGTCGTCACAAGTGGATTCACGCAGCTCCGCCTAGCTTGTGTCAGTGTCAAGGAAAGCCAACGTTACTAGATTACCATGATGAAATATGTGTTCCACAGAGTACGGTGCGCTTCCAAACGTACGTATTCCGGAGAATACACTGGGGTGACCATAGCAGCCGTCCGGCGCGTCGAACGACGGGAGCCCAGCAGTGGTGAAAGAGGGGGGGGGGGGGGGGGGGGGGGAGGCGGGGTTGTGCAAGCATTGTCTATGAGCATATGTAATTAATAACGTTGCCGAAAGCGCGTCTCGCAGCGGGCGTCTCGCAACGATGGACGCGCCTGCCGTTTTGCGACGACTTTCTTTGCGTTTCAGCATGCTTGCAGCTTGGGGTGTGCCGGACATCAGCCAACGATGATGTCATTCGCAGTCCTTGTTTTCTATGTGCTATTGGTTCGACCTTGTGACTTCTAAAACGGTACACAGAACACAGGCAGCAGAGCACAGTCCGCGCTTGAAGAGCATCATTGCTGCAGTCTGTTTGTTTCTCGCGTCAAACTGCCTAGACCAGGGGGTCTCCAAACGTTTTGGCTAATGGGCCGGAATAGGAATCTGACACATTCTCGAGGGCCAAGAAAGAAAGAGTATATCTAAAAGAGGAAGAACTAAGTAAATAAGCCTAGACGAGCATTTAAATGCAAAAAAATGTTAAAGTAATTATAAAAAAACCCCATAAAGTGTGTGAATGCAGATACTTCAATTTGAAATTCAATATTTAGCGCTTGCAAACTTTGGCGCATTCGCATTGTGTAAAAGAGTAAAGATGCTGTTTTTGTCGTTCTTTTGGGTGTCTTCGTTAACGTATTTGGAGCACGCCGCTTCGCCGTTTCTTTACGTGCACCTTATTTTGCGCCGGTAGCAGCGGGTCTGCTGGAAGCAAGCCGCGAACCGGGCTCCATTAGCTGGACCGCGGCCAGCCGCGGTCCTGTGGGAAGACTTCCGCGGGTCAGATCTGACCCGCGGGCCGGGGTTTGTAGCCGGGATTTGTCGACCCGTGTTCTTGACAAAGAAAAGCTTATGATACAAATATTAGATTACAAAATAAACGTGATACAATAAATAAAGCTGCTACTAAGATAGACACCTGTATAGATTTAAAACCGGTTAATTGGTGACCTCTAATTGATTCATTAATCGGTGTAAGATGAAGCCTGATAGTATACCTCAAATATTTCCAGAATTATAATGCTTCCCTAATTTACGAAGAGTCTCAGTGCCAATAGAAATAAACTTAAGGAACTCCATAGTCATGACGCGGAGTAAGGCGTTTTTCCAATGTTTCGTGAGTGAGTCATAGACTCCTCCCAGGTTGTCTCTTGCGTTACTTCGTTTCTTTTCTGAACACTCTGACTGAAGTTTTTTTTTATGATATCTCCCTAAGAGAAGGTAAGCTGCTTTCTGACATTGCAACACGCCCAAAGACAAGAAAAGGTACCTCGTAACCTTCTCTTTCTCATCTTATTTAAACAATAAGATGAAAAAAAAAAATGTTGCTCACACATCTGCGTCACGCGATAAACTGCCAACTGTAATAGCCGCTAGAGCGCTCACGCGAATCTCGGACCATTTTAGCATGATGGTATTCTCAAATCTGGTTTCTTTGTAACGAAGTTTGTCTCTAATGACAGCACAGTAGCCAGACACTTTATTGAAGTAATGAATCTCATGCGGAAAGCAGACAAAGTAAAGCGCAGTATCTGATTATGTCGTCTGCAGACAATTCCGCCAGTTGCATAATCATATAAGCCAGTGGTTCTCAGATGGGGGTCCGCGGACCCTTTGTGGTCCGCGAAGGCATTCTAGCTGACCGCGAAGCCCAGCCTCATCAGTCAAGTTCGGCAATAAAAGTTACATTTTCTCAGATTGAGAAGAAACGTTCCAATTTTCAGGAGAGCTTTCTCGTGTATATGTCTATAATAGAAGTCTACTTCACACTAGTCCTTTGTTATATCCATCTATTAAATCACTATCATAACTAAGCTATACCTTTCCCTTCCCGTCACCACGAATGGCGTCCTCCGTCCTCTCCGCCGATCCACAAGGGGTCCGCGAAACGTTAATGGCTGAGAACCACTTATCTAAGCCAACGCGCTGTTTACAAACAAGCGCGCACTTGACCCAAATACGATATAGCTCCGCCAATACTGTAAACTCCTCCGAAAACATATGGGAGCGGCGCCGAACGTGACAGTGACGCCTCTAGCGGACTCGCAGTCTACGGAAGAAGACGGGAAAAGTATAGGCTCCGCGACATCCTCGAGCTTTGCGTGTCCTGTTTCGTCACCCCAACAGCAGAAACAATTCATTACGGTCAGTCCACTTGCAAAGCGGAATCCACTGATCGCAACTGCAGCGACAAACAAATAACAACGAGCGCAGAAACGAAGATAGAGCAGTTTATTTAGCAGTCTCAAACGCCACTCAATGAATCACACGGGTTTGAAGCGCATCAGGGAAGCGGGAAAAAAGCGTTTAGCTACTCGAACTACGTCGTAAGAGGTTACTGTTGATCCGTTACAAACTGCGTTGTCACAATTTCTCACCTGAATAGGTGATTATTAAAACGTGCGCAAACGACATGTTAAAATTACCAGAGCAAGCGCACCAGCCTCTGCAGCATTACAAAACAAAAAGTAACGAGAAAAATGACCCTGCAAACACTTTCAGAACTTTGCAGAAAAGTTGGGGTCCCCATCCCAGACGAAAATAAAAAAAAATGGGGAACAATCGCGAACAACGGCGAATGAAGCGAAAAAGTTAGCAGACGGTACAAAGATACAAATCACCCAGCAAAGACCTTCTTCAACGACGACGATCGCACGGGCGTCGGTAGGAGCATGGAAAACTAGCATGTGGTGCTCGCCGTTGGTGTTAAGTCCACAAAAAACAAAGCGAAAGCAACACGACAAAACTATATAAAAAATTAAAGCTCTTTTTTTTTTTAGCTGCGCGTTATTCCTTTGTTTATTTGATTTCGCAGCGTTGTTAGGAACTAAAGACGAAACAGACGAAAGGAAAAACGTAGTCCAGCTCGCACACCCCGGTAAATAAGAGTCGCACGCTGCAATCTGCTTCGTGGTAGCAGTGACCTTTTTTTGCTTTCGCATTTCTTTTCCCAGTGACTTTGCCAGGTTGTTTGTTTGCTCGCTTGGCGAATCACTTCAAAAGTACATTCAAGTACTTCTTGACGTATTTCGTACAGGTCCAGGCACTCCTTTCCTACCGTGCCTTTGTTTTGAGTGTCGATCAGCGACATCAAGTGCGTTTTCAGCTGAACTCTTGTTTGGTGAAATATATCAGTGAAATGTGAGTCGAAGGCACGGCTGGTGTTACCGGCTAGGTGAGGAGCTAGGTATTGAGGTGGTGTCATTTTCGCATGCGAGTATTTCTCGTTCATTAACGGAATCTCTTTTGAGGTGTTCCATGTTTCTGATAGTAAGCATGATGACAGATCTGACTGGCTGCCCACCCGGATAGATGGGACTGGGTTGGGAGTTCAGTAGTGCATCTGGCTTGTCGTCCGTGAAGTTCTTAGGGATCTCCGTGGAGTTGTCATAATCGTCTGTTGAGGCGTCAGTGGCGATTTTGGAGCCAGACTTGGATAGCTCTTGCAGTTTAATTTGAAGTAAATAAATTACTCCCGTTTGTTCGGTCTTCGGGGAGCGGGAGAAGGATTTTCCACCACATCACAAAAACGTGCTTTGGCAGTGGTAAGCAGCACATGGCATTCCTGCCATGCGCTGGTGAATGCCCGAAGGCGGCCGCTTGATCAACCAACGATGACCCATAGCAGACGTGACCGCGTATACTCAAATAAAATCCGAATAGAAATGCATAACGAGCTTACACTTTTTAATATATTTATTAAGTATCAAAAAGTGCATATGAATATTTCGGATCAGAAACGCAATCGAAGTCGAACATAGGAGGTTATCACAGACGACAGTGGAAAAACAGAACAAAAACAATAACAACAAAGTTGCAGACGGAGCTCCAGATGTCCGGGCATAGCGTAGCAGATGAACCGGCGGTATACATATAAGCGACAAAGCGAAGGAAAGAAAGTAAAAACTAAGCAAAATAAAGCAAAGCAAAATACGCGAACGTCAAGTAAACACAGGAAAGAAAAAAGCAAACAAAAAACATAAACGCAGGAGGAAGAAAGACCGCGGTGTCGTGGCGTCGCCTCAAGAGTAAAAAGAAAGTAGATTTCGAAAAATGGTAGGAGGTGCACGACCGTCCAACGGGTGCTTTTTGTTTTTTTTGTAACTCCGTTTTTATTATTTTCAGTGATAGCGTCAGATTTGCATGTGCACAATCGACTTCTTGCAGAGCATACTGACATCGCAGTAAGGTACGCGGTTCGGAATTGCCTTCTGCTTTTTCATCCGGAGACGATCGGGATTAGCCAGCTCGACTATTCGACGACATGGTTTTAAGCAATATTCATAAGAAATTGGAATTGCAACAACAAAACGAATTGATCGATAAGAACAGTGAAGTTGAAACGTAGCTATGTCCTAATTTTTTTTTTTACATTGCCCGTTTTCAAGAAACAGGGCAAAGGTACATTCGTGTTTTGCATGACTTACGTACGTTTTGACAGTGTTTTCTTCAGGAGAGCCCAAACATTGCCTCATACAAGCTGTAAAATCTTTCCCACGCGAAGAACATGTCCTTCACTCACGAGGTGGTACCTATTTTTTAACATTCAAAGCAGCGAATACCCGTAACAATGTTTTTTCATTGGTCACCTCGCACGGAGATAGGTAAAACCAATGCGTTGTGGAGAATTCGTCTGCTAGCGGAGACTCCGAGCTCGCCAGGGGCGCTGCGATCACTTTTCGCCCGCGATCCGTGGGAGTTGCCCGTATTGGCTTACATGGTATTTGCTTGACCGTTGTGGGCAATGCGCGGACGCACCAACAAGATTCTCGCGAGGAAAGGCGTGAGGTAAAGCAGCGCCACCGCAGCGGCATGTGGTTGGTGTATAAGGTGAAGCTGTTTCATGTATAGTAGGTTATAGGGGAGAACCAGGCTTTACCCAACGTCACAAAGAAAAAAAAAGTTTATACAAACAATGAAAGCCGTTTACAACTCCCTGTAACGCCGAATTGGAGCGCAGCTCTTGAGGAGGAGGAGGGAAGGGTACTGAGGGGAGGGTATACCCCTTCTCCCTTCTCCTCCCTTGTGATCCTGCCTGCTACTCCTCCTCTCTTCCCCTCATCCTCCTCCTCCACCCCCTCCTTCTCCTTCACCTCCCCAGGTCACGTGACAAGGGGGCGGTCACGTGGCCTGGGGTGGTCACGTGACCTGGGAGGGTCACGTGACCTCGGGGGGGGGGGGGGGGGTCACGTGCAACTCAGGTTGCATTCGATGCAAGTTGCATGCAACTCAGGTTGCATTCGATGCAAGTTGCATTCAACCTGAGTTGCCTCAAGTTGCAATCAATGCAAGTTGCATGCAACCTGAGGCAACCCAGGTTGCATGCAACCTGAGTTGCATGCAACGCGCGGTTACGCCGACGGCGACGCCGACGGCGACGCCGCTCAAACCGGAAACGGGCGCCTAAGAGCTGCGCTCTAAAACGCCCAACACATGACTCGCTAAATCCGACGATTTTGTCGTGATATTGCCCACCAAATGTAAGGAATTGAATTGAAGTGGTGCATTTCGAGTTTCGCTGATCATTGCAATAGTCTACCGTCGCCTCAGAGCTGCTTCGCGGGCGATGCCTTACTCTCATTGGCAGGTGTAAGCGATCATTGCCGACCGCCAATAGCGTCATATGAGTTTGAGTACATACGCGATTTAAAGAAGACTTACATACCCAAAATGTATTCTACGCATGACAATTTTATCGGGTATAACTGAGAAGCTGTCGGAAAGTTTTAGCATATTTTTAAGAATGGGACCTGCCCTGTTCTTGTGTTACGCAGCGTGTGTGAAACCATTCGTGGGAAAATTCTGAAGAATGACAGCCCCTCTTCAAACGCAACTAAGCGGAAGTGACCCAGGCTCAGGCTCATCGAATCCGTCAATTTACAACACAAGTATATCAAGCTTGCTCACCAGAACTATGCTCTTCACAAAGACTCCACCGCGCTGAATAGTTCGTGTTCAAAAGGAAGGAAACTTTAGACGTTATCGCACAAAAAATGTGTTCATTTATAAAAAAAAAAAAAAAATTGGGGCTCCAATTCCCGCTGTGAAGGTGGTTAGCCAGCGAAGCTATGGTATCACTTGCAACGAGCGCCCATTTAACTATATACCCTTGTATATTTGACAGCTTGAACCAGGGGAAGATATATAGAGAAATTGAGACAGGAGAGAAAAGACAGCTGACTACCAACGATTATTTAGTGGGAACTTCTTTCAAGCTGTCAAATATACAAGTATGTACCAACACGCTCAACTATCAACCGTTATATACCCTTTTCATGGCAAACGCCACCAGGTGGTGCTCCTGGATTTGACGTCGCAGGGAACTTTCCGCTTATAAAAGGAATGAACAAAAGCTACCTTAACACCGCTGCTTGAAATGTAGATGAACGTTTAAGTAACCACAAAATCTCCAGGTGAACGCAAAAAGAACAAAAGAGTTTGTGATCTGTTAAAATGTTTTGAGGATTCCTGTGAACCAACTTGCCTCCTCCAAGATGTAATATTGTACAGCCGAAGGCCCTCGTTAAATCTCCGACTTTGCGGTCCGTGTAGCATTTATGCTTTCTAGCACTGGTGACATGAGCAAGCTCAACAGGCTTGCTTAGGTGGTGCGACCGGAAGTCGCTTGGGACGCAAGCGGTAGTTCATGTGTGTAAACAGCAAAATATTTTATAACAAATGATTGACGAAAGAAAAGTAAATGCTCTGTACCAAAACTTTTTTATATATGGAAGACTTCGTACTCTGCCGTTGCCGCGGCAGCTTATGCAACTGCAATCTTTACCGAGAAACGCATGCCGGGAGCGCTACGTGCTTATCATCGTTCGCGCGCGCCTTATATTCATCTCGTTGTTTTGACACCTGTTTTGTGGTTTTCTTATTAAACAAGTGTCAAAACCACAAGATAAATGATAAGGCGTGCACGAACGGTGATAAGGCGCGAGCGTGAGTTTTCTGTGGATGGACACGAAAAAATCCCACCTGCGAGTGGTTTACAGCTTCGCTGTAATAAAAAAGCCGGACACACGGAAACAAAAAGGACGAGCACAAAACCGCGACGGTGTTGTGTACGCCTAGAAAATCGATAGTGCAAGAATTAATCTTTCATTGCTCTTGCTGTTGGATGACGTTTTGAACGTACCACTTAAGAACTCGGTTGAACATGTTAAAACGGAGGTTCGGGCGAGTTGGTTGTTCATAACTGACAAGGAAACAGCGCACCCTCAAAACTAGCACTCTAAAGTTTCATGCACACAAAAAAAAGAGCCACTTACACAGCGCTGTGTAAGTGGTTCTTTCTTTTGTGTGCATGAAACTTTAGAGTGCTTGTTTTGAGGGTGCGCTTAACCTGACCACTGGCGTGTGAATGGCAGATCGCGGACCGATGGTGAGAACTTCCTCTTTACTTCAGGAACTCTTGGAAGGCGTGAGATCTAAATACCCACTGTTCGGTTCATTGGTGCCCACTCATGACAAAAAAGTTACCAGAAAGGGGCTGGTTACCAGAAGGGGCTGGTCACAGACTGCGCGTTTCACCATCCGCCACCGATGAAACAATTGTGTCTGGTAAGAGGGCAATCACCCACTGTTCGGTTCCGAGAAAATGACGTCAGAATATCCCTCGAGACTTAAAACTGTAGTAAGGAAGTCGCAGATTATCTTGGCCGTCACTTGACTGCAGAAAGCAACCTCTGGCCACTTACTGAAATAGTACACTAAATTGATTGCATTTCTAAAAAGTAGAGGAGGTTTCAAGAATGATTCAATGTTATCCACTCCAAGCAGTTTTCATACGCCATTGGAAACGGTACCGTTTACAGAGGCGATGTTGATGTCAAGGTTGTCTTGTCTTTAGTCTCACATGTGTGACAGTTTTTGATGTAGTCGTCCACCTCGATGGCCATTCTCGGTCACCAGAAGCACTGGCGTAGACAGTGTTTCGTTCGGACGAGTCCGGGATTCCGTACCCGAAGTCGATTAGTCGCCGTCGAATCGAAGCTGAAGGGGCCAGGTTTTCTCCACGTAGTAGTAAGCCGACCACAGAGCTGACCTCTTCTCGTAGCTTGTAGTACTGAGACAGTGCTAGTCCCGTTGCTCTTTTAGGCTCCATCCTTTGCTGATACACAGTAACACTGGGGGCAAGTCAGAATTTTGAACTGCTCTTGACTTTTTCTTAATCAATCGAGCAGATGTTGTGTACGAGGCAAGTGACCTCTTCCTTGTCGTCGCATGATTCGGTTGTGTTTTAGGAATTCAACGCAAGAAGACGAGAAAGTACGTCGGCCACGACATTCTCGTTACCATTCTGATAACGTATCTCGTAGTATTTGAGAAGCCGCATACCCCACCTGTCTTTTTTCATCGGTTTTGGACCGTTTTCTTGATGGAAAGCAGAGTTACAAGAGCCTGGTGGTCCGTCTTGAATTTTAATTGTCGACCGAAGAAAAAAGTGTCATTTTTCGCGAAGCACAAAGCAGGGGCGGACTTAAGGGGAGGGTGGGGGGGGGGGGGGGTGGCGACCGCCTCCCCCTTAAGCTTCTTACGGTCAACATTGTTTTAATAAAATCATAAATATACACCAGCCAAAAGTTTAGTTTTTGGCGAAATAGCAAATATTAGGTCAACGAAAGAGGTCTGGACAACGGTTCGGCCGTAACGCCACATCTCAACAGACTATCCCCCCCCCCTCTCCCCGCCACCGAATGCCCACCGCCCCTCCCAAGCCTGACCCATAATTCGCCCTTGACCCAGAGGCACGCTAGTGCCTCCGTCTTTCCATCATAGTAGTTACGCTCAGCGCTGGAAAGTGTTCGCGATGCGAATGAGGCCGTTCGTATGCCTTCTGGGTGTACTTGATGTACAACAGCGCCCAATCCCTAACTTGATGTTTCAGTAATGATGATCGTACGCAGTGTCACGCCAAAAACTGCGAGAGGGACACAGTTCCGAATCATGTCTTTGACGGAAGTAAAAGCACCCTCTTACGCCTTCTGCCACTGGACGGAGTCGTCCTTCTACGCACATAAAGGTGCTCTACGATGGTTGCAAAGTCGGGTATGAACTTCAGGTAGTAAGTAAGCAGGCCAAGGGACTTCCGCATTGACGTTTCATCAGTGGGCGTAGACGCTTGCATGATAGCTTCAACATTATCTCGGCAGGGTTTTATTCTCTCGGATGTCAGTTCATGTCTAAGGAACTGCAGCTGTTTCTCCAACAATATGCATTTGTCTTCGTTTAATTTCAATCCTGTGTCTTGTAGGCGAGTAGGAACTTGACTCGGGCAAGAGCACTACTCTTTACTTGTGCGCCCGGAGATAAGCACATAATCCAGGTCAACGATGGTACACCGAGTTCCTCAAGGGATGCAGTCTATTATCTCTTTAAACGTTGGGGTGACGGAAGCCAGACTGAATCATACCCTGGTGAACATGAAGAGGTGCTCGTAAGTCACAAAGGCAGTAAGGTTGATGGAAGAAAGAGTAAATAAACAGGCGAGCTGGTTGATGTTACACATATTTGAAAAAAAAACGGAGACGACGGACGAAAAAGGGGACAAACACCAAACGTCTCAAAGCGCAGCTACTAAACTTTATTGACAGAGCCGTTTATAACCTTCATTCACACACACACACACACACACACACACACACACACACACACACACACACACACACACACACACACACACACACACACACACACACACACACACACACGCACGCACACACACACGCACACGCACACGCACACACACACACACACACACACACACACACACGTCTCCCGGAATTTGCACACGTCTCTGTGACATTCCACTACGGTACAACATGTCGTGACCTCAATTCAATGACCGACCTAACTCCCACGAAACACAACAAAGACGGATGGACGGATGGATGGATGCTAACGGCTGTACCCTTTACAACGGTAGGTAGCTTGCGCCACCTTGCCTAGTAATTAAGAACCGAAAGTATGATTTCTTTCTTTCGCCAATTTGCTCACCCTCTGCAATTTCGTAACTATCACCAGACGGGGTGGGATTTCGCCAGGATGTCCTTTTGGGGATCGGGCAAGAAAACTAAGAATATCCCCCCCCCCCCCGCGCTAAGAGTGCCGCCGTTCTTCCTCTGGTCAAACCTAGTCGACGTTAACCCGGCACCGGGCCCACTGGGAGACAGGGTGGAGACTTTGGACTGGAACCATACTGGAGGGAGTCCCAATTTTCCTCCGTCCCGCCTGTCCCCGGCTGTGTCAGTTGGTTGTACGTCATTCCATTCACCCTAGATAATTTCTCCTGGAATTTGAACGTCTTTGTGATCTTCAACCGCGGTAGAGACTTCCTCTCGTAGACAACAATGATACAGGCAGCCAATGAAAACAAATCAACCTCCCCAAAGCGCACCCTCCTGCATCCGTTCACATGTTCCGCATTGCCCCCTGATAAGGCAAACAACGCATCCACCAACAAGACCTACAGAAAAAAATGAAAGGCACTTTACAAATCTGTGTAACGCGAAATTAGATCGCACCGCTTGAGGAGGAGGAGGGGAGGGTACTGAGGGGAGGGTACACCCCTCAACTCCTCCGTACCCTTTCCGCCTCCAATTCTGGTTTGATTCTCTTCTGCTCCTCGTCCCCTCCTTTCCTCCTCCTCCTACTCTCCTCCTCCCCTCATCCTCCTCTTTCGTACCTTCCCCTCCTCCACCGTACCCTCCCCTCCTCCTCCAAACCCTCCCATCCTCCCACCGTTTCCACGCTAAATTTAGCCGAAAAATTTACGCCACGTGACCTCAACAGCAATTCGATTCCCCGCTAAATTAAGCGGGAAATTGAATTGCTGTTCAGGTCACGTGACGTGATTTTCCCCGCTAAGTTTAGAGGGGCATGGAACCGGTGTTGAAGTCACTTGAAGTCAATTTTCCCGCTAAATTTAGCGCCGTTATGCCGACGGCGACGCCGATGCCGACGCCGCGAAACCCGGAAACTGGCGCCATGAACTGCGTTTTAAAGAAAAAAGAAAAGAAACATTATTACAACAACACACACTTTTGTGTCGCTACATTTAATGTTATCACGGCTGACTAATATAATTTCCTACGGTGGCTATTCTCATTGTCTCCTTCAAGACTCTTTTGGCGCATCTTTTAGAGCGCAGCTCTTAGGCGCCCGTTTCCGGGTTGAGCGGCGTCGGCGTCGGCGTAACCGCGCGCGTTGCATTATGGGACGTCGCAGTTTCCCCGCTAAATTTAGCGGGGAAACTAAATTGGTGTTGAGGTCACGCTACGTTAATTTTCCCACCGCTCAATTTAGCGGGGACATTTTCGCCAAATTAAGTGGGAAATGTTTCAAATATTTCCCGCTAAATGGAAGGGGAGCTGGAGAGGAAGGGTACTGAGGGGGAGGAGGGGCATACCATCCTCTCCATACCCTCCCCCCCTCCTCCTCAAGTGCTGCGCTCTTATTCGGCATTACTGAGAATTCTAAACGTCTTCCATTATTGCATTGCATTATTGCATTCCTGTACATGTTTAGCAGTGTCGAAATACGGAGATCTGTTCTTTACACTCTCATGTGTTAAACATTCTGTCATTTAAGCACCTCTTCGTCTGTCCCACGTACGAAAACTCGCGGGCCATTGGGACATCATACACTACTCCAACCTTGCAATCAACGGCGGCTTTCCTGTGCCGTTTTTGACAACCCTGTTTTTTGCCCACAAGCGGCGTACGCTTGTTCAACTTAAAGTCGGAAAAGAAAACCACCATAACCATGAACCTCCCGGCCACCGCCAACAGGTTGTGTGAACAATTACGGACAAATGGAATGCTCCCTACCTTCTTTCATTTTCCCTTCATTTTTTCACCACTCCTCCGAATCTCTCCAAGCACTTCCTTGGGACACCCTGCACAATGTTACCCCGCCTCCTTCACGCGTACCGATTGCCTCCTAACAACTTTCCATACTTTGTGCCGGCAAGGCTTGTTTAAAGAGTTGTCAAGCAAAGATATTCCTACAAATCGTTTGACCAATTATGGATGACAACTTTTGTATGGCAACAAGGGTTTTGCCGCGGGCTCGCGGGCTTGCCATATTCCCAGTACAGACCGTCTAGCGTGTTCAACCTCAGATCTAAATACTGCAGCACACCTTCATCAGGGTCCTCGCTGCTAAAGGAAAACTTCGGCGTTGCTTGTACAATGGCATCTTTGATCTTGTGTAGTGCCTCTTTCATTACCGAACATATCGAATGTCATTAACGTATCTCCTAATCAAAAGCAACCCCTCTGAAAACTATTGTACCGGTCGCCACAGGGTCACATCCAACACAGCCGAATATACCTCGGACAATGCCGGCGCCAAACGCGAACCGATGCAGACTCCTTCCTTTTGAGCAAATTTGGCCCCATCGAATTCGACCGATGTGGATTTCAGATACAGTTTGTGGGAGCCGAGGGTGAAAGACGAGGCAGAGGGCACGTGACAGGCGGTCGGCGGAGAGGACACGAGCTGGCGCGAGACAGTGCGTGCTGAGCGAGGCTGAAGCTGGGCAGGAACGACGGGGCCGGGCTGCCTGGCCTGGCACATGGCGAACCCCGGAGCGGTCCACCAGCGACGTCTGGAGCAAGACCGGTGGAATCGGCGAGCCCTGGCCATCTGGTATATGCCACGACGATCCCGGGGTGGCTCCGCAGCGAGACTCGGGCAGTGATGGCCCGGGACAGCCAGCCTACGCAGCGCTGGCGTGGGAAAGGCGATCCGCAGGCCTGGACACGGACTCCGACTGTGAGCTCTGAACGACGGGAGCAACAAGGGCCGGCGGGCACGGACTACCGGCTCTCGACGACGGGCAACCGTGAGGTACAGTAAACCCATTCGCCGTCTTCTCGTTGTGCTACGTCCCTCCCTGGGTGACAGGCGGGGCGCATACCGATCGGGCGGCGATTATTAGTAGAGGGACCTCCATAAAGAAACCCACATTAAAATGGCGCATCCAACGTGGCGCCCGTTCAGTATGCCTCTGCTTCTAGTCGTCCCCAGGGAGTCCCACGGAGTCGTTGAGCGGGTTGTTCACTAACGCTAACGATGCCCGTTGAGACAAAGTATGTTGGAATTTGGGCGACTTGTCTCACAGCAGAGCTCAGCAGGTGTCTCCTCGAATCGAGTACCTAAAGGGCTCGAAGGACGGGGTTGCGGACGCGCTTTCTCGGGTACCCCAGAATAATGGTTGGCAGGAGACGAGGAGCGCGGTTAAGATGTAAGAGAGTCGTCTTCTTAGGCCGAGGAGAGGCACGGCATGTTCGCTGGAAGGCAGGATAACGACTGGCAGGAGGGGAAACAGCCAAGAATCATTGCAGATTTAGGATTTAGGCTTGGGGTGATGCGGTAGGCAAGTAAGCGCTTGTCGAGACCCGGGGTGCTGATGGGCTTTGTCAGTGGGTGTCGGAAAGATTGCGGAAATGGCAGTCGACACCGGGAACACTGGCGGACGAGATTGTCAGCGGGTGTCGGATAAACTGGTGGAAATTGCGGTTGACACCGGGAACGCTGGCAGGCTAGTTAATGAGCACTATTATTTGTAACTGCTGGGCCAAGACGGCTAATTGCTTCGCGTCACTCCAACAATCGACGAAGGGCAGAGGGACGATTCTCCCTTGAGGGGTGTCGTTCCAAGAGCTACGAAATGATTTATATGATTCTTTCTTGACTTCATTCTGGCCGGTCGTGGCAGTGACAGCAAGACTTTTATTAAGTTATGTCACGTCACGACCTGGCCGGGGATGAGGCGGTAGACATTTAGGTGGCTTGTAGCTGTCTAGCTTGCCTTGAGGCGTGAACGATTCAAGCGGGCTTTCTCGCTGAGCTGCCGCCCCTTCCGAGGACCGATCAGTCCCTACAGCTCGTATACACGTGGACGGAACGGGACGCTGACGCTTACATCGAGTAGCACATGGTATATGTAGCCGTTGCGGAACGCGGGTATGGTATATGGCAATCCCACCACAGGCTTTGGATCCCTTCGCTTGCGCAAAAGATGGACTAGGTTTACGCATCGTTACCTGTTCTGAAGAAAACTCACGCTTTGAGCAACGCAGCTAGTGATTTTGCAAATATCAGCATGTACCATTATGGTCAGTCGGCAGCCCTATACGGTTCATAAATCCAGGGTGGCGAGGTGAGAAAAGTGCGTCCGTGGCCGACATATATTGTAGCACCTGAGCTCCCCGCTTTCTGTCGGTGTTTGTCCCGTTTTCTTTTTGAAACTTGCCTTCCCTTGGCTATGTTCGCTGATACCGATAAGAACCGATTATCGCACCTAATAACGATGACACCGCCTCACAAAGCGTGTTTGCCCGAACGTCCCTGCTTTTTGTCTTCTCACCCTTTTGGACATATTGTTTCTCATCTGTGCATTTGTTGGTGTCCTCTTATCCAAACAATAACCTCAAATGTTCACAGGAAGGCCGCTGTCTGCAGAAAGAAAAGCGGCCGCTGTAAAAGCGAAATCTGATAGCAAAGCAAAAAAATCACTCATTGCGAAAACGAACCAGTGATACGTCGGATTTGTGGCGGGGCTTCTATTTTTTTTTTTTTTATCTCCGAACCTGTCAGCTCATTTCCAACAATAAATGTAGCAAAATACAAAAGTCTAGCAGCGTATCATAATACACATCGCAAAAGTATGTCACTACTGAAATACAGATAGATTTCGCAATCGCCTCTTGGTACAGAAATAGATACTCAAAAGTGTCCCTAAGATTATATCGCAATACTTTCATGTCGAGATGTTGCCCCAATTGTAATTCCTCATTCGTTTTACATTGCTGCAGATGCCGGTTACTTGTTCACACATAAGCACTCCATGCCTGTGTGGACGCTGATGCTCATGGCCTTAACTGCAGCAAATAATAGCAGTTGACAAGAGCAAACATGTTTTGGCCTTCTACATTAAAATATGTTGTGCTTTATTTCTTTTACCTAGCGCAGTACGATAACACCCCACCGGCACCATGTGTCCTCTGCAACAAGCAAGAGCTGGATGATGCAGACTTTCTTCACCTTGTTGTGGATCGTGAACGCTTCTTTTATGTTTTTAATGCTGAGAGGGGCTGTGCATGTTGGCAGCATATCGGTTGTTCAGCATCCAGTACGAACGCAAGGCCTTCGGCACGCTGGTTGCTCTGGAAAGGCTTTAATAAATTTTTGAACAAAGTTTGCAGACAGGTATGTGGTTGAAGAGATGTTTTGGTGAGCCGTTTTAAAAGTGTATAATGCACTTTTCACGCCAGTATTATCAGGTTAATTTTATTTTTCTTACAGAACGAAGGATAGAAGGGTTTATGGAGGCATGTTTTCTTTTTCTATCTTTAAACGTTGGGCACTTTCTGTGACAACGTATGCTGACCTCCTGTAGGTGAGGTGCTTAAAATTTAACTGTACAAGTTCCTCATCCATAGTCGTCTTCCAGAACTTTATAATTTTCCTTGTATATGAGCAAGAGGATAGCGTCTTCTACTGAAACATTAGCTTTTTTGACGTAGAGTGGGAGTTCATTCTGGGATACTTTTCATTAAATGTTTGCAGATAGCATTCTTTATGTCATGGAATGGCATGCTTTGTATTTTTCATTTGTCTCTTACGGTTCAATAAATGTTCAATTTAACACATTCTAACCCAGGTAGCACCGAGTTCTGGGCCGAAACTTGGCTTTTGTCTGGGAGTTCAGGGCATTGAAAAGCCCGAAGAAGTCAAAGTAGAGCCAAACCTGACCTCCCTCGGCAACAGTCTGGGTATTTTGGCCCTAATTCGCCAAACAAGTGCCAAACTTAGGCTTAACTGCCTGGTAGTTCGGCTATCATCTGGTATCTTTGGGCCTAAATCGCCTAACAAATGCCAGAGTTAGGCTTACTGCCCGGTAGTTCGGCAGATATTTGGCATTTTTGGGCCAAAATCGCCAAACTAATGCCAAAGTTAGGCTTCACTTTTTGATAGTTCGGCTGTCATCTGGCACCTTCGGGCCAAAATCGCCACAGATGTGCCAGAGTTAGGCTTACTACCTTGTAGTTTGGTTGACATCTGGCATCTTTGGGCCCAAGTCGCCAAATAAGAGCCAAAGTTAGGCTTCCCTTCCCGATAGTTCAGCTGTCATCTGGCAGCTACGGGCCAAAGTCGCCAAACAAGTGCCAAAGTTAGGCTTCGCTTCCCGATAGTTCGGCTGTTGTCTGGCAGCTACGGGCCAAAGGCGCCAAAGAAGTGCCAAAGTTAGGCTTCGCTTCTCAATAGATCGGCTGTCATCTGGCAGCTACGGGCCAAAGTCGCCAAACAAGTGCCAAAGTTAGGTTTCGCTTCCCGATAGTTCGGTTGTCATCTGGCAGCTACGGGCCAAAGTTGCCAAACAAGTGCCAGAACTAGGCTTATTGCCTTGGAGTTCGGCTGATGAGGTGTTTGATGTACGCGGGTGGTCTTCATCTTAATTAAATAGAAATCAAGTTTTATTCGGCTGGCCACTTTATCTTATTTTGAGTGTCTCTTGATTTCTCCAGTCCAAAGGTTGCGCCGCTCCCGCATCACACTTGGGGAATTAAAATGAAATCCCGGAACTTGTAGTCTTTTAGCGTGTTGGTACTTTTTAAACATAAGGAAGGTGGAGACACATAAGGGACGATACAGACAGGACAATCTTTCAACTTCAACAACATTTACTTTCGGCTTCAAGCTCAAAGCCCGCCCGCTCCGTGGGAGTGCGGGAAGGGGAAATCTTGGGGGAAGGAGAGGAAGCGAAAAATGTGTACGCGATCCCCCTGTCCTGCGGGGCCAGGTACATCGGGCAAACGGGGCGATGCCTCAACGACCGACTCCGAGAACATCAAATGGACGCCGAAAGAGCTGCTTCGGGTTCTCAACACCGATCGTCATTCACGGGAGAAAATGTCTCGGCTGCGATCCTAATTTCGCCGGCACGACAGCCATGGGAGGCCATTGCGAGCGAGTCGGGAGAGAAATAATTGAGGCCTATCGGATGGCGACAAGCCCGCAAAACATAAGCACCCCCTCCATTTCGCTCTCAAGAAAGGAGATTATCTTTCTGAGGCCCACAATGGAAGCCGAACGCTGACAGACTAGGCAAGACGACAAGGTCACCGGCAGAAGCGGCCTTTCCATTCATTCCGTTCCATTTCATTCCAGAGAAGGGCTGGCATTCCCCCGTCCTTTATTTCCCTACTGTTGAACAGGTCGGGATACACTCTTTCCCCTGTAGCTTTGGCTGTACAGCAGGGTTTTTTTTCTGTTTTTTTTTTTTTTTTTAAGTTGTCCTTTTTTTCTTCTTTTTTTTTACTCTAAAGCGTGGAAAATGCGGAGAGAGAGAGAGAAAGAGAGAGAAAACATCTTTATTGACCCTCAGTTCAGGGTGTCAGCTTAGCTGCGTTGTTGATGCTCCTTCGACCTCGCCTTTTGCAAATCCTCCCCACCTGCTTTTGTGTCTTCGTGTTGCCGTCAGCGAACGCGACAGCCGCTTTAAGCAAATCAAAAGGGTGGAGCGAAACGCGTGACCTCTCTGTGTAGGACGCGTAGGACAAAAACGTTTGGGCGAAAATCTTTTCACGTGACACTCTCTGTCACGCTGATGGGATCTCTGGGGCTGTTGTTTTCGCCGTTTGCCTAGTTATAGAAATAGGCGGGCCACGTAGGTCCGGTTTCCGAAATGGGCTCTTCAGTGTTCTGTTGCTTTCGTGCGTTGCAGACGCGGCCGTGCTTCTTCGTCGTAAACGGCCGGAATACGTCCATGCCAATTTTTTGGTAACAGCCATTTTTTTCACCGGAGTTCGTGGAATTCTTGTGATGTGTTTGTTGGACGCGCTTCGACAAAAACTGCTCACCGCCGACGACGAGACGTCAGTTGAATGTGCGCAACGTTCTTTCTCGAGTGTGTGTGTGGGGTGCCTGTGTTGGATTATGCATCTATCAAGGATTACCTGATATCGCTCTTTTATTAGTAAGTACACTGCAAGCATGCTTCTGATAGTAGTCCTGCTTTCCTCTCAATCTCTGCGGTTTTTGGTGTGATGAGTTTTGCTTGGCATGAAGACAGTGTTAATTCTATTTTATAATTTGCGTTTCGTTTTACAGAAAAGTGTGACCTTTGTAAATATGTCGAGAATACACTGTGTGTAATGATAGTTGCTTAATAAACTTCTGGGAGCGATCGAAAAAATTTTGTTTGTCCGTATATGTTATTTAAATGCTACAAATGATATGCAAAGTCGTACACAACACAGACTTGCACGACGTTCGGCCAATACGGAGCAGACGCATCGTAGAGTATTTGCACAATATTGCGCGAACACTTGGCCGGGGCAAAACGGCTGTACGGCAATACCAGCCGGATATCAAACGGTGGTGCAAAACTGGACATTTGAGCGATATTGGAACCGACTTTCGGCCGGTACTGGCACGATACTGCAAAGTATTCCCGTGCTGCTTGGGAACGGAGGTGATGACATCTGACCATCGTGTTTCAGACGCTTGTTTAATTTAATTCTCTTCTGGGGCGCGTGAGGCACGTCCCAAATACCGAAATTAGGCGTTGCTCTGGCAGTTATGGCTGAAGTATGGCACCAACTTTGGCGCTCCTCTGGCGTACCAGAAAAACGCCAAAGCTTGGCATGCTCCGAATTCCCAGATTAGGATTTACTATGGCAGTTATGGCTCAAGTATGGCACCAACTTTGGCACTCCTCTGGCGTACCAGAGAAGAGCCAAACTTTGGCATGCCCTAGGATCGCCCAACTAAGGCTATAGTTAGGCACCGTACTTTGGCACTGATGAGTGCCATGGTGCAAGAACCTAACTGCGCCAAAGTTGGGCCCTTATGTTTGCCAGACCATTGCCCAAGTTGGGCATTCCTCTGGCGTGCTACCTGGGAATTGATATAATGAGCTTCACTTACTGAAATACTACTGTGGTTCAGTCAAGGCTAGACCATCCCCTTTACCATGCTTCCAATTAGTAAACAGATGCGCATAAGGGGACAAGTGAGAAGCGAAGCGTGTTTCCTGTAGTCCTCTGAGACAAACAAAACATATCACGTGTTATCCAATCAGGAAAGCTCCACATGCTTCGTTTGTGGCAGCCCGTGATGCTTACAATGGTTCAGCCGTGAAGTACGATGTTTCGGGCCACTGCTTGCTCACTTAGAGTTCGAGAAAGGGGGGCGCCGTAGCACAACCCAGTTGCCCTCGGGGTTATGATGTGGCTTGCAAGGAGCTCTTTTGTAATACTTCTTCATGAAGTGAGTTATGTTCAGTGTGACTCATTATTTCTTTCTCATGTGCTTCGTAAGTGGTGAAGTTGCAATCCCCTTACACTTTTTTCACTTTCCAAGTGAAAAAAGTGTAAATGTGTTCATTAAACATAAGCTGTAAATCATATAACAATAATATAAGAATATGCAATACCTTTTATGATTTTTGTACAATTTACAAGTTCCGATATGTGTACTGGACACATTCCTATAAAATGTTCACTGGGGCTTGTACTTCATTTCACCTTTCGTCCAAGCGCGGCGGAGTCTACCAGCCAATGCAGCGTCGAGAGAGCATCATGTGACCTTGAACAACCAAAACGCCGCGTGATACTCTCCCGGCGCTGGATTGGCTGGGGTGGCCCGGCCAGCATCCACTGGGCCACCACTGCGGGCGCCCATTCCATGCCAAGCACCCTTTGCCAAGGGTGCTGGGCAAGCACCCACTATGAAGGGTGCTTGTCTGAACACCCTAAGGGTGTTACCCTGGGACAAACTGATTTACACCCTTAAGGGTGTCAAAACTTTTACTGTGGGCTTACTCGGCGAGATACAAACGAGGAGGCTTGCCCGGTTCACATCGCTGACTTAAAAGGATACTACCGTTGTCGCGATGGGGAAGACTTATAACATAAGGTTGCGGTAGAACACAAGAAATCCCCTGTACTTATCGACCCAGGAGCGAGCTCTGGAATGCGGACTTGCCGAGTTAGCCGCATGGTACACCAACCCGTCGGCGAGCAATTTAGAAGTGGAAGCTATGGCCACTGCCACAATCTGCGGCGGCAGATTATTTGTTCATTGTGTGTTGTTTTAACACTTTGTTCTGTGCAGAATAGCTTCTTGGAAAGGCGGCCAGAGACGGCGTAACCCAGGAAGCCCACCGGGAGGGAAGACGGGCCCATTCGTTTTTCCAAGTGCTCAGGGTGGCTGACAGTTATTCGGCCTGACGAACGGTTCAGGAGGGCAGTTCTAAGCCCGCTGCGACCTCTAAGCGGAACGGAGCAGGTCCGTCCGCGTCGGGCGAACCAGCTTAGAGCAAGCCCCCTGCTGCATCGCGGTGAGTGAGACAGCGAGCGACGGACAGGTCGGCATTGTCTGCCGGCTTCGCTAGCCACGACCCCCTACGCCGTTTTCGGGCGCTGCAACGTGGCCACTCCGGCAACAGCAACAGCGGCCGCCCATGAAGCCCAGCTTCTGCCTGAGGCTCATGAAGTCCCCCGAAGTTCGGGCCTTGAGGGGGCGAGAGTGTGGGAGCCGAGGGTGAAAGACGAGGCAGAGGGCACGTGACAGGCGGTCGGCGGAGAAGACACTAGCTGGCGCGAGACAGTGCGTGCTGAGCGAGGCTGAAGCTGGGCAGGAACGACGGGGCCGGGCTGCCTGGCCTGGCCCATGGCGAACCCCGGAGCGGTCCACCAGCGAGGTCTGGAGCAAGACCGGTTGAAACGGCGAGCCCTGGCCATCTGGTCTAGGCGACGATGATCCCGAGGTGGCTCCACAGCGAGACTCGGGCAGTGATGGCCCGGGACAGCCAGCCTACGCAGCGCTGGCGTGGGAAAGGCGATCCGCAGGCCTGGACACGGACTCCTACTGTGAGCTCTGAACGACGGGCGACAACAAGGGTCGGCGGGCCCGGACTACAGGCTCTCGACAACGGGCAACCGGGAGGTACAGTAAACGCATTCGCTGTCTTCTCGTTGTGCTATGCCACTCCCTGGGTGACGGGCGGAGCGCATACCCATCGGGCGGCGATTATTAGTAGAGGGACCTCCATAAAGAAACCCACAAGTTCTCTTAGGTTCAAAAACCTTTCTACGTCTATCCCGGACTGCAACTGGAACCGAACCAAATTTGCCTCTAACGAGTCCCTTAACCTTGATTGAATGTAGTAAATAATGGTTGACGGGAAGAATATTATGTCTTTGATGTCCAATGGCATGGCATCGCACTTTTTCTAGTGGAAAGTTGTTAAACAGCTTACCAGTTCTTCCTATTTTCTGAGAACGATTGAATTGATAATCTCGATTGATCATAGGCGACTTTGGAGGAATATCGATTCAACTTTCTGCCAAATAGATCTTTCATTTACAACCATTCTGAGTGGCAACATAGGCTTGTGGTCTTTTAGAAAGAACTTGACAAAGAACGAATCCCTCGTGATCTCTCCAACCTTTTTTGTGACTCTTTTCATCTGACACTCAATGAGTATTTTCAACACATTTATTTTTATATGTTTGTTACAGCCTTGCATGGCTGTAACAACCCCCAACCGCTACTCTGGGCTTCTCTTTAAACACGAGCTCACGCAGAATCGCAAGCTTTCCGGACTTGTGTCTGAAGCAACGAAATTTTACCTACTTCTAACTCTTTCTTAAGCCCCTTTGCTGCCGCGAAATCTTTTTTCGCCCCTATTCCCAGCACCCACCAATCTCGAAACAGCTCTGATTGACTGGTCAAAGAATCTTTGCCTCGCATCTACTGTGACTTCCGCAGCTATACTATGGATGCTTGACACAATATCTAATCTCGACTAGCTCAACATTCAAACAAAAAGAGTCTTTTGTTCAAACAAGGAAGCTGAACGCTTCGAAACGACCATATTTTTTGGGGTTTAGCACATTGGACTGCTCCGGACACACTCTCTCCGGCCCACTCTTGCTTCTCTGAGAACTTTCTTTGTCAAAACCGACCCCTATTTTAATTAATGCCTCTTTTCTGCTGTATGACCAAACCACTTCCTTTTCTCCTGCCACACTTACCTTCCAAACCTTTGTAGTCGTTTGAACTACGAAATTTGTCTCCTTGCAGAACAATCCACAACGACTCATACAGCTGCAAAAGGTCCTTGATTTCCATTGTGAGTCTGTCCCGGTAGGACTTGAACACCTACTCCTTGAATTTGGAGTGGCCACTTCACGATGACATAAACTTGAACCTTTCCTGTTCGTCGAACCGCCTTCTAAGGCAGAACCTCAGGTACATCATGTCCGCTTCCAGCGCAGCAACCCGATGACCTAATTCGCTGACCACTAAAAAGCTGGAACACAAACACCGACGACGGTGGAGTAGATGAGAGATAGAACGACAAACACGGAGCAAGCCCAGCATCAGGTAAAATAATTTAAAAAAGAGTAAGTAAACAGGCCGAGATGGTTGATGCTACACAAATTTGAAAAAACAAAAACGGAGACGACGGACGTGGAAGGGGACAAACACAAAACGGCTCCAACGCAGCTACTAATCTTTATTAACACAGCCGTTTATATACCATCTCTTACACACACGTCTCCCGGAAGATGCTCACGTCTTTGTGACCTTACACCACAGTATAGCGCGTCGTGACCTATATTCAAAGAACGACCCCAACTCACACGCAACACCACACACACGTTGTCGGGAATTTGCACACGTTCTTGTGACCTTCAGCCGCGGTAGAGGCCTCCTTTCGTACTTCTTCGTCCGTCGTCTCCGATTTTTTTTTAAATATAGGGTAAAGTCCCTGCTTTCTACTGCGAGGTCCAACTGGTGGTATGATAATGAGAGGTCAAACTTGCTGAAGACGCGGGCACTGGAAAGCTGGTGAAAAAGCCCATCCGGACACGAAAGGTAATGAGAATCCAGAAAAACTGAAGTGTTTAGCTACCGTAAGTCAATAGAGAGCCAAATGTCTCCAGTCTTCTTCCGAACCACGACGATGGGGGATTCCCACTCTGACGCATCGATGCGATGCGCTCGGTCACCAGAGTGTTTCATCTTTGCTTGTTCTTCGGAAACCTTTTCGCGTACTGCGAAATGTAGCCTCCGAAACTTTTGTTGCACTGGACTGACGGAAGCTTTTGTCTTCACCTTGTGGACGAATTCTTTGGCGTGGCCTAGGCCTAACGAACAGACCGTGAAAATATTTATTTATTTGAAAATACTGTCAGCCCTCTCTTGAAGGCTATTACAGGGAGAGTATACATCGTTGTGATGACACATAAAAAACACAAGCATATATAAGAAATTGACAATGTAGCAGACACTGCTGTTCGAACAAGCAATGACAACAATGCACAACCTTGGCCCTCTAAACAAATAAACAAATTGAACAAATTAACCCACATAAATATTACAAATTGCACACTTAAAGGGCATCACTTAAGCTATCATTATGTTAATAGCTTTGCAATGGAAGTTTCAAAATAGGACACGGTTTCCAAATTTACATCATCATTGGGCAATGAATTCGAAGCCTCAATAGTTTTTACAAAAAAAGACTTTAAAGGTTTCTATTCGGCTTTTATAAGTATGACATGTTTTTGTATGATTCAATCTACTCGATTATTTTGAGCTTGATGGGAGAACGTATTTATTCGGGCTTCAATTTAGTTTGTCGTTGATCATTAAATAAAGCAATTTCAGACGTGCGACTTCTCGCCTTATGTGCAGGAGTTCTATATAACTAGCTCTGAGCATTTCCGTTGGGGATGATGTCTGTCTGTAGTTAGAGTGAATGAAACGCGCAGCGCGTCACTGGACCTTTTCTAGTCTATCGATGTCTTTTATTGTATAAGGATCCCAGACGATACTACCATATTTTAAGATGGGCTTAAGGTATGTTTTATAAGCAACCGTTTTGATCTCTTTCGTTGTATGTTTTAATTTGTGTCTCAAAAACAAAGCTTTTTATATGCCGATGTGCAGACGGTGTCAATATGCTTGGTCCAGGTTAGGTCTTTACAAAACGTGACACCAAGGTACTTAAAGTGTTCTACATTGCTCAATTCTATGTCTCCAATGCAGTATTTAAATGGCAGATTGCTTCGTTTCTTAGTGATATAACAATACACGGATTTTGTGCAGTTTATTTTCATATCCCATTTGTCACACCATTCCTTAATGTGTTTAAGATATTTATTTAGTGAAGTTTGTCGATCGGTTGAATTAGCAGCTGAATAAATAATACAGTCATCGGCGAAGAGCCTTATATGAATGTCTAATGGAGTCTCGTATACAATGTCATTTATATATATTAAGAAAAGCAATGGCCCCAAGACAGAGCCCTTGGGCATGCCCGAGTAAACTGGAAGAAGGTTTGAGGCGTGGCCGTTAATTTCTACATACTGGCTTCTATTAGTTAGATATGACTCTATCCAGCCGGTAATCGTTGAGTGAATTTCGATTGTTTTAAGCTTTAATATTAGTTTCCTGTGAGGCACGCGATCAAAGGCTTTGGAAAAAGTCTATACAAATAACATCAACCTGTTGTTTATCATTAAGTGTGGAAACTATGTCATGGGTTACCTCAACCAGTTGTGTTATTGTTGAAAGTCCAGACCGGAACCCATGCTGATTAGAACAAATCAACTTGTTAGTCTCAAGGGGATGAAATATGTGTTTTGCTATTATAATCTCCATGACTTTACATGCTACAGCTGTTAAAGAAATTGGCCTGTAGTTGCCTATGGCCAGTCCATCGCCCGTTTTAAAGATTGGAACAACACGTGCACACCGCCAATCAGAAGGAAGCTGCGATGACTGTAACTTACAAATAAACAACGTAAATAAAACGAAATTCATTCCGCGTACCTCTTGAAAAAAGTAGTCGGTATCTTATCTGGACCACATGCTTTCTTTGTGTCGAGGTCTAACAGTTTTGACAGAACTCCTTTTTTTGTTATTGTCAGTTGGGGAATGGGAGGTACGGTATCACTTACTCGATCTATCTCTGGCCCTGTTTCTATATTACCGAATTTCTGTCCTGCCTTTCTTTTAGTCCTGTTTTCCAGATTACCGTGTGGTGTCTCGCGTGTGAATACTGACTGAAAATACAGGTTAAAACTATCTGTAAGAACGTTGGTATCTGTTACTACCTTTCCCTCCAGGGTGATTTGTTCAATATTTTCTTTTTTTCGGGTTCAGGTACCGCCAGACGTTTTGGGGGTTGTTACTTAGGAAGCTATGAAGAGTTACTAAAAGGTAATTATGTTTTGACTTCTTTAACATTTCTTTAAGTTGTTGGCTTAGCTACCGTATGCTAACACTTAAATCCTTCTTTTTTCTACATCTTTTAAATTTTCGTTTAATGTGTATTATATTTTTTGTGATTCAAGGATTATTCCTCCTCGGCGTTTTAACTCTATTGGGTACGTATTTATTGATGCAATAAGAAACTGTGTCCTTGAAGTAATTCCATGCACGCTGAACATCACCACTACTACACAAAACTCGAAGGAGTTAAAAGATATTTCCAAATGATCAAGAATGCTTGCGTTGTCGGCACCTTCATAGTCCTTGTACGCAAACTTGCTTGGTACTGAAGTCGTAAATGTTTTGTCACAATTTATGAACAACAAAACCACCTTATGATCAGATATGCCATCAGCCACAAACACTTTGTATTCACTTATATTATCACTTACAATGATTAAGTCCAACACGGATTTACTAGTGTCAGTTACTCTAGTTAATTCTTTAACTATTTGGGTAATACTGTGGCTGAAGGCAATCTCGAGCATTTTTTCGCCATTTACTTTGTCCACACTTCCAGCTTGCAAAAGTTCCCAATTAACAAAAGGCAAATAAAAATCACCCGCCAAAATTTCTCTCGTGTTGTCATTAACGTATTTATGCGGTATCAGATCGAGATTTGACGACGTCTGGAAAAGTGCTCGGAGAGAAAGTAGGCACTCGTCCACCATTCAGGAAGCGAAATCCAGTTGGATCTCCCGAGCACGTGAAGCGTTAATCCCATCACCTTAAAAAAAAAATTAAAACAAAACAGTTCTTGAAAAATTCTTTTTTTGGCACCCCAAGCACACTTTCAGCCCATGAAGAACTGTTTATCCTCAAGCTCTTTCGCCCCCATTGTCGCACTAGAAAGTAAACTGGGCGATGAAGAACTCTTTCGCATCAAAAAAGGAACTAAGAACAACTCAATATAGGTTTTTCACGAATAACATTTTTAGGGAGCGCTTAAAAGAACTTTTCTGGTGCAAACCATGGACAAGCCGAAGAATCCCTAAGAGTTCTTTTAAGTACAGATTTTTTTTAGAGTGCATTACGGCTGCTCCTGTTTGTACAACGTGGAATGCGCATGTGCAGTGTCTTGACGCAAACTGTACAAGTGAGTCGAATTTTCTCAGAATTGGAATTTATCCTCCAGAGTAGTCGATGAGTTTTGTGGTCGAAGGTTGTAGGTTGTAGGATGGAATTGTCCTCGGTAGACGTCTTGCGGAAGAGTTGAAACCAGAGGAACCCGTGTCGGCCAGAAGTTTGACGGGAACGTGAGACAAAAGTATCTCGCAAGTAATTGAACGTTATTGAATACTGGTAAGGGCTTGAGCTTGCTCTATGCTTCGCACGTGAAATTTTGCCAGGCGAAGTCTCTGTTTTCATATGGAGGCGAAGTGTCCCGTCTTCTTGCATTTTCTGCAAACTTGTGATTCTGCAGTAGTGTGGTTCATCAAGTGAAGTGATGACCGACATCTGTGACGAGCGCCGGATGGCTTTTGCTCGGGTCTTGCCCCCGATTCTCCAGCTTTTCTTTTAACTTTAATTTTTGCAACTTCAAAACTAGATCCTGCTCAACTGAAGCTTGGCCTCATTCATCGCTTGCTGAAATTGAGATGCGATAGCAACAGCCGATTCGAGAATAAGCCCGGCCTCTAGTAGTAGGAGGCTTCAAACCTCGGGATGAATCGTTTCCTCGACGATTTGATTGCAGATCATTTCATTTGTCATCATTCCGAATTGGCAGTTCATTGTGAGGCCCCGGAGGACCGCGACGTACGCTTTTGCTGTGTCACCGGACATCTGAGCTCGGGAACGAAAAACCAATCTCTCAAACGTTTCTTCTTTTTTTTTTTTTTATGGGAGGCGTGAAGAATTTTCGCAACTTTCTCGTCGCTGCATCATAGGCTGTCAAAACGGGCGATGCTGCAGTGCACGATGCAGGAGTAGCCTTTGGTGGGCGCGTAGATGCTCCAGGGATGGCTGGCAAAATGGGCGGAGGCTCTAGCAGTTTGCGGTAGGTCCGTTGACCCTCAACTCCAAGGGAGCTAAGTGGAATAGCAGTGCTACCGTCGTCCATCGTCGACCCGCCGGAAGCAATCATGTACGTTTCGAAGATGTCGTACATGATGTCGCTTGCCTGCCGACTGTAGGTAAGGCGGAGGTGAAGCGACCTTCATGTTAGAGTGGAAGCTTTGTTAACTGTTCCAATCGTTTTTTTTTTGTTTTAGTTTTGAATTCCATGCTAGGATGAACAAAAGAACCAACTGTCCTTGTCCTCGCGCTCCGTCCATCGTTGTCAGTCCTTCGTCAACTTGTTTTCTTCCAGCGACGAAGACGTCCCGTGAACACAACAATGACCGAACCTTTCCCACAAAGATGAAGTGATGTCCTACTGCAATGAAGTCTGAACTCGAAAGAAACTTCAAATAAAGTTATTTAATGAACTCAAGAAATCAACCTGTTTTTTGTTCTAGTATGGCGGCGATTACAGCAATAAAAAATGAACGACGTTTACAAATCTCTGTAATGCGAAACAAGAGCGGAGCTCTTGAGGAGGAGGAGTGTAGGGTACGAAGGGGCGGGTATGCCTCTCCTCCTCTTCTCCTCTCCTTTTCCTCTCTTCCTTTTGTTCTCCTCTCCTACCGCTGAATTTGTTCATGGATGTCGTGACATGAAGTCGTGACGTTATTTTCCCCGCTACACTTAGCGGGGAAACTGAATTGTGTTGAGGTCACGTGACGTCAATTTCCCCGCTAAATTTAGCGGGGAAACCTAACCCGCTAAAGCAAGCGGGGAAACGTCTCATAATGCAACGGGCGCGGTTACGCCGGCACCGACGCCGGTCAACCCGGAAACGGGCGCCTATGAGCTGCACTCTAAAATTTGATATCTAAAGTTTGCTTTAGATTAACAGTCATTCTTGCTTCAGCATTGTTAT
The DNA here is from genome assembly GCA_013358835.2 of Ixodes persulcatus. Lineage (NCBI taxonomy): Eukaryota > Metazoa > Arthropoda > Arachnida > Ixodida > Ixodidae > Ixodes > Ixodes persulcatus. Next base: position 377,684 of record JABSTQ010010497.1, read on the forward strand.
CAGTGATACAAACAAATTGATCAATCAATTTGACATTTTGATAGTGGTAAATAATCACTATTTTCTTACTAGTGATTTAAATCATATTAAAGGAAAGCTGAAGCGGTTTTGTATTTGAGGAAACAAACTTAAATCGTGTTCATTTGGCCTCCAGGATCTCAAATATCGAGTTTATTTTTTTCAATTTTGTGCATGGAAGCTGTAGGAAATCATTTTCAAAGTACCGCTGAAGCCCCGCCTTCACGGGGCATGACGACATAAAAGGAGTTTTCGGAATCTTCGCTCTCCCTCATCTTCAGCGCCTATCAAAGCTATGCACGCGCACGTTTGCTATTTTCAAAAAGCCCAGAAAAAGACGTCACGACTGGTGTCAGTGCGGGGGACTATTAGCGGCGAGATGTTTCGGTGGCGCCCTCGTTCGGTTACCTTTCGTGACGTCATAGCCTTGTGAGCAACAAGTTCGATGGTGTTTGGAATGAGCAGGTGGAAGCCTGAAATCATAGCGCTCTCAAAGCAACACTGCCAACACCGTCAATATTGAAGCTCTTACATTCCTCTTATTTCCGTCGATGAGACATCATTTGTTGACGTCATAGTCAGCATTCGGCCAATTGTGGTGGGCCGACCACAGCGATCGCTCACGTCACCAATACCTGGCAACTTGCAATGGCACGCGCTGCCCACATGAGCGACACGCGCTTTTGGGAAGAAAAATCCTCTTATGACTGGTCGGAAATTTTTCAAGTTTTCTCGCGTTTAGTTTGATTTCGGGGAAAAAGAACGTAATATTCAGATTCACGAGATAAAACTACGCTAGAATCAACCTCTATCTCATTTTTGTAAAATAAACCTGTTTCAGCTTCTCTTTAATGAGATTTTATTTTTAGAAGTCCTTTCTTATATCAAATAAACCTGATTTGTTTCATTTCATTAAAAAATCTTGACATCTTTCTACACTGTCCTTATCTAATGCATGCTTAAGAAACTGTGTAACGATATACTTACGCGATTCCTTTCTTCGTGCATCAAACTCCCGCGCCATCATTTTTCAAATGGAAAACTGGAGTTGGGAGTAGGCAAGTTGCATATGTCCTACAACAGATGGCGCGACCGGCGCGCTGTGCGCTCTGGCTGTGCTTTCGAGCAGACGGCGGAAACAGACGAGCAGACGCTTCACGCCATCGTCGCAAATTCCCGCACGTTCCCGGCGCTTCCAGACGTCCGACAGGATTTCTGCCGTGCCATGTGAGTTTTTACATCAGTCTCATTCCTTTTTACAGAGAACATTGTGTCGGTTCATCCTCATTAGCCATTACCGGCCTCCAAACCTGCCGCTGTGTTCGCATTGCTCAACGGTTACATTCTGGAAACAGACAATTCTGCGTGGGCAAAGTAAAAAATCTGAGCCGTTCGGTAACGGGGGAACTACATGTAAAGAAAAAAAATATATATATATACTTGTTGATCCTTGGTATAGAACTTCTAACCGCGTATGATATACGGAAGTCTCTGACGCGAAGAGTATCAATTCATGTCACTGTCGTCGAATACGCGTCTAGCGCTCGTGTAATCTTTAAAAAGCGGAAGTCAATGCTCCTGTCATCAGCTGACCGCACGTGTTCGCTTCAAGCGCGGTACCTCTGGCGATCTCACGTGGCTTAGAATTAGTGGTTGAAAGCAAGATGACGGGCTGTGCCTTGACAGTTGGCAAAAAAGAATGGCAGTTAGCTGTCCTTGTTTTTTATCCGTCTTTTTCATCTTCAATAGCAATTACAACTCATCTAGGAGAAAACACCCGCTCCGTCATTTTCATGTGATTCGTGCATCTGCGACTAGCAATACAAGTGCCCGGTATGCGCGATGACCGTTATGGACGGGCAGAACTTTTTTTTAATTTTTTTTTTTTATATTTCCGTATGTGCCCGGTATTACACTTTGAACTTATGGCGCTCATAGGATTTGTGAAGACGCGCATGTTTGAGGCATTGGGATACACACACTCCAGTGAAAGCCGCGATTTATTCTTCCGCACAACATACTCGAGCTGAAGACATAAGCGTACCGGTACAATTTTTTTTTTACATTTATTTTGTTAAGGAGTGCTGTCTGAGAGCCGCTCGTTGTCGACCTCACGGCGTACGTCGCACACAAAAGAGCATCCGAGGTTCATGACCTACGAAGTTAAAAGGACGGCGCTTCCTGTATACATTAACATAACGCCGAGAGACAGCGAAAGGTAGACGTCTTACGCATAGACCGTTTTCGTCTTTTGTTCACACCTGTGCGCACGGCGAAGACTAACATTTCTCAGATATTATTCTCGTGCCGGCTTTCAGCGACAGTCCCAGTCTCAGGTTTATTCAACATGGTTTTTCAACAATGGCCTGCACAATAGGCCAATCATATGGTTATAACTTTCTAAAAGCGATACTGTTGAAGGTACCGCCGAATAGTCACCGATAGGTTAATAAACCCATGGCTGATTCGGTTCACGCTTCTTGGTTCGTGATTTGTTGTTCGGACTTCTTCTAAGCTGCAATAGACTATACTTAAAAAAAAATCCTGTATGCAACACTGCGCGCGTTGCATTCTGGGCCCGATTTGGCAATGGAGAGGAGGGGCATGGTTTCGGTTTCGATTGCCCCGTTGAGGAAGCAGTGCACCTCAGCTCTGCATCAAAATTAAGTCAGCACTCGCTTTCGATGCACCTTGATCTTCGTGAGAGACGGATCTCCAGCGACCGTAAAGAGTAGAAGTACGGCCGGCCACGTCCCATACCTTTCTGGCCGCCTTCACAGCACTGCAGAGTGCAGCGTAACCCTCCTGGTTCGTGGATACTTTAAGAAGCCTAGGACATGGAGGAGTCGATGGAACAGAATGATCGGCCCAGTACACCTTCCCTTCCTCGCGCTATCGTGGTCCCGTATTTACCTCCGCAGAAACTAGGACACGTAGGGAGCCCCCGAGAAACATGCCCCAGCGTTTTGTCCGTATCGGTAGGCCACACCTACGGCATCATAAATTTAAGGAAAGTCACATTGGAAGATGCGAACAATGTATTCGATCGTGACGGGAGGTCGTGAAGACAGGTTGGGAAATTGAACTCGAAGCATAGTGGCCAATGGGTTCCCTATAGGTGCTAGGCGATACATTAGACGGCTAGGATCGATTTAATTTTGGGAGACGTGACCGGTTTCGGAGCCTATAACAAGCTGCCTTTCTACAGTTGTCAGTGACTCCATCGAGAAGCCGCTCACGGGATAAGGTTAGCCAGCCGATGTCATTTGGCGGGCATCTCTCGCTCGTATTTACCGGCTGAATGCGCTCACGCGCTTAACTTTCCCATCTGCCTGAGCCGATGGAGGCATTAGCTTTTATCGATCGAGAGATAAAAACAAAACGTGGCTCGTCCTTTTGAAAATCCAATGGAGCGCCATTGGTGCTGAGGCTTTCTTGGGCGCGAAGCGAGCCATCGGACCCAAAGGCTCACCGAAACTTAACGCAGCCCTCGTGTTCGAGACGGGCTCAGAGTTCGTGTCCAACCAATATCAAGCTCGGATCATTGGCTCAGCACATATTAGACAACGCGCACTTTTGAAAAAGCTCTATTCAAGTACGCGTGGGTCAGGTCTCATTTATTTCGTTTATTTCGCCCTTAACGGTTCGTTTGCGTATGGTTGTTTTCTCGAGGAATAAAACCGTGGGGCGAATCCGAGGCCCCTGATTGGCTTCTTTTTGAGGCACGTCACAAATGCGCGCCCACCGGTAACTAGGCATGCCGTGGCGGCGTCTTCTTTCCTAACGGACGTTCTGTTTACGCGGTAGAGAGGAGAGGGAAAAAAAGGGGGGGGGGGGGGTCGAACAATACAATAGTGACACGAAACAGTAAGAATTATACAAAAATAAAATAAACAAAATTTATATATGTACTCCATCGAAATAGGCTAGTAGAATATGATATAACACTGGTGCATCGGTGACGCTAACCATAGAGGATGGCAGTTGGTTTCATTCAACGATGGCATGGGGAAAGATTAATGACTCGTTTTAAACGCATTAGTGTTACCGGAGATTCGTTTAATTGGACGTGACTGATTTAGGCTTTATGATATTCTATCGGAGGGCCAAGGGGAGAGCATCTTGTTGCTCCGGGCAATGGTAGTACATTTTATGAAGAAGGCAAAGGCGACATAGCTTTCCTCGGGTTTGAAGTGACGGAAGTCCGACTTGACTCTCCTCTCTCTCTCTCTCTCTCTCTCTCTCGTGCGCTGGGTGACTGAGGCCGTTGGCCGACTCTCATATCTCTCCACGGTCAGGGTAACCCATTATTAAAGTCGACGGCACACCTTACAATCTAACAAAGCCCATTCATCGGCTTACAAATGATAAAAAAAATACGCGCAAACGCAAAATATAAAAGGAAGAAAACCGAGCTACTGCATCAGTATGTGAAGAAAAAAAACTGTGAAGGGCTGCTGTCACTGATACCCGCCATAATCTCCTTTGCAGCATTATCGTGAACCTCGCGTCAATCGAGTGGCCATGAACCAACTGCTTATCGCTTCTTTTTTTCGTTGCTGGCAAAAATTACGAAGAGATGGAAATCCGTGAAGCTTGAGCATCCGTAGTTTGAGAGCCATCCCCGTCTCTGGCACTATTCTTCAGCACGCGCTGGTTTCATGCCTTCCTGCTTTCGCAGGGCGTTCTCACAAGGTTAACCAGAAATACTTTAAAAGGTGTTTGTAAATACAAATATTGGGAGACGTGAGGACAAAGACAACTACAATGCTGATACGTAAATACATTTATAGAAAGGTAGAGCGATATGTATCAAAAATACCTTTAAAAATAAAAATTATTTAGAAGTACAAATGGAGGAATACCTTTTGCTGTAACATGTAGAGATAGTGTAGAATGTTTTCAAATATTCACTATTTTCTATGTTACTATACTTAGTAAAACTGATTGTTTGCACTCGCTAATTTAGACAAAAAAAAAAAAGAAGCATATACCATCCACGGTACTCCATACAAACATATGAAACCTTTCTTTTATAAAACCAACACCAGATTCATCCTGACTTTCGACGTTGACGCTTTTAGCTGGAAATTAATTTTTCGCAAAAGTAACATTCGTCATTTTGAGTAGCGATAATGATATTGAGCAACAGTATTTTAATAGGTTGAAAAACACTTTCCACCAGTTCTGGAGTAAAATTGTTTCTCAGCATTTCTCCTTTTTTTTTTTTTTTGGGGGGGGGGGGGGGAGAAGGGGGGATCACAGTGGAATTTAGGTATATTTTGTGTGCTCACATTTAACCTCGAGACGTGCCGGCAGTGCCTGCAATTAGTGCGATCTTCAAGATTAGTTGACACTAAAGACCGGGGCCACATTCCTCATCTTTTCAGAATAGAGGAGAGGGTCATAGTCGGCGACAGGTTCGCAATAACAAAACCTCAGTGTACTCTTCAAACAACCGTCCCCCTGTCGAGACAAACAAAACAAAAAAAAAATTCAGCTTGAACTTTTGTTTGAAACGCAACGATTTTTCGAACATTGTAACAAGATGCATAGGCCCTTGAAGTATCACGATACAAGAAGTACACCCGAAAATGGAATTCGATTCAGAAATTAAAATATATTTAAAACTTGTATCGCCCTTAAAAAAAAAAAAAATATATATATATATATATACATGGGAAGAAAAAACCCTGGGTGAAAACAGCAACAACGGACGATTTAATCGGAGGATTAAATCGTCCATTGTTGCTGTTTTCACCCAGGGTTTGTTTCTTCCCAGTTATATACCCACGCCTTCGGCCTCCCGCCACCATGCCCGTTATATATATATACGTATATAGAAGATTTATTCCTGAAATACTATCGCGATACTGCACAGCTGTGGCTCACAGGACGTTCAAGTGTATATCGAAGCGAGGAAGCTCGCCCTGGAAGCGGAGCTTCTTCCGCATCTTTAACCCGTCATCGGCTATGGGCGACGAGATGTTTCGGTGGCGTCCTCTTATTGCTCGTGCCAGCGACCTCACGACCAGGATTACCATTACCGGCCTAGACGTGCGCCGGTGCGTGTAGAAAATCACGGTGGAGGTTCGCGCTCACCGAATCCTTGAAGGAACACCGTCAAAATCGACGGTTTCTCTTCTTCCCTTCGGTAAGATCAGAATTCAGCCCACAATATATAGTCGTCGCGAACCTGAGAAAGGCAGGACGGGGCCCGCGCTTTCCAAAAGTACGGGCCGCGTGGAACCAATCAGTATACCCGACCAGAGCACCCGAAACCTTTTTTTAATGCTCGACTCGTCTTTGCCCCGTACGCTTTCAAATCAGCCCAGAGATCCTTTGTAGATCTCAAATAGTTCGCAGGTACTTCTGGTTACTTCCGTAAAATCGACGTCACCTCAGCGGCTAGAAGAGAAAGCCGTCATGGGAGGTTCGCTCGCGAGCTTCCTCGAGCGAATCAGATATTCACGGCGCCCGCTTGTCTGAACGAGAAGCCGTGAAAGTAGGCTCAACAACACGCGGTGAGAATCGGCAATACTTTGTACTGTAAAAAACTACAAAAAAGAAAGAGGAGAGCGCGAGCAAAAATGCCGTTCAATTATGGATCTATCGTTCATTAAAAATGATATTACCAATAAAGTAGCGAATTGTATTGACACGGATGAAAATAGATTCGCGCTGGCTGGTGAGCTGGAGATAACCGACTTTATGCGTGCATATCCACGAAACATCCTCCGAAGCAGAGGAAGAACGGGGACTTGCGAAATTTCAGAGAGCTCATGCATGTTTTTCTCATGTAGCCGGATTATTCCCTATTGAGAAGACGGATTTCCGAAGAGGAGCGAACCTTGTATTTTTTTTTTTCTTTTTAAATTTGAATCCACGGTTCTGGGCGCAGTCTAGAAATGTGGCATCTTATTTGAGCACTTCGAGTGTTCTTGTGAACGCGGGTTGAGACACGCGAGCAAAAATGCACCGTGTATGTGATTCATTAAAAGAGTTTCTTGCGCATTTTTAGGGAGGTAACGGAGTTTACTAGGTCTATGCGTCCTAAAAAAAAAAGGAAAAGAAAGAAACGCGAGAACTTTTATGCGCGCCATGTTTCTTCATTAAAGCGAAGCTGAAGCACTTGTGAAACATTCTGAGTTAGGATCGGACGTCTATAACTTTTGACCCGTGAATTCAGTTGTCGCACCTATCTTGACCAGAAGTAAACGTAAATCGCATTAATTTTGCAAAAAAAAAAAAATACCTGAAGCTCTTTCCGCCTGGCATGCGGCGATCCTTTCTGCTACCAGTTATCTGTCAAAGCGTTCGTGACATCATCGTTATCTGTCGAGAGCGTTCCTGACAGTGATAGAAAGACTGAATCAGCAGGAAAAGACCGTGGAAGGTATCGCGGCGTCTAAGGCAATAATGAGCTCACGGTGTGATGAAGTACTTAATAATATAAAAATTCAGGAAGATACTATCGGAGATATCTTCGAAAAAATGCATAAAATGAAATCTGTAAACTCGAAAAAAGAGCTGGAAATTTGGGAACTTAAGGCAACCATGGATAGCATTGGGCGATTTTCCAGAAGGAATAATGTCGAAATCCACGGTGTCCAACAAAAAGAAAAAGAAAACCTGCTTAATGTGATACAGTGGCTTGTCACTGAGTTACAACTGCCCGTGCCAACTGCCGATGACATCGAAGCGGTCCATAGACCGGAACCCCCGTGAAGGAAAAATCCCACCTATCATCCTAAGGTTTAAGGACCGCGCTGTGAGAGACCTTTGAATTACTAAACGTGCGGTACTTAGGCAGGAACGTATTTCCATTATTGAGAACCTGACCAAGTCTCTTAGACAACTGATTTGGAGCGCTAGGGAGTGCGCAAAGGAAAAACCTTACAAATATGTCGGGTGCACAAACGAAAAAAAATCTTGTCCGTCATAGCGAGGAGAAGCCCACTATTCGTATAATAACGATAAAGATCTGTTGAAAATTCTTTAAAAATATCTTTTACATTTCAATCGTTCCGAGAAAGAGATGCCCACCTTAAAAATTAGCTAAATGTCTGTACTACAGGTAAAATGAAACTTAATTTACTACATTTTAATATAAGAAGCATACAAAAAAAAATTGGATAATTTACTTGTTTACCTAAACGATCGAGTTGATTGTATCGATGTTTTAATTTTAGCTGAAATAAATGTTGACGGAGAAACTAGCACTTCGTTTACGTTAAAATATTTTCATTCCTTTTCATTGTGTAGAGAAGGGCAACGCGGTGGTAGAATGCTTGTGTTTATTAAGTCTGGCTGGTTTTCCGAGAAAGAAACAACATCTTGTAGTCCTGCTGAAGTGTTGTTCATTACAATCTCTAATCAGTTTACGTCTTTTACTACCTGCTCTGTTTACAGGCCACCTAGGTCTAATCTGCCATTTATTTTTTTTTTATTAAATGACGCTGCTTCTGAATGCGTTTAACAATAGGCAACTGATACTTGTGGGTGGCTTTAATAATGATGTAGTGGATACGTCTAAGTACGTAGTTGCGTATTACCTTAACTTGTTATCGGGTTTTGGACTAAATAACGTGATATCAAACTTCACGAGGGAAGAGCGTGTCGGAAACGGAATTACTAGTACATGTATCGATCATATTGTTATGAGGCTAAACGAACTAAAATTCTTTTCTGGTGCAATTAAACAAAAATTGGCCGACTACTATTTTGTAGCGTTAGTTGTGTATGGGGATGGCCTGAACAGCAAACCTGATAGTCTATGTAAGCTGAATATTGATAACAGAAAAGTAGATAAATTAATTAATCAATATAATCAATACGACTGAAATAGTCTACTCACTTTAGATCATAATACAGTCTACCAAAGATTGACCGAACGGTTTGCGAATATTTACAGTACATGCGAGAGAAAAATTGAGCTCAAACAAAGAAAATGTGAGAATGTATAGATCACTACAGAAATAATGGAGCTGTGCAATGAAAAGGACAAACTGTGGCACAGATGTAAAGCCAACCCTGGAAATACCGTATTGAAAGAAGAATTCAGAAGCCGCCGTAATTGGGTTATTGCAAAAATAAGATTTGCAAAGAAAGGACATACGTTGCTCGTTTGCAGACTCATCAGAGTAACCCCGAAAAAAACTTGGTATGTTGTTCACGAAATAATAGGGGGTAAAAGTAAAGAAAATATTAATCAAACAGTGTTAAAGCTTTTGGAGACTCCGACGTAGAGTCCTTGTGCAATAGGTTCACTGCCTCGTTCATACAAGGTGCAACAGATTTGCAATACCAGGGACATGGCTCTTCTCACGTTTTGACCGCCCGTGAAGAAAGGTCTCGAAACTCCGCTTACTTGCCACAGATGTTAGAAGACTTAAAAATATTTATCAACTTATGTCGGTGGCCAAACCACCTGGGCATGATAGAATTCGTCTAAGGGACATTGCAGTCAATTTCGAAAAACTAAAACACCTGTTACTAAAAAAGTTAACTCATCTTTTTCTGAGGGAAAGATTCCGAATGGTCTTAAAATTACTGTGGTGAGGCCTGTTTTTTTTTTTCTTTTTTTTTTAAAGAAAGTAGAAAAGAGATGCTAAAACCCATTTCTATTTTGCCCGTACTATCGCTAATTATGGAAAAGTTTGTATTTAGGTCCATGACCTCCTTTTGTAATAATCATTTTTTTACTATGTCATTCACAGTACGGGCTTCGACAAAATAGAGGAACAATTACATTGCTGGAAGATTTTTCCGACCACATTCATGATCATAGTATTGAAAATAATTCCGTTGTTTCTTTATTTCTAGATTTGAAAAAAAAGCGTTCAATTCAAGTGATCACTGGTTACTCATATACAAACTAGAGCACCTGGGCTTTAGAGGCCCATATATGTAATTTTTTTTAACCAGCTACCTTTCAGAGCGGAGTCAATTTGTAAAGATTGGTGATTCTAAAAGTAATTTACTGATAATTCCTTGTGGTGTTCCCCCAGGATCCATTTTGGGTCCTTTTCCTTTAACATCTACGTTACTGAAAAAGGTAAATTGAACTTTTTTTTTCATGCGTTTTTTAATAAGCCGATGACATGCTCTTGAACTCGTGGGAAACAATGAATCGGAAGCTCTAGTCGTCCCTTCTAGCCGATATCTACGAGCTAATGGCAGGGTTCAGAAACAATCGTATCTATGCATAGCCTCCTTTATACTGAAAATGCCTGCCCAATGGTTTCTTTGTCGTCGTCGCGCCTACTTCACATATTTGCTACTAGGGGCGCCAAAACCCCATACAGAAAAGCAGACGACGCTTGTTCGCTGTCTGCTATACTACAGTTCCCTGTAGCTAGTGTAAGCTACGTTATCACGTTAAGCTATGTGATAACGTAAGTTTTCCATGTTAGGTTACGCGGTAACGTGACCTTACGTGTTTAAATAGGTCCCGTGATCACGTAATGTTTTTGTGACACGAGTAACTTCTTTCGGTTGTCGTTTGATTCTCAGAGCTCTAGAGCGCTTAGCCATAGCCGGCATAGCTCAATAGCACGAGGCTGTCTGCAGCTCCCGGCACGCACACCGTGACGCCACACGGTGTGCGTGTGGCGTCACGTAGTAGAAGGTGGATATTTGGCACGGGTGGTGAATGAACATCTCAACTGCAGTGTCTGCTTCCCACTGGTTATTAAGCAGGCTTCTACGGCTCACAGTGATTCCATCATCCGGCACCAGGACAGGGCAGGACTATAGGATCCATCGGAGAAGCTAGTGAGGGTGCTGTATGCGCTGAAGAACTTCGTAGAGGTTATACTGAAAAAAACGAAATATGCTGAAAACGCCTTTGTATGTAGCTGATGAGACTTGCGTAGATACACTTATGCACCATGGTGTTCTGAAATGCGCAAAGGCAGATAAAGATGTAAACCATTACAAATATTTCCTGCAAATTCTGTCTACTAAGTATTTTAGACCAATTTCCACAAACTACTCTGCATCCGTGTCTGACAAGCGTGACCTCAAGGAGATATTCTTCAACAAGCCACTATCTAGGAAATCGTAAAAGCTCTAGAACTGCATCCATGAAAAACAGTGCAGACCAGAAGAAACCGGTCAAAACAAAAAAAAACAAAAAAACTGTGAGCTTAAAAAAAAAGTATTTTAAAATTGAAAATGTATTTTAAGATCCCCGGTCAGTGCGTTGCCGACGGGTGCGCAGGGTTTCGGTCAGCGAAGGCTCGTTCGCGGTCCTGAGAAAAATCCCTTGACTGCCGCATGTGGTCCGCGGGTCGTATGTTGTCCGGCTCTGCTCCAGAAGCAATAAAAACGCCAAGTGGCTGCTGTTGCAACGTCGTGAACGTCCGCCAGCCTCTCTGTCTCCTTTTTAATTTGGTTTGACTATTACTGTTGTCGCTGTGACAAGCACCAGAGGTCTGGTAACATTTCAGCATAGAAACAAAACCAAGAAGTGAAAGCTAAAAGAAAGGTTAAGACTTCTTTTATATATGAAAACTATACTGTCGGTGCCCTGCGCTAGTTATGTAGCACGGGTTACAAATGTATTCAATTCACAAATGGCGTCACAGTGGACTGTAGCAGCGGGCAGCGGAGAAGCGTCGTCTGCATTTTTGTATGGGGTTTTGGCGCCTCCAGTGGCAAATTTGGGAAGCAGGCGCAACGACGACGAAGCATGGGGAAGCCAACCATTGGGCAGGCATTATCAGTATAAAGGAGGCTATGATCTATGTTATCATAGATAAGACGAAATTAATGTCTTTCCGCAATCCTCATAAAACAATAACATTTAATATACCGCTGGTTCTACATCGATCTAACTGCGAGAAATGTAATTGTACGGTCAAATATCTGGGTGTTGTTTTTATGAACACCTTTCTTGGCAAGAGTCACATTGAGCATCTTGCGAAACGACTTCGCGCACTATCTGCATGTTTATATCGTTTGCGAGTTGTAACCAACCGTACTTTGCGAATGAGGGTTTTTCAAGCTCTGGGAGAGTCGGGGCTTCGGTATGATGTCACAGCTTTATAGTTCTTGTTCGAACTGTAGAGTAAGTAAATTAGATAATATTTTGCGTAACATTTCTAGAAATTTAGCCGTATGGAACCAAATTGGATGAGTTAAGAACAGAGTCAAAAATGCGTTCGCTACAGCCTTTGTCAACTGAAAGATTATATATCTGTGAAATACTAGTTAAGAATATTATAATAGTACGTTTACGAAACCGGTAAAAAAACAAAAGGTTTTGAGAAAAATAGAGCGGTTCGCCCTCACTAGGGTATCACAAATTACGAAAAGCGAGTTGAGTCTTTTTACGTTCCTCATTGCTTTAATTTGTTGCCTGACGAACTTTTACATCTACAGTCGAGGGAGTGATCAAAAAAGAGCTTAGAAATTGGTGTTATTACTACGATTTTTAAATTGTTGTACGGGTTAAGAGTACTGCGTTTTTCTGTTTATTTTGTGCTTTGTATTATTGTATGTTGTTAGTAGTTTCTCTGCTGGTTGTCAGGTCACACTTAGAAGCACTCACTTGCTTTTGCGGACCTGTTTGTAACAATGTATATCTCCGTGCAATAAAGATATATTATTACAATTATTATTGACGGAAACCTTTATTCATAGCCGTTACTACAGCGCTCAGTTGGGAAACTCACCGTTGAAACCTGGGCCGCTGGCATCCACCGAGACCCAGCTAAATACGATAACCGCGCCACCCTTCAGCGACAAGTTGAAACGTGATAGTTGCCTTATGTGGCTACTGCTAGAGTCGCTAAATGTTCCCGGGTTACCGAAACTCTCAGGCTCGAGGTGCCAAGATGGCGGCTCAATCTTTTTTCTTTACTGTGGTCACCTTGAGCTTTCAGAAAGCATGTTTTCGCGTAAAAACAAACGGAAAAAAGTCTTTCTGTAGGAACGTTTATTAGAGATTAGTACGAAATAATGGGGGCGTGATGTTTTATAAAATCTTTAGTTATCAAGATTTTGCGGCACATTTAATAGGTTTTATACAACCATGTCTCACCGGTAATTTTAGGTAGCGCGTCCCGACCTGGGCGCGTCCTAGTGTCGGAAGTAATCCGCGGCGCGGCCGCCTGGGGGGCGGGGGTTGGCATCCCTGAAAGCCCTTCCACCGTACATGTTTCGGCACCAAAATGGCGGATTAAAGCCAAAATAGGACAGTAACAGCGGACGACATCGAATGCGATACTCCCGAACCAATGCAAGTAGCCGTGCAGTTCCCATAACTTCCCCGTGTGGCCGCTGCGGGGAAAATGGCTGCATTGGGCGCGTTCAGTAGCGGCTCCCTTAGCTCCGAACGGAGTCACTCGAGTCGGAGGCATCGGAGCGCCTACTGAACGGCAAAAAAAACCGCGGCTCCAAACCTGCTTCTACGCAATTTCCGCTTCCTCTCCTGTGCCAGACGGTCTCCGAATAAACTGGAAGCAGACGATGGCGAGCACGATCGCTTTTATTTGACGTCGGTATTGAAGAAGTCTTGACAAGGTCGCTGAAGAAAAAGCGAGTGTCTGTACACATCAGCGCTGCTGTTCGAAGCGATGCAGCGCGATCGAGCCCTTCGCTTGGCGGTACAAAGGCAGCTACTGTTATAAGAACTGACAAAAACGTCGTCAGCACACGCAAAATATAGAACTCGGCGAATCTACGCCGCCGGTTGCGATACTTTTATACGGCCATACGCTTTTTCTGCCCTTCGTAACGAACTTCCTATAAAATGTATTCGTATACACACGGAAAGTTCGGCCGCGCTCGGCGATCAAGGTTTTGTCGGCCGAAGCGAGCGTCAGCCAACGTGCACCCCGATTTAGCTACGCAAACAAAACATCAATCGGGATCATGCTCTGCGTGAGTGTCCAACCGGCTACCGAATTCGCGTTCATACCCTGCCTTGCTCTGTTCAGCGCGGACAGGACTATCGTCGATATTCACCGAGTTTCCGTGCAACGGCGATCAAGACTCGGCGACGAATGAACGTTTACGTTGTTTATTAGCATATTCAAACCAAACAAAATATGATCCAATGCATTTTCCGAAAAGAGCCTTACCTGGAAAGGAAATTCGAACGCGTTATTCGTCTTACCTTGAGCACTTTTCATTAACAAAAGCGAGCAAACCGCACACCCGCGACAGAACCGACGCAGCTTATCCCGCCATTTTTGTTTGTTTTTTTTTCTCTTTTAGCGCCGGAAATCGTCACCAGTTAGGAAACGACGTCATCTTTAGCTCCTTTGACTCTACGTGCTCCGTCTCCGGACTCGGTGCTTCGGAGCTTGACTCCGGAGCCCCGGAGTTACGTGCACCGGAAGTGACTTTTGGCCGTCCAGTGGAAGGAGTCAGTGACTCCTTGACTCCGGGGCCGCTACTGAACGCGCCCATTGCGATCGCCATTAGCTCGGTTCTCGAGTACGGATCGGTGCCACTTTTACAGAGCGAATCGATGGCAGTTTCTCAACTGAGTGGTTCTAATAACGTTGGTGGCGAGCAAGGGTGATCTGAGCCCGCTCATGACGTCACTTTTGCTAGTTTTTCTCTCCGCTCGCGCGCTTTCTTGCCGTCTGTGTCGAAATTTTAATTCGCCATCTATTGTATTTATTTGTATTCTGCAGCGCCGGGGCATTACAGCAGAGGAGTGGGTTACAGATCACATTTGTACATTGAAAACTCATACATACTGCACAAGCCAGCAACCAACAATATAAATAAACAAAATTCAAAACAACAACCTGTAATCAAATTTCAAAATTTGAATAACGCCAAAATTACTAACAACGAAATTCGCATTGCATCGATCAGGTTGATGAAAGATGCACTGTCAAGCTAGTACAATATCCGGAGGCATTTCATTCCGATTTAGTTCTCGGAAAAAAAGAAAACATCATAGATAGTTAGTTTGACGTTTTATTAGACGTATTTTCTTTTCATGATCATACTCCGCATGCTCCGTTGACCCGTCAGCTCAGACTTCGGTGGAAGCTACCAGCGCGTTGACCAGTCATACGTCGATCCTTCGCCACGTGATCAGGCTTTCGCCCACGTGCTTGCGTGGAGAGCTGGGTCAGGTGATGATAGGGAGGCGGCTAATTAGTCCGCCGAGAGCGTATCTCCCACCGCATTCTCAGCGTGCTGGTAAACAGAGCACATTATATAAAGCGGGAACTGGCTCCGCTCTCCCATTGAAAGTTTCACAAAACCCTCTTACAACTTTGATTCGTAGAACGACAAGATCTGAAACTTTGAAATTTGCTCAGGACCCCTAGCGATACATTCTTTTTTGGCAGATACTGAGTTTTCGACAATAGGGGCTTTTAGCGAACCGTAACCTCGTTTCGCGTACCGCACTAGCGGAGCCTTTGAAGCGCGCTTTTAAGCTATAGCGGCCGCGTGATGCCACGACCTCGGGGCGCGGGCTTAGAAGCACGCTTTAAAGGCTCCGGGACCGGTAGTGCGTCACGCGGAACTAGGTAATGGTTCGATAAATGTCCCTAACGCTTCGTTTATGTTTTATGGCGAAGCAAAAGTATATTCCAATTTTTTTTTCGGCGACACGTAGTGGAATACGCATCTTGTATCGAACTTAAAGTTCAGATGTTCCGCGCAAATATTAAGATATATCTGCTCTTGTCTCGAACTGCACCGCAGGCTAACCCGGGAAGGAAGAATTTATGCAGTATATGAACGAGGAACATGGAACCGTTCTTTTCTAAATAAAAACTTTCGTAGGTTTCGCGGGTAAAAGCAGACCCGCAAAGGCCCAGGGATTTTTGGCGCTGCTTGACTGGCTCGGTCAGATCGTAGCCTGGGCTGGGGTCAGACTGGAACGCTGACATGATAGGAGCACTGGATGATATTTGTTGCGTGAACGGCAAAACCTTACGCTTCGATTAAAAATAAAAATATAGGGAATTGCTTCATGGATGGCTTTGGCAAAACTCCAAAGCGCCCCGCTGTTGACGTCAAAATACCTGCTGACCTTACATGGCATTCACGCACAAAAAAAAAAGGCGAGCAAAAAAAAAAAAAAAAACGAAATGCATAGAAACACGCTTTGCGCGCCAAATGACTCGAAACGCTGGAGCGAACGGTATTGCACTTCCGGAATCAAAGATGCGGCGACGCGCGTTGCGCAACCTCAATATACGTTGTTTCACATGTTGCGGTGCCTCGTGACGTTAGAGGAAGCCAGTACACCGTCAGCGAGCAGCGTTTACGAAACACCTAGGAGAGGAATTTCTCGCTGTGGGGAAGAGCGCATGAACGGGCTTCGATATGAATGACGGTGATCTCATTGAAATCGTTAAACACCTTAAATCTTGTAATTATAAAGCAGTGGGGTTGGACCGAATAAGAGATAGATAGAATAAATGCCTGCGTCAAAATATTAAAACCTGCACTACTACGATTATACATTTGTACATGTTCTAGTCGCAATATCCCTAAGAAACTTAAAACATCCTTGACCGGCCAATATTAAAACGTGCGAAAAAAAATTAAATTTCTTAATAATAGACCAGCATGCTTACTGTTCAGGATGAATTATATCGTGGATAATTATAATAATAAAACACTTCGGAGCTATATTTAAAAATATAATTTATCAACTTGCGCGCAGTATAGGCGTTTTTGTTTACTATGTAAATCAAGATATGGACAGTAGTAAATATTATCTAGCCTTATCTGTAGACTGTAGCGGGGCCTTTGAAACATTAAAACATATTATATTACTATATAGATTACAATGTATTGGTATTCAGGGAACGATGCGTGACGTATTCTAGAATTATCTTAACGACCGGTATCACAGAGTACGACTAGGCTCAAAATATATCGGAGTAATCAATGTCAAGCAGGGAGTACCGCAAGGTAGAGTACTCGGTCCACTACTTTTTTAATTTATATGTTCACAAGATAGCCCAGCACATATTAAAAAGTGAGCTCTTTCAATTCGCAGACGACACAGAAATTGTATATGCACGCAAACATTATGAAGCAGCTGTAAGGGCGGTACAAGAAGACATTTATAATCAGGATGGTACCGAAAAAATCATATTGTTGTATACTGTTTTAAAACACAAGTATTATGCTTCAGAGACCGGAGTAAACAAATCCTAACTGAATTACCAATAGAATTTCAATAATTGCTCATGCGTTCCGCTCAAATACGCTGAACATGTCACATACGTAGGGATGCGCATAAACAAACTTATTAAATGGGATAATCACGTGCAACACATTTGTAAAACAATTAGGATATTCATGCCGGAGATGCATCACATACAAGGTCTGGTCCCTCGATACATACTAAGATTGATGTACAACTCACCGGGCAAGTCCGCAATTCAATAAGGAATAACCGTCTGTGGACACTATGTCAAATATCTAAAACAAAAAAATATAATCGATCCAAAAAAAGATAGTCAGAAATATGGGTCAATTGCCTCTCTTCTCTAGAACTAACAAATTTCAAAATCCCCCCCTTTTAGTTGCTATTGCCGACTGGAATTTCTTACCCGCTCACATCGTCCATGAATCTGATACCAATAAATTTCGTGACGTTTGTAATTCCCATTTAGAAAATGTGATCAGGGATTTTTTTTTTTTTTGCTGTTTACCTTTTATTTTAGTTCATTGAATGTCGTATTTATCCCGCCCCTTCCTTATGTAATGTATCCCAATTGGGATACCTTTGAGGAAATAAAACCTGATCTAATATAATTTGAAGAAACTGATCGGCTAAACTGTACATATAAAGACCTTGGAATGTTGCGTTTCTATGACAGTATGATATATATTATTTTTATAATTTTTTCTTCAAAATAAAACATATATTGGAAAATGCCAAAGGAAGAACGTTTAGACCGAATAGAACACTTATTGAACCTTTTATTTGTACTAAAGATGGAGAAGCCACAATAAATATTATATACCCAAGATTTTTCAGGAATTACCTTAAGAGTTACTCAAAAGAAAATAAACCAAAAGAAAAAAAAAGAAAAAAAAATCGTCAGAAACGTGGATACATAACTGAGTAAAAGGCACCCATAAAGAATTGGTTCGTTTCGATAAGTTCAATTGTTGTTAACGACGTGACGTAAGTAATGTCAAAATCCACCATACCGTGCAACACGTGTTGTACAACGCAGGTTGCTGCTGTTCTTGTGGCCGAAGGCAGTCACACAGAAGCAATGTTGTCGCTGTCGTTCATAAACTGTAGTAAAGTGGTTAGTTGGGCGAGTTGGTAATGATTGAACATGGTTAAAATTGAGCACAGACAGAAAGGAACAGAAAAGAGGGAAGGAGAGAAGAGACAAGCGCAATAATATGGGACCCAGACCCAAGGTTGTTTGTAGATTCTGGGGAACCGCTACATTTCCGAGGTTGGTAAACCGTCCTGCAGCTGACGCAGATTTTTTCTTTTTTGGGAGGTTATGCCGAATTCTTTGCCACAAAAACTCAGTTACGTCCGCCAGTGTCCTATTCATTTTCGAAAAGGAACGCCGTTGCCTCTCCAAATTGCCCTCACGTGCACCACAGGCGACCCATAGGCAGTCTTTGAAGAATCGGGCCTGGCGCCAATACTCAGATCTTAAGATTCTACAAATCCTTCTTGTGTGACCAACAGATGGTGTAAGGAAGCCACTCAGTCCTAGAAGTTCAACAGGACATGTACCTTGTTTGATGTGCCAGGATGCGGTCCGGGCGCTGCACACACATTGGGCGGCCAGGTTGACGAGAATGATAGGGTCTGTGTAGGGAAGATTATAGGAGACAGAGGTAGAGCCCGATGCACAAGAAATAAACTGTAGTAAAGTGGTTAGTTGGGCGAGTTGGTAATGATTGAACATGGTTAAAATTGCGCTACAGACAGAAAGGAACAGAAAAGAGGGAAGAGAGAAGAGACAGGCGCAACAGACAGAAAGGAACAGAAAAGAGGGAAGAGTTGCGCTTGTCTCTTCTCTCTTCCCTCTTTTCTGTTCCTTTCTGTCTGTGCGCAATTTTAACCATGCTGTCGTTCATGTTGTGCTGATGTTCCTGCAATGTGACAAAATTGTTGGAAAAGAAAGCCCACTAGCGATATAGTTCTCGACTGTTGACCAACTTGTGTTGACGTCGCCGACGTGTTTGATCAATGAAACGAAGACTTTATAAAAGAAAATTTAGCAGTCCCGCGTTAATTTAACGCACAGTCGAGGCTCGTTCCCACAGTTTCGTCGACCGCGTTGCGCCGCGTTGCGTCGTGGAGCGCACAGCGCCTCCCCATTGCCACGTCGTAAGTGTCGCCATAGCAACGGCTCGACGCAAGCAGTGTTGACGAGGCGCAAGGGGTTGCAGTCGCACTCCAACGCAACCGTGTGAACGCGCCTTCACGGCGATAGCTGCGACAAGTGACGGCGAAGTCCTTGGGCCTCGGCGCCGCGTTGCCGCACCGTGGGCTGCGCGAACAAAAGAGTTCCGAACAAAATAAACATCTGCTGTACCGGACGACAGAAAACACGCAAGCGCACAAGGGGAAGATTTGGGTAAAACTCCGTATTTCATTTCGTGCGCGTTGGTCGGCGTTCGGCACGCGCCCTCCGCTCTTGTCAATCGACCCCTCCCCCCTCCCCTCCATCTCCGGAGACGGAGTGCACTCCTCTGTGCTCTGTTCCGCACGCTTTTATTTATTTTAAAGCGATGGCTTAACGGGCGACGCTTTGCAGAGATTTCGACCTCGTTGGTTGTCGTCGCCGCGCGCGCGAGGAAGTAAGAACTCTTTCCTCCGCTCTGTGAGCGCGAGGCCAGGGAAGTCGGGTTTTGCCGTCGGCCACGCGGCGCGGATAGAGAAGAACGGAGAGCCCCGCCATCCCGCCAGTAATGACGCAAAGAAGAGAGAGTCTTTCAGTCGTCTGTCTGGAAGACGTGTTTTCAAACATTACTCGCGTTACGCCGAATCCCACTCTGGCGGTATCCAGTTGCTACGCGTAATGTTGGATGGTTTTAGAAACTTCTTTCTTTCTTTCTTTATTGTTTCTTTTCCCAGTCGGGTCGGGAGATGGGCAGACACTGAAGGCGTGATGCCTGATGAGGTCTCTGCCCCCCTTACAGTTCTGGCACAGCATTGTAAAATAGTGCAAAAACGTTCACGGGAAAATTACCGTCAAGACAACATGATGTAAGCACAGGTATACATAGAAACAAGTAAAACATGCAAGCGCACAACGGTTTTGTCAGAAAAGGTTAAAAGTCTGAGCGAAATACATAAATACCAAATATCAAATGTCAAATATGAATATGATTTACGAAGTTGCATAGGTTTCCTAACACAGTGTCACTGCCCACCAAGATTTCTTTTAGCTTTGTTTTAAATTGTATATTTAAAATCAACTAATCCCTCTGTACTATTTAAAATTTTGGCGACTTGAAAACGTTTTATTTGTCTCCCGTAATTGGTGCGTATTTTAGGAAGTCGTCTATGGGTGTGTCGAAGTGTTTAATGTTTACTGTCATCTGGCGAAATCAGGAAAGGTTTTCGTTGCGTATTTTTTGTAATAGCTTAAAATAATAGATTTGATTGACTTTGAGTACGCCATGTTTATTGAATAGTGGACCAGTGGGGAGATCTTGGGCGTTAGCTTTATGGTTTTCAAAAAGTCATAAAACGTTTCTTGTAGGACCGCCAGTCTATTATAATTTGTAGTCGATGTCGTTCCCCTAAACTGAACTACAGTAATAAAGTTTTGAGAAGAATAGTGAGTAATAAAAATTTTTTTGGCCAAAGGGGTATAAGATTTTGTATCTTTGTATCAACGGCTCTAGATAACTCGGTGCTTAGCCTATTTATGTGAGTATTCCAATTTAATTCGCTATTGAACCACACGCCGAGAAATTTTTGTTCGCTAACCTCCTCTATAATCTCATTTTTAAAACATATAGTCACCTTAGTGTTGTCGAGTTTATTTACAGGACAGGAAAAATATATATTTTGTTTTCTTTGCGTTTAGTTGTAATTTAGTGTTTTGAAGCCACACTGAGAGATGCTTCAAATAGCTGTTTGCCATTGATTCTAGGGATGCTTTAGAAGCTGAAGTAAAAAATGCATTAGTATCGTCCGCGTACATGACAAGCTCCGGGGAGTTTAGAACATTTGTGATATCGTTAACGTAAAGAAGGAATAATAAGGGTCCTAGTATAGACCCTTGTGGAACCCCGTGCTTAATATTAAAGTATAGTTGAAGAAATGTTATTGGTGTGTACGAATTGCGAGCGATTTTCAAGGTAGTGTTTTTATTAAGGTCAGGGCAACCCCACGTATGCCATATTGTTGAAGTTTGATTAGTAGTATGTCGTGTTAAATAGCGTCGAATGCTTTTTTAAAATTTAGAAACAGGCCTAGGGTGTACCTTTATTTTCCATGTTATTTATAATTTTATCTTTTACCTCAACTAGTGCTTCTTCGGATGATTTTGATTTTTGAAAGCTGTACTTACATTTATTTATTACATCGTGTTTAGACAAAAAGCCCTCTAGCCTAATCTTTATAACCCCCTCAAATATTTTTGAGAAAATGGGCAAAACCGAGATTGGTCTGTAGTTCTGTAGAAGCTGTTCTCCTCCTTTGTAGACCGGGGTAACTCTCGCAGCTTTTAGTTCGTCTGGAAATATACCAGTTTTTAAAGAGCGATTTTATATATGTGACAGACTGCTTATTTGTTGAGAGACATATTTGACAGGCTTTCATTTGAAATCGTCTACACCAGCTGCAGCGTTATTTTTTATTTTATGTATAAGTCCTTCCAATTCGTATAAAGTTGTTGTTGATAGCATTATCGTATTCGATAGGCTAGCTGTGGTCTCTGTGGCACAGCGTTGCGAAGAACCTTCATGGAACTCGCAGTTTCGAAAACTGGCGTCTGGTGAACCAATGTTAACGAAGTGCATATTCATCAGATTCGTCATTTCCTGGCCACTTGCGTTTTTTTCCGTCGAGAGCAATATTTTGTATTCCTTGCACGCGTCTCTGCCTATCAGTGATTGTGTTTACAGTCTCCCATATCTTTCGAGGGTCATTGCACGCACTTGAAAATATGCCCTGATAATATTCTGACTTCGCATTCCTGAGATCGGAGTTCAATTTATTCCTTGTTTTTTTACATTCGGTGAGAATTTCTACAGTCAACAAAATTGGGGTACATCTTATCCTTTTGTTTAATTCGTATATATAATTCATTGGTGATCCACGGCTTTCGGACTTTGTTTTTACGCCTATTTACTGGTATAAGCGGAAATGCAGTATCGTAACAAATCCTTAATTTTCGAGAAAAGTTTGCATAAGCAAGGTTTGGATCGTATTCTAAAAGGACGCTTTCCCAGCTTGTTTGGTCGATCAAAGCGCGAAAATTCTCCAGTGATTCCTCGCTTATTCGTCGGTAGGAGTAGATTTTACGTTCAGCTGTATTTTTGCTCCGTGAGAAAGATGTTAGAGAAAACACTGGTTATGTGGTCGCTGATATCGTTTCTAAATACACCAGACGTGACTTCCCTAGCGTTGAGGTTAGTTATACATATGTCGATAGAACTTGATGTTTCCAAGGTCACACGGGTGGGCAGTGTCATAGTGTTCGTGCAACCATAAGTGAATAACAGATTATTGAACTCGATTGCATAGTTATCGCATTTGAGTAGGTCAATGTTTGTATCGCCCATAAGAAAAAATGGTTTGGGGAACGCACAATAAAAATTTAGCAAACCTTCTAAAAAGCAGAGAAAGACTTCTTTGCTACTTGCAGGGGGTCTATAAATAACCACAATAGCGAGAGTTTCGGATTGTATGACAAGGCA
Organism: Ixodes persulcatus; assembly: GCA_013358835.2. Taxonomy (NCBI): domain Eukaryota; kingdom Metazoa; phylum Arthropoda; class Arachnida; order Ixodida; family Ixodidae; genus Ixodes; species Ixodes persulcatus. Next base: position 400,562 of record JABSTQ010010497.1, read on the forward strand.
CTCGACGTCAGCTGTAATCATGGAATAATCCTCAACAACATACCATGACATATCCTTTTTCAAATAGATGGCAACGCCCCCTCCTCTTTTACTTTGTCGACCCAAACTGGCACATTTATAATCACTAAAGTAAGGTGTCTCAGCATGATCTGGAACCCAAGTTTCCGAAAAAGTAATGCATCAAAGCGCTTACCCACTTACTTCACAGATCACCGAGCACTGGTGGCGGGCGTCAGTGGAATCCACGACGCTAACCATGACTGCCATGAGACTTAACCGCGTCCCACATTCGTCATCAGGTACTACTTAACGGCACCATTCCACCCGCATGGCGCGACCGTGCTACAACTATGTGTATGTTTTTCTGTCTGTGCTTGAGTGAGTACTTGCTATTGTGAGACGTTTATGCGCTGTGAAGTACAATTACAACTATCCCTTTCGTTTCTTCACACATTGTGGGCGAAAAATACGACTTTTGACTTTCTGATCCGGAGCCCGAGAAAGCGCATCTCCCGGCACGAGCTCCTGGCATTCACAGTGCTATACGACATATTTTCATTCGGTATTTTTATTTTCCCAGAGATCGCGAGCAGTGGGCATCGGGTACACTAAACCACTAGGTTTAAAGCGATTTGTTAACTATGTTGGGTAGATTAGTGGTACCGCCTCAGCTTCGCGCGCCGCAGACCCAGGTTCGGTTCACGCGGACGGCGGGCAATCTTTATCGAGGATTTGGCAACATTCACGACGGACGCCCTGCATCGCCAACTGCAACATCAACAACGGCAACAACTACAACTGTACTCCGTTCTCTCTTAAGCTGAGAAGCTCCAGCTTCAGCGCGAGCATTGCGCCCTTGCTAACGCAAGCGTGAAAGCGCAGTCACGCGCAACCAAAGCACTGGTCAAGCCAGCGAGCTCGGGCGCTGAAGGCGGAGCTTCTAGACTCAGCTATAGGGTGAACGGAGTCTACATCAACAACAACTACTCTGACTACAACATCATCAATGGACGTCTCTTTCGGGGGTGGGAAGATCCGATAAGAGCTATCGCTGTCATAGTAATCTCGACTGGTAGGGTTAGAACATCGTGCTTTCGCGTGTCAGCCGCGTGCGCTACTAACTTCGCCACGCCTGCGGTAAATATGTTACACTTTTTGGCAACGTCGCGTCACAATTTCCTCGGTCGAGCCTATTGCTTCAACACATTCTGCGTTGAAAAGCCATCTATAGCGCGATAGCGAAACACGGATACCCGCGGCGTCAACGTGCCCGTGCCAAGCTGTCAAGGCAGCTTTCAAAGCGCTGAGGCCCCGCACTACTGCGCACACAGGTATACTACCTCCGTCTTACGTCTACTTTGAACGCTCACTGAGGAAGGAAACGTCAAACGAAGCTACGCGCAAGCGGAAGTAGCTTTGGACACCTGCGGAAGCTGTACTCTAGACCTGACAACGTCGCACAGAAAAATTGCCACTGAGCAGAGTTCTTGTCGATGCTAGACTCCAAGGAGCGATATATGTGGCGATCAATAGACGAACTTTGCCCGGCAGAGCGTCCTCTTTGCGCGAAACGTTACGCTCAGAACGAATGTCGTCGGAAATAAATTGGCCACCGTCATGTGCGTATTAACTTCTCAATAACTTCTACTTAAAAAAAAGAAAAAAAAAAAACTCGGGACATCCGCTATACTTCGTTTCACCTTATGTGCGAGCGAAGGCAAAACTGGAAGCGCGAGCACGGAAGCTCCGTGCGTTCAGGCTTTGCTCGAGCGCGCGAGCTGGGGAGAAATGCAAAAAGCGCTGGTCTCGCGCTTCTAGCTTTGGCTTCGCTCGCAGATAAAGTGAAACGAAGTATAGTTTGATTACTACAGCGTTTGTTGTATGCTAATCTTAACGTAACTTTAATTTACATGTGTGTTACTCTCATCACTTGTAGTACTTCACTCCAGTGGCGTCACGAGGGTCAGCGGCACCCGGGGCGGTAGCCCGCCTCGACAAACCCCCCCCCCCCCCCCCCCCCCGCTCTCGCGTGGCCCGCCGCGACTCCCCGTCTCCCTCCCCCCCCCCCCCTCTCGTGGCCCGCCGTGACACGCCCCTGAGCGCTGCACCCGGGGCGGTCCGCCCCCCCCCCCCCCCGCCCCCCCTTGCGACGCCACTGCTTCACTCCACCGTTCTTTTTATCCAACTGACTCGACTGTTTGTTTCCCTGAAAAACATGTCGTCGAATTACTGAATAAACCCTTGTAAAGACCCTTGGGAATACTCTACACTCAACTTAACGCCAGACAGTTTCTAAACTTTACTCGTGGCACTACGATTTTACGCATTATAATGTCGTCGCGCCTTGTTTTCTTGTTTCGCTCTGAATCTGTACCCCGTAACTATTACACTGAAAGTTTCGTGTTGGAAGTGACCTGAATCCTTTATTTATTTATTTCGTAATACTATCAGTCCCCCAGCGGAAACTATGATAGCAGCGAGTACAAAAAGCATATGTAGACAATCTAACAGACTTAACACAATGTCAAGATTGAAGGAGTATACGACAGCTAATACTGATATCAAAGAGCACAAAAGTACAACGAAAATAATAACATGAAGCCTATTGGTTCCATGGGAGACACTTTACAAAATCCAAAACCGTTTTGGATTTAACAACGCTTTCAGGCAGATTACCGCCCGAGGGGAATACGAATTCTTGAAACATTCTTAGGTGAATTTGTACTTCTCGATTTTCCTAGTATGCTTATCACGTGTGATTCTAGATAGATGGGGTTCGATGAATCTGTCTTTATTAATTTGCCGTGCTCCATCTAAAATCATGCGAAGCATTTTTAAACGGTTATTTTTTCTCCTCTCTTCTAATAAGGTGAGACTTGCCTTAGAATACAGATCCGTTGGTGAATCTAGTCATCTGTACTTTGAAAAAAAAAATAAAATGAAGTGTCATTTTTTATTTTTTCTAATTTCAGTATTAAACCTTTCGTGTGAGGATCCCAAACTTCACTAGCATATTCCAATCTAGGTCTTCCTTAGCATTTTATAAGCTAGCAGTTTCGTTTCAGTGGTTGCCATTTTTAATGATCATCTTAGTGACCAGAGTGGAACCTGTGGCTTTCTTGGTTATATTATTAACATGTTTGCTCCAACTTTGATCTCTGGTTTTTGTTACTCCTAAATATTTAAATTCATCTACACTATACAGTGGTTCACTCACCCAGGAGTAGCTATGCCCTGAAGGAACTTTTTATGTGTTATTGTTATGCAAACTGTTTTTTTTTCTAGTATTTAAAGACATTTGCCAGATCTCGCACCATTTGCTAATTTTCTGCAGTCGTTTAGTTCAACAAAGTCGGAATCATCATTTATACAGGTATACAATGTACAAAATAAAAAGTCGTTCCTTTACTGTAATATCGCAAGAACGTCATTGATAAAAACCAAAAACAACAAGCTAAACTATAGATATCAATATCATAATGACGTGAACTCTGGTCTTCGTTCCGGCTTCATATCGCATCTCATATGAACAGATTGCTTCTAGGAAGAAGCCAGATTCGCTCCTATTGGGGAAGAGGCCTTTCCTATGACATGGAATTCGAGAGTGGGTACCCATTTGCCAGGGTACGCTTGTTTCTGAAAGGTAGTTCGCAAATGTTAATCTTGAAAATTTAATTTGATATATCGTATACCTGCAGCTCTTCATCTCCCTTGTTTAGATCCTCAGGGAGCAATATCGCGCTCAAATGGAGCTGAAATCCAGTCATGTCTGCTCCGCGCTTTAGGAAAAAAAAAAATAGTTTGAATATTAAGCTCATTCTGAGCGCGTAACACTCTGACGGTGTTAAGTCATCATACTTCTTGAAATTATGGAGTATGACGATGGTAATTCCTTAATTGTTCCCATCTGAATACAACGAATTTTACTTGGAGCTTAAGCACATATACAGCCTCAAAATGGGCTGTTGAAGATTGTCAGCATCTCGAACACGCGATCCGCCTTCAGTGTGTATGTCAGGTCCATCTGGAGGAGGTATAGAATAATTGGTAAGCGTCAGAGAAGAACATGTATTTCCAAAAGCAAAAATAATGAATGAAAAGGTACTTTGAGGTTACCGAGCGAGAAGCAAACCTATCAAACCGATCACCTTATTTAGAATATTACCTGGTAGGTTCCGAGATGTGACAAAGGGGTCAATGTCAAGTCTGTCGATGCCTCGAAATCTCGGAGCCTCGAGCAGTGCCGCGCCGTCCTCGTCTTATTAAGATTCCTGGCGTTTGCTGAACCGCGTGTGGCATGCCGTCTCTTTTGAAGATAGAAGCCTCTAAGCCGAGACGCAAACGGGCGAGATTCCATTGCTGCATCCGTCCGTTTTAACTGGTTGCTCAGCCTCGAAGTCTTCCTCGTTGTTGTTGTAGTTTTCCTCGAGTCACCATTCTCAAACCGTCTTCCCTGTTACATTCTTTTATCATTATTAATTACTTATCATGCTGAAAAAAAAAAAAACGGCTGTGAGAAAGAGTTTTAGACCTCTGCAAGGCTAACCTCGTTCTCTCAAAGAAACGACAAACTCGACTTTAAAATTTCTCGTTTTTTTTTTCTTAAATATATTCGAACATATGCACGCTTTCGTTTGAGGGTTGGTGCACAAAGAAATTATATTGTTTAAAAATTTATAATTTGCGTTAATTATTCAGTATGACGTATTGCATGAAATACCTCGACTCGCTAAATAGGACTGCGAACGATACTGTGCTTGTTCGATACGTGTTATATGAATCGAGGAGATCTTTCAAAAATTAACCGGAAAACTCGGCACCTTCATGTAGCGAGTTAAACATTCACCAAGCGTGTCACTTAGCACTAGGTTTTACCTCGTAAAATTTAAAGGCGTAGCTTTGTTCCGCTGAAACAACTAGAACAGCCTCGACATTTTTAGCGCTGGACGCGCCGGCGCAAACTGTCGACTTAACTGGGAGTTGCGTTTGGAGCCCACTCTAAAAGGAGCACGAAAAGCGCGGGAGCAAGCTTTGTCGTGGTGGTGACTTTGTCTTTGAACTGTTGCGCGTCTCGACACTTTTCGAACGCGACGACTGTGGTAAAACAATTTTGTTCGCGACGCGCTGCGGGGCACTGTTACCGCGACCATAACTTCGGCGTTTTTTTTCGCACATTACTTCGAAAGGGTAATGGCAGCTATCAAAGGTAACAAATTAGGTAAGGATCTAAGCACTTTTCATCACTTAGAGGAACCATGAAATGAATTTTACTCTGGGATAAATTGGGATTTTAATAATCGCATATTGTTCAGTTCGCCAAGATAAAATGCACGAGGATAGAAAGCCTAAAGCCTGCATATCGGTACAAAAACTTGAAAATATAACGGACTATTTCGTATCTCTTTTCCTTCGGAAGTTCTCTGCCTTTTCACTGTGATGCTTCCGCGGTACCCAAGCTCGTCAGCCGAAATCTGCTCACGCATTAGAAACGAGCGTTGCGAGACTCGGACCTATGCGCTCGTCAACAATCAGTCCGTCGACGAATATTTGAATTCGAGTTTTGGACAGTATGTTCCGTGACGGCGCTTATCATCACTTGCGAATGGCAAGTTCCATGGTGTGCTTAAGAAAACACGCCGAAGACGCTTATGACTGCTTACGTGAAGGGATGTGAAAGCATTATAGACAGGCGGAGACATCACGCTCCCCCACTGCGCAGGCGCGGCGCCCCCGCCGGCTTTGCGGCTTCTGTGACGAAGCATCTACATCGCTGTGCTTTTCCTTGTGTTTTATTTCTGAGGTGCGTCCGCTTTGACCTTGAGCGGCGCATAGGCGCGGCGACCCCGCCGACTTGACGGCTTTCGCGACGAAGCATCTGCGTTGCTCTGCTTTTCTTTGTGTTTTATTTCTGCGGCGCGTCCGCTTTGACTTGGAGTGGCGCGTGCCTGATGAGGTATTGTTAATTTTTTATGGCCATCTTTCTGGGACAACGCCGCCGCCTTTTCGTGTATTGAGACATATAAGGTTTAGCCTTAAAAGCACGGTAGAAGCTTGAAATCATCGCCTCCGGTGCCAAAGCAAGTCACGACCACGTGATTGCTGATTTCGTTTTTAAGTTTAAATTCTCCCTTTAAAGTGATTGTCCGGTGATATACGGAAGTTGCTAAGTTTTTGGGCTGGTCACGTAGCAGGCACGTAGCCAAGAGGGAGGCCCATGGGACCGCGCCCCCCTCCCCCCCCCCCCCGAATCTTTCATTTTGCTGGGACATCCTCTCCCCCCTCCCCCTCACACAGCATTTTGTCATGAACGGCCCCCCCCCCCCCCCCCGCCCCCCCCCCCCCCGAAACAAAATTCTGGCTACGTGCCTGTCACGTAGAGATGGCCTACATAAAGTCACATGTGATATTTATTTCATTAAACGACGCCCAATATTTGTTAAATCAATTATGAACATCAATACGAAACTTCACTAAATATTTTGCAAGTATGCATGGCTGGTCATGTGGTGACGTCGAATCAGGCATGATAAAGTAGGATAATTTTTTAATCGCAGCGACTGCGACGTGATGGTGCTCACGTTGACTTTTTGCCTGGGGACAAGTGTCATTCCACACTTCACAAACACACTCCCACGGAAGTCATTCTTTTTTTTATTTCTGAAAAGAAGACGTCATCACGTCGTCTTGTCAGATCGTTCATACATACCTTTGTCAACGGGGGCTTGGAGGGGTCACTAACCTACGTCTTCCAATAAAAAAATAAGGAAGGCATGCGATCTATCGGTCTGCGAATGCCGTCGCAACTCATCCGAGTCGAAACGGCGACCACGCCATTAATATGGAATTCACTCGATCGGTATGGAGCGATCCAAAAGCACTCCATGCTTGTGCCTTCCGTGTTGTAAATACGAGCGCGTTCTTGCTCGCGCGAGAAGGTAAAACAAAAAGAGCTCCAAAACCGCTTTAAATTCACCCAGGAATCTCCCCATAAGCTATGTCAAAGAGAAGCAGAAGTGTTTTACGATTCGCTAATGGCGGAGCACATAGTCGACTTCACCATTCACAGAAACATTCTGGGTTACACAAGAGTCAGTACATAAGCGACGCTTTACAGTAACGACTCCTGAGCAGTCTTGATGCTAAAGGTGATAGCAGGTAACGCGATAGCAGGTAACGTTTCCCTAAACGTTACTTGCTATCGCAGAAAACATCTTTAATATTAAAAGAGCATGCGAGCGAGCAAGAAGAGATCGCCTGAGCTTCCTGTCACAAAAGTGGGAGTGTCAGAAACGTGCAACTATCGGCCCATTTCATTTATCAGTACGTGTTCTAAGCTGGAAAGTTATGATTTATTGTTTGTTCTTCTTGTTTAACAAAACTGAAGAAAAGGTAAACTTTCAGTGTTCCTTTCAGATTTTCGAGAGAAATGTTAAAGAACTCCTGGTGGAGAGTGATATCGTTTATGAATGAGGAACAAAAGGTGAAAAAGTCCTTTTTGATGTAACTAGTATTCTTTTCTCAACCGTGTTAAATCTGGTACAAGTATTTATTATGAATTTGTTTTGTTCTGCATATGCGTTTGCAGATGCCCTGTTTTGCGCGGTACTGTAAAGGGAGGTGGAGGCCTCGTCAAGCTGAAATGGCAGCTTTTTTCTCTTTCCCTTCGTCCCCTTGCTCGGAGAGAAATAAACAAACTGAACTGAAATCCCAGCATGGCTTCCGCAGAGGACCCTCGACAACCACTCAACTTATTGGAACCGTTCATGACCTCTCTCGGACGAGTAATTGCCATGGTCGAAATATATAGTACCTCTGGACTTCGCGAAAGCGTTTGATAAAGTATCGCATTCTAAGTCATTACTCAAAATTAACGTCATTTTTAAAGACTGAAACTTCACAAGATGGTTTTCCTTTTACCTTTTTTCCCGGAAACAGTTCGTGGAGATTAAGGGGTATAGGTTTAGTCTTTCATCAGTAACGTCAAGGGTTCCCCAGGGTAGTGTCATAGGCCTCCTCTTGATTCTAATTTTATAGATGATCTGCAGCACGACATTACTGTTCCGATTAGGCTTTTTGCAGATGACTGTGTAATATATAACGAATAAAAAGTAGAAACGACAAGTACAAATTAAACTGCAAAAAAAAGGAAGTGGTCTATGAAGTGACAAATAATGTTAAATCTGGAGAAATGTTTTTTTATGTCCGTATATTAAAAAAAATGAAAGACGTTTACAACTCCTTGTAATGCCGAATTAAAGCGCAGCTCTTGAGGGGGAGGAAGGGAGGGTACGAATGGGAGGGTATGCCCCTCCTCCCTCTCCTCCCCTTCCCTCGTCCTCTCCTGCTCCGCTCTCATTTAGCGTGAAATTTTCGCTACGATTCCCGCTAAATATAGAAAAAATATTCCACGCTGAATAAAGGGGAAAAATTTCAGCGCTAAATATAGCGTGAAACTTTTTCCGCTACATTTAGCGGGGACTTTTTCCCGCTAAATCTAGCGGAGAATTTTTTCGGCTAAATTTCGCAGAGAATTTTTTCAGCTAAATTCAGAGGGGTTCCGATAAATTTAGTGGGGAAAGATTTCCGCTAATTTTCTGCTAAATTTAGAGGGGTTCCGCTAAATTTAGTGGGGAAAGATTTCCGCTAATTTTCTGCTAAATTTAACGGGGAATTCTTTCCGCTAAATTTGGCGGGAAATCTTTTCTGCTAAATTTTGCGGGAAATGTTTTCTGCTAAATTTAGCGGGAAAATTGTTTCGCGAAATTTAGCGGGGAATTTTTTCCACTATATTTAGCATGGAATATTTTCCGCTAATTAGCAGGGAAATTGTTCTCCTAATATAGGGGAGAAAGTTTCTGCTAAATTTAGCGAGAAAAGTTTTCCACTAAATTTAACAGAGAAATTTTTCCGCTAAGTTTAGCTTGGGAAAATTTTCCGCTAAATTTAGCGGGGAAATTTTCCTGCTAATATAGCGAGGGAATTTTTCCACTAAATTTAACAGGGAAATTTTTCCGCTAAATTTAGCGGGGAAAGTTTTCTGCTAAATTTAGCGGCGTATTGCTTCCGCTAAATTTATGCTGGAAAAATTCTCTCCTCCTCTCCTGTGACCCCCGTGACGTCACACGTGACGTCACATGTGGCGTCATTAGCGAAACGTCCCATAATGCAACGCGCGGTTACGCCGACGGCGACGCCGCTCTCGCCGGAAACGAGCGCCTAAGGCCTCGTTCGCACTTGCTAACCGGCGGCCGGATCCGCGAGAATTCTGACGCCCGGAGACGAAAGCAGGCAGAATTTCCGGCGGAGAGCAAGATCGCTCTGGGACCAATTTTGAACGCGGGAAAGGAGTTTTCTCTCGCCGCAAGCCAATCAGAACGCACGGGGGAAGTGGCGCTTGCTGACGTCAGGTCCCCGCTGACGACCTGGCGACGATGGCGACGAGACGTCGCGGGTAAGAACGAGGTTTGGGAGCTCTCGTCAGCTCTCGCCTGTTCGAGAAACTGCGAGGTGCTGGCGTCGCGCACTCCGCAGGTGGCGACAAATCTGAACGGCCCGATCTATTTTAGGTGAGCGAATCCAGTCGGCGGCGAGTGTGTATTTCGCAATTGTGAACGAGCCTTAAGAGCCGAGCTCTAAAAAACGTTTATACTATAGTTATAGCACTGGCGGTTCCGGGCTTTCAAGAGTAAGCGAACATAAGCATATAGGTCTGTTATTTATTCCTGCCCTCGGTCGGAATAGCCATATTGATACTTCCCTAAAGACCAATAAAATACTATGGTGCCATCAGTCGAAACCTGGGTAGTGCGACCCCGGAAATAAGAAGAGTGTCATAAAGACGTACGCGTGAGACCCATTAAAGAATATGCTGAAATAGAATAGGACCGCTATACAATAACCAACTGTCTTCAGCTCAGAAGAATCAAGCGACTTCCATCTAGGTTTATTTTGAATAAATATAGCTACGCTTTTTCGCTCACAAACCTTCGTGAGCTCGCAAATCTTCAAACAGGAAAATCAAGAACAAGGTATGACAGATTAAAATTTATGTTCCAAATTATTCATAAATGTACGAAAATGAACAAATCGGACTATTTTGATATCTGCCTTAATGAACCATCAAGGCACCGGCACAGCACGCACATTCGCAATCCATCAATAAGAAACGATTTTTTTTTAAATAATTTCCTTCCCTCCATTCATTGGAATATGCTACCCGATGCTGTTGTTTTATCAACATCGCTTAGTGCGCTTCTGGAAAGTAGAGAAAACAGTTTATGTCAATAATTAAGGGTCATAATAGACACCTCGTTTTCACGTGTACCTCCTTTTCACCACGTCTTTTACCGCATGCACCTGTTTTGTTTTGCCCTTCTTGCTTTTTTTAGCGCAGTAGACTTTGAAGCATCGTTGTCCTATTCAGTTGATCGTATTTGTTTATGTATCTCTACAGAGTGCTTACTTGTATATGTCCTTTTTTATTGTATTCTCCAACCAGAGATGGCTGTAATGACATTACTGTAATGAAATTACTGTAATTAAATTACTTTTTGCAGTAATGAGTGATGTAATGAATTACTTTTTAGGCTAGTAATTTAGTAATGTAATGAATTACTTTCAGGCAGTAATTTCCTGAAAATTACTCATTATTTTTGAAATTACTTTTGTTCTAAATTAAAAAATTCGTTTGCGAGCCTGAAGAAAGAAGAGAACAATTATTTTGCATGGTGAAATGTTGCGAAAGAGCATCGGAGGAAATAATCGACGGCCACCTGAGCGCAAAGCCTTCTACGAAGAGCTCGACAGACGCGCAAAGGAGGGCTGGAAAAGCGAAGGTGATAAGCTTGCGTGTAGACATCGCTGGAAGGCAACGGCTTACGAGCTCCAGGCACGACAGATTCACGGCGTCGCGTCATCACGACGATACTATACTTCGTTCATCCCTAAGTTGACAGTGCTGTGGGAGGTGCAAGCTAACCGGAACCAATCGTGTCCCGTCCCTTTCTTTACGCGTGGGTATGAACGAGAGCGTGGTTACGTGGCGAACGATAGACGTGTGACTGCTCCAACAAACACGTAGCTTCCACCGTACATTCCTAAGCTGACAGCGCGTCGACTTAGGGATGAACGGCTCATAGGCTACAAGGCGACGGGCACATCACCAGCGAGTTAAACGTAATTTAAGACCTGAGAGGACAGGACAAACAGATCCCCATCCTTGTACTTTCGTCAAGCCAGGTCAAACCGCAAGCTTCGACCATTGTGAACAAGAAACGACCGGAATAAATAATTAATTCCAAATGCCTCGTCAAAGCCCCAGAACGTTTCGTGCGTCCTAGAGCAATGCAGGTGCCGCTCTCGCTATGCCTCGCTGCCTTGCCTTGGGAAGTTTATTCGGGAATACGCCTACAAGCAGATATCGCCCCCCGTTTGTTGGGAAAGCACACAACTTAGGAAGCTCGCGCCATTCCTCAACTGGCGACGCTTCTGCTTAGCAACTATCCGGGCCCTTTGTGTGACAATGCGCAAAAACTTGGACTCTTCGCGTGTTTCGGAAAAATGCTCTTTGAAAGGAATGACCGAGAATAGGTCAACTATACTCGGCGACAACGTTTCTTGGCAATGCAGTGGAGGGTACAGGCACGCGTTCCCTCTCCCATTTCGAGCGCTGAATAAAGCTGTGCGCGGGCTCTCCTCCTCTCCACTGCATTGCCAATAAAAGTTATCGCCGAGTATAGTGCTCTCGGGAGAATAGAATTAGATTGCGTCCGAGGCGGAAGGGAAACGTTTCACGTGACGACTCCTTGTATGAACGAGCTGAGTGACACGGACTACAACTTCTGAATCAGGAAGACGGAAACATATCACCCTATTAGTAAGAACCTTCACCATTGAATGAACAGCGAAACCTGTGATTCGGCTGTCTTTCTGAGTCACATCTAAAGAAGCTATTCATCATGTTTAACACTTATGACGTGTGCGCCAGCAAGACCACTGTTCAGTATGGTTCACTTTGAGGCACTTAAGGCGGTTGCGGTGTCAACAGGAATATCTGAGTTTTGGTGCATATAGACCAACTCAGCCCTTTGACGTGACATCACCGCAGTGGCGCTGCTGTCGGCACTGCGCATGTGCAGCGCTCGCTTCTCCCGGATCTGGTTCCTGCACACGTGCTATGCGGGCAAAGGAGGGCTTGTTTTGTAAACACTGTGTTAGTGTATACGGTAAATAAGATGAGCACGAATTACTGCCTCAAGGTATTCACAAGTAATGTCAAAGTAATTTGAAAATAATTTCATTACTTTTGGAAAGTAATTGTATTGTAATGTCATTACCTTTAATCTGCAGTAATTTGTAATGTAATTTAACTACATTTTTGCAGTTCTCAGAAAAGTAATTAGTAATGTAATTTAATTACTTTTTGAACGTAATTTTGCCATCTCTGTCTCCAGCCCTGTAATTGCCCCGATGGGGCTGACGGTATCTTAACATATAAATGAATAAATGAGTATTTTTCCTCAATTGTTTTAGTGTTACGGAAAGGTAACTGAAAAGTAACACCGTTACATTTTAAAAGTATCTGTAACTGTAACCAGTTACTCATTCGGTGCGGTAACAGTAACGCTAGCTTCGCTACTTTTTCTGAAAGTAACTCTAACTGTAAGGAATAACTTTTTGAAAGTACCTACCCAAGTCTGCCTTTGACTCCCCACTCAAAACCGGTTAGAAGGCCAGTGGCGGAGACCTCATGACTGAAGGAAAATACAGGAATCAAAAACGTGTTTATGAGCGTCGCGGGCGTCGAAGGCGGCGAAGCAGTGGGATCGAACGCTGAGGCGAAACTGACTGCGGCTCGCCACGCGGAGCCTCTTATGTACACGCGTGGGGTTCTGGAAGATTCGGCGTAGAAGGTTCTGCGTGTAGAACATTCCGACCTCTAACGAGCAACACGGTTCTCGAATTTACCAGAACTTTGTCAGAGTCAGAGTCAACAAAAATGCGTCCGCGCGGCCAGGATTCGAACCCTAGCTTTCTGCGTGGAAGGCACGCGCGATAACCGTTAGGCCACGAGCGCGCTGCCTGCTTGGTCAGCTGCGCTCGCGGCAATATGCCCCGGAGTCGCATCAAGCAATGTCACAAGAGCCGGAGTGTCATGCTGTCGGATGTCGCTATCCTGGCGGTTGGGTGTAGAAGTTGTGCAAAAAAATAAAAAGCGCGAGAGAACGCAGTATACGCCCAGAGAAACTTAGAGAGAAAGAGGAGACGAAAAGGCGCGGGAACATCAGAACGCCGGCGTCCGGCGTTCGAATGGGTTAGAACGCGCAACGCCGGCGTCCGGCGTTTGGCTCTGGCATCCGAACGCCTTCGACCAGTGCAGTAAAGTCAAAGGCGGCTAGCATTAGGTCTACCCATTAATCATTCCAACCAGTTCTCGGCGTTCTGACGGCCCCTATGGCCTCCTCCTCTCCCTCGGTTTCTCAACGCATTGCAGTCGTCGCGGCCTTCCAACTCCTGGCTGCCAAGGCTTCCGCGGACTGCCAAGCTGGGAAGCAACGTGCAGCAGAAGAGGCGTCTGCCACATCCACTACCGCAGCTGCGATACCGTCAGGGTTGCGGCCGGCGACACGACACCTCGATCGTCTGCCAGATATCGAGTGAGCACATTTCAGGACGCGAGAAGCACACCAGTCGTTTCGAACACCGTAGAGCGAACAATTTGCAAAATTACTGCCCGACAAACTCGTCCTGCGCTACGTCATAAGGCCTCCGATACTGAACCATCGTTTGACTGCAGTTCTGCTGAATAAACTATACGTTGCACGTAAAAAGTACCGCCCTTCCAAGCGGCAGCTCACTGAGACAATCGCGAGTTCGATGCTGGAGAAGAGTTGTTCACGTGCAATGTCTTTCCTAAGTTTCTATAGAGCATTATGTATGAAGACAGGTGCCTCTATAGCAATGCGCACGTGTGTACTCTACCACAAAGAGAAGAACAAATTGGTAGGGCTCGTAATATGCGTTGAATTATGTTTCCCAGGTACTCTTTCTTTACTACACAAGTAAATACTAAAGGTCGGCGCCTTTCTTTATCAGACAGCATTCGTTTCTCAATTATTTATACTTAAGATACGTGTTACCCCCCCTCCTCAAGTCAAACGATCGTACTTCATCGATGTGAACAATTAAAAACAAACTTTTAATGGCGTGTTTTTTGTTCTTCTTATTCTGATGCTTCTAGGAGAAGGAAGCCACGAGAGGCAGGCTGAGACAGCCCTTATTTGTTGAAAATGTTAGGCGAAGCTTCAAAATCTCCATGCTTTGCCTAAAGCGCAGACGAATGAAGCATGCGCAACATAGCTACCGAAAACTTTGGCAGTCGTTAAGTAGATGGGAGGGCTTAGTTTTAAGTCGTTTCCGAGGACAGAAGACGCCGATAACATCGGCAATTTTGCCGAAAACTCAGAAACCTTAGACTGCGACATAACGCGCCCGGAGACAGTGAAAACTTTAGCAAAAAAAAACAAAAAAACAAAAAAAAAACACAGTTTTACTTTTTGTTATCTGGATTATGGAACTTGAAATCTAACTGGATTTCTTGATGGACACTTGAAATCCAGATTGCAGACAAAGGATTAATTTCTCAAAACCTGAAATCCAGTTATAACCTAGATATATTTCCAGTCTCATATTCCAGTGAGCGAAAAGTTATAGTGGATGTTTCGGTAGAGATAACAAGCTCCCCAAAATGGTGTACTGTGTTATGCACTGATTTTAATGACTTCAGAAGCCCAATTGCAAACACCCGACCAAAGTTGTTGAATCGTTAATTGTATTTCTTTTCGTTTCCATGAGTTGATCACGCATTGTCTTCATAATCAAACTTAGTTTTCGGTTTCAACTATATCATCTTGAAACTGTCCAAATTACGAGAGCCTCATTTCACCTCATTATTAGTCGTATCCGTGACTCAGCTTACGAATTAAAGGGGTCATGAACCGATATCGGGTCGAAATGTTCATGATTTTTCGGAGGCGTACTAATCTGGCCCAAGTAGACTCGCACGAACCGCCACTGATTCAAAAGCTTCTTGGTCGCGGTGAAATTGCCATGATAAATAGGGACTATTTACTTCAGTCTTGCCTTCGCGAAGCTTGGTGACGTATTTGTGGGATCGAAACCACCCGGCGGACGACAGTCGAGCGCAGCTCATGGATTGGACACGAGAACTGCGTGAGCGCTCGACTTCGACTCGTAACAATCAATGCCTCGGTGGACACTCGAGTAGCGGCTCGTGTCGAATTACTGCGGTAATGAGAATAGCCGAACTCTAACAATGCCTGAAGCTGAGCGCGCGTTTTCTACTTTGCCAACCACTGATCTCCACTACAGGGAGATGCATGGCGCATTGAGCAGACAGGTATGAAGCTACCGGAAGTGAGCGGCTTGTCCCGGAAGTGAGCGCTTGGCAGTCTTTTCAACTCTTCCGAGCGCTGGATCGAACAGCGCTCAGAGTGCTGAATTTTTTCTTGTCATCCCAAGAGAGCCTATTGTTGCAGAGTAACAGAGCATACGGACCCGAGAAATCTCCTGGGAAGCCATTCGATGTGAACATTTTGAGGTTCTAGTTCATCAAGTTTGCGTATGTCCCACGTTCAAATACCTTATTCTCTGGATTTACTTCAAGACGGGAATATTAAAATCAATCAAACACACACAAAAGCATGAACCAAAATATCAACTGAATGCACTAGGAAGCCCAGCACAAGCCCAACTTCCGGAACAAGCATCGAACTTCCGGTGGCTTCACTTGCGCCAGGCTCGGAGAGCAGCTAGGAGCCATCCAGCCCCCTATATAGGAGAGCAGTGTTGCCAACCCCACCGCGTGGCTATGATTAACGTTGGCGGCATAGGATATTGTCATGAATGACTAATGATGAGGCGTCTAATAACTGAAGAAACTGATGTTTAATTGTGCGAACTTGTGCCCAAAACAACAGAGAAGAAGGTTAGCGTCGAAGACGTCGACTTCGGCGAAATAGCAGGATTGAGCGCTGGGACAAAACTAACTCCGGCTTGCCACGTGGAGCCCCTTATGTAATCGCGTGGGCTTCTGAAACGAGCGGCTTAAAAGGTTCGCCGCATAGAACATTCTAACCTCAAATAAGCTACATGGTTCTCGAATTTGCCAGAACGCGACATTTACAAAAACTCAAAAAGGTGCATCCGCAGCCAGGAATCGAACCTCGGCTATTTGCGTGTTAGCTAAGCTCGATAACCGCTGGGCCATGGGCGCGCTGCCTAGTTGGTCAGCCACGCCCGCGGCATTTTGCACCAGGCCACGTAGGTAATATAAAATAAGATAACATAAGAAAAGTTTATTGGATTACAGAAAAAACTCTTATCCAATCCTGCCCGCTTAAGCGTAGGTACGCTTGAATGCGGGACATGGCAGTACAGACATTTTCATCATGTAGAAACAAATGATGGTTAAATGTAAATAAAACACGAAAGAAATATTCAAAATACCACAGTCAACAACAAAATTCACGCCCAGGTAGAAAATTCACTTTTAAAGTAACACCCAATTCGGCATTAACAATCATTCAATGATTACAAAAAAAAAAACATTGCGAATTTAAACACCTAATGGCGAGAATTCACACGTATATAACCACAAAAACTCGATAAAAAACACTAAGCTCTTACGTAATACCTGTTCACCATTGTTCACCGTTTCAGTTCGTCAAAAAAAAAAAACACCACTCTTTTCTTTTTTATACATCTGCCTCTTAGATGACAGGCTCAGGATGTCTTTAGGCAGGCTATGAAATATTGCAGGAACATAATAGTTTCTGTCGTTTTTTCTATAGTTTGTATATATTTTTGGAATCGGAAAAATTTGGGCTTCTTTGTCTTAATGACGGAAGTGTAACATTACTAAAAAATGCGAAATCGGGAAGCTGTCTCGATGTTTGTTTCGCATCCAGTGACCTCTTCAACAAAATGTCCTCGCACACGAACCTTGAAACGCGAGGAAGCGACCATTATCCGATACTCATGACACTAGAAGGAATACCCTCAAGGAAGAAGCAAGTACAGTCCATCAACTGGGACAAATATAGAGAAATGGCAAACCAAGGCATAACAGCTACGACAAGTGATGATGAAGTAATTCCAACTTTATCATATTCCCTTATTGAGGCAACATTTTTTCCAATTTGTGCGTCAGGTTAAAAATGCATGCGACCAAGAATACTCAAGACTACGTGCTTTAATGCGTAAAGCAGGGCGGAAAGCTCTTCGCACAAAAGACCCGGTAGATAGATATGCGAGCTTCACGACGGGCACAATTACACATTCGGAAACATCTCGAAAAATTAGCAAAAAAGAGGTGGAGGGAGATATGTAGAAATCTCGATGTTCGTAAGTCATTTACATACCTATGAAAAATTATCAGAGGTCTAAGTGAAAATCAAAGTGAAGTTGAAACGGCGAACAATTACAGCGCTTTCCTAGCAAGTGGTGGTACACATAGTAGTACTATCTCGACTCCGGGACATACCATACCTGCTGCAACAAACTAAAGTCTAAATTTGCTCTTCACTATAGCTGAGCTAAATGCAGCAATTCAAGGTGCAACTAATTCAGCACCAGGTAGAAATGGCTTTACGTATAACGCCGTGGCACACCTATCCCAACATTCCAAACTCAGACTTCTTGAACGCTACAACAATTCCTGGATCAAAGGAGCCTTACCACAAGAGTGGAAAATTGCAAAGATTGTGCCGATTTTGAAGCCTGGTAAGCCGCCCACTTGTCTCGAATCTTTCCGACCAATTGCACTCTTGAGTTGTATAGGAAAGCTGATGGAAAGAAAAATGGTACTCGGTAGGATTTCATGGTTTTTAGAACAAAACAAATGTTATTCAGAGCAAATGAATGATTTCCGCCGCGGACGGTCGTCACAGCCTGCATTATTGATCTTACGACGAGTGTCGAAGAAGGTTGAGCCAAAAGTCACACGACCACTGCACTGTTTAGATATTACAGCAGCATTCGATTCTGTTCAGCATGAGGCAATATTAATGGCTCTCGAAGATCTAGGACTTGGAGGACGCATTTATAAATGAATATACGATTATCTCAAGTGCAGAAAAATTTATATTGATACTTCAGAAGGAAATTCCAACTATTTTGATGTTGTCAAAGGAGTATCTCAGGGTGCAATACTAAGTCCAACTCTATTCAACATCACACAGATAGCATTAAAAAAGCATCTTCTCCAAGGAGTTAGTATTAGCATATACTCAGATGATATCTGTGTATGGTCTACTTCCCGCCCTAGGCTAACTGTAAAGCTGCGGTTGCAAACGTCTCTCCACATATTGGCAAGTTTTCCAGGTTCCAAAGGCCTCCAGATCTCTCCCAAGAAAACAGTTGCCATGCCATTCACGAAGAAATCTCTGGAAACGTATCCGATCCTTTTAGGTGGACATACAGTTCCTTACGTCACAGTACATAAATTTCTAGGGATCAACCTTGATCGGAATCTCTCATGGACGAAAGAAGTTAATTCTCTAAAAAAGCGAATCACGGGAGCAACCAATGTTCTACGCTGCCTCGCAGGAACAGCTTGGGGATGTAACTGTAGATCAATGATTCTACTGTACAAATCTCTGGTTGAAGGTCTGATAAGACACTCTATTCCACACCTAACAAATATAAGCCTGACGAGTAAACGACAGCTTCAAGGGACGCTTAACAAATGCATTCGAATCTGCCTTGGTCTACCAAGAGGTTCATCTGGACCTGGCACGGTAGCAGAAGCCAGATGCCTTCCTGTGGAAGTATTACAGAAACAAGAGATAGTACGAATTCATTTACGCCATAAAACTCAGCATAAGAATCACTATCTTTCTAAAATACACATAAAACGTCCAAACTCCAGCTATGGGGATGCTTTACGTCTAAATATTGACAATATTCCAAAACAGGCAACTTTTACTGAATACTCCAAAATACCTCCATGGACGCTTCGAAAAATGGATATTAATCTAAACATCCCCGGAATCCTTGCAAAACACAAACAGAGTAGCTTAGTTATGCTACAACTTGTAATGAGTTACATATATGAACCTTACACTAGAACAACGCATATATATACCGATGGCTCAACAACGGCGACGACTTCATCGTCAGCATTCTTCGTTCCATCGAGATTTCTTGCAAGATCTTGTCGTCTAAACCATCATACATCATCAACAGCCGCTGAGCTTCACGGAATTAAGGAAGCGATCAAGTATATATTTCAACAACCACCACAACAATGGACCTTATTTACAGATTCGAAATGCGCTTTACAGTCGCTCAGTCCTATTGGAAAGAAATCAATGCATTCGATTTCTTCTATAGAAATAGCTGAGTACCACCACCTAGCATTCGAATACGGTCACCAAATTACCTTTCAATGGATACCAGGACATTCCGGTATACGGGGTAACGAATGCGCTGACAAATCAGCCAAGAGGGCCCACCAGCACATCTCAACACGAATGGTTCCTTTTACGAAAGGCGATTGTAGATCTCTGACAAGCAAAATTGCAAAACGTGCACGTGAGATGCTTTGCTTCTGACCGGATTCTAACTACAAATTTCTTTATGACATAGACCCTTTATTAACAACACAACTACCAAGCAACCTACCACGAAATTTAGAAACTCTTATACATAGACTTCGCCTCAACTGTGCGTACACGAAGAACTATCGCTTGAAAATAAAACAACGCGTGACTCCGGACTGTGAGAAATGCGGTGCGCCGGAAACCATCAGACACATTCTACTCACATGTCAAGCATATGAAAATGAACGCAAAGTTTACGAAACTTCTACGAATGCTCTGGACTGTAAACATTTTGATCTACCGAAGCTTCTCGGACCTTGGCCTGCTAAGAAACATCGAGCAGCCTTAAAAGCCCTCTTTAAAGTCCTCGAGGACATTAACTTGCTGACAGTGCTCTAATTATTTTTCTCACCTTTCTCTCATTTCCCATCCTGAAACTAGACGCTATAGCGTGTATATATTTTAACATTCCATCTCATCATCATTGACCCGTTGTCGATCGTCTTTCTGTCCCCCCTCCCCTCCCCACCACAGAGAAGCCTGTTAGAGCGCAAAGCTCAGACTAAACTCTCTGTTTTAATAAAGATATTCTCTCTCTCTCTCCATATACTATATTGTTAACACATCTATTAATGATACTATCAATTTTTTGTTGTTTGTATTTAGGACATGTTTCATGTACACGGTGTTTCACGAAAGGTGGACGAATTCAGAATTGCGAAGACTACGCATCCCACAAGAAAAAAACCAAAACAAAACGCTGTGTCGTTTTGGTCCTAGGCTAGGGGTCTATTAGGAAAGTTATTAAAGTTCGGGATAATTAAGTTTGTAATTATTTTCGCGTAATACATTTTTTTATATATTGAGTTTAAGTGCATGGTTTCAATTCGAATCTTGCTGAGAATTATCGAAAAACACTAAATCAACAAATAGCAGAACGATAAAAGGCACGCGCGATATTTTACGGCTTTCTGAAAAACCGCACAAATTCGGCGGGATTTTAAGTTTCGGTTCGCAATCGGAGCGCTTTTCGGCACCGACGGCACCGCACCCCGTGGAGAAATAGTGCAACCAGCCTCTGCGAGGACAGCGAAGCAGAGGTTGGTTGCACCATTTCTCCACGGGGTGCGGTGCCGTTGGTGCCGAGAAGCGCTCCGATTGCAAAACAGAAACTTAAAAACCGGTCGAAATCGTGCTGCTTTTCAAAAAGCTGCAAAATACCGCGCGTGCCTTTTATCGTTCTGCAATTTGTTGATTTAGTGTTTTTCGATGATTCTCATCAAGATTCGAATTGAAACCATGCCCTTAAACTCACTATTTAAAAAAATAATTACGCGAAAATAATCAACAACCTAATTATCCCGAACTTTATTAATTTTCCTGAATAGGCCCCTGGCGTAGGACCAAAACGACACAAGCCTTCTTTATTGCGATGCGTAGTTTTCGTAATATCGAATTTGTCCACCTTTCGTGAAAAACACTGTATAGAAATTCCGTAACGTATTACGGAGCCGGTTGTTTTGGCTCCCAGTACAGGAGATGAACGATGAACGAGAAATAGGAGACAGTTTGTAGTTATTGATGGTGTTGCGTCGTCTGTCTGTAGGGTGCCGTCGGGAGTCCCCCAAGGGTCCGTTTCGGGACCAGTGTTATTTTTATGCTACGTCAACGATTTGGCGGAAACAGTAAGCTCCAATATTACACTTAGGTTATTCGCAGACGACTGCCTGCTCTATACTAAGGTTCGTAGCCCTGTAGACGAAGAAAACTTAAACTTGTCGCTCGCCTCAGTAGATAACTGGTGTCAAAAATGGGGAATAAAGCTGAACCCGGAAAAGACTGTATTTCTCAAAATAACAAGCAAACAAAAAAAAACATTCTTACTTACAATTATAAAATAGGAGATGTGTCTCTAACAGTAGCTGATCATTTAAAGTATTTAGGGGTAACGATAGCCTCAGATTTAAGATGGAAACTGCACGTAGATAGTTTGTATTGTAAGGCTATAAAAAAGTTGTGGTTCTTGAAGCGCAATCTAAGGCATGCTCCGTTTAATGTAAAATTATCCCCATACACAACCCTGGTAAGGCCAACTCTGGAATACGCCTGTGCTGTGTGGGATCCTTATAGGAAGAACCAAATTGATAAGTTAGAAAAAAATACAAAGATTGGCAGCCCGCTTTACCTGTTCGAGGTACGGTCGAACTGACTCGGTGGCTTCAATGCTCAAAGGACTAAACCTCCCTTTATTGCCAAGTCGCAGAGAAATTGCCAGACTTAAACTTCTCTTTAAGCTCTCTCGAAACGAGCTGAACATTGCCACCTCCCGTTACTTGCTACCACGCTCGACTCGGCCATTGCGGGGTGTGCATAACAAGGCCTTTGAAATACAGCGGGTAAACAATGACATTTTTAAGTTTTCGTTTTTTGTTAGAACTGTTAATCAATGAAACGACCTACCAGAGGATACTGTAAATATTGAAAATATTGTTGCCTTTGAGGAAACGCTGGAGAAGCAAATCTGTTTGGCGCTCTGAGTGTGTCGTTACATTTCAAACATTTTCAGAAAGTGTGTCAAAACGTGTGTGCTTGTATCCGCGTGGTTGTACTGTATAATTTCTTATACATTGTGAAATGTATTGGTATATCATTTTCTTCCACTCCTGTAACCGCCCTGAAAAAAGGGTGAACAGTATTAATAAATAAATAAATAAATAAATAAATGCTCATATTTCTCAAATTTTGTTTGGCGTTTGCCATTGCCTAGAAGCAAAACCTAAGGTAAGTTTATTCAGTTATTAACGTCAGGGAGTTATTCTAAATAGTATTTAGCGAAATTAAAAAAAAAATAAATAAATTGTTTTGTTGCTTCTTTAAGTTTATTACTTAAGGGGAGGTGCTTGAGTTTTGTGTCCTGAACGGCTTCATTGCTAGATTTGCATTCCGCAGGGGAAAATGCGTTCAAATATATCGGCACGTTCTCACCATGGCACACCGTGAAAGCGGGTCCGTACGACGTTTCATCGACGCACGTTTCATGGAGTCACGTTTCGTCGACACTGACTTTTCTTGGAAACTCGTTTGATGGAACACACGCTCTTCTGATGTTTCGTCGAGCGTATAATGTTTATGGTAGTAATTAAGTGACAGCCTACCAAATACAGGGCGTGACTTAGTATATCCACGCTTCATGATTTTATCTTTTTTCTCAGTAAGTACAACAATCTCATTGGCTCCGGAGAGTTAATAAGATGCTCGTAACGCCCTGCCTTTGCTGTCCGCTGCTCTAGGTGGTATTCATTTCCTTCGCTGGAAGGAGCATAATCCGGTTTTGATCGAGAAAAAAAAAATCCGCGAGCCCTAAACCTTCCTAACAGACTACGCTACCCGCGCTCACCCCTCGCTTTGCTCCGCTCCTTTCCGCGAGGCGAAAATTAGTTATATAATATCACGCCATAGATTACTGCAAGCCTCTTCGAAACCCCCGAGAATTCGTCAAGCTGGACTACCATGCACTTGAATGCCGACGGCTTAGGTGTTGTGCACGCAAAGATACTGTCGACGAAACATCGCAAGGCGCACCGATGAAACGAACGCCGACTCCTTTGGGTGAACTCTCGATGAAGCGTCGCCGTTTTCAGGAAACGTCGTTCTACGAACTGATTGTCCTTCCGCAAAATTACCGAATGTTTCGATGTCTTCGGGAGTTCTTCGACTTGCGGTACCTCGACGATAGACACTCTCGTTGCCGTCTCGTAATCGTCCCAACAACGCGGTACGCAATGTCTGTAAAGCATGACTAGTCCTAAACTAACCAGCGCGTACAAGCAAACGAACGTTAACGAGGATGTTTGTCTGGCCAGCCCAACTAAAAAGAAGGATACACGCTTATACGGAATTAAACGTGCACACCGCTGGTTAAAAACTCTACGTTCTTCCTTACTCCTTCGTTTTTTTGTTGAAGCTGGCCCCATGAAAAACCTAATTAACCAATGAGTTATATATACTTATCTAGAAAGAAAGGTCCCATGCGTTTCGGTCGTTTCGGAACGGCGGCTGATAGACGCGGACATCGGTAATCTGATGGTTAACCCGCAGGGATCATATTGCTGTTGACGATTTGATATACACAAAGAAGCAACAAAACGAGGGTTGTATCTATTTTTTTTTTTTTTACTTTGTTCGCACAAAAATACCGGCGTCGAGCATAGTATAAGATAAGATAACGTTGACACGCGCTCGAGCAACTTCAACTCGTCGCGGCGAAACGAGCACGCCTAAAGCCCGATTCACATGATGCGATTTAGCTCGCGAATTCATTCCCAAGAAGATCAGCCGGGGACCGCTGCATCCTCCAGTCTTTTCTTGAAGCACGAGCAACGTCGTAGCTGCGAAATCGCGAATTGGGTGCTTTTTGTTTCCGCTCTTTTGTTTCTCTCTTTCTCGTTGTTTGTCTCCGAACCACCCATGCCAGTGCCTACGGTTTGCCGTGTTCTGCTCCCTTCTTTATCCCTCTATAATGAACAAACAAGCTCAACTCGAGCCTTTGACGTTAACAAGGACGCCGGAAGCAGTTGGAAAACTCATCGCAAGGACTTGGGTTTTCTCGAATGATGAAGATATCACACTCTACGCAGCTGTACTGAGAAACCCCAAATCTCGACAAATAAACATTAAAAAAGAATGTTGCTTCGGAAGAGGCGCTTGCCAATCATATATCCAGCATCAAATGGTAAAGTGCGTGGCTACAAAACATGTACAAGCAAACAGAGATACATACGACGGCTGAAAAGAACAGAAGAAAAACATATTATAGGTATCTTAATTCTAGGAATAATGTAAGAGATACGGAATGTGTATCAGCGTTTTTTTAAACGGCGTTGGCTGTTTTTTTTTATAGCTTTTCCGAGGTCGGAGGTTGCTCTGAATTCCGCTAAATTTAGCAAAATTTTAGGTGACAATGTAGGTCCCCCTCTGAATGTAGCGTGGGATCCTGAATTAGTGGATAATTATGAACAAGTTTAATTTATTCTCTAAATGTTGCAGGCTGTCAGTCTGCTTAATTTCGCGTGTCCGACTTTGGCGTTGCAGTATTGTGTGAAATAATCGAGTTACAAATTTGGGAGACATTTCTTTTGTGAAACCCTTGCCGTCTAAACACCTTGCGCAATAAATTAGATTCAACTTCGATCGTCGTGTGCCCCCCCCCCCTTTTTTTACGATCAATTGATTCCGGTAGCGGCATGCATGTGGCTATTTTAAAACAAGAAACCTCGTTTAATATTTGTCCCATGGCCTTCTTACCTACTATGACATCAAGTTTATAACCAAGATGATATAATAAACGGCCGCTAGCCTCTCGCTGTGTATCTTTAATTGCTTTAGCATTCTTTGTTATGGGAAGCTAAAATGGATTTACCTGTTCACTAGAAGTATCGCGCTTTTTTATTTCAGTGGAATCCATTTGAATTGTTACTTTGACATAAAACTTTAACGGAGGTTCTCTTTAGCTCTTGTTTCTAAATATTGTATATGGAAGAAAAGAGACGCAAACTCGTGTATTGGTTTACGACAAATATTGCGACTTTATAAAGTTTTCGCGAATGATCTGTCTATGAAAAACGAAAGTATATTATTTCAAAAGATTCATTCCGATGAGCCCACTGTTTGATTCTAGACAGTCCTCGAAAAAGTCCATAGCAGAGTCGCGAATGGCACTACCAGATTTGATCCCAGCTACCAAACCCAGAGAAATTGAAAAAGTAGCGACAGAAAGAAAACAAGATTATTTCCCAAGGGCTCTTTCTTTGGAAATCGATACGTTTTTTTCTCCTAGTGGCACGACAGTTGATGGAGACGTCGCGCCAAACGCGTCCTCGGATAGCAGATTGGTCGCAAGGATGTTGATACAGCGGATACTCGTCTCCCATATTTTCCACTTGGCGATTTTGCCATTCCGTCGACAAGGCTTACGAAAGGTAAAGAATGAAGGGGCATCCTGAAAGTTCTTGGACATTCGCCCCTTAAAAAAAATGTCGTAGTAACTTCATTCTTACCGCACTGCAGACATTTCCCGGAAGAATTTTAAACCGCAATCACATACTAGATGAATTCATTGAAATCAGAACGTCAGGAACGTAGAACTTGTATTATTAGGCCCAGCACACATTTTTGCATTAGGTCCTATGGACGATGTTGAAAAAGGTACGTTAAATTTCTGTCTACAAAAACCAAAACAAGAAAAAAATCTCGATATTTTCGATGAATCTCATATTCTCAAACTCAGCACGGAACTATATTAAAATGTTAAAAAAGAAGAATGAGAATGTCTCGCAACATTGTTCATGTTGAGGAATGTATCAGCGTCTATTCCGCCCACGCATCGATATGGCCCCGATGTGGCAACACATTGCGCCATATGAGCCGGTCTGTCATGCTGTCAAATGTCCCAATCCTGGCGATTGGCTGTAGACATGCTGGCGACAAGGGAGAGCAGGCGCGAGGGTCGCCGTCGTCGCAGCTTCCCAGCTACTGGCCGTTGAAGCTTTCGAGAACTGTCTGGGTGCAGGGCAACCTACAGCAGAATAGGCATCTTCGACATACACCTACACTCTAAGAAAAAAGGGAGCGCGACTTAGTCCCTCGGGGGACCAAATGCGCTGACACTACCATTAGTCCCCTAGGGGAGCAACGGTGACGGGAGCAACGGTTGCGCCCCGTCCGTTAGTCCCTCGCACTAGCACCGTTGGGACTAACTGTTACACCGTTGCAATTGCACCTCGAGGACCAACTGTTAGGCCCTTGCACTTGGTCCCCTGGGACCAACTGTTACACCATTTCAATTGAACCCCGAGGACGAACTGTTAGGCCCTTGCGCTTGGACCCCTGGGACCAACTGTTACACCGTTTCAAATGAACCCCGAGGACCAACAGTTAGGCCCTTGCACTTGGACCCCTGGGTCTAAACGTTGTGCCCTTGGATTTAGACCCCTGGGACTAAATGTTTATCCTTTACATTTGGTCCTGAGCCACAAATCATCGAAACGAAATGGTGCAGTTCAGGTTAAACGTAGCTTTATTGCCTCGTAGATACACATCACATTCAAGGATAACTGAAGTCGAAGTTCCTGGCGGTAGAATCCACGATAAGGCCAAATTCCGAAGAGTGCACTTGCGTCATCGATGGCTTGGACACTGAGACGTTTGTCGAAACCGGTCGTGGTCCCAGCACCGTTTATTGGGGCACCGGCAGCTTCTTGCCTGTTTGCGAGGAATTTGAATTATTAGTAACAAGGCAGCGTGAAATACACAATCGCTGGACAAAAGTATGAGATATAACACACGCATAATAAAATAACAAATAGGCTGCATAAGTGCTACAATGGTTCAGATTCAACATGCGATCTGTTGACAGCAGACCAGCGCAATATTCGATTTTTAGTAGACCGTTCGCTGCGAATTACCGACCCAGCGCGTGCGTGCTCAAACTATGCTTCAAAATGACGGCACGAGCTCCTGCCATCAACGCGAAAGTCTAGTGCACAATCGAATAAATGTATCCATTAATGCCGGTTCTCACACGCAGCGAAGCGCTGATGTAGCGCTGCTCACGTGTCGTGAGCTACTTTTCGTCTGCCCTGAGCAACATGTTTGGCGGTGCGATACAAAGCTGGTGACCGATCCCGTCAGCACGCGCTTAGCGCAAGGTCAGCGCTATGCTTGTAGCGCTCTGCGGCATGTGAGGACAGGCCTTTATTTCAAGCAATCCTGCCAGGCCCTGCAAAACACACACAAAAAAAGCCATCGGTAGAACTGTCGTTTCGCTCGATACGATTGAATATGAGGTCTCTGTGCTGCATAACAAAATCAGCAACCATGGTGCCAAAAAGAATAGAGCATGGCGTGCGCTTTGCAAGCTAGAGAACGCGCTCAAAATAAAACACTTTCTGAAGCCGCTGTTAATGAATACACCATAAACAGAAGTACTTCGACATACCTTAATCGAGTTCCCTTTACTTGTAACTTCAGAACAGATCAAGTGCAGTGCTTCAGCACCGCGAATCCAAACCGGATCCCGCCATGATCGGAGACGAGGCAAGGAGAAAAAACTTTCAACTTACTAAAAACAGGTCCTTTTCAAACAAAGACCCTTCCCATTTTCCCCACGGACCCCATCTGCCCAACCAACGCCCAACCCCCCGCGTGAGCAGAAGAAAGAATGCGGGGTAGGGGGTTGGGGGAGGGAAAGGGTGCGCAGAAGAAAATCTCTTTTCCCCCTCCCACTACACACGGACACAGCCACACAGAAGAGCTCCAATGACGGGAGAAGGTCGCCACTTTGAACAATCCAGTCGAGTGACGCACAAGCAAACGCGTTTTATTTTTTTTTATTTTCTCTCTCTCTCTCTTTTAAGTATTCACAGCTTTCTCAAGTGGCGTTTTTTATTTTATTTTTTAGTTCGCATTTGTTTTGTATTAGTAGGGTGTTGCCATGGGTGACGTTGCGGGCGCGGTTCGTTCTTCGTTGTTCACCTGGAATGTTATCTGAAACAGCGACGACGATGGCATGAAGGCGTCTGAATACTGCCCCTGAATGTGCTTTTTGAGTGGAACGTGCAGTGCATCGAGTGTGTCGCTGCGGATTTTGAGTTCGACATTGGACTACCCAGAAAGGTTGGTCACGGGGAGACGCAGAGACGAGGCTCAACTTGTTCTCAGTAACTCAGTTTTAGCGATTGAAGTGACCATTTATTCTGACTGCGAGACTCCGGTGTTGAAAGCGCGGCTTCTACAAACTGTTAAGTCTCATTTAAGAGAAGAAAAAAAGTGTTAGTATTTGGAAGTGTTGCGTTTGGATAAATGCTAATTTTTTGCGCGAAGGCAAATTACGTGAATGGGGCTTGTGAAATGTCAACAGATCATTTTTGACGAGATAGTTGGGTGAAGTCGAGTCAACACATTCATTAACTCGCATTCACACAACGCGTGAAGCTCTACCATGTAATGCCTTAACATTCGTGGCACATTAAAGAAATTAGCCAGTTTCGTCCGAGTTTTGTCAACATTTTCAGCCGTGCTGGGCTGAGTCTCGCCGATCCCCAAGACAAGCGAAATAGCATCCGTCCTAATGGCGAACATTCCGTTTGCCTTCGGGGACTAAACGATACAGATGCACCCGGTCTGAGGGGGACTAATGGATACTTTTGCTCGCGCACGCTTATCGGTTAGTCCCAGTCGATCGCAGATAGTCCCCAGCTTTTGCGCACGGTACTTAGCTTGAACCAGATGGTCCTTTCGAGGAGCAACTGGAAGTTCAGAGGACCAAATGCTGCCGTTAGTCCATTGAGGCCAACTTTTTTCTTAGAGTGTACATACAGATATAAATAGGGACTCATTACGTGCATTTATGCGACCGAACAGCTGCAATATTTCTTCACGTTCGCGCCTTTCCGGCATAAAGGAAAAGGTGTGGATTTTATCGAAAATGTGTCAGTGATTGTCTGTGACTCCCGTATAACGACAGTAATTACCTTGTAAAAACATGAAACCCCAGCTTTACAAAAACTGTGACTGTTTACACGCTGACCTCAGTAATATTTACTGAAGGGCGGAGTCAAGGAGGATAACGGCAGTCATACGTGCGAAAATGTCTCAATCGCGTATCATCGATGATGTATATTACAGCATATAACTCAAATAAATAATTTAGTAACCTCACATTAGGGAAATAGCCGGCTTGTGACAGTCACTTTTTACTACAAATACAGCTTTATCAAATTTGTATCTCCGAAAACAAACAGCGGTAGAACATGCGAATATATTTTAAAGAGAATAGTATTGACTCGTTAGAACCATTGAAGGTGCATAACCACTTTTTGATAGTGTAGGCTGCATGTAATGCAAACATAAAATATGTCGTCGAAGTTTTTCTCTGCCGCACATGTATGTGGTCCTTCTACCTCCTCTTCCGTTCGTCAGGACGATAACCACATAGCTCTGTGTGGCAGGGTAATAACCCGGTGCAACCTGCCGATCGCAAGATTGACAGCGAAGACCTGCTTTGTACGTTCTTGCTTAGCTCCACCAGTTTTTTTTTTCTTTTCTTCTTTTTATACTTGACAGTTTGTTTGTTATACCCTGGCAGCCGCCTCTCTAGTTCATTTTCACGATCTCGGTGACAAGGTGACAGGCGGTACTAGATGCGCCTAACAAACGACCTACACTTAGCAAGCGTGCTGATAAAAAGGAACGAATATAGGGCCGATGGACCTATTAGCGGCGAGATGTTTTGGTGGCGCCCTCCTATGGTTTCCGCTCGTGACGTCATTCCCTTGCGAACAATAAGTTCGATGGAGTTTGTAATGAGCATGGTGGAAGCTTGAAATCATTGCACCCTTAAAGCAACACTGCCATCGCCGTCAAAATTAACATTCTTGCATTCCTCTTTGTTCTGTCAATGAAGGATTTTTTGCTGACGTCATAGTCAGCATTCGGCTAATCATGGCAGGCCGACCACAGCGACGCTTTCGACCACTCACGTCGCCAATAAAGCGTAGGAAAGATGGGATCCGTCCCCGGTCCTGGAAAAGAAGCCAAGTGGATTCGTTGTACGGATTAACGGGGAACGAAAAACCGTCGCTCTCGAGGGTCTAAAGCCAGCCCATCTCGATCACGCACCCGTGAACCTCATTCCATGGGAGACGCGCGAGGAAAGGCCCAAGTTTCGGAAGAGGACTGCTCAAGTTCACTGCGCAAACTCATAACGACAGAATAGCGTTCCAAATACATTTTTTTTAATCGCGCGTTGGCGCCCTTCGTAAAGAGGGCACATCAGTAGTTTGCAACGCATGCACAGATTCACATTTCACATCAAAATAGACGAGATGGCTCGAGGAACGGTAAACGGACGCGCCTCGGAAAGCTCGTGAGTGAATGCTCTGAAGCAGCAATTACAGGCCAAGGACGTCGTTCGTTGTCTCTTTCCATGTCCTCACTTTAACTACCTTGGTAGGACCTCGCGGTCCCTCACACTTCCAATGTGTTTTGACTTACCTGCATGCTCGTGGCTCAGGGAACGCCGAACCGTTATCGAAGGTCTCGCGCTGGAGGCGAGAAGGACTGAAGGAGCTCCCTTCCATTTTCACTTTGTCAGTGACTAGGGTGTGTTCACTGGGCACCACATCTGAGTGCGGTCACCCCTAGGCATACTCAGAACGAGCTCACACTCATAGCTTAGCAAGACCGCGGCAATCTTGATGGTATGAAATGCACGTCGCAAATGTACTGTGGAAGCTCGCCGTCAGCACGCTGCCAGTGAGTAGTCCCTATGGTACCCTGGTTACACTGGCGCTCTTAACTGTCATTCAGCTGACGATCGTTGGCATTCGTCCAAGTGTGATTGAGCTCAACTGAGTTGTCAGGTGTTGCATGGTACATAGGGCCTGACAACCTCAGTTGAGATACAGTGTTGTTGAGATGCGCGTCAGGGCACACGGTTGAAACCGAAAGGAAACCAAAACTGATGACGCATTAACGTTTCTTTAGAAAGGTGATGCAAATTAATAATATGCTCACTTTTCATTCATTATAAACGTTTGAAAAATAAAAGTAAGTTCTTGATTTGTTTTTATGTAATGAAAGGATAATCAGAACGTTTTACACGAATTAAGGCAAGATAGACACGATGAGAGTCTTCTCGGCACAGACATCCCCATGGCCCCCCTCGCGGAGTTTAAGCTTTCGCGACCTGCCGTGATTGTTCTAGTGGCACCTCTGTCCCCGAATCGTACCTCTTCCGATAAAATTCGCGGCTACGATACATTCTACGTACCTCCCCCCATCTTCCGCACTAGTAAGTGCTTCGCTGGCGCTGACCATGGGTGGTGATGCGGCGGACGCCGCCATCTTTACCTCTATTGGGGCGAACCCCCATCAGTTAACTGAGGCAAAGCTAAGTTAAACATAATAATCGTTAGCGGCTAATAACAGTTGGCACCGCCGTGTGACTTAGGCCGATCACGATTGAGTGAACTGTCCTTGGCTTAATGACAGTTAAGAGCACTTGTGTAACTAAGGTAAGGGAGGAGCGGTGGCCGAGTGGGCTAGCGCACAGGGGCCCTATGTTGCGCTTTTTGGACTCCCACGGCGACTAGGCAGAAGGAAGTGACGTAGGTGTGAATGAACGTATTTTAGCTTACCAATTTCCGCTCACTTTTTTTTTGTTTTTTTTTTCTGCAGAAATTTGTCATCAGCGACTTACCAATCAACATCCAAAGAGCGTTGTTGACGTTACTTCCTTCTCCCTGGTCTCCCTGGGAATCCAAAAAGTGCCACATAGGGCCCCAGCTTGGAGCACGTGGAGCGAAAGCTCGCGCTGCAGAACCCAGGATCCTGGGTTCAATCTCCACCCCTGCCCCTTTCGATATGGATGAGCATTGTACCGGCATGCGGTCATGTATCACTACTGCGTGGTGTACGTTAACGACCTCAGGCTAGCGGTTGTACTGCACTGGCTAAATTTCTCCTCTACAGCTGGGAGACTCGTCGCCCGTTGAGGCAGACCAAGTCCTAGGCTGTATAAACATACACATAGCCCAATGCTTTTCGGAGCACGTGGAGCGAAAGCTCGCGCTGCGGAATCCAGAACGACGGCACAGATGCCGTTCCTGAGATGATGATAGTGATCAAAATGGCCAGACTGAATTTCGGAAAGTGTATATCCCGCACTGTGAGCGTGTCACGTTTCTACGCTCACCAATCACTGGTGCGCTTTTTCACAGGTCATGTGACGTTCACACGACACTGGATTTGCTTCGAAGGCTCGTTGCGTCATCCGCGGTCCATCGTAAGGTGAAAGGGAATATACAAGGAATCTCGTCCCTTTTCTCACTCTCCTTTCCTTTCTACTTTCCTGCCAGTTCGTACTAACTTTTTCTTTTCTTTTTTTTTAAATCTGAGACGGCAGAAAACATTTGTTTCGAAATACCTTTGAGAAATCCGTATTCGTGGTGTTAAGTTGATTTACGTAGACTTATGTATACCCTATTTCCACTAACTGTTCAAGTAACTGGGTGCATGCCGCGGTAGGAGTTCGGCGTCATTGTGTGCCATTGTAAGATGTCAGACGTTCAACCCTGCCAACAGAACGCGATGAAGAGGGCTAAATGTCACACGGTGTTTTTTTCGCACGTTTCTTGGGGGCCCGTGCGAAGCTGATACGGCAAAGGGTTGTCAACCACATCGGATCAAGGAGGTAACATAAGTAACAGCGGGAGCGATGGACCGACATACTCCAGAAAACCAGGTTCGCATGTGGCGAAACGTCCGGACATGCGCCGTAGAGAGCCTGTATCACAAATAATCCCCAACTGCTCGATCGGAGCCACATGATTTATGGGCCGCGTTTGCAACACGAACTACGAGGAGGTGGTGAAAGCGTTGATCGTGTGCAGCATGTCCATCCTTCCGCCTGCTTTCTCGCGGGACGACGCATACGCACTCGCGATTATTATCCACGGAAGGCGGTCACCATTAAATCGCAAACGCTTTCCATGATAAAAAATGGACCCTATCTTCCCCTAGGCTCTATCATGCGCCGTGCCGACAGCAGCGCCACCACAGCAGGTCTATAAACGTGTGTGTTGTTGGTCTATAGACTAACACGCGGCTCTGACGTCACGCCGCTGCTGTGGCGCTGCTGTCGACATGGCGCATGCGCACACACCTGACATCGTGCCAGTCTGGTTTGTGCGCAAGCGCAATACCCAAACCTGATGTGGGAAAACGTGTACTTGTTGGTAAGCAGCGTGATGGTAACTGTCTTTATACGCCTGTATACAAAGAAGGTGCGCAATCGATGCCCTCCACCGTGCTTTTGCTGCTCGTGCAGGCTCGAAGCTCACGAGGCGGACAAACGCTATCGGCGATGGGAAGCTTGGGCCGGAGGCAAGACAAATGAAAGGTCTCCTTGGGGTTACAATGCACTTTTTCAGTGTATTCACATGGATTACTACGCTGACCGGTTTGTTGCATTCGGTCAGAAGGCGCCAGCGCTTCCACAAGGCGGGACCATGTAATGTTGTCTTCAGCGTCTGCAAGGCGCGACCCTAATGGCGGCATTGTAGTGCCCTATTATGCACGAGCCATGTTCGAATCGTAGCGACTGTTAGCGTCTGCTCATCCGCGTAAAGCGAAACAAAATAAAACGAAGAAACAATTTACAGATTGTGGCCTTAGGCCCCATAGCAAGGTTAGGAATGCATTCCTTTCAGCTGTTTTGTTTCTTTTTCATAGCACCTTTTAGCAACGTGATGGAGCATAAGAAAGCACAATCGGAACGCGACCTACATACGTATACACCAACTCATGTTTACAAACAAACCGGAGCGCCCCTAGCGGACGCCGCCGGCGCCGCGCATGCGCGGTGGACGGTGGGCAAGAAGCCCGCCGTCGCCCATAAACAAACCATTGAATTGCGTTGTTGTCGGCGTCGGTGGGAGCCCCCGTGCTCTTTTTCGCGTTGGAATTGTTGATTCTACGTCCTCCTAACAATATCTGACTACTTGAGCGGCTTCAGCAAAATTAACGAGGCAAAACTTCGCGTGAATAATGTGACGTGCGGCGATTCATTTCACGTGGACGCCGCAGAATGGGCGCTAAAGCCTGACTCCCACGATGAGATTCTGCTCGCTATTTTCAGTCGCGACGTCGCTCGGGCTGCAAAAGCTTGGACCGTAGCTGAGATGGTAGACGTCGATACTGAAAACCGCAGAGTAGAATCGGGCATTTCAAGTCGGTGACGGCCACTGGTAACAATGATGAACATCTTCTTGTATCTACTGTTTACACTTAGCCTACTTACCCCAACCAACCTTCAAAAGTGTTTTGAGGCCTGCACAAAGTTCTTAGAGCAATTACCGGGTCAACGTTTGGTTTACGGGCCGCTGTCGTTTGAACGAGCTGACGACAAAAAAACAAGCAAGTTTGAAAGAGCAGACGACAGTTCGAACGCATGCGCAATGGAGTGCGGGCAAGCACCGCGTCCCGCGTCAACAAACCATTGGAATGTCACGTTGTCGGCGTCTGTGTGAGTATGCGTACTCTTTTTCGCGTTGGAATTGTCGATTCTACATCCTCATAGCAATGTCTTACCACTTCAATCGCCTGAGCGAAATTATCAAGGCTCGTTACGCCGCTAAACTTTGCGTAAATATTTTGACGTGCAGTGATTCATTCGCATGAACGCCGCAGAATGGACGTCAAAACCATGATGAGATTCTTCTAGCTATTTTCGGTGGCGACGTCGCTCGTGCTGCAAAAGTGTAGAAGGTAGCGGCGATGATCGACGTCGATACTGAAAATCGGAAGCGGGAACAGACCAAGCGTAACAAGTCGGTGATGGCCACTGGTACCAATGATCAGCATCTTGTATTTACTGTTTACACCGAGCCTACTTAAGTCTTTTGAGGCCTGTAATTACTTCTTATTGCAATCACCGGGTCAAAGTTTGGTCTACGGGCCGCTTTTGTTTGAACGAGCAGACGACAAAAAGCGGACAAGTTTGAAAGAGCAGACGAAAGTTCGAACGATCAGGCGGCAGTGGGAATTTGAAGACGCACTAAACCCGTGGGTGGTCCGGACAACTTGGCTGTTTTCTCTCGTTCATGTTGGAACAAAACAAATACATCTGGCGACCACGAAGTGTTGCCCGCACAAGCAATCGTGGTTCGACAGCGTCTGCTTCGCCCTTTCACGGCCACTATCCACGTTCTCGGACGAACGGAGGGGGAAGAAACACATGAAAACTGATCTTCAAACCTTTCCAGGCTCTCTTGGTACAGCCCCGTCGCAGCATTTTGACGAGAAGGCAGGTTTTTTTGTCTCGTTTCTTCCGAGAGAACACCGGAATGCATGTCTCGCACGGCGACTTCTGCCCACCACCCCAGACCGGAAGTGCGATCGACGCGCCACCACCGCGGCGTGACGTAGGAGAGTTGAGTTCGTGTATATTCGATTGAGCTCGCGAGGGGTGCTGCTCAAAACTTGAGACCTACAGGCCTTGACAGTCGAAACATGTGACGCCGCTCAATGCCAACCGATTGACCATTGCGCAATTATCCACGTAGTTGGTTGGCCCTGAGACTTGAATTCAGCTTTTGCCACCTGGTTGATCTAAGAAATCCGAAATCCGATGTTGGTCACCGAGAGAACGAGAGCCAAATCTAATTTGTTTTTCGCGAAGCGAGCAGTTCGCCCGCTAGGAAGCGCCATTTGAAGACTGAAATAAAACAACAAAGGAGCGTAGGTCGTGTGCTAACAAATAACATTAAAGGGGCGATGCAACAATTTTTGTACTTTGCGCAAATACCGCTTAGAACGGATCCCTGACGTTGATGACCTATGAAACACGCGTTCGTTTTTCACCCCCCGCAATATAAGTCCAAGTAAAAAATTAAAGAAAAACGAGCAGCGTTCACCAGCTCAACTCGAAGCCAGAACAAGCGGCCACGTGATCTGGAGCCGATTATATGCCGCCAATGTTGATCATAGCCACGCGCTCGGGTTGGCAAAGCACAGAACACGCGCTGAGTTCCAGACATTGTTATGGCTCGGCTATTGTCGTCGTTCCAGCGATTGGACACGGGCCACTACCCGAATGCTTCTCGAGCTAGTAATTATCACGAGCCCAAATCGAGTGCCCACGCAATGCTCGGGTCCAATCTATGAACAGCATTCAAATATCGTCATATGGGTGTACTGCGATCCCCACGTTACGTCATCAAATTTTGCAAAGGAGAGGTTGAATGAAAATGATCGCTTTTGTCTCTGAAATTACACTGCAACAAAGGCGTTTCTTGGCCAGTGGCGTTGCGTGCGAGTAGCCTTGAGTCTCACTAGTGCCAGTAAGCTCGTGTAAAGTGAAAAACACTCCAATTGAATATCGTTGCACAGCCCCTTTAAAGGAAGATCCACTGGTGGATCCTTAGGGAATCCGGTAGCGTGACCCTTGGGATTCGCCACAAACGGCTCCCTTGGGGATATGCTAACGCTAACGCCCTCACTTTTAATGCGATGGCATCCTTTAGCTCCCCCCCCCCCCTGCCCCCCCCCCCCCCCCCCCGATTTCGTGGACCTTTCTGGCCTCCAATAGCGCAGTTTCCCCGCTAAGTTTAGCCGAAAAATTGACGTCACACAACCTATGCACCAATTAAGGTTCCCCGCTAAATGATGTGGGAAATTCGATGTCACCTAAACTGACGTCACGGGACCTACAGACTAATTCAGTTTCCCCGCTAAATTTAGTGGAAAAATTGACGTTACGTGATTCCACATCAACCTCGGGTAGCCCTAGGGTCGTCATTTAGGTCGTCCTTGACGTCGTGCTTGAGATCGTCCGAGACGTCGCTATTAATGTAATCCTCTAAGACGTCGTCCTAGACGCCGTCCTTGACGTTGGCCCTAGCCTCGCAACAAAATGAGAAGGTAGACATGACGAATGCTATGGCAATTCATTGGCAACCAACAATTGTAGTTTCTGCAGCCAATGTTTGTATTGGCATTCTCTTTTCGCTTTCCTTTTTGCTTCCTCCATTTTGTGCTCCATCTTTGTGGCTTCGTTAGGGGGTGAGTGTTAGCGTTTTTCAAACGGGGACCTGTGTGACGCTTCCCAAGGATCACGCTAACGCATTCCCTAAGCATATACCGATGGATCTTCCTTTACGCTTTTCCGGCGAAGCGGGCTCCCCAAGCCGCTTCACTCCAGCCTCTGCTGCACGCAAATCCGCGTCGGCTTGCCGTTTTTTGCACCGAATTTCGGTCAGCCGAGCTAGGCGCTCCTTCCGCTCCTCTGTCTCGTTCGCCCGCCTTGCACCCTTAGCAGCAGCGTTCGCTGCCTGACGCTGCATTCGCTGTTTACCGGTTTCCCTCCCGCGCATTGGCTTACGCACCGTCATGCCGCCTTTTATCCGCAGACGGACGGCATCAGCTTTTCGCTGTCATGTAAATACTAATGCTAACGCACAGAAAGGAAAAAAAAAGAATAAAGTTCATTGTCCGCTACGAAGCGAACCCGGCGGCGAAGTGAATCGGACGCTGGTTGAAATTGTGATTGTCTGCTCTTTAACATTGGAAGCCACCGACAAGCCGCGCTTCGTTGTTTGTTTGATTGTTCTGCTGCCGTAAATAAGCTCACATGGACCGGTGGCAGTAAGGGTTTTAGGGAAAAGCATATCAGAGGCTGCTAGACCTTTCTCGCCATTTCACTGTTGGTGCGGTGTTCTCATATGTTTGGCTGGTAGTGGCTACCAAGCGGGAAGCTTTGACGACACGCTTAATCGGTGGCTCATAAATTAAATACTTTTGTTTTCACCTTAACCAAAACGAGACCCCTGGAGCGAACTGGCGACTTTAGCGAACTATAAGGCCGCGCTGGTGAAGCAAAATGGCGGACGAAAAGACGTCGCTTTCATCGTGCAGCACGCCGCACATTTATCGCGTTGCGGTATTGGCGACGTGAGCGATCGAAAGCGTCGCTGTGATCGGTCTTCCACGATAGGCCGAATGCTGACTATGACGTCAGCGAAGGATTTCCCATCGACGGAAATAAGAGGAATGGAAGGACTTCAATTTTGACGGTGTTGGCAGGGTTGGTGTGAGAGTGCTATGATTTCAAGCTTCCACCATGCTCTTTACAAACACCTTCAAACTTGTTGTTCACAAGGTAATGACGTCACGAAGGGTAACCATAGGAGGGAGCCACCAATAGAATCAGTAGAGAGTTTTAGTAGATCGTCCCGATACCTCCGATACCCCCGATAACGATACTATATATGTAAGCGCAAGGCGGAGGCAGAGTATCGGGTATAGTTATCGGAGTCATCGGGACGATCTACTAAAACTCTCTAGTGTTACGTATAAATGAAAAGTGGCTTTTGGACGGTAAAAGTCTTCTACACTTGGCTTCCCGGCGTTCGGGAGCAAAGACTAGCCCTCCGGAGGAAACAGTACTGCGGAGGACTGTGCGCGCCAATCGAGGGAAGGTGTGCTGGTTCCAACGGAGCACACCTTCTTTCGATTGGCGCGTACAGTCCGCGTACTGTTGTCTCCGGAGGGCCAGTCTTGGCTCCCGAACTCCGGGAGCAGAGGATGGTATTCTGGACTACAGGTCGGCCCAATCGAAAATCGTAAAAAGGGGCATCGCACTCTCATGTCTAGGCTCGGCGCTGAACAAATCGTGTCTTTACACACTGAGAGATAGCTTTAAGACGCCAGCTGAAAGGCTGAAAAAAGGAGGCTATCTATCGGCACTACTGTCAATCATATCAAGTAGCCTGCTGAAGAAGGTTAAGGGTTGCCAGTCCGCCAAACGTGTTGTAGAAAGCAATAGACCAGCCGTAATTTCATTATTACACGGGGTCTCACACAGTTAAAAAAACAATTGACAGCTACTATAGAATTGCCGTTGTTTTTTCTGCCCCGCAAAAGACAAGCCAGATTTGGCCGAGAGTTAACCTGGAGGCAAAGGGGATATCAGGGAGCAATTGCTTTAAGAAACACGCCAATCCGATGTTTCCATGTGCTATGAGCGTGGTAAATAATATGCCACTCTCGTTTGGCCGCACCTAAGTTGGGCAGACGGGAAGCTGCCTGAATGATAGGCTCCGAGAACACAGGTATCCTCTAATAAGATCCACTGTGGGAGGACACCTACCAGTCGGTCCACTGCAAAGAGTGCCCGTGTGATTTAGTTCCACCACAATTTTATGACGACAGAAAGACAAGGTATCACGCGAAGTGTTGGAGGCTTTCACGTCTACAGTGGGAGACAATACTGTATAAGTCTGTCGTCAGTGGCACTGTCTAAAAACGAGCTGGACTTCCGGAATGTCACAATGGAGAGTCAGCGCGCGCCGCAGTGACGGACTACCATGGGTGAAAGATGCGCGTGGGAATGTGTGATGCATTGTTTTGTTTTAGAGCGCAGCTTTTAGGCGCCTGTCTCCGGCTTGAGCGGCGTCGCCGTCGCCGTCACCGCGCGTTGCATTATTGAACGTTTCCGATAATGACGCCACACGTGACGTCCCGTGAGACGTCATGAGGGTCACGACTGACGTCACAAGGGTCACGGGTAACGTCACGAAGGTCACTCATGAAGGTCACGACGAAGGTCACGACCTTCACAGTAAAGGTCACGAGAAGGTCACGACTTTCACGAGGCCTTTACGAGTGACGACACGAAAGTCACTAGGGTCACCAGTGACGTCACGAGGGTCAACAGTGACGTCACGAGGGAGGAGGGAGGGAGAAGGAGGAGGAGAGGAGGAAAATGAGAGGAGGAGGAGAATGGAGGAGGGGGAGAGGGAAGAGGAGGGACATACCCTCCTCTACGTACCCTCCCCTCCTCCTCCTCAAGAGCTGCGCTGTCATTCGGCATTACACGGGATTGTAAACGTCTTTCATCTTTTTTTTCTTTTCTATAAGTGAACGGGCGCGTTGAATGTTTTCGTCCTTTTTTTCCGTAAGTAAGACACAGTAGTTCCGAGTAAGCGCCTGTCCAGTCGTGCATGTTTTTGTTTTTTTTGTCCTTGGCCCCTTTGCGTTGTTTTTGTTCACCATGCATAACGCTTACCAACTAGATCAGCTTTCAACTTTATTAGAAATCAGTAGTGGATATTCAAGCTCGTGGGATATTCAGACACGTTGGACATTCCGGCCTGGTCGAATCTTCCGTCTCGTTGGATATTTACACTCGTTGGACATTCAGTCTCAATTGGACATTCCGTCTCGATGGATGATCATTGTATTCTACAGCCCACAGGAACTATTCACGCTCAAACACGCACTCGAGTAAAGATTAATCGCTCACTAAGCGCTGAATATCAACTCAATCGTAATTCGTCTTCGTTTACACCTTTACACATCAACCGCATCTCGTTATTTTATCCTGTGTTGCCAGGCAAAATAACTATTTTTTGGCTCTTTCGACTCTTCAAATCTCGCCGAATGCTCCATTCTAAAATGAATGTTCAGTCACGGTGAACATTCGGGCCTGGTTGGACCTTCCGTCTTGATGGATGATCATACTCGTTGGACACTCCGTCTCAGTTCGACAGTCTTTCTCGATGGATATTCCGTCTCGCCAGCCACATGACAATATGGATATCTTACGGGGAGCGCTATACCGTCTCTTTCCTCTGACTACCTAATTTAGGCGATTCTTTTCGCAGTTTTTACGTATTTAGAGCTGATAGCTATTCAAATTTGTTAAAAAAATAATGTTGGTCGCTCAGGCGGATTCTAGTAAGCCGCTTGAATTTCGCTAATTTGGGAAAACATCTACAACTGCTGAAAACTAAAAAAAAAAATAAAGGCGTGGAACATCATGGAGCCTCAACTGCACAAAACGCAATATTAAAAAAAAAAAACATGTTTCATGTAGGTTATGGCAGTAATGAGGCTTCAAGAATTAAACGTAAATACATACAGCAATGAGCGATTCGTGCACACCGGACCAACTGTTTACACAAAAACGCTAAGGAGAGGAAGCTTCGTTGAGTGATGGGTTTCCGCTTTGGACATGCGGCACCTTTCACCACGTCTTCAAAAGATAACAAGATGATCAGCGGAAAACATGAAATATTTGTTCACTTTATGCATCACTAAATGACTACTGTGGGAATTGTTAAGTAGTCCCCGGAAACACGCCAATGTCCGTGATTCTGTCCACGTAATTGCAGACGTTCTCGTAGGTAGCAGCATGGCCACTGGTGAATGAAGCCAACGCACCCACTTCTGCGTGGAGCCTCTCGTTTCTTGCTGAGACGGCGCTTGACGTAGGTCTTGCCACAGCCAGCGTGTCCACAAGACGAGCCTGGATTCAATTTCGTGTGGCAGGCTGCGCAACCTGATCAAAGTTCGAAAATTAGTCGAACTTAATTTATTATGCTCCATAAATTAAATACTTGAGCTTTCGGAAGGCGCTTACAAAAAGATCGTGGTTGGTTTCAGCACGTAAAACGATCTGCTTTTTGTTCAAAGCTAGGCTTGTTTTGCATAGGATGTCGCGTATATGTTTGCGATCTTTCGTCATTTGAGCCTCTATCTAATCACACGCGATATCGTCACCTCCGTCACTTCCGTTTCTTTTTAGAAAAATGAAACATTTGTCAACCATAGCCCCCAGGTCATGAAGCCAGCCTTTGTCTCGGAGAGGCGGAACAACATCAGGGGCATTCTATTAAATCCGTCACAATTGCGAAAACCTTCTCAGGTAAACTTTATTATACGGATGCTTTCTTTCACTGCAACTTTCTCACAGGGAGCAAAGTATCCTCAGAAAATATATACTCAACTGCGAACTGCAAATTTTTTTTTTACCACTTTAGGTTCCTGCAAAATTATTTTTATCACTTCGCCTGTACAAAAAAACTGGCAATGTCGTTTGGTACACGAGATTTAGTCAAGGTCGTGCAGAGGCGAAACAATTGTTTAAGCGAGATAAACAACAACATGCTAACATCGCCGAGAAATCATTGAGCACACAGCCACAGTGTATGTGGAAGTTTGTCAAAGAGAGCATCAAAGAGAATGTTACCACGATCACATTGCGAGATAATGAGGATTGCGTCTCTGACCCTGTTGATGTAACTAATATTTTTGCGCGCCATTTTAGTGCTTCTTTCAGTTCAAATAATGGCCTAATGCCTTGCTCGAATAAAATTGCCTGGATTTTTGACGGTTTGCTCAAAATTAAGAATCTGAAGTCGTGGATGGCAATTAAAAAATTGAAGCCAAAGTTATCTACGGGAGTAGATGGAATTCTCAGCTTCATAGTAAAAGGTTGTGCTCCACTCCTTGTCCAGTTTTGGTACATATATTTAACTTATCATTGCATCTGAAACATTTCCTACCGCTTGGAAGCGCTCTGTTGTTGTTCCATTACATAAATCTGGTGACGATCCATGATTAACAACTATAGGCAGTCTCCCTCCTTTGTTAGTTTTGTCTAAAGTTCATGAAATTGTTTTGCACACCCGCCTTTATGCATATTTTTGTCGGAAGATTATTCCTGAGCAACATGGGTTTCATGAAAGGCCGCTCCACAGAAACAAACCTATTGTTCCTTCCTACATCAGATTGTACCATCTGTCCATAGCGGAGGACAAGCGGATGTAGTCTACTTTGATATGAGAAAGCTTTGACAAAGTAATCACCGACTACTGTGGAGTAAACTCTGCAGTTACGGTCTGTCCCTTAAGTATTGTCGTCTCCTCGATAGTTACCTCTCTCATCGGCCGACCTTTGTGCGAGTATCCGGCCGATTATCTGCTCCTTTTTTATCTACTTCTGGGGTTCCTCAAGGCAGTAACCTCGGTCCTTTGCTGTTTTTAATTTTTGTAAATGATCTAGCTTCCTGTATTAAATACACGAGGTTTTTGTTATTTGCTGATGATATTGAGTTCTTTACAACGGTTAAAACGGTTGACGATTGCGAATGTCTTCAGCGTGATATAAATTCTATTTCGGCGTGGTGTTTTTCAAATGACCTACTCTTAAATGAGTCAAAGACAAAAGTTATGCCCTTTTCTAGGAAGAGTGAAGTTCGGAGTTTTCCAATGTATTAGATTCCACCAATATTACTCGCGTTGAGGTCATCCGTGATCTAGGCGTTTTTATGGATCCTGCAATTAATTTCAATCATCACGTGACTACAATTACGAATGCTTCCTTTAGAGTGCTGGGAGCCATTACACGAGTGACACGCGGTTTTTCTAAACCACTTTGTATTTTACGTTTGTTTTCTTCACTGGTGCGTAGTCGTGTTGAATATGCCTCAGTTGTCTGGAACTGTATTGGAGTGACAAATTCAGGTGTAATTGAGAGTGTTCAACGTAGATTCGTTCGTGTTTTGTTTGATCGTTATTTTAAACCGAATTATTTTTATAGTTATGACAGGATTTGTGAACTCGTGAAGTTAGACTCGTTGCACAACAGGAGAACAATTCGTGAACTGACATATTTGTGTAAGATTGTAAATGGTATAATTGATTCCCCAGAGCTACTCAGTCACATCTACTTGCACGTTCCTCGTAAGTCTTGTAGACTTTATACTTTCTTTTACCCTTCTGACTTTTATCATGCTGCACCCATGACACGCCTACAACTGACTTATAACCATTTAGTACAGATTTGTGCGAACGCTAGCCTTGATATTTTTTATGAAAAGCTTAAATTTCGAAAGTGTGTTGAGGTTATTGTTTTTTCATAACGTTTCGCTTTTATCCTGTTTAACATTTCACTACTCATGACTCATTGATAAGTGCACCACTAAGGAGGCGTTAAGCTGTTGGTGGGTCACTGAAAATGAGACTAAATAAATAAATAAATAACTTGTCACACTGCACAGTGTACAGTAATATCCTACGTCCGCAAGGTTGCCGCATAGGATGTCCAGTCTCGATGGACATTCAGACCTGGTTGGACCTTCCGTCTCATTGGATATTCAGACTCGTTTTAAATTCCGGCTCAATTGGACATTTTGTCTTGATGGAAATTCCGTCTGGCCTGTCATGTGAAGAATAGGTTCTTTCGACTCTTTGAATGTTCCGTCTCAATGGATATTCAGGCCGTAAGCGGTTGAAAATCCCCGGCGTTATTTACCCAATCTCCGAAATTCCAGGCTTTCAAAAACCACGCACACGCAACCCCCGAACTGGATTCGCCCGCTTTCCTTGTCCGACCGAGCCCAAAACACTGCGGCTCTTTGCATTATTCATTGGTTTGAGTCGAAAAGTATGACAGATGAATTCAATTGATACGAGGACCGAAGTTAGGCTAGTCCGTTTAACATAGTTTAAGAAAACAGCGCGAAACAACGGAGGACTAGA
This sequence comes from Ixodes persulcatus, assembly GCA_013358835.2. NCBI lineage: Eukaryota > Metazoa > Arthropoda > Arachnida > Ixodida > Ixodidae > Ixodes > Ixodes persulcatus. The sequence goes on from JABSTQ010010497.1 coordinate 445,068, forward strand.
AGGGAGCCTACGAACACAGCACTGACTGGCAGCTAAATACGTTACTTCTGCACTAAGCAGAAATGAAACAAAAGAGGGGAAAGAAAGAAACGAAAAGATCAACCCGATAAAAAACAACCAGCATGCCGACACGGGCCTGCACAAACGGGCAGCACCTCTTGATAAAATCCACTTCGTCGCCCGCTAAGGCCATCGACTGGGCAGTAACACATATCTTCTGTTCATAACTGGAAATAAAAAAAAAAGTATGCATCATTTTCTCTCGTTCTCTTATTTTAAATCCTGATCTCTTCGAAGAATGGTGAACACACACGTCTGTCGCCGTGAACCGCATTTCTGCATTAAGTCGCTAATTCTTCCCAGAACAGGCTCGGCTGCGGTAGATGAATGTGGAATCCTTAAGAACGCAAAAAATGGGGAAAGACGTCGCCGGGGTTAATAAATTCAAATATTGCTTTAAGAGAACAAATAAAAAACATTCAGAGCTGCTGAGAGATGTGCGATATACTGGGCTGTTAAGAGCAACGCCATGGTGCTCACTGAAGAGGGTAAAAGTCAACCTGAATACAAAAAGGCTTGTCCCGACCAGCTTTTGTTTTGGGTTTTCTTGCAGTTTATTCAGCTCTTTGCGATATTTAAGTTCAATAGACATTGCTCCTACAGAAAACTGTACACTTGTATGTAAATAAACATACTTCAACTTTGCTTCGTTGATGAGCATTAAGCCTACACAAAATCACTGGGGAAGACAATGCCTCTCAAATAAATAATAAAAAATAAACACAGAGGTGATCAAGGTGATCGCAGCACTGGTAGCGGGGAAGCAAGGAAGATATAGCGTCGACGGGGTTTCTGACATTCGGGGGGAAAAGGCTCATGTCATTCCAGACCGGCGAACCGCCACGGGGGAATCAATCGTGCTACAACACAACTGCTGTGTACTGAGCTTAATCAAACGTCGTGATAAATACCACAAAGCAGGCTTCATTTTAGAGCGCAGCTCTTAGGCGCCCGTTTCCGGCTTGAGCGGCGTCGGCGTCGCCGTCGGCGTCGGCGTAACCAAGGTCATCCCAAGGTCACGTGACCCCCAAGGTCACCCCAAGGTCACGTGACCCCTCCCAAGGTCACCTCAAGGTCGCGTGATCCCCAAGGTGACCCCCACGTGACTGGGGGGTCACGTGACCCCTCAGGTCGCGGGATTCCCCGGGTCACGTGACCTCGGGGGAGGAGGGGGAGGGGGGTCACGTGACCTGCGGGGAGGAGGGGGAGGAGGGGGGGGGGTCACGTGACCTCGGGGGAGGAGGGGGAGGGGGGACACGTGACCTGGGGGAGGAGGGGGAGGGGGGTCACGTGACCTGGGGGGCCACGTGACCCCCCCCGGAAGAGATTGAAGAATGAGGGGAGGAGGAGGAGGAGGGGTATAACCTCCCCTGATTACCCTTCCTTCCTCCTCCTCAAGAGCTGCGCTCCAATTCGGCGTTACAGGGAGTTGTAAACGGCTTTCACTTTTTTTTATGTTTAGACTAAGTGCGTGTTAATAGGAGTTCGAATTGTACTGCGCTGTTCATCACTCACAGCCTTAACAATGGTGAAGCTGCAGACCTAAGATGGAAAAACCACATTGATAATGTTATCGGTAAAGCTAATAAATGGTTAGGAGTTATCCGGCGCACCCTCAAACTTGCCTCACAAGGGACTAAGCTGATGGCATACAAGATGTTAGTTCGGCAATGCTAGAATATGCATGCGAGGTCTGGGACCCGTATGTGAAAAAACTGCAGTTAAAACTGGAAAGCGTACTGCGACGCGCATTGCGTTTTATTTACTCCCGTTAACGAAGACAGGATTCGGCTTCCCCCCTTTATGACAGAGCCGGTTTACAACTGCTTCAACTCCGTAGAAAACAAAAAAGTTAAAGCTTTCTTACAGTATTATCAATAATTTGGTTCTTGTTAACAAGCATCGGTATGTAGATGAAGACACGTCATGAGTAACCAGGAATAAGCATGGACGGCATGTGAAAGAAAGAAGGTTTAATAAGGAATGTTTTAGCTACTCGTTTTTCTTGCAGACAGCGCGGGATTGGAACCAGTTGCCAGAAAGTGTTGTTGATGCACGCGGCCGGTTGGAGTTCGCATCGCTTATTTCTTAACGCTCGGTCGCGCCTCAAGCTGTTTGTTGGGTTAATATTATTTTACTATCCTCGCTTTTGTTGCGCTGCTGTTTCTCTTGTGGTTGTGTCGGCGCAGGAGAGCTCAGACTGTGATTGTGGGCTGTCCATTGTATCCCACCCCTATCTTGGTTCTGTAAGGGACTGATAGTATGTTCAAATGAATAAATAAATATGGATGACGATACGCTATGCACTGAGAAATTGAGGGCGAGTGGGAGACGAGACGGAATGTCCGAACGCCGTGATCTGGTTCGAATGATTAGTCGGCAAACCTAAAGCTTGTCTTTCTCTCTATTTCACTCGTCGCACGCGTTAGAACGTAAAAGCCAAACGCCGGAGTGCCGCGTTCTAGGGCGTTTGACCAGTACAGTGGAGATAAAGGCTGCCTTTGACTTCACTGTACTCGTCAAACGCGTACGAACGCGAAAGCCAAAGACATCATGGAACGCGTTGGACGAGTGCAGATTTAAAAAAAAAAAGGCAGCTAGGCTTAGGTCTACCCACTAGTCATTCCAACCGGAGCTTGACGTTCTCATGTCCCCTCTCGTCTTTCTACTCTTGCTTAGTTTCTAGACGCCCTCGTCGAACGCTCGGCGCATTCTAAATATTTTGGTTCTTATCATTCTCGGATTTCCCTTCATTAATTGCAGCGGTTGTTTCCCTTGAGTGCTTTGCGGGTAAGCAGACGATCCAAATCTCCTGCAGGGAAAGTCTGCAAAGTAAAATGATATAACTTCGGCTTCCACGCACAATCAATATCGAGATTCAGAAGCCTAGGAAATATGCAGCATTTGAGCCGATACGCTGCTTACTGAATGTTGTAGAAACATGAGCTAGTTTGCTTTGAAGCTGAAAGCGACGGACTTACTCACGGTGCTTTGTTCGCTCCTCTTTCTATGACGACTAGTTGTTGCTGCTGTTGTTTATGATTGTTTCTATTCTTATGTCCGGGAAAGGGGGGGGGGGGGGGGGCTATGGGGGGAGCACGCTGGAATACAACAAATGATACGGCATGCAAAAAAGAAAACAAAAGATAAAGCGAACGTTTTTATCTTAGAGCTTGGAAAATAATCACCCGGAATAAGATGATCTCGAGGACTAATCCGCCTCGGGGTCTACGCGGTAATGAGGTGCATGTCCGCGCAATCCATTTCTCTCTGAACTTTCCCGTTTTAAATGTCTGCTGAAGTAGGCACGGCGCGCAGAAGCGCTTTGAAATGCCCGGCGTAAAGGCCGATGTCCGTCTTGTAGTAACCGAAACCGTACAGGAAAACGGGCCTAATGAGCGGCGACTAATAAGCTCCACGTTTCCTGCCAGTCAGCTAAAACAATGTATGTTCGTATCGCTATGGCAGACTGCACGACGTTGTGTGTATGCCACGGTCATTAATGCGTATCCATGAGTGATTTTCGCTAATAAGTATTCTGCGTACTGATTCATTAGTCACGTGTTTATCGGTACGCGTCTACTTCTGTGTCAAGAAACTGCGGACAAAGGAGGGCAGGCAGATGGCTTTGGGCAATTACAGCGCCTCAGTGCATCAAAATGTAAACAAAATGTGGTAACTTTTTTATGTTTAAAATGCAGAATTTTTCTTTTTCCTGTATTACGCGTGAAGTACATGTCACGCTGATTCGAATGTTGTTGAACTTTTTATGCAGCCATATATAGTTTATAATGGTAATTAAAACTACTTTTACGACAATAAATTTAGAAACAATGAGATTGCGTAGACAAGCCTCCTAAGTTTTGCAATCGTCGATGGTCAACAATTAACTGCCGCAGCCTTTGATATGGACTGAAAGAATTTAATTTACTTTGAAGTCAGTGCGTTATTTGGCACATTTTTTGCCTAAATGAGCGCTAAGCGACAAGGCGTAAAGGCAACTTCGACGACTCTGTGACGCCTACCAGGTGATGGACCCGTGCTGCAATGGGCAATATGCAAAATAGCAGCGCCCCTAGCGGCTCAATCGCACCTCTGGGAGGAGGAGATTGTCAACAGGTAGTTTCGGTTCCGCCGGGGTGTACATCTGTCGTCTGCTATCGTCTCCGCGTGGCCATTGTTCACGCCGTCGTGAATTGCTGCGCACGTAGGCGCGATTAGTAAGTACCCTTTTCTTCTCGTCGCTACATATCAGACACAGCGAACATCGATACAATTACGATTTTGCTGGCACAGGGAGTGAGCGAAAACGCCGCAACGGCGAAGACCAGTGAACGCAGATCGACGTACGCCGAACGCCGTACCAGCTCACTGTGAGCATTTTGTTTGCAAGCTCGAGAACAGCTACTGAGACTAGTACTCCAGTTTTATTACGCCCTTGCCTCGCCGATCGCTATTTTCAATCAGGCTAAGGAAGTACATGATCAACCTCGCTGTAGAAGAATGCGTTCAAGCGCACATATGCGCCTCTTTGCTACATCAGGTCCAAGGCACGGTATGCTGATGCACCCAGGTCTTCGAGAGATTACATGAAGACAGCCGAAAAGCCTGCATGTTATCAAAATATTCTATTTTCGTCAACCCTCCAAAAAGGGCAACTCAAATACGCGTTGCGCAAGCCCTGCCACTTCTCCTGCAAGAAAAATATATTTTTTAAGCTTTTTAGTTAGACACATGTCTTATACCTTGAGGTTAAGCGGCAACGCACGTATTCGCCATCCGCCTGGAAACGTATTCTTGTTATCCAAAAAATATTTGAACAAAACAAAATATCCCCTCTTTGTTTTTTTTCTCGGCGATGAAGACGCCTAGTCGTAGGCGTGTATAATTCATAGTTCAGGCACTTTACACCACCGAGTGTATAATTTATGATCGGGCGCTGGCACTTCGCCAAGTCTTGGTCAAACGCTGCTCTGAGCCGAGATTTATTTTTCGGTTTTATTTGTGGCACCCTCTTCAGTACTGTGTAGCGATATTTGTGAAACAGGAGCTCAACTTTGGCTTGGCAAATTTCATACAGCGAACCAAAACCTAGCAACAAAAATATTTGATTATGAAAGCTGGTGTATGTACTAAAAAAATTAGATTGAGTGTAATCTCATGGAGCCTACGTAGAAAGGTAAATATAATAAATTGTCCCACAACATACTCTGTAACAGAGGAAAAAAAGGTCGCAGGTATTTTGGACTTGGAGTTTCGATACATCGTTCTGTCGATAAACGGCATCCAGCGTAAACCTAATCGAAGTTAGTTGACCCACAAAACAGATTTAACGAGGGTTCTCTACAATTAAATTTTGGATAAATAAGTTTCTCAATATCATTTTTACACATTATACGTATATCGACATCTCAACATTATATTCTACAACTAAACGTTTTGCGATACACCGTTCTGTGCGGCTTTTTTTTCAACTGCCTCTTTGCGAGTGCAATACTAATACTTTCTAAGAATGAGATGACAATCTGCGCAATGGATTTTATCTGTTGCAATTAATATTTTCGAACTTTCAACTATATAGGGCGATTGAGCAGTCAGTAGGGTCACGTTGAATCTCTGGAGCGTGATTTGCCATGTCTGTTGACTGTAACACCTTTAGGGTGTTAGCCCTGGAAAGGCCGATGTATACCCATAATGATATAGACGTTTCTGGTACGCACCTTCCTAGAATGTCTCTACTAGATCAGAACAGTGGTTTGTCGATCAACCAAACACTTTGAGGCGATATTGCTTCACAGTGTGATTCCATGGCAAAGAAAAAAACACGTGCATTGTGGCGCGAGTATCTCCGTCATATTCTTCTCTTAACCCAAACGATGATTGCTCGTATGTTGGCCCTTATGACGTCGCGTTCGCGCTTTTTTATTTTTATTTATTTTCATCATGCGCTTTGACTCTAAATTAACGCCGAAGACGATTTGAGGTAATGAACGTGCATTCATTTTGCCAAGGTCTCTAGTCTTCGACGTCAGTTCCGAGCGACTTTAATAGAACATTCGAGTCCACACGTGCTTGCTTTGAAGTTTTCTTGGAAATGCTGGAAAAAATACTACTGTGCATCTTACAAAATGCGATCCGTAAAAAAAAAAAAAATCTGCTGATTTTATATTTTTGTTTAATCTTTCTTTTGTTGTTCTTTTTACGAGGTGTCATCCGGCTGAATGAGCAGCTGTGAGTCGTATTGCACAAAGAAATGTCATGCAGCTGCCGCACAATGACATTTCGAATCATGTGATGAAGGTAGCGTGGGTCGTCTGTCACATGCTTCTAACAATGTAGCAGGTGTGCTCCCGACATGTTGCTTCTGTCTTCTGCCCTTCGAAGCCCCTGATTTTTTCTCCACTCGCCACACAATTGTTTTCCAGAGCGCGACGCTGAACGTCTGTTAGCATTGGGATAATTTACTCGAATTAATCTCGGAACCGTGCCTTCATATTTAGATTTGTTTAAGCTGCACCTTCAACCAAACACCGCGGTGTTTGCATCCACTTTTGCGGTGTCTTTGTCTCGTTTTCTGCCCACGCACCCTGACGAGCGAAGCGCGTCAAACAAGGCGGATGCTCTTACGAGGCCCAAAGTAAAACCCCTGGCAGCCGGCCATTTAACCGCTATCGCTGAAACACTTACTTGAGCCTGTAACTTCAGGTAAGCCCTACATACAAGAAAGGCTGGTTTTGTACAGAGATACGGAGCATGAACCAATTGGTTCTGCAGAACACCACCACCAATTCGCAAGAGGTCGATTGGTACTTGGAGGATTCCACCGAATGATAATCATCTATAGTTTATTATGCGCAGGACGCTTTTGTCGTTACACGTAAGCCTCCACTGAAGACATTTAATGCGGTCGTTATATATTTTTACATCGGTTAATACATCGGCAGCTGTTAGTGCCCCTTTATGGCGAAATCTGGCGGCGAGCGTACGCAAGAATTATCGTGATCGCTGTGCGCGCGCATCCCCATTGTCACCGCCCTCACTTCCGATTGCCATAGCCCCTCGCACAACAACACCAATCCATGGGAGGACGCTCTATGAGCCGAGAAACATATGGAAAGAAGGAGACGAGAGCGCGTCAGAACGCTGAGCTCTGGTTGGAACGATTAGTGGGTTAACAAAAAGCTGGCTTCCTTCTTCTCCCCTGCACCCGTCGACCCCGTTAGAACATGGAACTCCGGCGTCCGTTGTTTGACTTTCGCATTCGAATGCGTTTGACAAGTTCGATGTAAGGTGCCCTCATGGGCGCTTCGCTTAGGGTGATGAGGTCACGGTTATTTTTACTTTTTTTTTTTTCTGAAGTTCGTGATAGAGCCTGTTAGCGCACGCGCTCATGGCGCTGACTGTGCTACGGCGACATTCTGTTCCCGAGGATTTCTTTGCATTTTTTCCTTGAGTGCGTGCCTGTCGGCATCGGGTACTACAAAGGATTGCATCACTCTAAAACAGAATGACTTTGAAGGCCCCAATTTCGATGGAGACAAAGGCAGTCTTTGTTTTCACCGCACTCGTCGAACCCGTTAGAACGCGGATCGCCGGAGTCGGCACTCGGCTCTCACGTTCGAGCACACTCGACGAGTGCATTGGAGTCAAAGGCAGCTAGCTGTGGGTCTACCACTAATCATTCGAACCAGTGCTCGGCGTCTGATGTCTCCGCGCGCTCTGTCTCTCTTCTCATCTTAGGAAATCATGTGACGTCGGAAATCTACTTGGGGAGACGGTAAGGGGTAAGTGTGGTCAATGTGACATTCTAGTCCGGTGAGCACCATCCTTTTCATGGCCTTTCCTAAGTAGAACGACATGCAGATGGGACGAATGTTAGTGATCATAATGCGGTCTTCACCGCGCTTGGGGGAAAAGGTAACCTTAGCTTCCTTCCATTCCATAGAAAGGGTCCTTTGCTCCAGGCTTCGTTGATATCTTGGAGGAGGTCTCTGGCCGCTTGAGAGGAAAGGTTCCGGAGTGCAGCGTATGTGATGTTGTCTGGTCCAGGAGCAGTGCTTTTCCGCAGTTGAGGAAGAGCTGCCGTGAGTGTTCCCCTAGGATAAAATTAGACTGGATACTTTTGTGCGTTTCAGGGGCTTCTGGCTTTGGCGGGAGTTGTTGCGGGTTATGTTCTGGATAATAGGTATCCTGAAGCATCTTTGTTGAGTTGGGTTTCGGTGTAGGGGTTTTTATTCTTATTTTGGCAAGGTGGTTCAGTTGAGTGAAGTTTCCTAGGAGTGAGCAGAGTATGCTACATACCTTCGTGTTTTGGATTTATGACAATACAAAAGCCCCTTGTCTGTTACAACTTGCTTTGCATAAGAGGCAATATAGTAATTTAGTTTTTGGATTTTACAGTCAAGGTTGCTTTTAGCCGTCTGCTTTTTCCACTTTCAGAGTGGACTAGGCCGGCGCGCCCACAGAGAGATCAGGGGAATATCTAACGTAGTGTAGTCGTCCGTGGAGTAAACGTGCTTTGCATTGGCTTTGAGAATAGTTTTGAGAGAGGATAACCATTCAGAATAGGACAAGGTAGTTGGTAAGTTACCCTGGCGTAATGTGCTTTATGCCAATCAGTGATGCGTTTTCCTCGGTAGCGCCGGCGTGTCGTCTTTGTTTCGTCTTGCAGTTGGGTGATTTGAAGGATGTTATGGTCGCTTCCGAGGGATTCTTTGGTATTTTCCCAGTGCGGCACCTCCAGTCCTTTGTGTCACGTAATGTCCGGGCTGGTATCTGCTTTTTTACTGGTGCCTGTTGTTGTCGGAAACATGAAGTCATTGAGGGGGTGAAAGCTTATTGTTTCATGAATATCTCGAGTTTGCGGCCTCTTGGCTAGGTTCTGTTGTAGTTCCAGGCTACGTTTGGGGCGTTAAAATTTCCTGCTATAAAGAAGTGTTTGCTGGGAGAGTGCCATTGTTGAAAATACCTGCGCCATGAGGGAAGTTGATCAGATTTGTTTGATGGATGGCAGTAGATGGTGAGTACGCCTATGATGACGCCATTAATTAAGCTTTCCGTGTGCACCTGTTCAGTGTAGGTGGTGTTGATGTGGGAGGAATCGTGTTGAAGTGTTTGGTGTTGTTGGCGCTCGTACGTGACGGTAATGCCCGGCACTTGGGGAAAGGCTTGATGCTTGCATGATTTGCTAGAAATGGATGGTTGACATTAATGATCGTAGCCAGGTAGAGGGAAGATACCATTTGTCTCCTGGAAGAAAATGATTTCGGGGGGATGTTTTTGATGGAGGAGATATTGGGTGAAAACAGCCTTCTTTTTAAAATCCACGACAGTTCCTTTGCCATCTGGTGGGATCGCCAGCTGCTTGATATGTATTTATCATCATATTGAAATTCATCGGTTGCGGTTAGTATGCGTTTACGTGGGAGAGAGTCGTTAAAATCGGCTAATTGGCGGCTGATTTACTGAGCAATAAAGGACTGGAGTTGGACGGTTAGAGCGTCCGGGAGGAAAAAAAGCGTATCCATGATTTTTTTTTTTTTGGCAAGAGGGTTACTTTTTTGTTAGTATTGCATGCCGGTGGGGGAAGCATTGGAGGGCGTATGAGTTGTTGTGGTGGTGAGGGTGGTGATGGGAGGGTGGTGGTGGTGGTGGTGGTAAAGCTGGTGATGGGGAGGGTGGTGATGGGGGTGGGAGGGGGTGGGAGGAGGGATAGGAGCCAATGAGCCACTCACCTGCGTAGCGGCGGTTTGTGTCTCTCTGCTGGCCTAGGCTGGTGGTGGCCGCGGGGTCCTGCGTGGAAGGGGAGCATCGAGTCGATTCGTGGGACCCAGTACAGTTTGGTAATTTTTGCTTTGCCTGTTACTTCTGCTGGGCGTGTTCGGCTGTTCCCGATTGGTGCCTCTGGCGACGTTGCGGACTGTAGGATCGAGACCGTGTCTTTGAGTGGCCCGTTCTACGTGGATGTGAGTTGTGACAGTCTTGTTGGCTGGGAGGTTCCTTGGCGAAGACAGAGAAACGATTGCGTGTTTCCAGGCGAGGCCAATGAGCATCGTTGTAGCGGGTCGGAGGGTGTTGCCTCCGATTACTCTGGCGCGAGGTTCGTTTGTGTTGGAGCCGCACTTGGAGATTCCCTTGCAGCAGGGGGCAGGATGGCGTGGTTGCGGTGTGGTCGGTTCCGCAGTTTCTACAGCAGAGTGTGCACTCGGTGTTCTGGGACCACGTTGTCCAGGTTGGGTGGGAAGCATTGGCCACATTGCTCGCAGAAGTAGTATGCCTGCGTGTTGGGGACTACATCAGCTTGGTGGCAATTCTGAAGTAGCGCTTGCATTGTGGAATGCGGACTTTCGGTGATTACATGCGGTAGGGTGTGAGGTCAAAGATGGCGCACCTGGGTAGGTACGGACCTTCGAGGTTCGCCATGAGAGTGTTGGTGGCGTCCAGTCGTCGGAAATTAAGCATTTTATGCCTTGAACACGGAAGGGCTAACGAATGTTTTCTTCGCTATAATCTAGGGTTATTTCGTGATTGACTCCTCGCGCGTTGTTGGGGTGGTGCGCCACGTAAGACTTATGTCGTCCCTTGGAGTACGAGTTGGTGGGTGTCCTGAAATTTCGCCGTGGTCGATTGTCGGTATGATTCAACTGCAGTGAGGTTTTGAACGGCGGACACTTTGATAATTACGTCGACTGTCTGATTTCACAAGTCGAGCAGCGGTACCAAACGCTTGTGTCACATAGCTGGGATTGTGAGAGCTTACGGTGAAACCTCATTCTTGGTTAGTGTGATTATTAACCATCAGATGGCGGTCTTATCGCCTTCCAGACCTAGATATGAACGCAACAATTAGTGGAGGATGGCGCTACGATACAGTATTCTTTTTTTTCTGAAATTCACATTCCTGGTTGTTCACTTGTTTCTCGATGCGCGAGATTTCTGTGGAACGCGGCCATTCTGCAGCAGTTCTTGTGCAAAGGGAGCACTTAGCTACTCTACGAGCTCGCATCTCCAGCAAATGTGGTCAGAACAAAACACTAAAATCGTCCTCAGCTAATGACGTGGCACATGCAGGACAATAGAACTGATGCGTCAAAAAATTAAAATTGGCTCTAAGCGTTTATCACACCAGGAATCTTTAAGGCCAAATACATATATTTCAACGTGTTTGAATTTATATGTCGGGTCGGCCGTTTTTACAGGCACTTGTTCGGCGCTTTATAGATTTCTACAAAAACAAGAAGGCGCAACAGATGTGGATTCCCGGAAGTCTATCTTGAGGAATTAAATACCTCAGTAAGTGAAAACAAAGAAACTATTATTTATTTTTTTTTTTTTGTCAGGTGTCTCATTTTAGGTTACTGCCATTTTTATTTTGACCGTTAGATTTGAAAATACAAAACAAAAATTAGCTTCAGCTGTTGTATATATTCAATTTAGTAAACAGGAAGTAGGACTGTCACGAAAGTGTTTTGCTTACAACATTACAAGAGTGAGACCAATGTTAAATAGGTACTCACACCATCAAATTGTCGAAATTATTTTTAGCGCCGAGTGTGGGGACAGTTAAAATGACAGCAGCCTATCAATTATTTTTATTTAATGAATAGCTATCACAGAGTTAAAGCAACGTAGGAATAATTATTTAGTGATTTGTGCGGAAGAACTATAGGGGTGAAAACAATATTAAAAATATGCAAAGCGTTGATTGTGATGTTAAGTCAAATATTGTCTATACCAATATCACGCGCACTGATGAAGACTAGAAACGCGCTACATTTTTCGCCCTTGAGCGCATGAAAGCTAAAGCTTGTGCACGTACTGTTCAGGGTGTACTGTTTGCATTTTCATAGTACTTTATTACATTCAGGCGTTGTGTAAGCTGTGTCTCCCGATTGATTTCAATACACCATTCCAATATTTAAGCAAAATTGGGTTGTGTGTATGTTTATACAGCCTAGAACTTAGTCTGACTCAACGGGCGACTTGTCTCCCAGCTGTCGATGAGAAATTTAGCCAGTGCAGTACAACCGCTAGCCTGGGGTCTTGAGCGTGCAACACGCAGTAGTGATACACGACCGCACGCCGGTACGACGCTCATTCAGATCGAAACGGGCCGGGGGGGGGGGGGGGGGGGGGGGGGATCGAACCCAGAGTCTCTGTGTTCTGTAGAATTCTAATATCAAGAAAAACCCCAACCCAGCGTCTCCCCAGCCCAGCAAGCGAATGTTCGACGCTTCGCGAATCAAGCAAATCACACGCCAGACGCACGAACACTGAAAATGGAATCGGCCAGCAGACCTTTTTTTGGAAAAGGCTATCGGACGAGTGGGAGCATTCTAACTCTGGGTTGCTGAAAACATCCATGTGCTGACGGCTGACAATCTTCTCGGTCAAGGGTTTACCACAAAGCGCGCGCTGACAGCGAACTTTCACCACGTGATGTTACACCGTCACATTCTTCCTGACAGACAACAACGTTTATCCACGCGAGCGGCCGCACGTGGCCAGTAGCGTAGGTTTTTTTTACTAATCTGAGCTGAATCGCAGAGCAAATTATAAACCAAAATGATATTGATAAACAAGCGTGTTATCACGTCAAATTTTTTTGGCACTGCGCATATGTAGAAGTCAAGCTCTGTTTCACCGAGGGAAGCGGAAACTACACGCGCTAGCATGCTGCCTCCAAAAACTCTCGCTAAACAAGCGCGTGTGCTTGGCTCCTGTCGCCATATTGTGGAGACACTGACCGTTCGGTAGGGGGTTATTTATTTGCACAAGCGGAAAAATATTGTTGAGATTTTTCTCAAATCTTTTGTATTACGAAAATCTATACCAAACCTGGAGTTCGTAAGGTCGTTCTTCTGGTGTCGGCCGCGGGTCTGTATTGTGAAACCCCTTTGTAAGCGGCTCATTTCTAAAAACAAAAAACAAATAAAGGAATGTTTTTTAATTATCGTGTGCAGAATGGGGAAGCCCCATTTTAAGGGAAGAACAACAAGGTGACTATTTGATCAGTTTATTGCCTGTCTTTCGTCCGGACATCAACAAAGTTTCAAAACTTCTTAAGACTTCTAATTTTGTATTGGCTAGCAGGGCACACCTTCCCCCGCTGAGTCTTTCATTGTGAGTGGAATGTCGTCCATGGCAATAGGCTAGAGGTTCGAAGCGAGAGTTTTAATTATGAAGCCCCTAATGAGCTCTCAGCTCCCCAGCTGCGAACAGACGCACGGCCCGGTTTGCCAACCGCTGTCACCTTGCTTTACAAGCTCCAGTCGCTTCCTATTCCGCGAAACAAAATGCACCAAATAAGCCCGCTTAGGACCAGACATGTACGCGTTAATGAAATGAAGTAACCAAATACTATAACTCGTTACTCACTAAAAAGCACCAACACGCTCAAATAGTACAACAAAGTACGTTACTTGTTTCTTAGATTAAAAAGGAATGCGTATATCCGCTTGAAAGCAACGCGGTATTTTCTTATTACGCAGAATCTGTCGTTTGTATGAAGCTGTAGCGGCCGCTTCCAATATTTGTCGTCGTTAAGAATTCCTTGATTTTTTATGCGTTTATTCAAGGACAACTGTGGCTATTCTGACGTGCCTTGTGCACTTCTTTCTATGGTTCACGGAGCATTTTCTTGTGCAAATTACGGACGTTGGGTACTTGCGCTCTTCGCGTTAAGTTACTCGGTCCTTCTCTTAAAAGTAACGATTACTTCTTTACACGAAAAAAAAAACTAACTTAGTACACGTAGCATGTTACTTGTAACCAGACGTGTACACGTTACTGAAAAAAGTAAGGGATTAGATATTCAATTACTCTATGCGAAGTTGTAATTGATTAAAACTACCCATATGGAAAAGCAAGTGACCGTTACACCAGAAAGTAATTTGTTACCTTCGTCGCGTTACTTTTAACATTACTCTCCTTCAGAAAAAACAACAACAACGGGAAAGGGGTTTTTCAAGTGTTTATTTCTGTTACCAGTCCCAATGATTAACCTTGAGTATTTTTGAGCAGCAGCTGACTCTCGAAAGTCTCGTCAGCCATCTTGCCTGATTTTTCCGTGAAGATGTCGACTGCTACGCTTAACACCCTTTCAACTGAGGCACCGGAGGGAGTGCCACAGTGTGCCGCACAAATTCTTGATGCGCAGCATTGTGCTTCTCCAGCGAAGCGGTGGAAATGCTCTTTACCCTGAAGAAAAAGCGAATATTCGACATTGCAGCGGTGCCTGATATTGTCGGAACGGCGAAGCTGTAGAAGTCGTTATAATACAGGCCATACCTAAAATAACAGTTGATATATGTACAGCGAACTATACCGGCAAATATTGCCAGACGATAGAAAACCAAGTTATCAGGGAGTTTTCGTAGATCGTTTCCGCTGTCCCGCAACGCTCTCCGCAACCAACTACGCTAGCCGGAACTCTACAGTCAAGGCCATCGCCGCGCCGGCGCAGTAGCGGCTGCTTCGTTGCGGAGGGCTTAGCGGAGGGGGAAACGCGGTCTACGAAAGCTCCCTATCAAGACAAGGTATTCACGTGACACTTAAAGCGGTCATGAAACGCCTTTCCAACTTTTTCCTTTTTAGCTTTCCTCCGCAACTCATAAATCGCGCATTATACCAAACAGTTCAAGAAGACGGAAAGGGGGCGTTTCCTCTTGCTCGGACTCTCGTTTGTGTACCCGGACACAGTCATTGTCCCTCTAGAAGATTAGCTTGACGCTCAAAATTCAGACAAAAGTTGCTTTCCCTACCCCATTCACCTTGAAGCTGACAGTGCTGTGGAAGCTACGTGCTCCTTGGCCCAGCCACAATTTTGCCACGTGATCGCGCTCCCTCGTGCATACCCACGCGCAGAGAATGAAGTCAGGTAATGCAGGGGAGGTGGCTGATTGGTCCGGCAAGCGCTTAACTTCCACCGCAATGTCAGCTTAGGGTTGAAGGGAATAAGTGAGGTCCGGTGTCGTGTTACGTGCGTTTGGTCTCGGTGACGCGCTTTGGGGACCGCGGTTGTATCACAGTGAAAAGGCAGAGAGCTTACAAAGGGAAGGAGGTACGAAAAAGTCCGCTGTCTTTTCAAATTTTCGTACCAAAAGTCAGGCTTTTGACTTTCTACCTTTTTTTTTTGTTTTGGCCCACTGAACGATGTGCTATTAGTAAAATCCCAATATAAATTGATTTATTCCAGCCCAAAATTCGTTTCATGGGCCCTTTAAGTATAAATTAAGTTTCCATCTTAATCTTCGTTTGGATATGAACAGGCCGAGTCTCGGTTGAGACGTTGAACTATATAATAGAGGGTTGTCCGTAAAATAAGGTTCCCATTGATTTTTCACAATAAAACGCATGTTTATTGGCATTTAATAATCCATTTTTGGAAAGCTTAGACATTCCACTAGTTTTCGACATGATCGCCGCTGAGATCAGTGCATTTTTGCATGCGGCCTACCATCTTCTTTATGCCTGAATCGAAGAACTCTCCCGCCGCGCCGTGAAGGTAGCTTAAAACCTCTTCTTTCAGCTCCTCCCCGGTTCTGAAATGCGTCCCTCCCAGGTGCTCCTTCAATTCAGGGAAGAGATGGTAGTCACTTGGGGCTATGTCTGGGCTGTAGAGCGGATGTGTGATACTGTCCCATCCAAATTTGGTGATGAGATCGTATGTTACACAGGCGATGTGCAGACGAGCGTTTTCCTGATGGAAACGCACTCCCTTTGTGAGCATGCCTCTCCTCTTATTTTGAATCGCGGGGCGAAGGTTCTTCAACGTCTCACAGTAGTGGTCCGCATCGATTGTTGTACCGGCAGGCATGAATTCGCACAACAATAACCGCTTCCTGTGCCAAAAGACGCTCGCCATCACTTTGCCGGCAGACAGCGTTTGTTTGAACTTCCACGGCTTCGGCGACTCTGGATGTTTCCACTGACGAGATTGTTGTTTCGTTTCCGGTGTCGTGTAGTGGACCCAGGTCTCGTCCTCAGTGACAATAGATTCCAAAAATTCCTCGACATTGGTTTCGTAGGCCTGAAGAAATTCGTGGGCCGCTTCAACACGTTGCCGTTTGTGGTTATACCGTAAGCATTCTCGGGACCCTCCTTGCACAAACCTTTGCATACCCTCGTCTGTCAAAATTTTGTCAATGCAGGTCTTGCTGACATCAGGGATTATCTTGCAGAGCTCCCGAACCGTGACCCTCCGATCTTTCAACATTGTTTCTTCCACTTTCGCAATCGTTTCGTCCGAAACCGATTGCCGTACAGAACGCTGTTCGTCATGGACGTCTGAACGTCCGTCTTTGAATTCTCTGCACCATTTGCGCACGTGGTTTATGCTCATACACTTTTTTCCATAGACTTCACCCAGTTGGAAATGAATGTCCACCGGCGCAGTGTTTTTTTTTTTTTTTTCACACAAAAAAACGAATCACAGAGGGTAATTCGCACCTGGTGGGAGAAGCGAGTGGGAGCTCCAACTCTAACGGCTGCCAAGCCAAGACTGAGCGTCTCAGACAGCTCTCCGGGGCGAGACTAGGAGAGGGGGAACCAACCTACACGCCAGTGTTGCGGGATCCCGCGTAACAGCGTTCCTCGCGACTGCAGCTCCTTGGGAACCTTATTTTACGGACAACCCTCGTACAATGTTTTGATATAAGTATGTTAAAACATAAAAACACCAGGTACACCCCTAAGAACAATTAATGAAAACGTCGGATAAAGCAAGGCAATGTAAACGCTCCTTTGTGTACGCGCACCTTTCTTGATGTCTTTCGAAAACGCGCAGTGCTTGGTCCTGCAGTAATGTTCTTCAGTGTTCTTCAGGTAGAATGTCCGCTGAAGCCACGGACAGCGAAGGGCAGAGAAATAAGCCCCACTCACGAGTTTCATTCCCTTCTGAAGTCCGGAAGCTCTATCCTACGTCAGCGACTTTTTTTTTTATTGGTAAAGATCTGCTATAGATAGGATATGTCTTGCTGGGGTAAAAACACGAGAAAGGAAAATGCAATTACTATTTCCGAAGGGCTCGCAAAACGCTGACACACAAAAAGTGTGACTAAGACGCAGATAACCTGGCTGGGGCTCACAAATAAAATGGGCCTACGCAAGACAAGTGAACAGAAGGTTAGGGCGGAAACGAGCTGGTGGTGGTCCAACATTTTACGAAAAGCCCCGAGACTAAAACGAGAAGGGACGGACAAACACAAAGTCTCAGACTCTGTGTTTGTCCGTCCCTTCTCGTCCCAGTTTCGGGGGTTTAGTAAAATGTCTACCCTAGACGTTGGACAACAAAATATAACTAGCTCTTAAAACTTGGTCGAATAACGTGAAAACAAGAAAAAAAAACATCTTGCTCTCTACGAGAAAATGAGAAGTATATCAATACCTTTTGTGCAGCAACGAACGAGGATACTTGTGGCTGCAAGACCTTCGCTTATTATCACATCGCTTTTTGTGAATTTTAGAATCGACGGAGCGTCCTCTACTGTTGTGACATTATGAAAATAGTTGTAGTCACTATAGCCGAGAGGGACATTCGTAATTCTTGCCTGCGCCCTTATTGCCTCGAGCTTCTCGAAGAGGTACACAACCACTTGGTGTTCTCTTCACCCTGTCTGAGATTGCAAGAAAAAAACGAAGGGACTAAAAATAAAAACAAATATAACTTGCCCCTTTCTTCTTCGTTTTTTAGAAAAACTTATTTTTTAAAATTTTTGCTAGGGTCTGCAAACAAAACAAAACAAAAACATTCAGAGGCATGGCGTTGTAAAGGAATGCTTTGTGGAACTGAAGAGGGCCAAGCTTCCTTTTGCGCTGGTAAATGCGCGTAATAGCGTGACTGCGATGGACTTCACCAAGATGAACATATTTTTTTTCCTTACGGAGTGGAAGGGGTTAAGGGGAGGGAGGGGTGTTGTTGAATAAAATGTCACGATTTACAAGTAAGCCGTTGCGTAAATGTATAAGAAGGTTACCTTACAAATATTCTAGCAAATATGTAATTATTCCGTTACAAAATAGCTGATGACTGTAAGGGATTACAAGTGATTTCGTTACTTGTGACGGATTACGTACTAGTCTGTCTGTAAAGCATTATGTATCGATCTGCTTAAGACGTAGCGCCACTCATAGTCACCACTTTCTGTGGCATTTCTGTCGAGAGGAAGGATGCAAATGCACAGCTTGAAATGACCATTAAATTAATTGGGGGCTGAAACAATTAATTTTAGGTTTGCCTTTTACTAATCGCATATCGTTTATTGAGTTAAGAGGACCATGAAGACAGGTTGGATGCTTAGTTTAACTATTCAAACAGATGCCATGTCGATTGAAATAGACGGCCCGCAAATGCGCACCGCAGGAGGACGCATCATCACGCCTGTTGGGAGGTGCACTTCTCGCGTCGAAATTCACGGGAAGACCTGTCCAGTCAATTTCAGCGCAATCAGGACCGTGCGGGAGCCGTCATCCTTGGCATGGACTTCCTATATGAATAAAGTGCCGTGGTCGACCCTTGAGTGAACAGGTTGACGCTGCGAAAGCCCGTCCTGCATCCGTAGGAATTCAAAACGACACCAGCCGCCGTCCGAGTCATTGTGGACCATGCGAACCTGCCGCCGCGGTGGAGTGTTCTTGTGCCCGTCGTGATCGATGCAGTCGCCTGCGGGGAAGTTCTTCTGGTTGGCAACGCCCAACTGCGCAAGGGGCGTAGCAGAGCTGCAGAACGAACGCACTGTGATCCTCGTGACGAGCTCTCGACAGGAGGCGCAGCACCTCATAAAAGGTGCCGCTGTATACCACGTTAAGGAACTCCGGAACGCCGCCGAAATCGCTGCGATCTCCAATGAGCCCTTGCCATCTCAGACGGACAGTACACCACCGCCGGAGCTCGATGTTAGCCCCAAGCTCAGTGCCACGGAACGATGGCAGCTCAGAGAGCTCCTCGCCTAATACAGCGACTGCTTTCGAAGATGTACGAAATTGCACTAAACAAGAGTTGCGAAATATCGCATCGTTACCAACGAAGATGCGCTCCCCGTGTATCGGCCACCGTACCGGGTCTCCCCAAAGGAAAGGGAGGCCATTCACGAACAAGTGCAAGAAATGCTCAACGACGACATCATCCAGCCTTCAAGCAGCTCGTGGGCCTCTCCAGTCGTACTGGTGAAAAAGAAGGGCGTAACGTTTCGATTCTGCGTAGACTTCAGGTGGTTTAACCCGGTGGCGAAGAAAGACGTGTGTCCACTTCCCCGCTTCGACGAGACACTGGAGCGGCTGCGCCACTTCCGATAGTTCTCGTCGATGAACCTGAATAGTTGATACTTGCAGATCGAAGTCGATGAACGGAACCGAAAGAATATTCAGATTCAGATTCAGATTGGTTTTATTTTTTCATTAGTAACAGTACAGATTATTGAAGAAACCATCTGGGCCTATAGCCATGGGCTAGTTTGGGCTCATTTTTAATAATGCATGTAAACCCTCACTGTTAGAAAGACCAAAAAGAGGACACCAAGTAATGACCGGTTTAGATGCTATAATCTGTTATAACACAAAAACAACGTAACTACAGTCAAACCCGTTTATAACGAACAGTAGGAAATGCTAGGATCAGTTCGATATAGCAATTAGTTCTATATAGCAGAAAACATTTACAACGAACTTCCAAGATGAGTTCGTTGTAAGGCCGAGACCTTCTCTTTCTTTCTCATCCCTTCACTTCCGCCTTGTAACAACGCGCTAGACTGTTTTTTTTTTTTCTGTTTTTGCATGCGTGCAGAGTTTGTTGTTTTAGCTTATCTCCACTTCTGAATCGCTTCTCTTCGTGGGCAAACGCTTTGGCATGAAAGGTTGTTTTTTTTCGATGCGTGCGTGCAGAGTGTATTTTTTTATCTCTCTCCCCTTTTGAATCACTTCTGTCCGCTCAATTTTGTTCGCAACTTGAGCTTCTGAAATTTTCTTTCTTTCCTACTTCTTTTTTGGGGGAAGGGACAGGCTAGAAGACGATTCTTTGCGCGTTTTTGGAAGCCTTCCCTGGGGGAAAAAGTTCGATATAGCCAATATGTCTTTCGTAATGAAACGTACTTTTTACATGCATTTTTATTTAGATGTTCCGTGAGTTCGATATCGACAATAATTCGCTGTACGTGGGTTCGTTCTAAACGGGTTTCACTGTAATGTAATGATAATTGTTCAAACAAACGTGTCAAGGCTAACAAAGATGATTTGTATTGCGTTGATTTGAGACTAAAGATAAAAATGGGCGCGTTCTTTAAAAAAATATGTGCTCTTTTAATGAGGCATTAAAATTGGCTGAGAGTGTGACTGACGATAGTAAATTATTCTAGATTTTAGTGCCGCAGAATTGTATTAGTCGCTCACCATATACATTATGAGATATTGGCAGGTTAAAGTGGAAGGTTATGTTTGCACTTGTTAGCCGTGTGCCTCGATTTAAAATGCTTGCTGGAAGTCAATTGTTTGACTTTACTATATTATTGATTACACAAGCGATTCTGTACAATTTAATTTCTTCAAAAGAAAGGATGCGGAGTCGATCGAACTAAATACGGGATGGTTGAGGGTAGGAAGATTACGTTAAAATCCTAACAGCTCGCTTTTGTAATTTAATTATTGACAGAAGGTAAGTATCATATGTTAATCCCTGGGCCTCAATACAATATGTTAGGCGAGTATGAAATATAGAAAACTATACAAGTTTCAATATGGGGGTATTAAAACATTGTCTTGCCTTCAATAAGGCACAATAAGGGTAGGTTAATTTTTTACAAGTCTTTTCAATGTGCGCATGCCAATGGAGAAGAGAGTCTAATGTAACTCAATGATAATTAAATGAACTGACTTCTTCTAGCTGTGAGTTCCCAATATAAATATTAAAGCAGCTGGTGTTAACATCTTTTCTAATGGAACGAAAAACAATGTGCTTAGTTTTGGTGATATTCAATGTCAGTTTCTTGGAAATGAACCACTCCTGGAGAACTGCTGGTTCTTGGTTAATAGTGTTGCCTTCGTCACGCTCGATGGACTGTACGAAATCGAGGTGATGCCGTTCGGACTCTTCACGGCGCCAGCAACTTTCACGCGTGTCATGGACAACGTACTGGCAGAGCTGTTTTGTTTACCTCGAAGACGTCTTGCTATTCTTGGCCAGCTTCGACGAGCACTTGCAACGCCTTTGGGTCGTTCTTCAAGCATTCAGAACCGCCGGACTCAACCTCAAGCCGACAAGGTTCCGGTTCACCTACGGAAAACTGAAGTTCCTAGAGCACGTTGTGAGTAGTGATGGGACGAATCTTTATCCGAATCGAGATTCGGAAAGATCGGAAGAGTAGCCGAATCTCAAGCGACTCGGAAAAGTTCGGAAAGATTTGTAGCGTTGCCATGGTTGCCAGATCACGTTGATGAGTGTTTCAACTTTTTGTGATATTAAATTCACTAAATTATACAAAGTGCACAAAAAAATGTTGTAATATAATATCATAGTAATAAATAAAATGTTCCGCTTTGTTTATATTATTTTGGATGTTTGTCGAGAACGGTATCGCGGGAAAATTGGTTTCGGTTCCGGACTACGACCACAATAGGCATGCTAGGTGCACGTGGAAATACAAGCGCGTGTTTTCATCGCCGCAAGAGTTCGATGCCGCACGTGCTGTTCGCTACAGACACATTTCGTGCCCATAATTATGGTCATAGTGGCACACACCACACAAGTGAGTATGTTCGATTCGATTATCTCCAACGTGTGCCCCCTGATGTATTGTTATCGGGATCGATGTCCGAGTGGTCTAGCGCACACCAGCTGGGAGCACGTTTAGCGAAAGCTCGCGCTGCAGAACCCAGGATCCTGGGTTCAATCCCCACCCCTGCCCGTTTCGATCTAGATGTGCATCGTACCGGCGTGCGGTCGTGTATCACTGCTGCCTGATGCACGTTAAAGACCCCAGGCTAGCGGTTGTACTGCACTGCCTAAATTTCTCATCAGCTGGGAGACTCGTCGCCCGTTGAGGCAGACCAAGTCCTAAGCTGTATAAACATACACAAAACCCAATTTTTTTTTTGGAACACAGGAAACAATCTGAAACTCCTTGCGCCCTACTACATTTGTACCTTTCTGGTTAATGATATCCGATTCAGTTACAGTGCTTGTTTCCAAGCAATGAAGTTGCGTTGGACACCCCTGTGTTGTGTTTCTTTTTCATCAAATGCAACGCGTATAACGTTTCACGGCCGACCTGCTGCCGAGAACGGACACGCCACCGGTGCCGGTACGCGGTCGAAGTTGGGACGAGCAACATACATCTCGCTCTCGTGCCTTACAGGTACAGACACACGCAGCTCGAGAGAAGGAGACGAATCATTTCCTTGCCTGAATATATTTATTGTGCGTTGCGCCATATTATGTATAATACGAAGCATTTTGCTACATTTTACCGATCACCGCGAAACCGCACAGAAACCGAGACCGTGCGTTGGTTAGGCCTACGTCAACCACACCGAACAGCTCAGCTGGGCCTCTGGGCGCGTGCCAGGGTTTAGAATGACAGCGCAGTACATACCATACGTTGAAATAAACAAGACCAAATATGGTTATATGCAGTAACAGTACCTAAAAAAAAGGAAAGCCGTTTACAACTCCCTGTAACGCCGAATTGGAGCGCAGCTCTTGAGGAGGAGGAGGGAAGGGTACTGAGGGGAGGGTATACCCCTTCTCCCTTCTCCTTCCTTGTGATCCTGCCTGCTACTCCTCCTCCTCTCTTCCCCTCATCCTCCTCCTCCACCCCCTCCTTCTCCTTCACCTCCTCCTCATCCTTCCTTCTCCTCGTCCCCTCACGGGGGTCACGTGACCTGAAGGGTCACGTGACCAGGGGCGGTCACGTGACCTCGGGGGGGGGGGGGGGGGTCACGTGCAACCCAGGTTGCATTCGATGCAAGTTGCATGCAACCTGAGTTGCATGCAACGCGTGGTTACGCCGACGGCGACGCCGCTCATGCCGGAAACGGGCGCCTAAGAGCTGCGCTCTAAAAATAAACACACAACTGACCGCATTCGCGAGGTTTACGACGAGGTTTAAGGCTCTGTTATACTCCGACGTAACGCGCGCGCAAGCGAACGATGGCCGAAGTCGGCTACGTCATGTCAGTCACGCCCCGCGCCTCAAAAATTCGCACTCTTTATACTCCGGCGGCCTTGGCGGTTCCCGCGGCGCGCGTCGGTGGGCCGCCGGCGCGGCGCATGAGCAGAATCTGACTACGAGGGCACGTTTCCTGCGAGAATGCGCCACTTCCGGTTCCTTTTCGTTTCGAATAGCAGACGAAAATTCTCGCGCTTCTTGAGCGCCAAGTTCGAGCGATGGCGTGGACGTACCTTGCACGACGAAAACTCGCGCTTGCACTGTTGGTGCACCGCCTGCGCCGCAAGCGTAGGCGGTCAATGTACATACGGTACATCTTTGACAAAGCGCACGGTCTACGGTACTCAAGCTTCCTCGAGTCGTAGACACGCGGGTGAGGACGAATTCCCTTGATCAGCTTTCTCGACGACCGAGTCCGATTCTTCAAACATGACGCCACACGGAGTGGTGCTCCCGTCGTCTGCTATTGCTCGTATCCGCCGCGCTTCACGCGCGAGGGCTGCCGGGAGCCAGCGCGTGATGCATCCTGGTCCGGCGTCGTTGGCGCGGCCGGCGCGGAATACGGCATGCTCCATTTTGGCGTCGAGGCGGTCAGGTTGCGTCGAACGCCGCCGGTCGCGTCGGTTAAGACACCGACGTGACGTCGCTGTGACGCGCTCGCACGCGCGCACGCGTTACGTCGGAGTATAACAGAGCCTTTACACTGGCGTCCGCAACCAGCGACGAATCTGCCGAATCTCCGAATCTGCCGAATCTCCGAATCTGCCGAATATTTGTCGCGGGAAGTTCGGAAATTTCCGAATATGTCCGAATCTAAATCTCCGGTGATTCGTCCCATCACTAGTGGTGAGCAACGAGGGTGCGGTCCTGACCCTGAGTAGACTCGCACCGTAGAGGTATTTTCATTGCCCACCGACAAGAAGGTCGTCAGAAGATTTCTCGGGACTTTGCGCGTACTAGAGGCGGTTCGTTCGGCACTTCGCTAAGCTTTCTGCGCCGCTCTTGCACCTCACCAAAAACACCGTGAACTTCGAATGGGGAAAAGAACGACAATAGGCATTCGGCGAGCTAAAGCGACCACTCCAGTCGCCTCCGATTCTTAGCCACTTCGAGCAATCAGACGGAACAGTAGTTCACACGGACGCGAGCAATACAGCACTCGGCGCGGTACTGGTCTAACGACAAGACTGTACAAACAGCGTAATCACCTACGCTAGTCAGACATTAACGAAATCAGAACGAAACCCCTCAACGACCGAGAAGAAATGTCTTGCCGTCGTCTGCGCCATCACGAAATTCCGCCCGTAATTATGTGGAAGGCCCTTTTCAAGTGGTCACCAATCACCACTCGCTATGCAGGTTAGCGAGCCTGAAAGACCCAACAGGACGCCTCGCCCGATGGAGCCTATGACTGCAAGATTACCACGTGACCGAGGTCTGCAAGTCAGACCGACGGCACAGCGACGCCGATTGCCTGAGCGGAGTCTCCGTTGAGTCAGCTATCTGGCTGCGCCAAAGACGACGACAACGACGATAGCTTTCTTGGCGGTGTGAGCGCTAAAAGCATGTCAGCGCTCCAACGGGACGATCCTGGACTCCGCGCACTAATCGACCACTAGGAGGGACGAGGGGGTACGATCCTCCGACCTTTCTCACGTGCCCTGCCAACATTTGCCGGCCGGCAAGGTATTCTTTACAAAAGAACGTTGGGGACAGCAACTCGACGTGGCTCATGGTAATCCCTAGTCGTCGAGAAGAGAGCTTCTACACTCTTAGCCCGGTAACGGCTATTTTGGCGTGAAAAAGTGCCTCTTTTTTAACGGCTACTCGCGGCGTTACATGTCCGCCGATATTGGCGTTACAAAAGTCACGGCAATATTGACGTGACTTTTGTGGCGCCGTTCAGGCGTTACAATTTTAGTTCGGTAACGGCTATTTTGGCGTGAAAAGGTGCCACTTTTTTAACGGCTACTCGCGGCGTTACATGTCACGCAGATATCTGCATTACAAAAGTCACGCCAATATTGACGTGACGTTTGTGACGCCGTATAGGCGTTAAAGGCGGCTGGCACTTAGGCTTAAATTTACGTAAAAAATGTGACCCCTCGCAACGGCTAATAGATAGTTGGTCGCAATGAAAATTGGTGTTACAATCAAAAATACCGTTGTGCGTATATACCTCTTCTAAAAAGCAAGACGGCGGCATTCGATGTCTAATCTGTTCAAAAATGCTAATGTCGGTAAACGCTTTCGAACCAGAAATGCGAACTGCAAAGGGACAAATGACTAAGTATTATCCCCACGTGCTTTGCGCTTCTTGAGCAAAAAGACATCACAGTCTCTTGCAATTGCTTTTTTTTTTTACGGTGGTCGGAGCACAAATAAGAAACTATATGCAAAAATCGTATGTCAACTCGAAATAAACTAACAAGAGTCGAAAACGAGAATAACCGAGTTTAACAGTTTATTGCGGACGTTAAAAAAAAAAAAAAAAGTTTTAATCCCATGATTAGTGGTGACAGTGGGGTACATCACGGCAATTTCGTTCTATATATTTATGAGATGCTTAAGTCTTTGTCTTTAAGGGTGAACAGAATGCAAACAGGAAACGGCGTTTTATTTCTGAAGAAGATGGAGTTTCTGAAGCGGATGTTGTGGAGCCTCAAATTAATTCAGCGAGGTTCAAAGTTTTTGGCGGGTTTAAGCACAATTTGTAAATTTTAAGAACAGCCAAACGCTCACCTAAAACTCAAGATACCCATGGCTTGCAGGCGCGTGACCACATATAAGCACCAGCCGAACGGAGATGCAACGTTCCCACTTCCACTGGGGCCACCTGTCTCTCTCATAAACTCCTGACAGTCGCAACCTTCATGGCGACAATGGCCGCGCACTACGCCACGAATGTCTGCGGACGTGAACATCGCAGCGGAACCTGGCGGAACTCTTCCTTCCGGTCCGTAACTGCGGAGACAAAGACAATGGCCAGGCACCGAATCCGAGTCCGACACTCCGTTGCGCGCCTTCTATGCCTGCCTCGACGACCCGACATCTGGGGTGCTATGTTGCGCTTTTTGGACTCCCAGGAGACTTGGAAGAGGGAAGTGACGTCAACGACTAGAGAAACGCAGATTGGATGTTGACAGAAGAAAACAAAATCAACATCCAATCTGCATTTGCTGCGTTGTGACGTCACTTCCCTCTCCCTAGTCTCCTGGGAGTCCAAAAGCGCAACATAGCCCCCCTGGTCACCTTGGCTACAGCAGGACTCTCGCAGGGATTTAAGAAAAGTACTACTAGCCCAAGCTCCGAAGACTGTCCACCTTTACATACGGTCGTGCCTCGAGTGTCACCGACGGAAGGAACCGCCCACGAAGCCGGCAGGCCTCCTGCAGCCGATCGCGCCCCCAACTGCGCCATTCCAGCAGATTCAAATGGATCTATCCTACAAGAAAAGGATTTGTCCATTGAACACATATGACCAAATAAGATCATATAAAATCATTCAAGAACCTTATAAGAACATATCAAAACAATATAAGATGATATATGAAGTTAGAAGAAACTTCTTATCAGTTTCTTTTAACTTCCTATATAATCCTATACTAATCTTATGTGTTCTTGTATATTGTATCCTCTTATATAAATTTATTTGACCAAATACGTTTATTGGAGAAAGAGATTTTGTATATATATATATATAAGATTTTTCACTAGGGTACTTGGACCTTTCCCGCCGTCGACGCAGGGAAACGATTGGATAATTGTGGCAACTGATTATCTCACCCTGTACGCCGAGACAAAAGCTCTCCGTCGCGAACCGCTGTGGAAGAAGCCAAGTTATTCGTTGGATCCATCGTTCTCCGAAGCAATTCCTGATTCGGACCAAGGCTCATCGTTCATGACGCAACTGACACAAGAGATACTCCGCCTGAGCCACACTGACCACCGTCGAACCACGGCATACTATCCGCAGACCAACGGGCTGACGGAGCGAGTAAACATGACCATCGCCGACATGATCTCAATGTAGGTGGACATGGAACACAAGACGTGGGATGAGGTGCTGTCCTACGTCACATTTGCGTACAACACGGCGGCTCAAGAGACCACCGGGATTACCCCTTTTCAGCTTTTGTTCTCGAAAGTACCTGTTCGTTCCCACCCTGAACGCTCGACGTCAGTAACCTGGAGCTCATTGTGTAGCGCCTATGACCTTCACAGTTTCGAAATGCCACGACTTCATTTCAATTGAATGTCATTTTGACTCCACAGTTTCACACTGATATTCGTAGTGCTAGCAAGTACTGGAACCAATTGTGCATTAGTCGCCAACTCTTTGAAAGATCTCACTGACGTTTGGGTTGTAACTGAGATGAATGTGCCTTTTATATGTGTTTATATTTTAGATGCGGAGCATCTCTTGCTCGGGTCTATGTCCCGCGGCGTCGGCGTAGTAGTCGGCACTCGAACTACGCACGCGCAACTCTCCTCCTTCCCTCTCTCCAACAGCTGCGCGTTACTCTCTCCGCTCTCTCTCTCTCTACCAGCTGCGTGCACTGCGCGTGCGTTCGCTTCTCCTCACACCGCGCGCGCACGCGCAACTCTCCTCCTCTAGTCTCCTCTCCTTCAAGTGTGAAAAAAAATAAACGGCGAGCGGCGAGCGTTCCAAGTTTCTCTGCCGCGAGCCGCGACGAAGGCTCGCGTAGGGGGTAACGCTAGGGCAGTCGGTGGCAGCCATCTCTCGACGTCAGCACGCAACTGACTCTTTCCTCGGAACCAACACGATGCTCCGCATCACCCCATGGTTCCCCTCGGGAAGATGGTGTAATTTTTTTTTCCCTTCCCGAGTATAAAGACTTCTTCCATACCCGTTCGAGTAGAACAGCTGGTGGTACTGCAATATTCGTCAAAGAATCATGGGTTACAGAAGTTATGACATTTACACTTGCTCACGCAGAGTGCATCGCCTAAAATCTCCGGCTCAATTTTCTCGGTAACTTTAGTCGCCGGCTATGCCCTTCATCTGATAGTGTTTCATCTTTCCTAGCTGAAAGGAAGTCATGTCTAGCTGACTTCACGAACCCGTCATTTGATATACCGCAAGTGTTGTGTGAAAAAAAAATTAATATTAATAATATTATTATGAATACTATTATCGCAAACATGTGTGCAGCTAATTTTAGTTCCGTTTACAATTGGTACCGTAAGCGCGATGGTCCCGATGAAGGTGATATCTCCCTCGATGTCATTTCTGGGGTCGGTATTACGATGCCTGGTGTCCTGGTTTCCATAAAGAAGCTCAGTAATTCAATGTCGGTGGGTCCTGGAAATATTCCTGAGCCCATTGTTAGGGCCTACGAAGAGCTTTTCGCACCTACGCTGGCAGCTCTATTTTTAATAGGACAGTATATCTCTGGTGTGTTTCCGGAGTTATTGAAAACTTCTAACGTTGTACCGGTTAATAAGTCTGGGGAAAAAATCGGAGGCCTCGAACTACCGACCTGTTTCGTTACTTTGTGTATTTTGAATGTTTTTGAAACCGTGGTGCAATTAGGTTTTACTTTTTTTGAAACATCATTGTCGCATGTCAGCACGGCTTATGCCGGGTCGGTCCACAGTAACCAATTTAACGTATCTTATGAATATCGCTGTACCCATTGTGAGCAAGCGTAGTTAGCTTGATGTAATCTATTTTGACCTGTGCAAGATGATTGATTTCGTAGACCATAATCCTCTCTTGAACAAAATAAAGCGAAAGGGAGTGAGAGGATCAATGCTTGCTTGTTTTTCTTGTTACCTAGGAGACCACCAGAATAAAGTTCGAATTGAAGGTCTGTACTCTTCTTCATAGTGCACGCGAGCTCGGTTCTTAGACCCCTATTGTTCATATGGTTTGTTAATGATATACAGTCGTGCCTATCCTACTCATCCGTTCTTCAGTTTGCCGATGACATGAAGATATATTGAGAAATCCAGCCATAGGCGGACTGACACGAGCTGCAGGGATATATAGACAGAATTGGAGCATGGTGCTCGCTTAATAGTTTAGTGTTCAATAGAACAAAAACGAAAGGTGTCACTTACAGTCGCAAAACGGGACAATTTATGTTTCCCTCCAAAAGCGAGTCAGAGAAAATAGCGCGGAGAGAAAAAATTCGAGATCTGGGTATTTACTTCGACTCAAAACTTTAGTTTCACTCTCATGTAAAGACAACATTTGTTATGGCGATGAAAACGCTAGGAGTGGTAGGAGTGATCAGGCGTATAACGAGTTAATTCTTGCAGCATGTTTTATTTATCATACTCTTTAAAGGTTTTGGCTGATCCCGCTTGGAATATGCATCTGCAGTGTGGAACGGGTTGGCGAGATCGAATGAAGCTTTACTTGACCACGTTCAAAAGAAATTTGCTGACATCCTTAACTACCGCTACTTGCGAAACGATTCACACAGTTATTTAGTGTCCGTGGTCACTACAATATCGAATCTCTGTGTCACCACTGATTGTCTGCTGACATTTTATTTCTCTTCAAATGTTCACACGGCAAGATTGATTCTCCTAAGAGTTTATCATCTGTTTCGTTGCGTGTACCGGGTCTAGTAGCGCATTTTATCCCTCTGCGGCAAATACGGTAAACGCTGTTCCCGACATGCAACTGAAATACAATAAATCTGTCGAACAAGTGGACCTATTTAACGACTTTATTTCAGGTTTTAGCGCGTCATTAAAACTATTGTAACGCAATTATTGCTGTTCTTGATTTTTTTTTTGCTGTTTTGTTTTGCTAAGGGCGCCCGTGGAGCAAATCGGTGAATGTACTTCTGTGGAGTGATTGGACGTGTATTTATCCGCATTAATGTTTGTCTTCACTTATTTTGTATTGTTGCCTTCGTGTCGCTTTTTATGCATTTTTACGCCTTGCTTTTCCTTTCTTATTTATATATTCCTATATGACAAACGGAAGAAATTTTATGTAACCACCCCAGCAGGCCCGAAAACAACGCTTAATAAAAATAGGAATATGGGTACAGCTAGTCCTCTAGTAAGCACGAGCCGCGCATTGAAATCGAGCTGAAACGAGCGAGAATACCCGAGGGAAACAAAGTTTCCTCGCACGCAACAAGAAATACACTGGTGCAATGAATCTAAAAAATAGCGCTACCGTGTGCCGAAATTGTCGCTTGGGTGGAGCGGCTTTGTTCCCACGAGGAGAGTACGTTACGACCCACCTTGATGTTTTTTTGTTTTTTTCTTTCCGGGTGCGCTTTTTCGCCCCAGTTTCTCATTATATTTAATGGCAGCGTTACGTCGCTTCTTTTTGCCGAAAACCCTATTACTTCCCCCTTTTTACGTTTTCTTTTCGTCTTTCAGTTTGTCTCGACATCGTCATTTCTGTAATCGAAGATTGTTTGCGGGTATCCGCGTGGTTGGCAAGTTCTGTTTTATTTCGACAAAGCCGAGGAAAAGACATTTCTTGCGACAGCAAATATAATACTAGCCTTCCGAGAGAAAACGAAGGAGAGAGATGGTCACTGGAGGCGACCACCACTCTGACTTGACGCCGCTGCTGTCGCTCTGCTTTCGGTCAGAGTCGCTTCAATCGATTCGGGTTTCCTCCCAAGCGAAGTGCCCCCGCCCGGTGTGGGCAAACTTCGCTCTTTTATAAACATCGCGTTGGTCTATGGCGCCCTTATGCTCGTAGTGTTTTTTTTTTTTGTCTCTTAAGTGAGCCCAGATATTTCGAAACACAAAATGTGTTATTTGGCTGGAACCTGTTATGTGCCAGCAACGGAAGTGGACGGGCCGTCTGCCACTCGAACGCTGACGGAGCGCTCCTCTCCTCACTGATTGGACACCAATCGAACCTCTTCCTCGAGTGCATCTGGGTTACTCCCGGTGGGTAGAAAACATCGCGTGGTCAGACATAGAGCGGCGTTCTGCTCCGTGAAACAAGCGCGCTCGTCTTCTCCGGAGAAAGACAGCCAAAAGAGCGAGGCAAAAGTAAAAGAAGAAAAAAACTGCTTTGCCGTAAGTGGGTATAGACCCGAGTGTGGTTCTCATTTCCCAGGAACTGGTGCCAGGGCTCTGCACGGCTCGGCCGCATTCCAGTTCTTCCGTTTTCCGGACGCTCCGTCTTCTCCGTCTAATATTCCAACAGGCTTCGAAAGAGTCGCATTTACGCTGCAACCGCGAAAGATGGCACCCACAAGAAAGACGTCCACCGACGTTACTAAAACACTCGGCTGGAAAAAGAACCCTCGAAACCCGAACCGCTGGCGTCCACCGAGACCAAACTAAATGCGATAACAGCGCCGCCTTTTAGCGACGACTGAAAACGTGAAAGTTGATTTATAGAGCTACCCCGAATTAGCACTTCGAGATGGCGCCACGGGCCGTCGTGCAACTCGACCCGAACGGATATGTGCAGCCGTTCAGTTCCCGGAGTGGCCGCTGCGAGAGAAATGGCAGCGTTGCCATCGCCATTAGTTCGGTTCT
Source organism: Ixodes persulcatus (assembly GCA_013358835.2). Taxonomy (NCBI): domain Eukaryota; kingdom Metazoa; phylum Arthropoda; class Arachnida; order Ixodida; family Ixodidae; genus Ixodes; species Ixodes persulcatus. Next base: position 476,783 of record JABSTQ010010497.1, read on the forward strand.
CGAGTACGGATCAGAGCCACTTTTTGAAACCATGCACTATGGCAGTTTCCAAACTCAGTCGTTCTATACTTCGTCTCACCTTAGTATGGACTATTGTTAGCCGCGCGTGCTAAAAGCGCGAGCTAGTCGCTTTGAATGAAGCCGCGGCGGCTGCACGAGCGCTCGTGCAGCAAGTGCTCTAGTCAAGGCAGTCAAGGCTGACCGCTCGCGCTAGCACAGCCTTCGCGGTTAGTCCATGCTAGGGTGAGACGAAGTATAGTAACGTTGATATCCACGGAGCGCTCACGCGCACACCTTGCACAACACAAGGCCGCTTCGCGCCATCCAATCTTCACATGCGTTTAAAGTTTCTCTACACTAACACATCATAATCCGCGTTACCACTGCCTTTGCCACTTTCGTACAGCAAACGAGCCAAGTATTTTTAGGAACTCGTAATAAAGGGCCACCGACAGCCCCAACATCGATACATTTTCACTATCTAAATCTCATCTGGAGCACGTGATAGAACCCTAAAAATATTCGAACTGAACCTGCTGTATAGTTAAGCGATTAGCTGCAGACATAATTGACAGGTCACGTGTCTATTTTCTCGCTAAATGTAGCGGGTAAACTGAATTTGTTTTGAAGTTACGTGACGTTAAGTCATGCGACGTAATTTTTCGCTCTACATTTATCGCGGGAGATGAAATGGTGTTGAAATTACGTGACGTCGATTTCCCAGATAAATTTAATGAGGAAACTTAATTTGTTTTAAAGGCCACGTGATGTCATGTGACGTCATTATTCCTGCTAAATTTAGTGGGGGAAATAAACGGCCTAGAACATACCTCAAAGTCGCGCGAAGATCTTGAAAGAGCTAAAATCGCTTTAAACTTGTAACAGGCAAAACAGTCAAACAACCCCCCCCCCCCTCCCCTCACCTTTTTCTTGCCCGGGCTCCTCCTTGCTTTTTTTGTGATGACGTAGTTGAAGAAGTCGTTTTTCTCAAATTTGGCGGCGTGGAAGTTGCGTGTCCGTGACAATTAAAAATAACATTCGGCAAATATGTTTTTTACGACTATTCTAAACGCACTACGCGGCTCACTTCGATATATAAAAACTCAGTAACCAGAAGTGTTAGTAATGAATAGTGACCAGTGACGAGTTGTCGGCTATCTCAAAACATTTTTTTTTTTTTTTAGTATGGCAGCGTTTGGCGGTTGTGTTGAAGGCGTCGAGAAAGATGAGGACGATAAAAAATTTCAACAAAAGCTCCGACGAATTTTTTTTTTTTTTTGATGCCGTATAACTTTTTGGATTTCTTGAGAGTATTAGTGAATGGATTATGAGTTTTCGGTTATGCCTTGCTTCACTCTATAAACTTTGCAACGCGTCATATTTCTCTTTGCCTATTTAATAAGCGTTTTAAACCCATTATATGGACCTTTCTAGAGTGAACAAGAGTAGTTGTAGTGAGATCAGGCGCCGATCTGCCCCATGCCTTGCTGTGAAGCGGCGAGGTGGAAAGGCCCCGGATATACGCGGAGAGCTGCGGTAGCATGGGTTGGAGTAGAGTCACTAAATAAGCTGCGTTTAGGGTATCGGCTCTCCGTTCCCGACGTTGTGTGGGCGCCGCCATTTTGGGCTTGTGCTGTGCAGACGCAACTCCCGATAGTCATTATTCAAAGGTACGACTGCCTCAGCATTTTATTCGGTGTTAGGAAGCTCATGCAATATTGCTTTGCTTTGTCGTAAACTGTTTAAACAATTGTGGAGGACGGAAAAGCGTTTCTTGTGATTTCAGATAAAGCTTCAGATAACTGGAAACTATGATTTTAAGCCACAATACGGCCAAGTTGTCCCATTTCAAATCATTTAGGTTCTCGGATAGGACACGTGTGTTACAAATTATATCGCCCCCCCCCCCCCCCTGCTCGGTAAGGAAACAAAAATGGCTCAGTTTAGTAATTATGCCGGTGGAGAAATTTCTTGTGTAAGAAGCGAAACCGAAACTAGCGTCTATACTAAAGTCTACGCCTAGAAATAGATGTGCGCATCGGTCTTTCTACTAACTCGTCGTGAGTATCGATGTGGTGATATTTCCATATACTTTCTTTTTCAGTAAATTTGATTCTTCTACCTACGTGTCCTATCCTGGCCGATAAGAAAAATAAAATCTTGGAATTGTTATTTTTCTTCGAGCGCCTCAAATGTTTCCACCTGAGACAGGACTTTGGGGACATAAAATGATGCATCAGAATTCATACACATCCTCATTTACGCGTTTTTACTTTTAGGTCTTTTTAGTGCTTAGACACTTTGGCACTCGGTCATTGGCTGCTCCCGTGAGCAGAATTGCACGCGAGCGAATTGCCTATTTGCTACTTTAACAGTGTGGAATCGATTCCCGTTCCTCTGTTTCACATTTTTGCCGATACCGGATCCTCTACATATTTCCGCAGGCGCCAGCTGTCTCTTTCTACATTTCACGTCATTATTGCTCGTGGGTGGCGTCCCCGCGCTGGAGTTTCGAATACGTTGCAGAAGCACAATACTTCTTTCAGAGGCGAATCACTTTTGTTTTCCAGTCAATCAATTTCATAGGGCCATGTTTAGACGCGGTCTGTATGAGGACCGTACCGGCTTGCGTTCGTGAATCCCTACTGCGTGACGCACGTCAAAGGCCCTAGGCTAGCACTGGCTTCGCATGGACAGCGGAAACACGAGCCGCGGGACTCACTAACTTTCCGCTCTCTAAACAAGCACACGGCGCGGTTAGAAACAGCAAATGTTGGACTCGATCAAGTTTAAACTCGATTTAACGGCAACGGGACTCGAGGAAATAAATTATTTATTGACGTGTAAAACAAAACACAAACGGTGAAAGTTGCCAAGTTAATTAATTTCAAGCTGAGTTTTTTTTTTTTTTTTTAATTAATTAAAGTTTGTTTCGGCACTAGAGTGCTAAGCACATATCCGAGCCCGAACTCTCAAAAACGGGAAGATGGCGGTTCACAGTTTTTTTTTGTGTGTGTGTGTGTTTATTTTGTTGAATGCGCAATGAGCTTCGGCTGCTACTCTGAGCTCGTGCCCTTCGAAGGAGTCTATTATGAAGAGAGGAGACTGATGAAATTTTTCTGCCCAAGCAAAAGCAGACGACGGAAAAGACTTGGCTAGTCTACGACTGTTTACTTCCGGCTTTCAAACTACTTTTTTCGGCGCCTCTTTTTTACAATTAACTTAATTTGTTTTCTTTGTTTCGTTGGTTGGATTGTTCTTTCCCCCTTAAATTGAGATTTGTCATTGACAGCCGCGGTATTTTGTGATGCTCCTTTTTATTCCCACTGTATTTTTTCTTTAGTTGTTCTTTTTTTTTTCTTTACGGGTTTTTGTTTTCTGAGCGTTCTCAACGTCTAGCGTACTTATCAGCGGCCTGAGCAATGCTTACGGACTAGCCTGGATCGATGGATGCCGTTTTTGTATGGGCTTCGCCTCGCCTCAATGAAGACAGCTGCTATTTATGGAGGCGGTGATCAATCAAGTGAAAAAAAAAAAAGAATGTGCGGAAACCGCGGATCAAACGCGTGATGCGATACAAAAGAGCGTGAAAATTCCCAGGTCTGGATCTCCACACGAGGCCAAACGACGGAAAACTGTAGCAGGTCAGAAGGTAGGACAACGCGTGATGCCGAGTCTAGTATGATACTAATGAATGAAAGAAAATCAATTTGAGATCGTGATATATCTGCGGCCCCAAAATTTGTGACGGCTGTCGTTTTACGAACGCAACAAGGTGGGAATGAACGAACCAAATACAGAGGTGGTTGAAACTGGTAAGAAGGACTCGAAAAAAAAATCCAGTTTTTCTTAGCTATATTCCTGAAATTTGCAAGTCCATTTGTGAAATACATCAGCCGCCACATCTCAGATTACGTTCTCGAAACTTTTTATTGCAGAATAGACCTCTCGCAAATTCGAAGCGATCCTTGCGGCGTAGTGCCGCGCCAAGCATTCGTGAACCCAATGATCACGGTTTCAGCTTCGAGTTTCCAATCTCAATGCACGGCATCCCGTCACGCCCAAATATGATGAACGCATTTTCTAACGCGTTATTTTTACAGCGGAGCTGTTAAGGGCTAGTTTCCCCAGGATCGTGTCCCCCGCAAAGAAATGAAGACACCAAACTCTGGACACGTGCCGCAATCTATGAGCGACGGCGGCAAGCCACGTATCTGGTTGCCGCCGTCGCTCATAGATGGCGGCAGCCTTTCCACTCTGGCTTGCCGACTTGCGGTCGGCCATTACTTTCCATTTTACAGCTCCGCCGGTCTTCCTTCTTCACCAGAATGAAAAGGCTGAAAGTTTCTCTTACATTCATAATTTATATTACTTACTGCAATATATTTATAATTCGTACTCGTCGTTGTTGCCCACCAATACGAATAGACTGCTGGGGTACGTTTTCGGGGGGCTCCCGACGAGTTTGTGCGCAGATAAACGCAGGAAGAAGTTTCTTGGGTCCATCAGCCTGTTCCGTCGTCTTACATGTTCTTAAATAATCCACGACCCGGGAGGGTCATGCTTCACTCTGGAGTTGTAGCCAGGGTGCCAGAAAGGTGTGGGACGCGGCCGGCCGTACTCCTACCCCTCGCTAAGCCCGAGCAGGTCCTTACAGCCGCTGGAGATCCGTGGTTTAACTGGGGATAACACGAAGAAAAATGGATGCTATGCGAGCGAGCGCTGACTTTATTTTCGTGCAGTGTTGAGATACACTACTTAGTCAACTAGGAAATCGAAATCAAAACCATGCCACTCTTCTTCATGGCCAAAGAAGCCCCATAATGCAACGCATGCAGTGTTGCCTGCCGGAAATTTTGGAAGTAGTCTATTGCATTATTTAAACAAAACGGGGTATGTGTATATCTAAACAGCCTTCAAGTTAGTCTCCAACGGACGACTGGTCTCTCAGCTGTAGGTGAGACATTTAGCCAGTGCAGTACGACCGTAAGCCTGGGGTCTTTAACGTGCATCAGGCAGTAGTGATACACGACCGCACGGCGGTACGATGCCCGTCCAGATCGAAACAGGCAGGGGTGGGGATTGAACCCAGGATCCCTGGGTTCTGCGGCGCGAGCTTTCGCTCCACGTGCTCCGAGACCCAGTCGTCCACCGATCCCCGTATTGCATTCTTACAGAAGCTACCCCAGATTTCGCGAGCCCAGCGTGGGCACGTTGCGTTGCATGGCGTGCGCGGCAGTAAAATTATGCATGTGACGATCTGACTGATGCATTAAAATATTGCTGCAATTTTTTTTTTCGAGGGTATATGCATGCTTCGCGGCACTGGCAGTGCAAACACGACATTGGCGATTTTTTGCATTTTCTTTCAAATTAGCGTAGGCGGAAAGATTAATTTACCGTTAGGGCTAGGGACCAAAAGAAACATTGTCTACCACACCAGTAGTATTGCCATATGCTTCTGATTCTAAAAGAAACACAAAAAAACACCTGCAATCGTTTGTTCGCACTAAAAGTTTCCCACAGTGTACGTACACAGCGAGACACGGTTAGCGTCAAAAAAAGAAACGATGGCAGGTTTTTGTTTTTTGTTTTGTTATAATAAGTGATAGCCCTGCTGAAAATGCTCGTGTAGGGCCCTGACTCAACCTGGCAGATCAGGTGCTTGTCTTTCTAAAATGCGACAAAAACGCCGATGTCGTGCTCGTACTAAGAGTGTCACACAGTGTACATGTATTATATGCTGAGACAGAGTGACTGCCGCTGCTATTTCGGTAACCGCCAAAGAGAGATCTAATTTTCCTCCCGCTGAGCGAGCCAAGATGGCTTTTGTAAACGTTTCGTCTGCTAATGTGAGCAAGGAAAGCGGTTTGTCTGCTATGAAGCGTCATTCGCAGACGGACATAAAACTAGAAAACGCCGTACGTCGTGTGCTAACAGAGCGGGGGAAAAAAGTGCGTCGCCTACTGCCGACCGAGCGCCACAGCGAAATGAGATCGGACGCAAGTTGAAATTGTGTTCATGTGCCGTTTCACGTTCGAAACGAGCTACAGCCCAAACTTCTTGTAAAGCTCATGTTGTTCTAGGGTGATACGCAAGCTGACATTGACCAGGAGGTCAGGAAGTACTAAGGGCAAGCACATTGGATGCCACGAGACATATTTCGCAATTCGTATGTCGTAAGACGTTATCACCAAAATAGTGTCCGAATATATGAACTCCCAGGCGGGTCCAAACTCTCTCATTGGTTGATTACGCACAAGCTTCGGCGCCACGTCCAATCAGTTCATCTTGAATAAAATCGGAGCCCTAGAAAGCATCTTCGGCTGACAGCCCAAGCATCAAAAGTGGTTTCGAAGTGGAACCAAATACCATCACAGAAAAGCGGCCTGTTTTGTGCTGTCGGGTGACGCGATACTGACGGCTAAATATAGACGTGCCGACAAAAATATCCGGGCTAACGCAAGTGGCAATGTCATCGCATGGTCCCAAGCAAGACGCGTAAACATTGCAGCCGAGAGAACAAAATCGCCGTACATATACCTATAGATACGCAGTGTCCCGAAACCTCGCAATATGAGTCTCGGAACAGACATACGATTTCACCGAGATTTACAACCCAAAAGAGCGCATTTTTTTTTGTATGTCGACCTTGCCAGGTATGCTCAACGTACTACCACCACATGTTTCAAGCAGTAAAATTATGTATCACCGCTCCTGTCTCTATGGAAATGTTGATGTAAATTCAGGTGCTATGTTTGTGATACAAATCATAATGCGTACGATCTAAGGTAGATTAGGCATTGGAGAGCTAAATATACACGAATAGTTTTAATTCATATAAAACGGCTGATGAAGCCTCTTCGTTGGCCTTTTGAAATTATTTTTTTTTGTGGATTGCGGAGAGGAAAGGTCATTACTTTTTTGAGAGTTCCCGGCGTCTTTGCAACTTTATTTGTTATACGCGTTTGTACGTTTGTTGTGAGACATTCAGAGCACTGACACTCGTTGAGTGCTTTGGACTGCCCGTTGTTTTAAGGTGTCCGAACTATAAAATGTGTTCTACCCGCTAAGATTTATCTTTTATCAATAAGCATGGTTCAGACACATAGGTAGCGCTGAAAACGTTACATTTTAATCTTCTCGTAGCCGCACAATGAAAGTCTATGCGCCTATAATACCACTAGGCGTAAGAAACTAAAAATAAAGCGCCGTTCACACACTTACATCCGAGTAGGACCGAGAGAGATGAGATCGGTTTTTAAGGCTCTTGCATCGGCGTAGTATCAGATGCGCTGCTGCGGAGCAGGTCCTATACGCCTGCTTAAGAGGCTTAAAAACCGGTCTTGTCACTTTTGGTTCCACTCGGGTGTAAATATGTGAACGGCGCTTAACATTCCCTGGGTTAGACGTTCTCCGTACGGGCAAACCGTTCATTCACTCGTACGTTATTACTAGATAATAAAGAATTTTAGTAGATTGTTTCGATGCGTCCTATAACGATACTTTGCACGGGCAAAGGCTTCAGCGGGGTATTGGGTATTGCCATCGGGGTAGCCGGAACGCTCCACTAATACTCCCTAATGTGTGAAACATGAACGGAAAGGCATGGAAGCTGCGTCCCTGGTGCTTATAAACGCGATCATTATATCGTCATTTTCTCTAAACGAAAACTCTTTGCCACGATTACTTCTTTCGCTTAGCAATAAAGACAGGCTAATGTCGCTTATTCCCTGTCCTTTATCTAAGCAATTATTACGAAACTACCCACGCGACATTCCGTTTTACGACATAAGAGAGGGGCGTCTCGCGAAACCATCTCTACTTCCATTAGGCCTATACTGAGAGCTCTTTCTTGTCGCTGAAGCCCCTCGTAGCTTCCCCAGGCATTTCTACGGTTTAAGCCGTTAGCATCGCACCTCGCATTACGCGACATTTCCGGACACCTCCCCGGCTTCAAAGAAATCGCCGAATGATTTTCTTGGAAGCGGGGATTCACGACGAGCGCTCACTGGTGACGTCATAGGGGCACCATTGACTTTCGCAGTTGGTGGGGAAATTTGTTTCGCACGTTAGGTACTTCGGTGGAGGGGGAAAGACTGTGCTGCCGCAGCCGTCCATACGTCATACACGATGACCGGCCTCAAGAATGTTCGAGGTATGTTTGATTCCTGCGTGATTCGATAAAGACGGTTTATGTAGTGACGTCACGAGAAACACGTGACTGCACATTGGCCTTTGTATTAAGTAAAAGTCTGCTGACACCGTATGAGCTGTGTTCCCGTATGACGGTCCACGAGGGCCTAAGATGTTGCGGCCTTCAATGTTGCCTAAATGGGTTTTAGAGAAATAAATGCTTCTATAAACCCCGAAATTTTTTTTCGTGCGTATATTTTCTGATAAATTTAGCGAGAAAATTGGCGTCATGCGACCTACCGTCACGTGACCTATAAACAAAGTGGGAAATTGAGGTCACGCGGTCTCCACGTCAACTCAGTTTCCCCACTAAATTTAGCGGCGGGAAACTTTACGTGACCTGAGCACCAATTCAGTGCGCACGAGAAATTTAGCGAGAAATTTACGGGTCCTATATACCAATTCAGTTCCCCCGCTAAATAAACCGGGAAAAATGTCACGTGACCAGATGTCACGTGACCTCTACAGCTTTTGATTTTCCCACTAAATTTAACGGGGAAATATATACGTCACGTGACGCACCACTTCCTTCTTCCCATCCCTCTCTTTCCTTCCTCCTCCCTTTCTCTCTCCATCCCTTCACGCTCCTAGGGTGTCCTCCCCATCTGCCTCCCTTCCTCACACTTCCCTCCGCTTCTCTTCCCTCAACCCTCCTACCTCTATCTTTCTCTCCCTCCTTTCCCACCCTCTAGCTCCCCAGCTCTTCCCGATTCTCCTACGGTGCCCTCAGTCCCCTTTACTCCCCTTCCCTCCTAGATCATGTGACAAAATTACAATTCAAGTAAAGCAAGTAGGCAGGAGGTAACCCCGGAGCGAGGGGTCAAAAAGGGACGACACGAAGCTCCGAACTGAGCTAAAGATTTATTTATAAAAACCAAGATTTATATAGGCTCACAACCACAAGGTGGAACTTTGTTGACCGTCCGGCCATGCTCACCATTTCAGTTTCCCCGCTAATATTACAAAGGAAATACACGACACGTGACACACCGATTCCCTCTCACCGTCCCCCTCTCCTTTCTTCCCTTTCTCCCCCTCTGCCAATTCCTCTCTTCACCTTTTAACTGCCCTCTTTCTCTCCACCAATCTGCCCCCTTCTCCTCTTTCTCCCCCTTCCTCTAAACCTCACCCTAAACTATTTTTATCCCCCTTTCCTACAATGACTTTCCTCCCTCCCCACTTGCCTTCCCTCCCCTCCCCCTCCCTGGTCATATGACACGCCAATTCAGTTTTCCCAAAATTGAAAATAATTATACATTCTTCACTCCCGGAATAATCGCTACTCCTGCGTTATAGGAGTTTGAAGATACATGTCGCTGTCAAGTTCGGTAAAAGTTCCACTGTATGTTTACTCCGAAAGGGGTCCAGGGTCGCTAAACTCGTCAGACACAACTTTCTTTGTGTTATGACATAGCGGGGGGAGGAGCCGAAAGATTGCAGCGAAGTTTTTTTTTTTCTCACAAACCCGCAAATTTGTGTATCTTCGTGACGTTTTTCATTGCAAGGGCGAAAAATCCCTACTAGTCCCTAGGCGCCGAGCTAGAGCAGCACGAGAAAGCACGCGGAGACGAACGTGGTTCGTATACGTATAATGTACCACGATAAAGATTATCAGCTGTGACTTTGATAGTCTCTAAAAAGCACAGCGGAGGCTTGGGTGATTTCATTCTAAAATCAACACCGTCAAAGTTGATAGACTGATATCGTTCTTATTTCCGCCCATAAGCAGAATTTACTAAAACACGTCCCTGTCGTCTCTTTTATTTATCTCGGACTTTTGAATTTGATCAGAGTGTAGCCCGACGTGGCTAGGCATTGTCCATCTTTGGACGGATTTCGCTTCCGGGCAGTTGTCCCCCATCAGCGGGAGATAAAATTATTTTATGATGGACTTTCAAAGATTAGCGAAACTGGGATTAATTCTGCGTTCATCAACTGAAATAAGAGTAATGTCAGTTTGTCAATATTGACGGTGATGTTTCGAGAACGCGAGAACACCAAGCTTTCATCGCACACAACCAAACTTTTCACCATCGACTCGAACACGCACCATCAAATTTGTCGTTCACAACTGATCATCCTGACCCTGACGTCAAAGTTATCAACTATAAAAGCACGTCACTGAACGCGCCTGCACACAACGAGCCCTGGCACGAGCCTCTCGATTGAAAGTCTATCATGGCCGCTCGTAAGTTCATGGAACGCGCCCCGTTTTAATTCCAGAATCTCTAGAACCATAATTTCGAAAATGGACCTTTTGTAGAAATACGCGGTGCGCATGCGCGGAGTATTTCATGCGCCTGGGTTCGAGAGTATCTAGTTCCAAACAATCCGCCATCTTGCATTTCTCGCCTTTGAGCGGTTTCGTTGTGTCGACCTCAGGGCGGAAGATTACGCACGATGGGGACAAAGGTGAGCTTGGGGGAGCCGTATCTAGGTCACATCGCCTCAATGGGTGAACAGGATGTAGCTGACGTTTTGGGTGTGGAACGGGTGGGAGAGGCCTTGGGCGCGCGTTGTTTTCCAGTCACCTAGTCTCGAACCGATTCGCGTGTCTAGGTGGCAGCACATATTCGCCAAGAGGTCCATTGCACGCTGTGCTGTTCTTCGTCATCGCTCAGTTGGAACGCCTCTAAGCAGGGTTGTCGAAACAGAAGAACGGGGAGGGGGACAATTCACCCCCCCCCCTCCAAATGGCGTCGAAAAAAGGGGCGCAAAGGGCATAAGGGGGGGGGGGGGATATCGCCCCAGCCCCGGACTATTGCATTTCAGAGAGTTATAATAAAAAAAAGACAGACGTTTACAGTTCTCTGTAATGTCGAATTAAAACGCAGCTCTTGAGGAGGAGGAGGGGAGGGTACGGAGAGGAGGGTATGCCCCTCCACCCCCCCCCCTCCTCCTATCCTGCTCCCTTCTCATTTAGCGGGGAAACCTAATTGGTGTTAAAATCACGTGATGTTGATTTCCCCGCTAAATTTAGTGCAAAAACGTCCCATAATGCAACGCGCGCGCGGTTACGCCGACGGCGACGCCGCTTAAGCCTTAAGCGCGGTTCAAACAGACCCGGAGTACGGCGCCCGGGCCACCCCGGATGCCGGAACCCGTAGTGACGTCAGCGCTCCCTCCGTACGGGCGGTGACGTAATTACGGCTCCCGGCACCCGGGTCAAAAGTTGAAAAATTTTCAACTTTCTCCTTCCCGGGTCGTGACGTAGGTTTCTGTATTTTCTCCGCGGCCAATCAGCGCGGCGCGATTCCCTCCTCCGCCCTCCTTGCCACCGGCGTTCGCGTGGTTCCGCGTGCAATTGCCGACGCGAGGAAAGCTGCGGACGCTGCAAAGAAGAGTGCCGCTGCCCCGAAGAGGGCTGAAGTTGCCGCTGCGTTTGACGTACGCGAGAAAACCTATAAATTAATTCAGCTAGTTCAGCGGTACCCCTGGATCTACGACAGGTATCGTAGCGACCAGAAGGACCAGGACAAGCGAAAGAACTCGATACTGCTTTTAATAATTTATTCACATGGTTTCAGAGACACGGGAGGTGGTTGCAACCCGATGAAACGGCATCTTCAATGCAAATATGAGTGGCCTTTAGAAAGGCCGTTTGTAGAGGCAGGCAGTAGTTGGCTTGCTGGCTGCAAAGAGACCGGAAAGGCAGTGAGATGCACTTAAAAGGTTAAAATGGTCAACGACACCGGTACGCGCTGTAGATGAGGTTTTAGGCAGTACTGTATGACCGCTAGCCTAGGGTCTTTAACGTGCACCACGCAGTAGTGATACACGACCGCACGCCTATACGATGCTCATCCAGATCGAAGCGGGCAGGGGTGGGGATTGAACCCAAGATCCCTGGGTTCTGCAGCGCGAGCTTTCGTGCAGAATTCACTCACAAGCAGCTTGTAAGCACACATCCTAGCTAGCACAAAGGACAAGGAAGCAGAACGGGCTTCGGTCATACATGCACTCAAAGGAGCACAACACCGTGACCAGGTTTTGTGAAAAGAAAGACTGTGTCGTATGAGCTGCACATGTGCATGTCACTGCTATTTTTTTATAGCACAGACGTAGTAAAATCTGACAAGCGTGTGACTGTTACGAAAGCTGCTCTCGTGATCCTGCCGCGTTAAAAGTAATCTAAACGTGGTTTCACTGCGGGAGCGCACGCTCCACGTGAGTATTCCTGCGAGCGACGCGCACCCCCCCGTGGAACGCCACTTGATATATAACATGAAAATAATCCAAAATAAAAAGCAGCACACCCTACCTGGCTCGCGACATTCGGAAGCACTCGAAGAAGACCCGGCCGTCGGGGTCTTCGTACATCTGTCTTACGATGGTGGCGTACTCGCCGAGCGTTTTGCGAGACTTCAGGAGCTCGCAGACGGCCTTCCGCTTCTTTTTCTTCACGCTCCGCAGGTACTGCTCACACGCAGCCGCGAAAGTAGTCAGCCGACGCTAGTTGATAGTTCTTTCATTTGTGACGTACCACTTCGTAGCCGGGATCCTGCCGAGACGACGCCATCGCGAAACAAAACAACGAAAACAAGGCGCCAGTGCCGCTCTAGACGGAGCGCCAAGCGTGGCTGGCGTGGCCAGCGTGGCTGTGTCGCCTGCCTCGTCCAGAGCGTCTCGCCTCGCCCGCGCTGCCCGCGCAAGCGGCGACGACCCCGCTTGACGACAGCCGTTGATTGGTTGCCTGGGGAGCCGCCGTGACGTCAGCTCCCGTAGACGGGGCCCGTGCCGCCGCCGCTCAAACCAAACCGTGAGGTCTGCTCCCGTAAACGGATGCCGGAGGTGATTGCGTCACTACGGGTTCCGGCACCCGGGCTGGCCCGGGCGCCGTACTCCGGGCCTGTTTGAACCGCGCTTTAGCGCATAAGAGTTGCGCTCTAAAACTTCGGGGGAAGGGATATCCCCCTTCTTCACTACTATCACCCCACCCCCTCTCTCTCTCTCTCTCTCTTTCCCGAGCAATTTCTACGGCCCTTCCTGACCCCTATTTGAGTGTGTGTCTGTGTTGGTTATACCTTTCTTTTCCAATTTCCACAGCTTTTTCTCGCCATCCCCCGTCGCCCCCTCATCTCTCAGTCATTACCGACGTCTCTATACATAACGCCTGTGGGTGACCCCGGTGACGTTGTTTACAGTGGCGGAAGATGAGCTCTAAAACCGCATTCACCGCGCACTGCTCCACAATATCACAAAGTTCAATCTTCGCCTCGATTCCGAAGCGAAGATTTTGGCCTCAAATAAGTCCTTCCCAAAGTTGTGAAACGTCACTTTGTCGTCAGCAATAACTTCCACAAACGACAATCTTGCGTCGAGAAAGTTCAGAGTATTTACAGCCCGCCTAGGTACAATCTACGTTTCATTGACTCTATCGCGGCGTAGGGATGTAATGACGCGCGGGCGCAACGTCATCAGTGCAGCCGTTCAATCAGCTGGCCCCACTCTGTTGCTCGCGCGCGCTCCGATGAAGCTCGCTACAACTTTGTGCCTAACATTCTCGCTCTCGCTGGAATTTGAGCACCGAAAGAGCTTGGATGATTGAAATCTCGTCCCGCGTGACGCCAACGTCGCGAGAGTCCAATCAGCACGCTCTGCAAACTTCGTGCCCAACTTTGTGTTTGACGAGTTTAGCGATCCAGTAGTTGTATTGTGAGCGTGTGCACACTGGTGTGAAGGTGTTTCGTCTCCACAAACAGGCGTCCAAATAGGACGCGTTATTGGACGCGTCGTTCTAACCGTACTGTTGGTGTTCTCTCTCGTGCTCTGTGTTCATCTGCTTGACCGAGCACGGGTCCGTGGCCCGTGCTTTTCTTCGGCCTCCTTTTCTTATTTCGGATAAAAGCCAGTCAGTCCGGTCCACGGTGTAAGATACACTCTTTAGGTGAGGACACGGCGGGGCTGAACGCGCGGCGCGAGGAATCAGAAAGTGTTCGTTCGACGGGCATCCGAAAGGCTGCATTATTCCGCGGCCACCGTGCCCGCAGAGCCGTTTATGCCCGCGGCTGACAGTGTCGCCGGCGGCCAAACGGCGAAACTGTGAGAGCAAAAAAAGTGATCTTTCTGCACGAGCGACAACCTCGCTGGAGCTCTGCGCGTGTGGAGCATGAGGCGGCACGAGCCGTCTTTGCCGTGCCCACTAGAGTTCCTGTATAGGCTCCCTACGGGAGCCAGAGTTGCGCATTTGTTTTCCCCGCGCCGCCACGCCGCTATTCGCCGAGATCCATCACGTGAGGAGCAAAGCAACCGGCGCCGTGCAAGAAAGCCACCTTTACGGTCGCTCCGCCGACGATGCTCGCGCCCCGGCGTATGTTCCCCTGCTTTCGCCCTCCTTCTCCTCCTCTCCTGTTTTCCATGCGCGGCGGCGCGCGCCGCGCCGCTATTCGCCAAATTTAGTCACGTGAGGAGCAAAGCATCCAGGGTGTGCAGGAAAGCCGGCTCTACGGCCGCCCGCCGAGGCTGAATGCGCAACTCTGCTACCGTAGGTAGCTATACAGGAACTCTAGTGCCCACGGGTCGACGAGTCCTCTGCCGGCGCCGAACTTTATCTGCACTGCGCGAGGAGCGCGCTGTCCTCACCTGAAGAGTATTATCTTACACCGTGGTCCGGTCACGACACTACCGTTACGACCTCGTTCAGCTTTCGCTCCAATCGGAGGACAAAACCCTCGTCTCCAGTGACGTCTAGTGCAATCCTCCATTTTACCCCAAACGACATCACGTAGAACAAGCGTGCGAGCTGCGGTTTCGAAGCTTTGAAAACTTGTCGACGTCACTCGGCGTGTAAGAGCTGGCTTTGCGGAGCTCAAAAGAGGCCATCTGATGAATACTCATCCAAAATCTAAAATTATTTTTATTCCTTAGCCCCTTCATTCTACTTTATTCTTAACCCGAGTAAAAATATATGCGAGGCTATCTTTACTCGGGTTCCCTTGAACAGTAAAGTATGCCGCAGTACGAGCTCCTCCAACGACGGATCAGCGAAGAACAATGCAAAGCACGGAGCCCCGTACAAGCCATCGCTGGATGTATGCTCAGGGACCGAGCGGCGTTGCCAGCAGGAATACGCTAACATACATTAGATTGCATTGCTGGGGAAGTAAACGGTAGAAATATGCGCGCCTTTCTATTGGGGACGTGTTTACTTTGAGCGCAGAGAGCGTTTTTGGTGAGGGTAGCTTTGTGAAAGACGCAAGAAGGAGATACGAAAGCAAGAAAACAAAAGCATTAGGACCGAGAGAACAATATACGTAATAATTGGTATTAATTCGAACTTTTTGTTTAAAGAGGGTGAGCGGCGCATAAATACTTTCTTCGCCGCATATATAGGGCTTGGTCGACGGGCATGAATTATGAATCGTTTTCAGGCCCGTTCATAACTGTACCTTAGATCGTGGCCGCTGTGCATGTAGAGCTGGAAACACAAAAGGTGCCTGCGGCTCGGCGTCATGTCCATAAAAAAATTCGCACAAAAAACTAGTTGCCCGAAGACAACCGAAACGGGGGCAGCATAAGTTATGCGTAATTTTTTGTTTTACGACCACGACGTTTCATTGAAAACACCGCTCTATGCAAATTTCGCGGTCATTCATGCACGCGCTCGCAAACACACCTGCACAGTAGTCAGGTGCAAGGTGAATCAGCCAGCAAGCACCGTTCTCGCAAACTACCCGCCTCGAACGGCTGAGCTCAAGACGAGGATGGCAACAAAAGACAGTCTAACAATGATTAAAACAAAAACAACTGAAAAGAGAGAAAAGGGAATAGGGAAACGCTGCATATGAACAACAGAAAATGCAGTATTTTGTCCAAGCAGCCGCAAGTGTACGGCGATTGGAATCTCGGCGTCCGGTGCCCATGTGGAACGGTCCTCGTTCCCTATCTAGCCGTCTTGGTGACTTCAAGTTTTTCATTGACGAACAAACATCTGCGTCCGTCCGTCTCTTTTATCGTACTTTTGGTTTTTGTGTTTGATTTTTTTTTGTTTTTGTTTTTGGAATAGTGTTTAGCAGAAACAAAACGAACTAACGCAGAATAGCTCTATAACCCCTCGGTATGGTGTTCGCTCTCGCGCCGACTCGCCGACACCAAGTCGAACTGCACGCGGACGTAATATTTATTGATTTGTTTGTTTTGGCACCATTCAGATGCTTTTTGTAGCTGCAGATGTTTATCTTTCCGGAAGGAGGGGAAGGGGGGCACTACTGCGCCGCTCACGCCACCGACCCGAACGCGTTCGAATCTTGGCATCCGGAACTAAAATAATATATTGTCCAAGAAGAGGTAACCGCACACGCACACACACAAAACAACAACAAAGAAAACTCTTTTGATACTGACCCGGCGAGGAGACTGACAGACGTTTGCTGCATTCGCTTATAGACGCTTTGTAGCAGCATTGAATGGGTGCCGCCTTTAGTGTCCTTCAGTTTTTGTTTCCTCTTATATCGTTCGCTTCACTTCATCATTGCCACAGCAGGACAGATCATTACAACTTTAGGGATTACTGTTTCCTTCTCCCTAGCATACGCCCTTGTGGAAGCTCGTCAACGCCCCTTTCAGTGGCTCGGCATAGGCCTCCTGCGCTGAAGCTTTGAACATACTGTAGCGCCCTCATTTTGGGTAGTACAAGCTCACCTGATTGAGCCTCGCACTACTTATGGCACGTTGGTGGAGCTTTTTTAATTCTGTCTGTTGCTAAAAAACAAAAAAAAACACCTTTGGACGCCAGAAATCGGCCAGACTCAACGCCGCAAGACAACCAAAAGTGCCAAATTCATGACACCACCGCTATAGGGTACGCGTCTCTTATCTCTGGGTGGTGACGTCAAAACACCTGTGAAGCGACGCTTTAATATTTCTTTTTCTTTGTCATGTCTACTTTGGAACGCGCGGAACGGCTGTTCTTGGCTTACGCTCTTAGCTTTGACGGCGTTCGAATTTTGTTGTTTCTTTGTATTTTCATCGTGATCTCGCGCTCGGCACCAGAGCTGGCACGCTTCTGCATGCGTGACAGTTTGAGACGCTAAAGTTTGTACTACCCAAAACAAGGCCTAACAAGTCCCTTTTCGCAGCACCCCCTGGGGAACGCAGGAGGCCCATTGCGGTAGGACAAGCGAAGATCGGCAATGTCGGCTCAATCTGAGCTGTGTTTGAAGCGTCTATATCATTGGCGGCCAGAACCGGAACGACACGTGCGCCACGTTTTTTCTCAGTCAACAACGGTTATAATCTTCAAATCCATGGACATTCAACTGCAGTAACTGAATATTTTTACTCGTCACTCTCACTACGAATTCTCGAATACCGCTTAATAGGCTCGTGATACCTAGAATATATGGTTGCGTACTCAGCCCACCCTGCTTGGTTACAGTAATTTCGCAATTCGTGGTCCCAGGGTGTTTGGTATAAACATGCACCCGCGTTCTACGTACACTTGCAGCAACCTCGACGGGATTTCGAGGAAGAGGTTCGTGCCAGCGCTGGTGGCATGAAATGTGCAGATGTGGGGTTCTGCCGGGCACTGTTAGCATATCAGTAGGGACATCAATGGAAAGAGATGGACCAAAGGAAAGGAAGGGAATGACGTTTGGACCAAACGGCCTTCTTCAGGTATGCGCACATTTTACGGGAACCGAAAGGCGTCTTGGAGTTTATTACGCTTCCGTCTACCGCCTATTCGCTTCCTAAAACCTGCACTTTTCGAAGCGCCTGGTCGGCGCTTCGAAAAGTGTCGATACTCGCGTTAAATAAGCGCTATAATCCTTTTCACGTTAAGTCGGACTAAAATTCCTACTTAAGAACTCCCTACGACTAGCGACATTCCTTGAAGCGCCGACTGCGTGACGGTGCATGTTTTCGGAGGCGAATGGCGGCGCACAGCGGGAGGCTGGACAGAATAATGCCATTTTGTTGCAGCGAAACATGCTCGGTCATTTGTATAGATTGTCAACACCAGCCACTTCCTTCACCTTCTTTTTTCTTGTTGTAAATAAAACCGTCAGTTGTGAGTTAGCGCCTGTCCTGTCCACTTCGTCGTCTGTCCTTGTCTTAGCGCTATTTGTAATTTAGTCTGTATAACCAACTAGCCCGCCAGAATATTTTGGTATGGGTTGTCGTTACTCGTAAAAAGAAATATCGAGGGACCGACGCCAGGCTCCGATGTAAAGTTCCTTGATACTTTTTTTTTACAAGTAACGACAACCGATACTTCTTACGAGACTTACTCCTTATCTCTAGACAAGCGAAAGCTCTCGTCTAGCAACTTTAGTCCTCTGCTGTGCGCCGCCATTCGCTCCCTAAAACCTGCAATGTCACGCAGTCGGCGCTTCGAGGAATGTCGCTACTTGTCGGAAGCTTTTATCTACGAACTTTACTCCGATGGACTTCATCGAGCAGCGCCAAAATTGCGTCATCACGACGCTGGTCGTCTCTCCGTTGGCTTAGCCGCTATCAGCGGCTAAACCAACGACGCGCAGAAAAAGACGATGAGACACACGCTGCCCCCGATTGCTTCGGACGGGGATAGCAATGACGCAAAGAAGGCAAGTGCTGCGACGATTCACCTTTTCTGTTGCTCGATCGGCTCGGTCGGGAAGTCAGCTAGAGGCTCGGACTTTCCTCGAAAAGAGTTCGCTATCGAATCATTCCAAATCGGTGATTTCGTCAAATTGAGGATTAGACGCGTCAATGCATCCGACTTGCCATCCCCTTGCACCAAAAAACCCTTTTTGGATAAACAAAAATTAATAAATTGCGTTTCGATACTTTATTACGTCCTACCATTTAATAATACGAACAAAGTGATACAGTGCCGCCAGATTCAGTAATGCCGAGTCACGATGTATAGAGTGTCCCAAGCCACCAGGCTGGATCTAAAAACAAAGCTTATACATATAGATTCCTCTCTGTGAAAAATAGGGCCAAGAAACTTGCTGGGGACAACGGCTGACGGCAACGCAGACGCCTGAATCGAGTTGCGCGTTGTGTTTGGCGCGCCTGTTGATAGGTGGCGTCGGGAGAAGCGTCGGAAGGTGTAGCCGACCAGCGAAAGAAAGCTGACGACACACAGACGATATCCTATACTACACTATAAAATTCCAGCTGTACTTAGGAAAAGAAGAAATCCGTTGGCAGCAAAAGCGCCGTCGTTATGCAACGCGTTTTTACCTTAAGTTTTGCTTTTAATGTCCGCATTTATTTTTTAACCAATGGTACATTACAAAAAGATTATGTTCATTTGAATAAACCACGGTGGTCGCGAGCAGCCTCGAATAGAGTTCCTGTATGTTCATTTGAATAAACCACGGTGGTCGCGAGCAGTCTCGAATAGAGGAGCCAGAGTTGCGCGTTCATCCCCGTTGCGCCGTCTTTCCTGCACGGCATGTTGATCCCCCTCGTCGAATAGCGGCGCCGCGCGTTCGAGGCGCGCGGCGCGCTCAAAAGCAGGAGAATGTACGCCGAGGCGCGTGCAATGTCTACTTTCCTGTACGGCACTTGATCCAGCCCCTCATCGTGATCGGGTCTCGGCGAATAGCGGCGCGGCGGCACGTGGAAAACAGACCCGCAACTCTGGCTCCTGTAGGGAGCCTATACTGAAACTCTAGTCTCGATAAGGACGTAGCGCCATCTATCAATACGAGCACGAAACGCGCCCCACCAATCGACTCTATCGTCTGCGGCGCCGCCCGCCGCTGACTCTGGCATTTTTTTTGGCCCTATTGTTTACAGAAAGGGAGTTACGCTTTTTAATTTTACAAAAAAAAAAAAAAGGACCGACGCGTGAAATAAGCTTCTGACGAAATGTTTAGAATGCTACGTGCAGGCGTCGATTTTCATGGTCCTATTTAGATCGAGCCTGGTGACTTCGGGAAACCCTATATACAGGGTGTCACAAAAGAAAATTTACAAGGTTTTTATTTCCGCAAAAATAAACTAGGCATCGCCGAACGCTTATTCTCCGTCTAAAGGTAGCTCTAGAGGTCGCAACCAGATGCCAAAGTTTCAGCCCGATCCGATAACTTAATCAAAAGTTATAAGTGATTTTCTGAAAATTTCAATGGGAAAATGGCGGCCGACGGAGTGTTCGAATACATGGGGCTCTATGGCACAAGAAACCGAAAACGGGCAAAACTGAGCTCCATTTTCCCTTTGAAATTTTCAGAGAATCACTTATAACTTTTGATTAAGTTATCGGATCGGGCTGAAACTTTGGCATATGGTTGTGACCTCTAGCGCTACCTTTGGGCGGAGAATGAGCGTTCGGCGATGCCTAGTTTATTTTTGCGGAAATAAAAACCCTGTAAATTTTCTTTTGTGACGCCCTGTACTTCTCCGACACCCGCGCTTATACAAACATCGGATCAATATACAACGTGGTCTCGGTGCGGGTCGGGATCGAACCTGACGGTGTGGAGTTTCGGCCGTAGTAGGATGAGAGGAAGTGTATACGGGTTACCAGACAACCAAAATGAGCAAACCATGTAGGAACGAAGCTATTTTATAAAAAAAGACTCTTTTCTAAGCAATCCACGCGCATTTCGGAAGAAAATAAGAGCAATACCTAGTTTTTTCGTCGAAATTAGATAGCGTAGCGTATCTGTAATGCAAACAGGAGGCTCTCTAAATGCAAATCCCCGGCCAAGCATATCGGTACTGCATATGTCGAGCAGTCTTGGACGTGGGGGACGCGAGGAATATTCCAGTATACACGCGTGTTCGGCGTTCCGTCGCTTTGGATGAATGTTGCCGACCGACTCGGAGCCTAGGTGAAAGTGTTTCCTTTGGCGCACTCGAGCGTGCGCCAAACATTATTGATTACATTATCCCGAAGCTCGCGGACTTGGCTCTCAATCCCGAACGGCAGCGTCTTTTTTGTGGGCGGGGGACGAAAGCGTGCTCTAGTCTGTGCGAGGCGACCGGAAATTCGCGGGCATTCGTGTATACGGCCCAGTTTTGGCTTACTTCCGAGTGAGGATAGCTTTCCATGAGGCTTGGGTGCAATGCACCGCAAAGGACGCTGCTAGCCATCCCAACTTAAAGCCCCTCGATGCGTTTGTGTTACAGGGAGTGGCTGGGTAGACATGAATGCGATCGTAGCGCTTCGAATCCAGCAGGGACCAATCACACGCACCCTGTCTCTATAGAAGTGTTTTAAGTTGGGCGAGTTGGTATGATGACATGATGAACAAAACAGCGCACAAAAAGACGAGGACAGAGAAAAGGAACAGCGCTTGTGTGTCCTGCATGTTCCTTTTCTCTGTCCTCGTCTTTTTGTGCGCTGTTCTGTTCATCCTGTCTCTCTACTTCTTCCACCTCTACCTATCTAGCACCAATGAAAATAGTCGAAGCTCGATTCGATACGCTACGGTCGCATCCATGCAGTGGCGTCACGAGGGTCAGCGGCACCCGGGGCGGTAGCCCGCACGACACCCGTGGCCCGCCGGACCCCCCGCCCCACTCTCGTGGCCCGCCGCGACACCCCCCTGACCGCTGCATCCGGGGCGGTCCGCCTCCCCCCCCTTGTGACGCCACTGCATCCATGTAAACGCAGCCGTAGTCAAATGGAAAGAACGTTGCGTGAAATGCGGCAGTGCACGAGGCCAGACATGTACAAGTTACTCAAAAAAGTAATTAAGTTAAGTTACTGAGTATTGACGTCAAAAGCAATTTGAGTAGAGTAGAAATTACTCAAATAGAAAGTAATTGAGAAAATTACTAATTACCGTAAAAAAGTAGCGAATTACTTTTGAAGTTACTATTGAAGTTACTTTTACATGCTTTTTTATGGTAAAAAGCACAGAGGTTTTGATCCGTTAGCGAAATTGTGCTAGCCAAATATGGGTCGGCTTGTTTTTTTTGTTTTTTTTTCACAGAAATGCTTTAAAGGGCCCCTGAAAAGAAAAAAAAAAGTTTTTTTAAAAAGTCTGGTTGGGACACGCGTGTCAAAATATGAATTTTACGCGAAAAAAAAAAAAAAATTTTTAGGGCAATATTGGCTGCGCCAGACGCAATTTAGTCGGTAGTCACCTCCTTGCCACTTGTTCACTCTCTCGGCATTTCGGGCGCGTCTAGGAGAGGTACTCCCCGCCTCTTCGTAGTGGATCGGCTTGGCTGCTTGGCTGCGCCCCGTACGAGAGCCATTGCTATTTCCGTCTGCCGGTCGCACGTCGTACCGCGTCGTACAGCCGATTCACACGACGGACCGAATCGCGATTTTCATCCGCAGACCGTGTACCAAGTGACCGGCTCGTCACCGATTCCTGTGATCCGCGCCTCGTCCGCGGACGCGCGGACTGATAAAGTCAAGCGCCTTTTTCACTTGCGGATTTTTGGCGAGAGATTGACTTGAAAAGCGTTTAGTCTGGCAACGGTTTATTGTTTTCTTGTTTTGTTTTTGTTTCTGGGCGATGAAAACAAAAGTGGCGCATCGTTGTGTTTTGTGCGTTCGCTGGTTGATTTTGTCAGGCGTTTCTTCGTTCCACGTGTGAAATGAACTGCAGAAACTTTGTCTGGCTGATGCGACGCAGGTTCCGGTACTCCTCCGGGTCCGCGTCAAGAAGCTTCCGTTAAAACTCGTCTAGCACGCCGCGATAATTCTTGCACGTCCAATCAGGATTTCACCGAGCAAGACCTCTCTTGTGGCTGTGGTGAACTTGAGTGTTCTGCACGAGCGCGGAGTGCGTGAAGGCATCTCCAAACGCCCCTTCGCGAGCCCAGAACTTCGTCGCTTCCACGCGAAACCCTTCTCGCGCAGGACCATGCCTGTGTCACTCTCATGCTTTGGGTTAGTAAAGCTAGTGGCGCTTCGCGCGAAGCCTATCACGGTGTTTTGTCTCGATCTGTGCGTAACAGCGGCGTACGATTCATTATCGCGGTAGCGAGCGTCGATTTCTCTCTTGGACAACGGTCCAACGGTGCGATGTTGGAGTTTCGCGGCACTGTGGGGTGGCGACCAGGTTCGGTCCGTCCTCGCTGGCGTCTGCTCGTCGTCTCCCTTGTGTGGATGCGCTTGGGAGACAGACGAACCGCGGGCATGTCGTCACGTGATAAATCGATCCGTCGTGTGAATCGGCCATGACTAACTAACACAAGCAACTAGCCCTCTTCAGGAGGTCTTCACATATAAACGCGATAAAACTATAAAACCACCCGAGGACGCGAGACACGTTGCAAGACGGCAACCATGACAGAAAAAAAAAAAAAAAAAAATGGCGAAGCTTTTGTTTGTTGTTTTATCCGGACGGAAGTTACGATTTTGTAAAACGTTTGTAAACCATTACGACGTTCATTCGATGGATTGTTTTTTAAACCTAAAAAGATGTAATTCAAAAGGCGATTTCAAGAGATCACGAAGATTTTATAACCAACATCTAAGCTGTCACTCATTCTATTGACCAATGAGAAGCTGATTTGAATGACCATCGTTACCAATGAGAAGCCGAGCTGAATGACCGTGGAATTTGCGCGCAAAACTTCAAATAAATCTCTCGCCGTCAATATTGCTCTAGAAATTATTTTTTTTTCGCGTAAAATTAATTTTTCGACACGCGTGTCCCAACCAGACTGTTTGAAAAAAAACTTTTTTTTCTTTTCAGGGGCCCTTTAATAGCTGGTTCTGCTTCTGCGTGCCTAATTGTTTTGTACTTTCTTATTTGTTTGGTCAACGATGTAGTGCGAATGTGTCATTTCTACTTTGAGGTTTAGCACTGTCTGAGCTTGATTTTTTAGACAGTGTTTGCTTGTTTACAGTGTCGCGTAAAGTACATCTAAAAAGTGCTTGAAGTAAAGTACAAAGCAAATCAGAGGTTATGTACTTCAAATAAAGTAATAAGTACACCGGGTGCAATGTACTTGAAGTAACGTACTATAAAACAATATATTTAAAGGCAAAGTACAAGCACTTTTAACACAATCTTTCATGATGCCCTTTCATACCCTATACAGTGTTTTTTTAACTAGTATGCATTGCTCCTTGGGTAATCGGAGGTGCATAAGTTTTTTACGGAAATGGGAGCAGGTATTGTATCAGGTCAAGTAGCTGCAGAGTAGTTGTTTTACTCTCACTGACGAGCTATTCGACACAATGAACTTATAAGGCACTTACAGGGGTGGGACTCATGAAATGTACATGAACCATGGGAGCAGCTGAAACAGCTGCTTTGGAGCAGGTTGGGAGCAGCTAAAACTACATTCTGGAGCAGGCAAGGAGCAGCTCAGATCAGATTTCATTGCACTTCAGCTTGTGTTGTAGACAAGCACGGGAGCAATTTCAATTATGCTTAGCAGCACAGATGAACATGAGTGGTTTGGAATCTAGGTATAGATGGGATAACAGTGTAACAGATGCGAAAACTTGGCACTAGTGAGAACCAAAAAGCAAGTACCATATGTTTCTGAAGCTAGTGTCCTTGATATTTTCTGAGTGGCTTTCAGCTGCTCGAAATGCAAACCAGCACTGCTTATAGCACAACCCCAACGTGCTCGACATAGTAATTATATGTGCGAACCACGTGACGTGCGTAAGCGACGTAAGTGCATTTCCGCGGAGGAACAGGGCAACACATTTTGGGCAAAGCAATTTTAGTTTATCCTATTGTGCAACTCATATCGAAGCAGCAGACTACGATTAACGGAGTTGTCGTATTCGAAGCGATGAGCCGGAGCAAGATTAAAGTACGCCGAGAAGATATACCTCTCGGGTGAGAGCTGCTGGCCGGCAAGGTTTCGGATCGGACCACGTTTTAGTTCAATCAAATCACGATTTATCTTGCGAGAATGCGGTTCCAACTTGTAACGATGAAGCACTAAAAGGAATCTTTTCCAAATGTGTTTTTAACTGGTTGACGTCCAGAACCCGGGCCGCAGAGCCTCAGGCAATCTGACGCTTAACGACTCGACCTCACCTCGGCCGACTTGCTTAACTGCTCATGGTTGAAGAATAAGAATCCAGTCGCAGGTGATGCAGCGCTTAGGATCCAACTCCCAAGTTTTTCGCGCGCTTCCGACTCGGGATATACAGAGGAAAAATAAACGGAACAAAAAATTGAAAGGCCGACCAAGCTAAACGTGCTCATTGCTGCCAATCGAGTCGATAAAAACCGAAACCGGGACAAAATATAATTTTCTTTGGCGCACGTTGTGCGATTTGAAGCGCAATGGCGCGAGGTATTGGCTGTGGCGCAGTTTCCGCAAAATGGCGCAGACAAATGCGTCTGGCGCAAAATGGCGCAAATGGCTCAGCCGTTCCACCCCGGCACTTATTTCCATCGGTCTTACAGCCGCCATTACCTTACTCAGAAACCTGACCATATGACGTCTCCAAAGACCACGTTTTCACACGACGATGCCGCCATTTTTTGTTTTCAAATTCGGGGAATGTACATTGAAGTCGGGATTTTTACTTTCCTCGTAAAATACAAGTACATGTTGAGAGATTTTACTTCAAGTAAATTACAATTTTTATTAACAGTAGTACTTTAAGTACCTTGTACATAGAGTACTTCCTAACACTGCTTTTTTATTAGTTTTTATATAAAAACTTTGGGGGAATTATTACAGGTTTCTCGAACGATCTTTG
This sequence comes from Ixodes persulcatus, assembly GCA_013358835.2. Lineage (NCBI taxonomy): Eukaryota > Metazoa > Arthropoda > Arachnida > Ixodida > Ixodidae > Ixodes > Ixodes persulcatus. The sequence continues at coordinate 502,560 of JABSTQ010010497.1, forward strand.
AATCTTTGAAGATCTGCAGATTCTGAGTTTTGGGAGGAAAGACAACGCAAAAGGTAATCTTTGCGTTGCCCTTTAGCACGTGATTCTTCGAGTACAGCACAAACTACGGGAGCACCAAATGAGTTTCAGAGCAGGTGCTGCATTTTGTTGCCTCCTTTGAGTGTCGATGCAGTGTGTGCACCTCCTGTAGTGGGCGAGAATTTTCTACGTTGGGGAATAGCGGGGACCAGCCCTTCCTTCAAATGGGACAGGTCTCCTTGAGCTTCGGGACACAAATAAATGCCATTCTTCGGCGTTAATCCTGCAGTGTCTGTTCGCTCCCCGCGCGTCGTAGCAGCGTTGTTGCAGTGTGTGTGTGTGTGGGGGGGGGGGGGGTGCTTGTGAACATTTTGGGGGAGCTCCGTACTCTCCAAACAATTTTCTCTCTCCCCCCCACGTCACAGGCTTCCCTCTCTTTACAAATATCAGCTGATCTTCCAACGTCTTTTTTCCTTTGTGCAGGAATGTTTGTTGATAGGCAAAACAACCACTAAAATTCGAAAGTAATTTGTAATTTGAGTAGAAGTTACTCGGAAAATGTAATTCAAGTAAACTAGTACATACCGAAATAAAAATGTAATTGAAAGCTACTAAGCTACCCAGAAAAGTAGTTAAACTGCAGTAACTTGAGTAGAGTATAGACCTTTCCAAAAAGGACACTTGGCAGGTTCCATTTTCAGTGTTCGTGCGTATGGCGCGTGATTTGCTCGCTTTCCGAAGCGACGAACGTGCGCGTTCTGGACTGTGATTTAACACGTGTGGACTGTGATTTTTGTAAACGGTGGAAACGTCTATAGTTGAACTACGTACAAGTCTGCACGAGGCCCATGTCTCGTACGGGGAAGCAAATGGCCGCTCAGCACCGAAATAAGTAGGGTCCCTCGGAAGCGAATGGCGTCGGACGAGCATTCGATCGTGAGACACGGCTCGCGCATTCGCACAGCAGCGGTATGGAAGAAAAGGGAAGCGTGAATTTTGTCGCGGGGCTTTATCCAAGCCAATCCACAGTGTCAGGTGACCTTGGGGAGGGACACGTAGCCCCGTGATATGTTGACAGCACTGAATTGGATGTCTCTTAGCGTCCGCTGCGGTCCATCCTAAGTTGAAACCGAGTATGGTCGCATGCAGCAAAGAAGAGATCTGAACTTATCAGGCGTTCACAGAAAGAGACACGGGACATCAAGACGCCTCGTAGGAGTGCACTTGAAGAAGAGCTCAGAACCTCTGAGTGTTACTCAATAAGGTTTCGGGCTATTGCATTCTTGAGTCCTCCGCAACTCGCCTTCCCAACTGCCAATTGCGGCCACATGGGCAAAATCGTCGCAGAGTGTCTAGATGCTAGCGCCGCTCACGCTGGTACTTTACCGTGGGTGCAAACTCGCGGTACCTATCTTTCACTGCACCCTTTCGAATAACGGCAAACCATTAACTGGGTAGCTTAACCAAAATACATATTCAACGTACCTGATCCGTGTCGCTCGCACATTCCAAGCACGCCTGCTGATATGAATGAACATCGTTCGTTTCTCACTACTGCGGGATGCACTAATACCCTAGGCTGTGGTCACTTACTAAAATTAAAGAAAACACGTTTTAAACGGCCTAGATGAGACACAACTTATCTGTAAATTTGTTCACAATTTTTTTTTAGCAATCTTTACATCGTTACACGTAATGTGAGGGGGGGGGGGGGGGAGGGGGGTTGCCCGAAAGGTGCTTAGCTAGCTAATCACCGTTTCCCAGCTCTCATCTGTTGCCGAGATGATGGCGCGCAAACCGTTCGTTGTAAAACTGTTTCTCCGTGTCGTAAGAGTGTTTTCATTGTTATAAACAAATATTCTAGGTAGTCATTACTGTTTTCAAAAATATCCCGAGATTACCTTTTCTGCTTTAGCTTCAAACGATAAGAAGCATTGCTGCCGTCGTTAGCTCCGTGCTTAACGAGCACAGCTCATTGAGCTTTTTTTAGTTTTATGAGTGCGAGTCGTTTTTGCATTCACCTTGGTGAAAAGAGGAAGATTTCCTCAACCGACCCAGTTTGCAGCAAACAACTGTCGCAAGTACGCGCCTTCGAAAGCGCTGTGCTGATACTCGTTTTTGCAGCGGGACTGCACTAAGCCTAGCGTCGCCCGTCACCTATTTTGCATGATCTGGCTCGATTTGTTAGATTGCGCGTGTTGATGCTGAATAGAGATATTAATTACCGTAAAGGAAACCCCGCTACTTTGTGAAATATGCAAGCGTCGTGATGGCGATCGGGGTTTCAACGATGAAAAGATACCTACACGGGTAAGAATATGCGAGCCATTTTGCTGGAGGCAATCGGGCGTTCGCCTCGCATCAGGCTTATCTAGGCGTGTGTTGGTGAATTTCACTTGAAAAGACAAGTCTTTCGAGATTTGCAGGGCACCTGACCTGCCAAAGCGGATATTTTTAGGTCGCGTTTTAATACACCGATCTCACCGGCCAGTTTGGCTACGCCAGCGCTGCCGCAATGGGCCTCCTGCCTTCCCTAGGGGGTGCTGCGAAAGGGACTTGTTAGGCCTTGTTTCGGGTAGTACAAACTTTAGCGTCTCAAACTGTCACGCATGCAGAAGCGTGCCAGCTCTGGTGCCGAGTGCGAGATCACGATGAAAATACAAAGAAACAACAAAAATTCGAACGCCGTCAAAGCTAAGACGCTAAGCGCGTGAGCCAAGAACAGCCGTTCCGCGCGTTCCAAAGTAGACATGACAAAGAAAAAAAAAAAATTAAAGCGTCGCTTCACGGGTGTTCTGACGTCACCACCCAGATATAAGAGACGCGTACCCTAGCGGTGGTGTCATGAAGTTTGCACTTTTGGTTGTCTTGCGGCGTTGAGTCTGGCCGACTTCTGGCGTCCAAAAGTGTTTTTTCGTTCTTCTGGACCAGACAGAATTAAAAAAGCTCAACCAACGTGCCATAAGTAGTGCGAGGCTCAATCAAGTGAGCTTGTACTACCCAAAATGAGGGCGCTACAGTTTGTTCAAAGCTTCAGCGCAGGAGGCCTATACGTCGAGGAAACTTGAGTTCTTCTGCGCGTTCGAGAACATCGCCGGAGCTCTGCGCGTGCAGAGCACGAGACGCCACGAGCCGTCGCGGGCACTGTCGCCTGCCTCCCGTGAACTAAAGTAATGGCGGCTTCGCGCATGAGCAGAATGCATGGTGAGATCGGTGTATTGTGCGTCATAACGCTCACCCGCCAGGCTGGCGGATTTCATGCGAGAAAGAAAACATGAACAGAAAATCTAAGAGGACTGTATTAGCGGCGAGATGTTTTGGTGGCGCCCTCCTGTGGTTCCCCCTTGTGACGTCATTACCTTGCAAACAACAAGGTCGATGGTGTTTGTTATTAGCATGGTGGAAGCTTGAAATCATTGCGCTCTCAAAGGAACACTGCCAACACCGTCAAAATTAAAGTTCTTTCATTCCTCTTATTTCGTCGATGATAAATCCCCTTTCCGACGTCATAGTCAGCGTTCGGCCAATCGTGGAAGGCCGACCACAGCGACGCTTTCGGTCGCGCACGGGGCTAATATTTATTTGGTTTGGTTGATAGTTTAGTCCTCTCGGTCGCTTTCTATCGCACATCGACAGACGCTGACAGACGCTCGTATTGGACCTTGTCTTGTGCAGAGCGCAACGTTAGGACGCCGCCTTCATGTTCGCGTCTTGGGGGCGTAGAAGGCGACGATACAACGATGGTGGAATAGCAGACGATGCCCGAGGCTGCTGCGCGTCTGCTTGAATGACTAGCAGGCGTTTTTCAGACGCTCGACAAGGCGCACCGGATGTCGCAACAAGGGAGACAGTAGGCTTGCGAGCATGCTCGGCCACGAGCAGCCGAGCCGATCCAGTAGACAGGGGCGGGGCCACTGAATTGTGGGCTGTGCCTAGAAGGGGCCGTTACCTCCACCTTAACGGCGTCAAACGGCGTAAATATTGCGCGAAAACAAATTTGTTTCGTGGAAAAGAGTTATATTAAAAATACGTCTCCCTTTTAAACGAAAAGTCATTTCAGTGTTTCTATAAGAAGCAAAGGGCGCGGAGCATCCGTTATTGCGTCTCAGCCAATGAGATCGCGGCATTGGCCAGTAAGAACAACCAATCATAAAGCAAGAAAGGGGAACACAAGAAGCCACGCACTGCTTTACTTAAGTTGTCAGTGACAATAGCAACACTGTAAAACATGCAGTGCGTAGGCTTTCCAGCAAAGCACTTCGGAGAGCCAATCACTGCAATCTTCGAAGGAATCTCGGCGATTACGATTCTGAATGAGGACACGCTGTGACCCGAAATTAGAGTTGGACACGTTCTTCTTCAACTGGAACGGAAGCTCGTTCCGGGTTCCTTCTCAATCTTGGAACAAGTTTCCTTTACATTCCAGTGGTTCAGAAGTTCCCGCTGCATTGCTAAGGTTGGAATGTACCGTTGCATTAACTTTACGTTTGCGTATTCAATGAAATATTGTGTCAGCTAATGTCTGTATAAAATAACGCGAGCGAGTGAAAGTATCTAAATCGAACTACGAATCGTGTCGTCACGGCAACATGTGTTTCTTTTCTTTGTCTTCCACTAAGTATCTCTTAGACACTTCCTGAAACCCAGAAGACGGAGGCTGAAATAGGCGCTCAAAAATTCTAAATGACTACTAAATTCGGGTAAAATTGCAAATAAATAGGAAACAAGAAGAAAAGGCATTCCTTTGGCCGTTTTCTCAAAAATATAACGAGTTCCCGTTCACGTTCCGCCGCTGGAAATGGAACGGTGGCGTTGCGTTATGTCACGGAAGCTTACGTCAGCTTACGTCGAGAATCGCGGGAAGAAATCTGCTTCGTATGAAGCGTGGCAATCAGTACAAGGAGTAGCCTTGCACGCGACATTCAAGGCCGGGATATTTCGGTGACTTTTGACATAACGTAAAAAAAAACGTAAGCAAACGCTTCTGTGTGAATGGGCCTTTAGTTTAGCTGGTGAATGTCATTGCTTGCTTCGTCAATTACGACTTGCAGCGTAGTTTGCTACATGGTACCGCTGATAACGTTCATACGATTCATTATTAATTTTGATTTTCTGATGGACAAAGAAAGCAACGTCCCCATTTGCTCTATTCACCGACACACGTTTCCACCCAATCTTGCGTTTTTCTCTGGTTTCCATGGCATAATCGCTGCTAATTATATTAGGCACTCCTTTTAAAGGTGTCCGGGGAGGTTTTTGAGATCGCCTAAATATGGCAAAAACTCATTCTGCGGGCTCTAAGCATCCTAGAAATCAATAAATCACAACGAATCTCGGCACATTTCCCTATTGAAGAAGCAAGCACATATCTAAAGGCCCCTACGCACATTAACGTTTGAGAGCGTTTGAGTGCGTTTGACTGCATTGCGGCTGCGAGAAACCAGGACATCCCTGCTTCTTATGTCGCGTGCGAAGCTATTCCTCTATTTGGATTCTACGCTTCATATGAAGCACAGAAGTGCCGATGACTCGCTTTCGTTTCGCGACGCAACGCAGTCAAACGCACTCAAACGCGAATGTGCGTAGGGGCCTTTACACACCGAGGTCATCTCCGGCGGTGGGAAGAGCGTGGTTCCGACAGCCAGGCCGATATGTGACCGATGAAAACGCGACCTTTCGTTGAGATTGCAAACGCTATTATCACAAAAATGTGTATGCTTTTGTAGATGATATAAGCAAAAAATGCAGACGAAAAATGTTAATTTTTCGCGGAGAGGGAACAAAATCCTGCAGTAATCGTCATAAAAACAACGACCTACTTTCTTTCTTTTCTTTTTTTTTTGTCTTCCGCGGGAGTGATGTATTCGGTCGTCAGCTCTCGAGCCCGCGCTCGCTGGGTTAAATCGTAGTCCGGGGTGTATAAGCAACGAGCCGCGCGCCTTCAAGAGGTCACTCCGCGGTTCCACGGACGAACGCGCGAGGATTCTTCCCTTGCTATTGGCTGACAGTGGTCATGGTTTTGGAACATGCTCCTCCGATCGCTAAAGATGACCTCAGTGTGTCGCGATATATTAGAGAGTTTTAGTAGATCGTTCCTATAACGATACCCTATAACGATACGATAACCATACGATACCGATACACAGAACAAGAATGCACATTTAGTAGACCATTTTGAAGACGATACATCCGATACGGTCGCTTGAGGCCCTAGTGGAAACGATTTGCACTTTCCAAAATGAAAAATAACGAATAAAAAGAAAAATGTTTCACTGAAGGAAAAATAACAGTTCTTACATTTAATACAATTAAAAAACATCAATTAAGTTTTATAAGTTGCAGAAATTACAGAAATACAGCAGCAAGCTACATCTAGCCAAGTAGAGACAAGCCAATCTAGTCCCCTCCGGTGGCTTGTCACGGGAAGCCATAGGAAGCACGGGTGGCACGGGCGTGAGCGAGTCGAGCGAGTGACCAACTTGAGCCATGGCAACGTGCGTTTTCGAGGATCCCTTGGCCTTAGCATTTTTGAGGTGGGACGAAATCGAAGAACTCTCCTTTCTGGATATGGAGTACCCCGTTCCGCGGAGGTTTAGGTCCGGGCGAGGCTACTTAGTTGTGCTCAACATAGATAGTGAAGCTTTCCGCCAGCAGTTTCGTTTTGAGCAGATGGACTTAACGGAGCTGTGTAGCGCGCTGCGAGTCCCTGATACTATAAGGACGGCCCAGAACGTCGCCATCCCCGGGCAGGAAGCTTTTTGCACTGTCTACTGTCCAGGGTGTCTAGCGACCGGGAAAACCGGGAATTGTCAGGGAAGTTTTAATTACCGGAAAAAAATCAGGGAATTGTCAGGGATATTGTCAAAAAGCGAGCCCAGTCAGGGAAAATGAGCCGGAAGTGCCATCGAGTGCTTTGAGCGAAGACTTGTGGACTTGGGGCAGCTTAGAGCGGAGCGCGAGCTCTGCTCATTCGATGTAGAGAGTGTTACCCGATGCAAATGGAAGAGCCGTCAAATCCAGTTCACACCTGAGATTGGATTGGATTGAGAGCGCGACACTAGGCTAGATCAAATTAGAGCTACTAGGTTTAGTAACAAATGGGAAAGCCGTATAAACCCCATTCCAATCCAAGCCGAAATATCCGAAAGTGCCTCTGGCCGCCATGTTGCCATTCGGTTATTGACGTGTGTGTTTGAGCGTCATGTTTTCATCGTGTTTCCGGAAGTGGCCTAGCTCTTCACCGACGATGTTGGCGGCAAGAAAGCGCTTGTTTATTCCGGACTGGACGAACCCAAATATTTCGGAATATGCAAGTTAGATTAAGCCCGTGCAAAATGATCCTCACTGTGCTCAATGCCTTGTGTTGTAATGGTTTTACATATTTAACCACCTCTACAGTGGTCAGGGAATTTCAGCTTTAATTGTCAGGGAAAACCTGGAAAGGTCAGGGAATTTCAAAAGATAAATTTGCTCGGCACCCTGACTGTCTCATGTTATTGCTTTGCCTGTTATTGCCAACATATCATTTGCTGTCTGTTCAATATTACACTCAAAATAGTTCTTTGTATTGTAAGTCAAACGGGCCTACCTCTGCCGTTTTCTCCCAACTACATTGTTTAATAAAATGAAAGATTTATTGTAGTGCGTATTAGGATGTCATACCGCTTGCTCACACTTAACTTTGCTTTTTCATTTGACCATTCACTACCTGAACGTAATGTTCTTGCAGTTGGAGACGATGTCTCTTCTCCTCTGCTGCATCCTCCTGCAGCACATAAAACTTTTCTTTTTCAAACGCTAAGCTATCCTCGCTTAAGGTCACCTGGCGCTCTTCAATGGCCAGGCGCCTCTCTATCTGGTGCTCCTCCATGGCGAGACGCCTCTCTTCAAGAGCGATCTCTAGTTGTTTTTTTTTTATTCTGCGGTCCTCTTCTGCTCTCTTCTCCAGCGATCCAAGGTGCTCCCTGTACCGCTTCTGCCTGGTTGCTGGAAAAATACAACAAAGAAAACAATGCACATAGCATCATATAAACAATTTTTTTTTAATTTTTCTTAACGCGTAGGTTGACAATTGACTGACTCTTTATTGGACCTGGCCATTCAATGAAGGTTTCCAAACAACGAGCTCGCTCTACACTCTTAAGAAAAAGCTAGTAGTATTTACTAGGTAAGAGCTAGTAACCGCTTGTCACATATGTTACTAGGTACCTAGTAACTTTAGGTAGCAACGGTCAAGCTAGTAACGGTTACTAGGTCAAGAAGCTAGTAACTGTTACTAGCCTCAAAGTAGAATCCATGCATTTTACTACCTCTAGCTAGCAACTAGCGCAACCTCCCGACGGAAGACCGGAAACGCAACTAGTCACGTGATTTCCTGTGGATAAAAAAGGTGTGGGGTTATGCCACTTACCACCAGGTGGCAGGCGCAAGAAAAATTGAAACTGGAAATGAGTAATCCAGGGGGCGCTAGTCAACGTCCAATTAAATGTACACCAAAAAGGACGCCGATTATTTATAGTTTATTACACCCACATTTTTAGCACACAATCGACACAATACATTCAACACAAACACACGATCACTCTAATCGCTAACTTACGTACGGGGGCAGTGGGAATCGAACCCAGGAGGTTTTCCCACCGCAAGCTTACAAGTTGAGACGCGTTAGCCCACTCGGCCACTTCCTCCCTGCTAACTACCTTGACTGTCCTTCAGTCTTTTATACTGACCACTTGAGTGCGCAAACTTCTTGTGTATCAGCACGTCAGTTCTTCGCAGTCGCTAGGTCAGTTGCGCGACGAGGCAAACCGCATAAAAGTGACGGGAACAAGCGGCCAAGCCGATGAGCGGCATTTCCTAGCAATTAAAAAACCGAGCGACGCGACGGGTGACCGTGAGAAATCGCCGTCACTCGTCGCTGCCTCCGTCGATAGTCTCGAAACTCGCTAAATCGATTACATGCGGTTCAGCTTTTAAAACGAATGCGGTCGCCGTCGGCGAGAGAGTGCTTTCCCGCGACGACCGGGAGTACGACGGCAGCTGCACTTCTTTCGCGTGCTGCGCTACAAAAATGCATGCAAAATTAATACCGCGTGCAGCTCGCATCTTAATTTTTGTACTATACGCTGACGAATGCTCGCGTTTTTGGGGAAGAAATAAGCAAATTTAGAAAGACTCGTAGAATGCCAAAACAGTTTTTTTCCATTAATCCTAAAGCTACATACACAATTAAAAACGCACATCAACGGTTGTGACAGTGCACTGTCACGACCGAAGACAGCTCAATCAGAATCATTCAACCACCGAGCACACACAAACCGTGAAGAAGTTCTCAGTGTCAAGTAGGAGGAGGCAGAGAAAAGCTTCTTGGACGACGAAACCCAATCCAGTGACAGCGGCACCGGCTCGTTAGAACTATCCTCAGAGCAGTCCAGGTCCACGCACACACTCGCCCCGTCGAGCGCACGAACGTTAACTATGCACTCCAACACGGGAACACGAGAACTGCCCACGACCACGACACAAGGCAAAAACGGCAGGTTCACATCGGAGAAACTAGCGTCTTGCGAACTCCGACCACTCCGACTGGCCCCAACTTGCCTGTCGTACAATGTTGCCAAGCGTCTCTTGTGAAAGAAAAACATTAGTTTATAAAAATACAAAAATAAAAAATATAGAAAACGGAATGAACTTTTTTATTTGTTTTCGGAAACGTTTTTAGTGTGGTAAGTGGCTATTTTCATCCCAGTTAAAACCAAAACGAAAATATAAACGCTCACAAACGTATGCAAACGAGAAGGAAGGTAAATAAGCCGCATGGTCATTGCATCAACAATGGCTGCTGCGCTCGCTGCAGCGCTGGCTTCCACGTCGTGCTGGTACGGAGGCTGCGATCGTTATAAAGTCAGCTCCAACCCTTAAACATGCCCCCTCATACAATATTTGACGCTACGATTGCGTGTAGATACCTCCCCCTGCGATCCGAAACAGCAAGTACGTCGCTAACGCTGGCAATCGGGTATGAAGCAAGCGCCGCCATCTTCTCCGCGCCTTTGCGGTAGTAAATAGCTAGTAAAAGGGTAGTAACGGTCAGAAAAAGGTAGTAATGGCTGCATTTGCTAGCTTTTTCCTACCTATCGCCCGTTTGAGGTAGTAAACAGTTAGTGAAAGGTAGTAACGGTCAGAAATAGGTAGTAACTGCTGCAGTTACTAGCTTTTTACTAGCTTTTTTTTAAGAGTGTAGCTCGCAGTTGCGCCAGCTGTTGGACAGGGTATGGCAGTATGCTAAAACTAGAGTGCCTCAATGTCCTTCTGTTTAGGGTGATGCCATCGTTTGAAGTACCCCATGCCGACAGCACGCGCTCACAGGGAAAATAGAAAGAAATCGCAGGAAACAAAATGTCGCCGTAGCACAGTCAGCACCACGAGCGCGTGCAGGGACACGCTCTTTCACGCGCTTCAGAACAAAAAATAAAAATAAGCGTTCGAAACAAAATGGCCAGATGTCATCACGCCAAGCAAAGCGCACATGAAGGCACCCTAGCTAAAACGCTTCTGAACTTTCAAACGGGACTCAAAAACTACTTACTTTCTCAAGTTTGTGCGGTCGTCTCGCTTGAACAGATCGAGGAGCAGATCGCAGCGGTCTCTCACTCCGCGAACACTGAAGTTCCTCCCCAATGCTTCATTCAGGTTGGCCGCCACTGTGTCCCACCGCGTAAAATTCACAAAGGGATTCATCGCAAGCACTTCCCTTAAAAGGAGGACATCCTCGACGATCGTGAACCGTTTTCGACCCGCTTGGGCAGAAAGAGGCTCGAGTGGAGCGGCCATGATCGCTCAGCTCTTGCCGGATCTCGTCAACTCTCGCGAGGCACGGGAGTGCGCGCAATATTTCCCGATATTCCCGATACCTGGGCCCGAAACACCCGATACTCTAGCGCATGCGTAGTGGCTCCGCCGCAGTATCGGGTATCGTTATCGGAGTGAGAAACGATCTACTAAAACTCTCTATTATTGCCTTTTAATATAAAAATCTGTTGCGTATCGTCATGATTTAAGGATTTCTAGGATGCATAGAGTCAGCACAGTGAGCTATCGCCATATTTAGGTCATCTCAAAAACCTACTCAGGGCACCTGAAACGTCTCTGCATTTTTCAGTGCAGCAAGGTTTTGGATGCAATTAAATAGCTTAAATATGACTAGTCTGCATGATTGGTTTTGTTTTCTTCCTAATCTCTGAATCCCTTCAAGTGACGTGACTTGCACGTCAAGCTTAGCCTCAAACTATCATCGTATTCTTTTTGTTAGACTTCCTTTTTGCTTTATTTGATGGCTTCCGACATACCAAAAATTAACAGAATGTATCTTCGGTTGCGGTTTTCAAAGTATTCCAGTCGGCCGTTTTGGTGTTCAATCACTTTCTCGAGGCTTTCAACTATCTCGTCGATTACTTTCACATTTTTGTTTAGACAATGGACTGTTTTCATCACATTTTCAAATTTGTTTATTTTCTAGTGGACTTCTCTTGCAGTGTTATCTAGGCGCGTTTTTTTTTTCATTTATGTCCTCAGCAATGCCATTCTGGTTAGACAATATATAAGGGCGTAATTCGCCAATTTTGTCAGCAGCAGCTGCCGTCTGCACATAAAAATCTTTACATCACAGCACTTCAGCAGCACTTTACGACACCTTCGAAGGTTCGGCAGGACTCTAAAAGTTATTAACTCTCGTAGATTTGACACTTGAATAACCTGTGTAATGAAGGAGGTAAACTTCACCACCTTTGCCGTGGCGTGGCTGCCGAGCCTTCCCATGTCCAGTCGATTCCATTGCTCTTGAAGTTGCTCTGTTGCCGATGACGTCGTTGTGGGCGAGATGTAGCGTTTCCAATCCTGTTTACCGAGTTCGATCGGGGCCATTCCAGCTTCGTCATGTAGGGGAGCGTGGAATCGATTTGCGTTCCCAGTTGGCAAAGGAGCGAGAGTAGGATTTGTGTAGTTAATCAGTTAAACGTCAGCATCTTTGTCGTCTCGTGGCTGCAGAGCTCTATCACAAAGTCGCGTAATGGGAAGGTTTCTCATAAGACACATTAAAACTACTTACGCCCTTAAGGCTGTAAAAGATGGTAGTCAAGAGAATGGAACTATACGCCCTCTAATCGCCCTTATATTGAGTAATACACTCTTTGTAAATACGAAATAGAGTGCTGTGAAATAGAACACCTTTAAGGTTCCTAATACAGAAAACGAGTGTAGTAAATGGTTGATATCGGAGCTAGTTGGTAATCACTGAACATACCGAGGTAAAGTAGCGGAAACAAAGAGGGCGCTCTGTCCTGTCGCGTTTTTTTTTTTTTTTTACTATATATGTGTTTGGCCTATTTTACGTCAGTACGTGCTCCGTTTAGTAGAGGGCGTTGCGGTGCGATGCGGGGAACTACATCATACACGCTTCAAACACATTTAGCGGAGGTTGTTTTTTCGACTGCATTGTGTGATTGAAACATGCTGCGTGTGTTTTTCGATTAAAAATTTTGATTTCTTCGTGAATGTGCCTTTACAATGGTAGCTCTATTCCTATGCCTTTGTACCCTGCGATATTGACATCTGACAGTACAAACTAAAAGAAACATATGTAGTCGACATTTTTACCTGCTTGAACCAGAGTTTTAAAGGAGTAATCTTTCCAGTGACTCGGCGCGACTCGTCTAAGAAAATTCCTTCAAAGAAATTTTCCTTCGCACTTTCACTCAAAAAAAAAAAAAGCACAACGAATACGAAATTTTTCTTTCGAGAATTTCATGTCGAGTAAGCGCCGCATGTAGACCACGCGGCACGTACTGTTACCCTACTTCTGATATCTGGCTGCCTTTCTGACCGTCAAACTTTTGCCTTGCGTCTATACGTCTTTCGGCTTTCCCGTGTACAGCGTTTGTAACGACTCCACGCGAACGCGTGTTTACAAAAGACTGACAGCTTGCGGATCTGTCTAATCATGTAAGTTAAAATGTTTCGCTATTCTTCTCTTAATCGGTTTCTCGGAATGCCAATTAGTTTCATCGGATTATTGGTGGTTTTTCAACAGTCGCTTGACAACGGTTATCTCCCTGGTGAATGGAAGGTTGGGAAGGTGATTCCACTCCATAAAGCAGGTAGCAAGTTTTCTCCTTTCAATTACCGACCCATTTCACTCACCAGCATGCTTTGTAAACTTCTTGAGCACATGCTGTTTTCGCATCTCGTTACAATTCTTGAATCAAACTGCTTTTTCACACCTTCGCAGCATGGGTTCCTCAAAACTTACTCCTGTGAAACTCAATCGGTATCTTTCACGCATAAACTAAACCCCATTCTTGACCATTCCTCGTTTGCCGATTGCTTTTTTTAGACTTCTCTAAAGTATTTGATAAGGTATGGCACAAACTTTTACTATACAAACTACACCAACTGAACCTTGGTCACAAACTTCTTGCATGGATTGAATGTTTTCTTCTTAACCGTTCACAGTTTGTTTCAGCTAACAACTCTAACTCGCAGCCAACTGGTGTTTACTAAGGTGTGCCACAGGGTTCTGTACTTGGTCCTCTCCTTTTCCTTGTCTACATAAACGATCTACCATCTTGCGTTTCTTCTAACATTCTCTTGTTTTCCGATGACTTCGTTTCGTGAAATAACTTGTGATTAAGATATAACTAGCCTTCACTCGAATCTTAATGCCATCGCTGAATGGTGCAAAGCATGGCACATAAACCTAAACGTTAATAAATGGAAATATATTTGAAGGTAAACATCTACGACAGACGTCTGTCTGGTTGGGAAGTAATAATGGAAAAATAATTGACTCCAACCAAAATTAAACTCGGACCCAACGTTTTAAAACCAGTTCAGTTCCTTCTTCAGGGGCGATTGATCTCGTGCGTGGAAGCAGCCTCGTCTTCTTTGGTGGTACGAATATCTTCTAATCGCGCTTCCGCCTTGCCATCCAGTCTTTTTCTAATCACGTGTCGTAGTCCACTTACATAAACAGATGGTAAGGTACCCATGGACCTGTTGATATTCTTTAGTGTAATTTGGATGTGCCAAGATTCAAGGTGATGTCTTTTTCGGAGATGGGTTTCAACATCAAGAACGGACGCGTTCGCGAAGTCTATCGGATGGTCAAAAGTGTCACAGTGCTCCGCAAGAGCACTGCGTTCCCGGTCGAATTTGCGTACATCATTCTTGTGCTGGCGTAACCTTTCCACAAAGTTCTTTGTTTCGCCGATATAAGATGCAGGACATTTTAAGCAGGGGATCCGGTAAACAATTCCCGGTGCTTTTTCCTTCGGGGGGCGATCTTTTGGTCTTGGCATGAAACGTCCAAGAGTGGATACCGGTTTGTGAGCCACGTGAATCCCTTGTTTTGCGAGCACCCGTGATAGTGCTTCACTAGTACCTTGAACGTAGGGAACGCTAATGCGCGTGATGGGGCGATGCGGCGCAGCTCCCTTTGGTTGTGGGTTTTGGCGAGCGTGAACCGTACGTTTGGTGACTTGTCGAATGAACCTTGTAGGGTAGCCGTTCTTTCTCAGATCAGCGACCACACTCTGCTCTTCGCTTGTTCTGTCAGTTTCTGAAGAACAGATAACAGCCGCCCTGGACATGAGTGTTGCAACGACTGATGCCTTGTGACTCGTTGGATGGTTCGACTTAAAATTAAGGTAGCGTCCGGTGTGAGTGGGCTTCCTGTATACCGAAAACTTCATCTCCTCCCCTTGCCTCTTCACCAGTACATCAAGGAATGGTAAAGTGTTGTCTTTTTCCCGTTCCACGGTGAACTGGATGTCGGGCTCGATGGAGTTGAGGTGAGCCAGGAACTTATCAACTTCTGATGTTTTCAATATACAAAAACAGTCGCCCACATAACGCATGAACACCTCAGGTCTGTTGGTAAAGGACTGTATCGCTCTTTGTTCGATGCTTTCCATTGTCGAATTTGCAGTGGTGACAGATATGGACGCACCCATCGCAGTTCCGCTGGTTTGTTTGTAAAAGTCCCCTTTAAAGCAAAAGTAGGTGCTGCGGAGGCAAAAATCAAGAAGGCGGCACAGCTCGTCCACGCTGAGGCTGGTTCTGGTGCTGAGTTCGGAATCTGATTCGAGAACCGCTCTGGCTGTGGAGACTGCCAGGGGTACTGGAACGCTCGTAAAGAGGGACACGACGTCGAACGACACCATGCTGTGCTCCCTGTTGACCTTCACTTCCGACATGCGTTCAACGAAGTCACCGGCATTGCGGACATAGGTGGAAGTTGTTCCAGTGAGAGGCGAAATTATCCGGTGTAAGTAGTTTGACAAGGCCCGGCGCGGAGAGGTGGTGAAATCTACTATGGGTCGCAGAGGAACGTTGATCTTATGAATCTTGGGCAGTCCATAGAAGCCCGGTGCAGAGCCATTCCTGCATATGAGCTGAAAGTAAAGGCCTTTTGAATCGGGGTGGTTCCTGAAAACATCTGCCAGAGTCTTGTTCAGGCCGTCTTGGACTTGGCGGGTCGGATCTTTCTTTAGCTTTTCATAAGCAGGACTGTCAAGGAGGTCTCCGACCTTATGCTCGTAAGCTTCCCGGTCTAGGACCACAGTCGAATCGCCCTTGTCCGCAGACAGAATTACGAACCTGCCTAAAGAAGAAAGCAAAGCACTGCGGGAGCTCCAGGCGGGTACCACTATCGTAATTCTGCCTGCGGACAAGGGCACTTCGACTGTGGTCCTAGACCGGGAAGCTTACGAGCATAAGGTCGGAGACCTCCTTGACAGTCCTGCTTATGAAAAGCTAAAGAAAGATCCGACCCGCCAAGTCCAAGACGGCCTGAACAAGACTCTGACAGATGTTTTCAGGAACCACCCCGATTCAAAAGGCCTTTACTTTCAGCTCATATGCAGGAATGGCTCTGCACCGGGCTTCTATGGACTGCCCAAGATTCATAAGATCAACGTTCCTCTGCGACCCATAGTAGATTTCACCACCTCTCCGCTCCGGGCCTTGTCAAACTACTTACACCGGATAATTTCGCTTCTCACTGGAACAACTTCCACCTATGTCCGCAATGCCGGTGACTTCGTTGAACGCATGTCGGAAGTGAAGGTCAACAGGGAGCACAGCATGGTGTCGTTCGATGTCGTGTCCCTCTTTACGAGCGTTCCAGTACCCCTGGCAGTCTCCACAGCCAGAGCGGTTCTCGAATCAGTTTCCGAACTCAGCACCAGAACCAGCCTCAGCGTGGACGAGCTGTGCCGCCTTCTTGATTTTTGCCTCCGCAGCACCTACGTTTGCTTTAAAGGGGGCTTTTACAAACAAACCAACGGAACTGCGATGGGTGCGTCCATATCTGTCACCACTGCAAATTTGACAATGGAAAGCATCGAACAAAGAGCGCTACAGTCCTTTACCAACAGACCTGAGGTGTTCATGCGTTATGTGGACGACTGTTTTTGTATATTGAAAACATCAGAAGTTGATAAGTTCCTGGCTCACCTCAACTCCATCGAGCCCGACATCCAGTTCACCGTGGAACGGGAAAAAGACAACACTTTACCATTCCTTGATGTACTGGTGAAGAGGCAAGGGGAGGAGATGAAGTTTTCGGTATACAGGAAGCCCACTCACACCGGACGCTACCTTAATTTTAAGTCGAACCATCCAACGAGTCACAAGGCATCAGTCGTTGCAACACTCATGTCCAGGGCGGCTGTTATCTGTTCTTCAGAAACTGACAGAACAAGCGAAGAGCAGAGTGTGGTCGCTGATCTGAGAAAGAACGGCTACCCTACAAGGTTCATTCGACAAGTCACCAAACGTACGGTTCACGCTCGCCAAAACCCACAACCAAAGGGAGCTGCGCCGCATCGCCCCATCACGCGCATTAGCGTTCCCTACTTCAAGGTACTAGTGAAGCACTATCACGGGTGCTCGCAAAACAAGGAATTCACGTGGCTCACAAACCGGTATCCACACTTGGACGTTTCATGCCAAGACCAAAAGATCGCCCCCCGAAGGAAAAAGCACCGGGAATTGTTTACCGGATCCCCTGCTTAAAATGTCCTGCATCTTATATCGGCGAAACAAAGAACTTTGTGGAAAGGTTACGCCAGCACAAGAATGATGTACGCAAATTCGACCGGGAACGCAGTGCTCTTGCGGAGCACTGTGACACTTTTGACCATCCGATAGACTTCGCGAACGCGTCCGTTCTTGATGTTGAAACCCATCTCCGAAAAAGACATCACCTTGAATCTTGGCACATCCAAATTACACCAAAGAATATCAACAGATCCATGGGTACCTTACCATCTGTTTATGTAAGTGGACTACGACACGTGATGAGAAAAAGATTGGATGGCAAGGCGGAAGCGCGATTAGAAGATATTCGTACCACCAAAGAAGACGAGGCTGCTTCCACGCACGAGATCAATCGCCCCTGAAGAAGGAACCGAACTGGTTTTGAAACGTTGGGTCCGAGTTTAATTTTGGTTGGAGTCAATTATTTTTCCATGGAAATATATGCGCGTATCTAGAAAAGCTAATAGTTTTCCCATCTACTTTCTAAATCACCATCCCCTTGATGCCGTCACTTCTTACAAATACCTTGATACTCACATTACAGCCGATCTCTCCTGTACCGCTCACATCTCGTATGTTATTAACAACGCTAACAGAATGCTTGGATACATCCCACGTAACTTCTCAAAAGCCCCTTCCTCTTTAAAACGTTTGTTATATAAAACACTAATTCGTTCAAAACTGGAATGCGCTCCATCTGTGTGGTATCCTTACCAAGAAAACTTAATAGGTTTACTTGAAATGGTTCAAAATATTTCAGTTCGTTTTATCCTATCTAACTATAACAGAACTGCCAGCATAAGCTCAATGAAATCTAACCTCAACCTACCTGTGGGCAAGAGGCATGGAATAAAGGAGAAAGAAGCGCAGGCGACACACGCGCTTCTTGTCTAGAGCCCAGCGGACATGGCCTCGTCTCGTCCTTTCTAGATATTGCTACATGGTGTCAGAAGTGGCTGGGTGGTAGAACAGAGTTTCACCATGAACACGCCAAGCAGTTCACGAGAGTCTTCCGCTGGGACGAGCCAGGGGGAAGAGGCGGCATCTCGGACAACGATGTACGCTCACACCATCACCCCACCGTCAACGTTCGATTTCCACAACCCAGGCGACTGGCCAAGGTGGTACAACAGATTCAACCGCTATCGAAAGGTCTCCAAGCTCGTCAATGCCGATGAGGGCGAACAGGTAGATGCTCTAGTATATTTCCTCGGAGATGATGCCGAAGATGTTCTCGAGGCATCGTCCCTCTCGGACGCCGACAAACGAAACTTCGAGAAAGTGTCGGACTTGTTTCATAATCACTTCGTTGGTAAGCGAAACGTCATCTACGAACGAGCGAAATTTCATCAAAGAAAGCAAGAGACTGGAGAGTCGGTGGAATCGTTTATAACCAGGGGGGCTATGTTGCGCTTTTTGGACTCCCAGGAGACTTGGAAGAGGGAAGTGACGTCAACGACTAGAGAAACGCAGATTGGATGTTGACAGAAGAAAACAAAATCAACATCCAATCTGCATTTGCTGCGTTGTTGACGTCACTTCCCTCTCCCTAGTCTCCTGGGAGTCCAAAAAGCGCAACATAGCCCCCCAGCCTACACCACCTGGTAAAACATTGCGACTACGGCGTTCTGAAGGACGAACTGGTTCGAGATCGATTCGTAGTCGGATTGTCAGACGACTCCCTTTCTGAAAGCCTGCAGAGAGACCCCAACCTCACACTAGAAGCTGCAGTCACACGAGCTCGACAGAAAGAAGCCGTGCACAAGCAACAAGCAGTGGTCCGAGGGCACAGGCAAACAGGAAAAGAGGAGATGGTCGTCGACGTCCTTGGTAAAAGACAAGAAAATGGAAGGCTCCGCGCAATTCAGAGTCAAGAAATGACACGAAAGCTCCTAACTGCGGAAGATGTGGCAAGTTGGCACACACAAACTCCGAGTGTCCTGCAATCAGTTCCAAGTGCCTAAACTGTGGCAGAAGAGGACATTGGACAAAGGTATGCAGGAGAAAGTCTATACAGGAAGTAAACCTGGAGACAGACCAAGAAGAATGGCTGCTCGGAGGTGTTAAATCTTCTGCTGGCCTGGCTTGGAGAGTCCCACTCAAGGTCAATGACAAGGTCGTCCAGTTCAAGATTGATACAGGTGCCGATGTCAGTGCCATACCGGAGGAAGCGGCATCAAGTTTCAAAAACCTCCAGCCTACTGCGGCCAAACTTTTCGGACCCGGAAGGCAGATGCTAACAGTCATTGGGAAATTCCGGGCCACGATTCAACATGGTCAACAGCTGATACATGAGGACGTCTATGTTGTCACGAACCTTGACGAACCGCTTCTGGGACGTGAAGCTAGCACAGAACTTGGACTTGTCAAATTCATGCATTCAGTCACCGACCCCACTACTGCCGGTTATCACCAGAAATATCCGGAACTTTTTAGTGGTATTGGAAAGATGAAGGGGGAATACAAGATCAAGCTAATTGATAATGCCACACCAATTTCAGTAAACACGTCCCGTCGTGTACCCTTGGCTCTGGTATCAAAAGTTGAGGAGCACTTGGAAAAAATGTTAAAGGACGGAATCATAAAGCGAGTAGAAGAACCCACCGCGTGGTGTTCTGGAATGGTGGTGGTTCCTAAGTCGAATGGAGATGTCAGAATATGCGTAGATCTGACACAGCTCAACAAGAACATTGAGCGCGAGAAACTGGTCTTGCCATCAGTGGAAGAAACCTTGGGCCGTCTTTCAAATACATCTTTGTATTCAAAACTGGACGCCAAGGCAGGCTTCTGGCAAATCAAGCTGGCGGCGGAGTCACAACTCTTGACAACTTTCATCACCCCATTTGGTCGGTTTTGCTTTCAAAGGCTTCCATTTGGGATTTCATCTGCAGCTGAGCACTTCCAAAGGAAGATGAACCAAATCTTGGAGGGCCTTCCGGGGGTGCTGTGTCATATGGACGACATCCTGGTGACGGGGTCGAACGAGATGGAACATGACTCCAGGCTCGAAGAAGTTCTTCAAAGGCTGAAAACGGCAGGTGTCACACTTAATGAGAAGTGTGAATTTAAGAAGACCTCTGTCAAGTTCCTTGGCCACATAATCAGCAGCCAAGGACTTCTGCCGGATCCAGAACGTGTTGATGCAATCACTAAAATGCGTCCACCCACCACAGTTCATGAGATAAGGCAATTCATCGGGATGGCCAACCAATTCGGTAGATTTATCCCACACATGTCGGAAAAACTAAAACCCCTACGAGACCTGCTGAAAAGGGACATAGAGTGGGCCTGGGATGTTCAGCAGCAGCGTGCTTGGGAAGCAGTAAAGAAAGACATCCAAGACGCCGCAACCCTGACTCTGTATGATCCAGGACAACACCTCATCGTTTCGGCAGACGCTTCGTCGTATGGCCTCGGAGCTGTACTCCTACAACAGGACAAACAAGGAGATGTGCGACCCGTAGCGTTCGCGTCCAAAGGACTGAATGACACAGAGGTCCGGTATGCTCAAATTGGAAAGGGGGCGTACGCCGTAACATGGGCGTGTGAGCGTTTTGAGAAGTTTCTCTTGGGAACTACGTTCCATGTTCAGACGGATCACCGTCCGTTTGTACCTCTCTTTGGATCAAAAGAGCTGAACCTTATTCCGGCGCGAATACAGCGGTTTAAACTTCGACTCATGAGGTTTTCCTTCACGATCTCTCATGTTCCTGGTAAAGAACTGTGTACGGCCGATGCTCTGTCCAGATCGCCGGTAGACTTGCCGGGAAGAACTATGGGAGAGGAACTGGAAGCATACGTACAAGTCATCAGCGGTTCCTTGCCAGTTTCAACTGAGTACTTAGACAAGATTCGGACACTGCAGCGGGAAGACCCGGTCGGAAGGAAACTGTGGGAGTATACCACCACTGGATGGCCCAAAAAGGCCAAGGTTGCTCCTGAAGTGGTACAGTTTTATTCCGAAAGAAACAACCTCACCATACAAGACGGGCTTTTAGTGAGGACGAACCGCCTTTTCATCCCCCAGCCGCTTCGCAAGGAGGTGTTAGACAAACTTCACGAGGGACACTTGGGCATTAGCAAATGCCGCGAACGTTCGAAGATGTCCGTCTGGTGGCCAGGACTCAGCACACACCTGGAACAGCTAGTCACGAACTGTTCCAGATGTATTCGGGAACGTGTCCCAAGGGTAGAACCCACGATACCATCGAAACTTCCAGACCGCCCGTGGCAGCGTGTTGCGACAGATCTCTTCGAACTGAACAAACAACACTACCTCCTAGTAGTCGATTACTACTCGCTGTATGTAGAAGTATGCAAGTTGAGGCAGACAACATCAGAAGCGGTAATTGGCCACCTCAAAGCAATATTTTCCCGTCATGGTATACCTGAAGTCCTCCGATCGGACAACGGTCCTCAATATTCGGGGAAATTATTCCAAGACTTTGTTGCGAAGTACCAGATAACCCATGTCACGAGCAGCCCGTATTACCCGCAGGGTAATGGAGAAGCTGAGAGAATGGTAAAGGTAGTCAAAGACATTCTCAAAAAGTCTGATGACCCCAACCTTGGCCTTCTATCTTACCGGACAACGCCGGGAAGCTGTGGCTACAGTCCTGCAGAGCTGCTAATGGGCCGCCAATTAAGGACAACGCTGCCAACTCTTCCCTCAACGTTAATTCCGAGACTTCCCAATCACGAGGAATTTAGAAAAAAAGACAAGGAAGAAAAACAGAAACAAGTGAGAAACTATAATAGCCGACATGCAGTGTGTGAACGCTTGAACGAACCTCTTGATAGCACGGTCTGGGTGAGAAATGCGGCGACGACTGGTAAAGTCGTCGGAGAGAGGACACAACCAAGGTCGTACGTTGTAGAGATCCCGAAAGGACTTCTGGTCAGAAACAAATGTCATCTCGCTCCGCTGCCGACAGACGTGAGTGAGCAGACGTCACCTCACTCACTGGTCTCGGAGTCAAGAACAACGCTGCCAGACCCGGCTTCCAAGGGCGCCGAAGTACGAACAAGGTCCGGTCGGATTATCAAAAAGCCAAAGAGGTTCACAGAGTGACTCTTTTTAGTGCTTGTGTGTATATATATGTATATATGTGTGTCCTCGTGCGCATGCCCCTTGTGTTCGTAATTTGTTGTTTGTAGCCTCTGTAGGGGGAGGAGAGATGTGGCAAGAGGCATGGAATAAAGGAGAAAGAAGCGCAGGCGACACACGCGCTTCTTGTCTAGAGCCCAGCGGACATGGCCTCGTCTCGTCCTTTCTAGATATTGCTACACTACCAACCCTAGCATCTCGCCGTAAATTATTTCGACTATGTCTATTTCACAAGCTCTTTCATCACCCATAACCGCGCCACGATTTTATTTTACCTCCCCCGTATATCTCATCCAGGTTGGATCATGCTCTTAAGGTTGGAATTCCACTCTCAAAACTAACGCTTTTTTCAGTCCTTTTTCCCACGCACATCAGATGAGTGGAATCGCCTTTCCACACCTACGGCAGCCATCGAAGATCACAATCTTTTCAAGAACGCCTTAGATAATATTGTATGATTAAGAGCCTCTTATTTTTGCATACTAATAACTTCAGAATGTTGTACTATCTTATGAAATGTAATCCACTCCCCTCTATAAGGCCTTAGGCCTTGAGGGTAAATAAATAAATAGATTATTAAACGCAAGATCGGCCCTGCTTGAATTGTCGTCTATGTGTACACCTTTTTCGTAACTAATGACCCAGGCTAAAAACGGCGAGTCATTGGGCTGTGGACGAACGCGCGGCGTCCAATATTCCTTCGAAGAAAGTCGCTCCGCATGCTCAGAACGCGTTTCACAGCCCAGTAAACGAAGTGTGCGCAAGAGGACACAACATTCCACTACAGATGCTTAAACATCGGCCTCGGGGAAAGCAATATCTTCATAAAGTCTGGGGAAGGCACTTTCAAATGCACGGGTTGCACCCATCACCATAATAAGACACCGAAAGACCAGGTTGACGTACCAGATACGCCGAATGACAACATGACAAAGGCGTCCACGGGTGTGTCAGCGGCGGCACAGGATTGCCTTTACGTCCCCGCTGGTTTGCTGCACGTGATCGACAGCATGGCAAGGAAACTGGACATCCTGACTGCAAAGTTCAAATGCCTCAGAGCTGAAAACTGCCATCTTCGCTCCGAAGTGCAGCAACGCCGCAAGAACCTAACGGATCGTCACCGAATCCCCTCTTCATCGCCACCACTTTATGCTGCTGCTGCTGAATTAAAGTTAACTGTTAGGCCAGTTGGTTAAACATCATAATTACAAAGGCGCAAAGGACAAGGACAGAACAAAGAATGAACAGGACAAGCGCTTACTAACAACTGATTGTTCATGCACTAAACAATCAGTTGTTAGTAAGCGCTTGTCCTGTTCATTCTTTGTTCTGTCCTTGTCCTTTGCGCTTTTGTGATTATGCTGCTGCTGGCCCGATATCCAATGTGTCTTCAGCGGCAAGCAAGGATTCGTTTGCACCACCCGCCCTTCAGTCCCCGAACAACTGGCCTTCTCTTCCGCGTTTGTACTTGACGACTCTCGTGAAGCCTGCGCCTCCGCCACTACCGTCTAGATTTTGTGGTGGGGATGACACGCATCTCGCGAGCATGACGAATTACGGCTATACCGATATCAAGCCTCGACAGGGTGCCAAGCCTTCTACTGGCACTGCTAAATCAGACACGGTGCGCGCTGTTGCTAGGCCCCAGCGCCGAATGGCACTTTTCGTATCTCGACTTGGAGCGAATACGTGGGTTGCCGATGTCCAGGTGCATATCGAGCCAGTCCTAGGCGGGAAGTCAATTGTCCGCTTCAAAATGGTAGCTGGATTTTCGCTGCATTCTTCCTTTCATTTGTCTTGTAACCAGGCCGTTTTTGACACCATTAACAAACCAGAAGTTTGGCCAGAGGGCAGTATTTTCCACGAGTTCTTTGGCAAGCTTGACCATGCTCGTACTTATCCCCTTGAAACGACATCAAAAGCAAAGGGCGGCAGTGTTAAGTATTTGTTTTTATCAAAATGTTCGAGGACTACGCATAGAGGCTGACGAGTTTAAGCCCTATTTTATTACTACCGACTCTGACGTAATTTCTTTATCGGAAACGTGGCTCTGCGATGGCATTCCGAATTCGAATTACTTTACACCTAACTAGAATCGTTACCGCCGCGACAGAGACTATATTAGCACGGGCCAAAAACTAGCTGGTGGCGTATTAATTTCGCTTCACTCGTCGCTTGAGTCATATCGAGGGTTCGACCTAGAATCGTATTCAGAATGCCTATGGGATAGAAATTAAGACTGCCAATGGCTTTAATTAGCTTATTGGAAGCTACTATTTTACACGGCTCAATAATTCAATTTTCATTGAACATCTTGAAACGCTAGAAAAACAAGTAAATTTCAATAGGTACAGAGTTCAAATATACGGGGATTTTAACCGTTCCAGGATTAGATTGGTCATTGGGCATTGTAAACAGTGGTGATTTAAACGCATCAAATAAGGCAGCTGGATTGTTTTCTTTTATACATTTTTGTAGGCTGAATTAGCTTAATAGTTTCGAAAACTCCGCCGGTAATGTTCTTTACTTTGTGTTATAAAATATTCCAATCAAATCAATTAGTAGTGTTTTGATCCGTCTAGCACAAATGCATGAATCTCGTCCACCTCTCAAGGTTAAAATATGGTTCCCAAGAAACTTTCACGTATCGAAGATACCTCCTGCTTACTGTTACCACAAAGGAGATTATCTGGAAATGTATAGATGCCTTCATAACTATAACTGGTGCGATGTTCTTGCAGTAGATGACACCAATCTCGCAACGGAGGCTTTACTTCAGTTGTGCAAGACGCGATTAGCACTTTTGTTCCAAAACGCATTTCTCAACTTTCCATTTACCTGGACTGGTTTTCTAATGATTCAAAAATGTAGCCTTCAGAAGAAAGATAATTTACATAGACCTTTTAAAAAAGAGGTTCTAGCATCTGGTACACTAAATTCAGTATTTATCGTGCTCTCGCCAAAATATTGTACTCGCGCGATGAACAGTTACTTATTGATGATAACAAGCGCAGTCTGGACCGCCACCCCAAAATTTTCTGGAAGTTTCCAAAACAGCAGGCTCGTAACAATGCACATGAAATTTAACTGCGGGATTGCCCTAATGAAAACACGAACTATTTTTCTCTCTCTTCCCCCCCCCCCCCCCCCCCAGAGGTGGCAGATTGTTTTGAAGACTAGTTCAGTCAATTCTACAAAATTGGTCAGTCAATTATTCAGCCTGTTGACATAGAAGTAAATAGCCAGGATGTTTTATGCTGTTATACTGTAGATATGGATGAAATCGAGGAAGGTATCAGAAATCTCAAATTGTAGTTATCTACTGGGGTAGATTGTATTTCGAGAATTATAATCAAAGGTTTTGGTGACTTTTTTGCACCAATTTTGCAAAACCTTTGCAGCCTGTCACGTCGCTCTGTGTTCCCTTCGTTATGGAAGAAAGCGGTTGTCGTGCCAATATTGAAGAGGAGCGATTCATCGGTTGTCAGTAATTTTCGGCCTGTTTTTTTTTTTATTTTGCGGCTTTTTTATGGCGCTTAAAGAGTTATTTATAAGTGTATAACTTGTTCTTTCCATAAAAAATTAACGGCTTCGCAGTACCTGTTTATTACGGGGCGGTCAGTTGGAACCAACTTGTGCTCCTTTTTACACTTCGCTGCTTCAATTGTTACGAACTGGGAACAGGTTGATGCTATTTTTTATGTTTAAAAAATTCGACAAAGTTGATCATGAGCTATTGCTCCACAAAATATTGTTATTCGGTTGTTGTTCTGAGCTAAATCTCTCGTTTCAAAGCTGTTTTTTATGTCGTACGAATCATGTTCGAATTTCTAGTGTCCACTCTAAAATGTTTTGTTCAACTTCAGGTGTCCCCCATGTGTCTATTCTTTTGCCTCCTCTGTTTCTTATATTTGTGAACGATATAGCCCCATGTGTGAAAAAAGCTGAGCTCATACTGTTGGTGGATCATATTAAACAAATTTATGCGAGTTGCTACTACTCTTGATTGCAATGCTCTTCAGCACGACGGAACGAACATACTGCAATGGAATTCGGCAAATAATTTGATCCCAAATCCTACCAAAAGTAAGGTTGTCTATTTGAGCAGATCACACGCTGTTAGGCATTTTACTTACTTTCTGCGAGGAACTCCAATGGAACGCGTGAATGTAATGAAAGATCTCGGTGGTGTGCCTTGATAGCGCGTTGTCATTCAATGTTCATGTTTTTTCTATTGTTAGCCTTGTGATCAAAACTCTCGGTACTATATATTGTATAACTCAAAAGTTTAGACACCCTGCTTGTATGATTTGTTTATTTTGTGCTTTAGTTCGTCACGGCTTCAATTTGCCTCAGTGTTTTGGAATTCAAAGCATTGAATCGGTGCAAAGAAACAACGATACGTATTGTGTATGACAGACACTTTAAGCGTCGCTTTTATTATGGTTATGACGTTTTGTTAATAGTGTTTTAAGGACTTTGTGAAATAAAAGATTCGAGCGTGATTTGATTTATTTGCACAGGGTGGTAAATGGTGGGACTGATGCTAACCTACTTCTGAATTCTGTCGATTTTCATGGTCTATTTCACGTTACAAGAAAGTTTGCTATCTTTTACGTTCAATCTATGTCTACACTCTCTCCACTGTGCCGTCTCGTATGCAAATTTCAATTAATAGAACCGCATCCTCTAGCTTGGACATTTTCACGGATCCCTCCGTTTTTCTCCGCGACTTGCAGAGTCTGGTTGAAAGTTGAAACTGTACTACATTTTGTGCCAAGTGCGGCCACTATTTGTTGCCAAGTTAATTTGTACATTTAATGCTGCGCATCTGTTGTGTTTCTTCTTTTTATCGTCTCGCGTGTATCATTGTGAACAGCCGGCCGCGTGGTTGTTGTTGGGCGCATAAAAGAAACAATGATATATTCTTACTATATTGCTGGAATGAACGTACATATCTTCGGAGCTCTTAAAATTCCGACGCTAAATATTACCTTGGCCGTGTTGTTTACATCAGTGGCACGCCGCAAAACGAGAGACATGAATTTTCACGCTGAATAACGTTAAAGGTGTTCACTACAAGATCGCTCTTTCCGGTCGAACGCAATCGTGATCATTGTTTACACGGTTGCGCACGTTTTACATTTCACTAAAACACATTAAATTTCACATACGGGTTCACGAACCGGAGCTGCTGCACCCGTTCATGATGTCGAAACTATGTGCTCCCGAAACGACTCACTAAACCTCTCTAATAGACCCTTTTGAAAAGTGCGTGGAATCTTGTTGCTGCTGCGCCAATTTTCGTCATAGCCATTGTTTTCCCAGGCACTCTGATCACGTAATGGTTACGAGGGCTGAATTCGGCGTGAACTCGGTTGTGGAGTGATCTCAAATGAAAACCGAGTAAGGTATACCGCGTCTGCGTTTGACGATGATCGAATCGAATCACACTGTTGGTGCCGAAGAAATGGCGACCGCCCATGCTCATTGATGGGGTTTCGAAAAGGATCCATTGTGTTAGATAAAGGCCCGTTCACACTCTTGCAACCGAGTACGACCGAGAGAGACGAGACCTGCTAAACCTCTTAAACTTTCTTAGGACGAGAGAACACACTGGCACGCTGGCGCCATCTATGCGGTGACCCTGGAACTGCGTTTCACAAGAGCGAAGGGTTTTCGGTATTTCCGAGGTGGAATATGCGTAATACCTATAAGAAAGGCTCGCTCATAACGTCGACAAAAGTTTTTCGAGCCAAGAAAGAAAGGATAATGCTCGAGAGAAATAGAAAATATGCCGGACCGCCAAGTTTACACTGCTATCCAATAGATGGCGTCAGTGAATCCTCTCGTTGTAAGAGGTTTTAAGTTCACACTCTTGCGACCTTTTTAAACTGGCTTCCTTGAAACCTCTGGTGGTGGTGGTTAAACGTTTTTTTATTGATGAAAGGGTTATGTCAAGGCATCTTGCTAGATGATGTTTATCAAGAGGCCTTGACACAACCCTTTCATCAATAAAGAAACGTTTAACCACCACCACTAGAGGTTTCAAGGAACCCAGTTTTAAGAGGTCGCAAGGGTGAGAACGGGCCTTAAGAGAGAAACAGAGAGGTGAAGAGAAAAACAACGTGCGCAACAGTAAGCAGGAAACGAAACGGGCAGGTGGCAAAACATGTTCAGAGCCAGCGGGAACAAAGCGGGAAGACGGTTACCGTGTGTCTCTGTCAAGTGATACCCCAACTCGAAGGACGACGGGCCGAAACCGAAGGGAGAAAGAGATATAGTAATTGCGCTGGGTCTCTATTTGCAGAAGTCGGCCTGGATGTGCTTAGCGACGTCGCGTGCCACATATTTGGCCATGGCAGCGGAGAAACGCCGAGGCGACTGTAAGCGAATAATATAAGGAAAACCACGCATACAAACACACGCCTTTCTTTTTCACGTATGTTTTAACCTACTAAGACAGCTATTTACGTACGTACAGAGGAAAACAAGAAAAAAAGAAAGTCGATCTATTTTTTGAGTGGTGCCCGCATTGCGAGACCCAAATCGTTTCTATAAGTCTCGAAACGTTTGCAGAAGCTCCCGTTGCTCGGACGAAACTCGGAGCCAGTTTAATTGGATTTTAAATTAGGAGACGCGGTCGGAAGAGATTGCGACGTATTTTAAACGAGGTCCACCACGGGATGAAAGAAAAACGGTCTTCGGAATGTCTTTCAATGAAGACCCAGTTTGGGCGAATTCCCAACTGCAGTGCTCCTAGATGGTCTTCCGCTGCCGCTTGCCTGATACCCTGGTTACACGGGCAGGCTTAACTGCTGTTACTCTACATCACAGTTTTCCCACGCAGGCACACTTCCGAAAGGCCCATGAGAACTGCGCAAGCCCAGTCTTCACTTCTGAAATAGCTGTACGAGAGTATAGCGTGGCAACCGTGGTTGATCGTAACTTTGGCTAACGGTGCACGTCTAACCTCGGTACAATTCACCGGACCCGAATGGAACTGAGGCGAAAGCAAAATATGAGAATGCGAACTCAAATCATGTAGCAGTCAGGAGCGCCACAAATGAAAAAAAAAACGAACAGAAGAAGAAGAAGAAAATAAATGGTGCTATGGAGCATTTGGCAGCCTTGAAATGGCGCCGGCTACTCCAAAACTTGAAGGTGATATGAACTAAGACCTAAAAACTTAATGAATAAAGAAGAAAAGAAATGAGTGCGAAGTAACAGCACAGGCCTGACACGCACGCACGCACGCACGCACGCACGCACACACGCACACACGCACACGCACACGCACACGCGCACGCACACACACACACACACACACACACACACACACACACACACACACACACACACGCGCGCGCACAAAAACAAAAACGGAGCGTTACAGAACACTTGCTTCAAAACACAGCACAAAACAGTTGATGCAGTTGATGCATTTCTTGTCAGTCTGTTGCTTGTCTCATTTTCAGTTGGTACATCACTTACACTCTCGCTACATACTTTCACGCTCACTCACTTGTGCACATAGCTACAAATTTATACAACCATAGGCGTACGGCATATGTCTGTAATTAATATTCGTATAAAAGTCCACTGTCTTTTAAAAAGTCACCAAATGGTGTTTAGTGCTCTTTTGAGTGTTTTCCGGTTCGCCCAAGGGCCCAAAAGCTTCGCCAAAAATAAGGGACGACTGTCCAATAGTTGAGGTCGAGTTTTCATTCGATTCCTTTTACTGGCGTAGCACTGGCGTAGCAACGAAAAGAAAACGCGCACTCAATTTTCGAAGACAGCCACAAACTAAGTTGGTAGCATTCACGACGTTCGTATCGTGAGCTATATAGACTCTATTTCCAACGAGCCCGCGTTTCCCGAAACCGGATGATGGAAGTCAGCGCGTGCGCGGGCATTCATGTGAATCCTTTGCGCATGCGCCGTAGTGGCTCCCCAATGCGCCGACAGCAGCGCCACCCCTGCGGCCTGACGTCAAAGCCGCGTCTTGCCGGTGTGCACCAAACAGCGAAGCTCGCACACCTGGTCAAGGTTCATCGATTTGTTCATTCATTTCGAGTACCGACAGCGTACACACGTCAGAGATAATATGAGGCCAGAACCTTCCGGGTTCAAATATGCGCATATTTATTCGAGACGCCATCAGTTTCGCATGAAGAAAGACGGCATCGTTCGAGGACATCGGATAAAAGTATCGCGTGCGCGCGTTTCATTTTCTATGCCACCAAAACACGTAACGAAGAGATGGACGATGTTTTTCATACTACGTTCTGCGGTTTAGTGTAGTCTGTGTAACAGATGTAGCTGAAATCAGCCGAGACGCAAAATGACGTTTATCCAAAGGCATAGACTACTGCGAGTGGAGTGTCTGGCAGCCGCAATGTTTCTGCTCCTGCGGGCAAGTACGTGCCGTTGCGAGCTTACCAAAAGCTAGATTCACGCTAACATTGCGCGTGTTTGAACGCATGGGGCACCGATCGGGCGCCATGCTTGCAATTGTATACAGAGAGCTCCTACAGCGCAAGAAGATAGCGAGCACAAAGTTGGATTGTGACCTAATATTGTGGAATACAAAAGTAAGTTATCGCAAATATTGTGATATTTGTTTTACCTTTTCAACATCAAAAATATATTCTACGACGCCCTATTACCGTATGAAATGTTGAAAACTCGCCCTAAACTCATTCGTTTTAATAAAGCTCAGAAACTTTGTGATAAGTGAAGCGTTCAAAAATAAAATGAAAAGTTTTATTACTGAAATTGTGGATAGATTGGAACCATTTTCTAATGTCAATTAAGCGGTGATCATTTTATAGAGACTGGGGACATAATTATATGGAGGAGCACATATATAATTAAACTTAATTACACTTAGGTCAACAACCATAATAAATTCTTCGATTGATCAGTGTGTTTATTTTTCCCACACAGCTGGCAGGCCTTAGAGATGTTCACGGGATGCCTAGATGAGGCGAGAAACGAAAGAAAAAGACTAGCGATTCTAGAAACCCTTCGAATTACTAAAGTGAAGAAGTCCACCTCCGATTTATTTATTCTGGCATACATAATCAGTATCCGTCTCAACGGAGGGCCAAATTCACTTGTACGCAAATAAAAAAAAAAAAGGTCGTGAATTTATTTTGTCTTTGCAGAATATGGAAGGAGATAAGAGTCAATAACGGAAGGCCTCTTCGGGTCGTGGTTTGGACACCCCTGGTCTAGACATCGGGTGGGGCATCGCCACGATCGTGAACGCTTTCCACGCGCAAACCTCACAGAGGAAACGTGGTCATTGTTGGCTAGATGACCCGAGCTGGAACCTGAGTCCCATTTTAGTCATAGTGAGAGCAAGAGCATTTTCGGCTGTTAAATGTACGTGGCGCCACAGCCTGGGCGCAATCAACCAATGGGACATTTTGACCCGTTCGCGAGTTAACAATCGGGCAATTGTTTTGGCGAGAAAGTCTCAGCAACATAAAAATAGCGAGAGAGGTGTCGCGGCATCTCATGTGCTTGTTCTGACAACTCTCGAGACCGGCTACCACAAAGTCAACGGGAATCTGGAATCACTTCGCTATATCCGCTATTTCGTTACAACCGACTTCGGTTATAACGAGGTGCAAAAAGGAGTGGGAAATCGGAATCGCTTCGCTGTAGGCGCTATTGCGTTATAACCGACTTCGTTATATCAAGTCTCGACAGTACTCCTTCATTTATCGGTCGATGTCAGCTTGGTTCCGGCAGCAGAACAACGTGAAATTTGCCAACAATTGGTGCAAGTTGCCAATGGCGTCCAACCTGAAAGAGCAGACGATCACAAATTCAGCCATGCGTCCGATCTCACTTTGCACGCGGCGCTCGGCTCGTTGCAGTTTGTAAACTTTCTTTAAAGGAGCGGTGCAACGATATTCAATTGGAATGTTTTTCACTTTACACGAGCTTACTGGCGCTAGTGGGACTCAAGGATACTCGCACGCAATGCCACTGGCCAAGAAACTCCTTTGTTGCGTTGTAATTTCAAGGACAAAAGCGATCATTTTCATTCAATCTTCTCCTTTGCAAAATTTGATGACGTAACGTGGGGATCGCAGTACACCCATATGACGATATTTGAATGCGGTTCATAGATTGGGACCCGAGCATTGCGTGGGCACTCGATATGGGCTCGTGATAATTACTAGCTCGAGAAGCATTCGCGTAGTGGCCCGTGTCCAATCGCTGCAACGACGACAATAGCCGAGCCATAACAATGTCTGGAACTCAGCTCGTGTCCTGTGCTTTGCCAACCCCAGCGCGTGGCTATGATCAACATTGGCGGCATATAATCGTCTCCAGATCACGTGGCCGCTTGTTCTGGCTGCGAGTTGAGGGGGTGAACGCTGCTCGTTTTTCTTTAATTTTTTTCTGGGACTTCTATTGCGTAGGGTGAAAAACGAACCCGTGTTTCATAGGTCATTAACGTCAGGGATCCGTTCTAAGCGATATTTGCGCAAAGTACAAAAATTGTTGCATCGCCCCTTTAAGGCCGGTTCAAGGCCTGTTCACACAAGCAGCGGAGCGCTACGAGCATAGCGCTCACCTCGCGCTAAGCGCATGCTGATGAAAGCGTTCACCAGCTTTGAATCGCACCGTCCAAACTGTTGCTCATGGCAGACGACAAGTAGCTGACGACACGTGAGTAGCGCTACATCAGCGCTTCGCTGCATGTGAGAACCGGCCTTCACACATGCAGCGAAGCGCTAATGTAGCGCTTCTCACGTGCCGTCCGTTACTTGTCGTCTGCCATGAGCAACAGTTTTGACGGTGCAATACAAAGCTGGTGAACGCTCCCGTCAGCACGCGCTTAGCGCGAGGTCAGCGGTAAAGATGACATTTGGGCTAGTTGGTAGTCTAAGGTAGAGAGAAGAAGGACAGAGCACTCTTTTCTGTCCTGTCCTTCTTCTCTCTACCTTGTGCGCTAAATACCTCAACGAGGTCAGCGTTATGCTTGTAGCGCTCCGCTGCATGTGTGAACAAGCCATTAAGGTCTGGTATGGTGTATTCACACGGCGAAAATGTCCCCGGACAAGTTCCTACCAAATCGGTGACATCTCCTTTTTAGCCGTTTGAAATCCGCCATGTTCCAGGAGAAAAAAAGCAGGCACATCTATAGAGCTGGTCCTCGGACCGCAGGAACGTGCCGGGGACGAGTGCGCTGATCTGTTGAATGTTGCGTATAACGTGGGCAACCGTCATGAAATAGGTTCGAGGACCTGTTGCACCATGGTTGTCGAGATTCCCGAAGAAACCCGAGGTCCTCCCGAAGGAACCCAAGGTCCTTCGGGAGGACCTCGGGTTCCTTCGGGTGGACCTCGGGTTCCTTCGGGAGGACCTCGGGTTCCTTCGGGAGGACCTCGGGTTTCTTCGGGTTCCATCGGAAGGACCTCGGGAGGTCCTCGGGTTCTTTCGGGAGGACCTCGGGAGGACCTCGGGTTCCTTCGGGAGGACCTCGGGAGGACCTCGGGAGGACCTCGGATTCCTTCGGGAGGACCTCGGGAGGACCTCGGGTACCTTCGGTGACCTCGGGGAGGGGGGGTCACGTGACCCCCCGAAGTCACGTGACACCCCCCCCCCCCCCCCCCTTCCCCGAGTCGCAGTTATATATACAGTTGGCAATAAGCATATCATAAGTAATTACAGGCCTATTTCTGTGCTACCTGTGCTACCTGTGCTACCTGTGCTACCTGAAGCGATATTGTAATATATTTATGTAATCTCATAGTGGTAGTGAAACGTGAAATATACATTTTATTTTGATAAAAGGGTAAATAGGCTTAGATTCATCTTCCTATTTCGATTCATAAAACAATTAGTCATATTGTGTTCTAGAAATTATCTTTATTTTGATTAAACTCAATTATAAATTAAGCAAGCAAATGATAACTTCGAATAATAATAATAATAATAATAATAATAATAATAATAATAATAATAATTTATTTGCAACATCCACATGACAGTGAAAAATGGGGTCAGTCAAAGCCTAAATGGCTTGTGGGACTGGAACCCTTCAAACTCACAATCATCATGTTAACAAAAGCGCAAAAGAAAAGAAAAAAAAAACAGAAGAGAAAGAAGAGAAAAAAACACACACACACACCCCTAACCTACGTATCTAACACTCTGGTCTTCTACACACCCATGACTACCTACACTGAATCGACCACAAAAGAACGGAGCCATCTTTAATAATAATAATAATAATTAATAATAGTTTTATTAGCACAAAATCATTCACATACATTGATTACTGCCTCACGAAAGCACTTGCGTGCTTGTGAGTATTCAAAGTATTCAGGAATAAACTGCTATGAAATCGGTTTCACTCTGTAGTTCGATAATTAATGTCTGTAAACAGGCTCACTCACTAGCTGAGCACTATCACTAGCTGAGCATCACTAGATGAGCATGAGGAATTTAGGCGGAATAGAATACATAGCTAATTATATTCGGATAGTCTGGGTAGATGACATTCAATTAGTTACACACTTCTACGTTACACCGAATAGAACGTCTTTCGTTTAATGTCCAAATGTGGTGCGCCAATAACCTTTTAAAGTTACCATCCACGTTATCAAAAATATTTACCGCGAAGCTTTCGATAATTTTGTCGAACGCATTGGTGCGCACACTTCATCCAGAGGCTGAGTGTAATTGCCTCCAGTTTGCTTTCTTGTTGGGCACTTCCGCAGGCAAGTCTGATGTTTCAACACTCAGGCCTGCTGCTGCGCACGATGTGTGTGGGGGGTGCCAGTTCAGGACGCTGTCGTATCAGCCACAATAAATCCCAATTCTCTATCGCAGGATCGCTGTAAAGTAAAACGAGATTCATGAGGTATTGCCGTGTCTCTTAACTATCATGGGTCCCTTGTCGTCTGTTATTCCACCAAACCAGCTGCTAAAAACGTTTCCGACTCGTCTTCAAGCTTTTATATTCCCCAAGGCAACGTTTATGATTGTACACGCTCATTGCAACTTTGTCGCCTTCATGGAGCGTGACTCCGGTGCAAGGCAATTACTAGCGTTAACACCACCACTCGGCGTCTACTTCGCAGTTCAGTAAAACGTGACCTACCCGAGCGAACAAACGCCGAAGTATGCAGAGCGTCGTTACGGCCTGGTTGAGAGCCAGCGGTGCTACTCAAAGCTATGCTGGACATCGGCAGCCTTGTTTCGCACATGAGTCAATGGGTCCGATCAATTGAAAGGGAGCGCAAACTCTCTTCAGCGAAAAACAAGGGGTCGTCAAATCGCCTTTTGGTTACTCACGGCATAAGGAACCTTATCTTCTCGGTTGAATGCTGCGCATGCCCGGGGAAGCACAGGCTGTTGCGCCATGCGAACTGAAGGCCGTGAGTATGGAAGTATGGTATGCCTCCGCATACCATACTCATCCTCAGCAACTTGGTCATTTTGTTTTGCATTTTCCCAATCTAATTTAGAGATTTCTTTTTTTTTTAAGAAGAACGTTTTACTTTTTTTTTGGATATAAGCCAAATGCAACCGGGCAAATAGAGCTGCGCGGGTCACGTGAATCAGTCAGCGTTCAATGATCTCACCTTTCATGTAAGGCCCATACCGGCACAAGCAGCCACTGCCTTTCTTCGCTGAGTCCAGAGCTGGCATTTTACATCGTCGTTTCGGTACTGATCGTATTGGAGGCACTGCGCTTGAAGAAATTCTTCCACGAGTAAAGTTAGGAAGAACGCTGTTTCGTCTCTGGTTTCGTAGCTGGGAACCTACATTTTTGTCGTCTTCACTGGCAGATTTGCGAGACGCTAAATCTAGCGGCACGTGTGCTGCCTGATGGGCTTTTTTTTTTGGCCTGGAGTGCAGAGATTGCTCTGGGTGCAAGGTCACATCTTTTAGAGGCGCTGTTATTATTTGGTAGCACGTGCAGCGAGAGAAGCAACCGAGGCTACGAGGTCGGTCTCGCAGTCCTCACTTTGGTGCACGGCAACCCTGGGATTTAGAGCCCTGTCCGCGGAATAACCTATAGTCGGTTAGAAGTCAAGAAGGTAGGAGAAGCTCATCCCACGAGCGTGATGCGCCCGTTTCAAATCCCTCCGCAGTCGAAAGAAGAGTTCACTGGAAACGCTCCTTGTTCCACTTCAATGGAAAGATATTGGCTACAGAGTGATGCCAACTTGTCTCCGATCCCATTTTGTAAGAAAGCGACCTTTGTATTCATCGAAGGGGGGACCGAGTTCTTGAAAGCAGCCTTTGTATCCATCGGAGGGGGAACCTAATCCCCTAAAGTCGTATTTGTTTCCATCGGAGGGGTTAAACTCTAATCCCCCTATTGTGGCTTCCAGAATGCTAAGTCAAAGTCGAAAGATAAAGCAAATATGTACAGGAAGGCAAGACCCTCCTCGCGCGTTGGCCGCGACGTCACGGAAACGATGGGACGCTATTGAATGCGGAGGTGGCGGAGAAATATATGAATCCCTTTCTGGGGCATTTGCTGCTACCTTGCATGACCTGTAACTTACTATAGGTCCCGCGGATTTCTCCGTATTGACGTCAGGGTCACTTAAGGCGCATATTTTTCTGGTCCGCGGACCTGGTTCCCTTAATTTTTCCGCCGCGTAAATCCACAGTTAAAAACTGTACGTTTTTTTGTATTTTCTTTTTTTTTTTGTCTGCGAAGGCCGTTTTATAGGGGGCGGACAGCGTTTTCGGCTCGCGTTATCAAACGAACCGTCTGCAAATCCTCTCTTCTCTCGTTCCTCCAGAGGAAAAATCGCTCTCGCTCTCACGTTGGCCAAAGTCGGACCAATGATGTCTAGGGGTTATTTTTGTTATTTCGATTATTTTACTTTTTCTCGGAATGAGCTTTCTGAGTCGTAGGTGCAGTTGGATGAACCAGACAGGTAATTGCGAAAGAAGCAGTATGTGCGTGACAAAGAGAGCGGTGCATTTGTCTTTCTTGCTAGTGTCTGTCTCTGAAACGGTTTGTTAATTAATTGTCTCTAGGGCATACTTATGCCAGGATTCAATTGGCTGCCGCGCAGCTCATTAGCCGAGTTGCTCGCTTAAGACACCGTCCTAAATGCCACTATATGGTGAATTTTACACGTCGTGCATCGCGAGTTGACGAGCAACTCATGCCATACAAAACAAAACGAAAACGGTTTTAAATGAATGATGTGCCTTTCTGCGCAAGTATAAATAGTCCCTGACCTCATAAAAGCAAACTCCAGTGACTGCTCTGGCCATGAATCATTGAGGAAGGGAGTTGCACAGTCCCGATTGCTGGGACACGACGACAGCAAATTCGAGAGTGAAAAAAAAAAAAAATAGCGTGCACGAAAAACGTTTGTGATAACAGCTACTCTTTCTGCCGCCATCGAGGTTTTCTTCTTCTCAGTTATACAATGTGCAAATGCCTCAGCTATAGACGTTTTCTACGCGGGTGCCGCCATTTTGAATCGCGGGACCTTAGGCATGCGGAAAACATCGTCTTCCTGTCGTCACACCACTTAAAGAAGCTCACGTTTTTATCGCGCCAGTCTTATCATTCCTGTTTTGTCTTTTATATATGATTTTACATGGTGTAAGTTGTAATGTCTTGTTTTTTTTTAATTTTATATCCCGTATGCCGGGTTGGTCTAGCGCGTGTCTGGATACGAGGGGAAACGAAAAAGGTCTCTATGCGCACCTCGTCGCTGTGACTCCTTAGTAAACGTGCTGACGTGTTCCTTTTAGAGCGCAGCTCTTAAGGCCCATACGCACATTCGCGTTTGAGCGCGGTGCGTTCCGTCGCGGCAAGCGGACGCGTTGCGTTGCGAAGAGCGCTTGCGCCAAGCTTGTACGCACAGTTGCGTTGACACGCAGTCAACCGCAGTCAAGAGCCAATAAGAACGCGCTAACGTCGCTAGCGACTCACCAATAGTAAGCGAAATCCACGGCAACATGGCGGCGCACAGCGACAGTGTCGAAGTGTTCGATCTTGGGACAATCCCGCCGGCTTCCCCGACGTTTTGTCAAGCTTGAACCATCGCAGCCTCGGAAAATACACTTCCCACCGCTCCCCAAAACGAAAAAGCAAGTTCTGCGGGCGGCGAACCGGATACGTCTCGCCGAGTCGGCCGAGTGGCGCGAGCGGACACGTCACCCTCCTCTCCTCTCTCTGGGCTTCTGATTGGTCGAACTAGGTCAAACGCGCCGCAACGCTTCGGAAAGTTGAGCGAGTCTCTACTCGCTTGCGTTGCGCTGCGAAGCGTTGCGGCTAGGCGCGCGTCGCACCGCAAGCGACCGCTCCTGGGCGCAAGGACGCCGCAACGCACTCAAACGCGTTCAAACGCGAATGTGCGTATGGGCCTTTAGGCGCCCGTTTCCGGCTTGAGCTGCGTCGGCGTCAGCGTCGGCGTAACCGCAAGGTCACATGACCCCCCGAGGTCACGGGACCCCCTAGGCCACGTGACCCCCCAGGTCACGTGACACCCCGAGGTCACGTGACCCCCAGGTCACGTGATCCCCCTCCCCGGGGTCACGTGGCCTCCCAGGTCACGGGGCCCACCTGGTCACGTGACCACCCAGGTCACGTGACCCCTCCCCCCTCCCCCGAGGTCACGTGACCCCCCCTCCTCAAGAGCTGCGCTCTAATGCGGCGTTACAGGGAACGGCTTTCATTTTTTTTTTTGCATAGTAACGAATAACGACGCTTGGTACACAGCTCGCTGCTGTGCGCGCACCGCAGGTATAGTAGTCCCACCGATTCACATGTCACCTTTAGAATTCTCGTACTTTTCCAAAACCGCGTACTCACGTTACCTACGTTAAAACGGTGGTACCGTACAATATAACGTATATTCTACCCAGGAGAGTTCTGCCACTGGAAATATACCAGAAAAACATGTCGTGAAACTATCTAAAACTGAGGCGAAAGGAAAGAAAAAACTTTGGAATCGAAGGAAAATAAACGCGGGAAAGGTTAATGTTTCGAATTGCACCACAAAGTTTTGTTTCTTTTTCTTTACCTCAGGCGCGGATGTTTTCAAGACGTAATTAATTTCCAACGCCTCACCCGAGCTTTATTATCTTCGTTTACAAATTAAGCTTCGTACATCCTTTTAGCGAAGTCAATTCAAACTTTTTTTTTGTTTTCATTTGCGCACAAGGTGGAGGGATTTAGCAGACCGTTAACACAAAGCGGATACCCGGGGCAGAATGTAGCACAGTTGCTGCGCTAACCCTTGACGTCGAGCGCACCAAGAGAGAGCACGTCTGGCCGCTGTTACCTCGTTGCTGGTGCCGAGGGGACCCCTGATTGCTTCTCGGAATACTAATTAGGCTGAAAGCGCCGTGCTGTTGACATCCAGGAGGCTGTAACTTTGGCTGCCTTAAACGTCAAAATGAGTGACCAGTACACAATTTGCGTATGTGCGCGTGCGTGCGCGTCTGTGTTTGTGTGAGCGCATGTTTTGTTTTTGCGTGTGTGTGTTTATGTATTTGTGTGTGCATTCGTGTGTATCTGTGTGTATGTATGCGTGTGTGTGTGCGTGCATGTGCGCGTGTGTTTGTGTGTGTGAGTCTGTATGAGTTTGTATGTGCGCGCGCGTTCGCGTATGTATGTATGTATACATACATGTGCATTTGTATGCATGTAGGCATGTATGTATGCGTCTGTGTATACGTGGGTGCGTGTATCTGTGTATTATGTCTGTCCGTGTGCGTGTGTGTGTGTGTGTGTGTGTAGTACGTGTGTGTGTGTTTTGTACCCTTGAAAACAGAATGAAAAGAAGGCTTTTCTACGCGTACCATTAATCACTCCGGGCGGAGACAAGGCTGCGTATGATGGAAAAAGGGCGTGAAAGTGCATAGTTTGAAAGTGTTGTCCCAAGTTTCCTATCTAGTGAAGTTAAATAATTAATATCATTCTTTTAATTTCGATTATCGATTCCCTTTTAACACTATCGAGGAATGTCACAAATAGAAGATTTTCGAGATATATGAATAAAAACAAAAAACGCCATCAATACAAAACAAAAAAAGATTGAAGGCCTGCTTAGGCATACCAATTTCACAGCGGATGAGAGTAATAACGAGAGATTCAGCTTCGGTGTTAGGCAGAGAGTTAAAGGCGGGCCATGATTCTTGCCGATTGTAAAATGTCCAGAGGCAATCCCACCCTTCGTCATCCTCCGGATGAAAGCAATATGGGTGTTCATTTTTAATTCGAACAGATTTATTACAAAAAATCCGTAAAAGATGCACTAGTACGGTTTGTTCAAGTGAGTTATACAGCTAGGGGGACATTATGTGGGTGGCTAATGCTTGCGAGAAATTGGCTAATTAATTAAAATTCGTTAATTAACTTTTTAATTAATGAAAATAGACATATGGTTCCAATTAGAAACTTACTCAGCGTCGTCGAAAACCCCTAATTGAGTCATTTTCAGAAAGACTTTGATTGCGTGAGAAGCGTAGTAGTGCACTAAAGTTACCACTCGTGGAGCAGGTACAAGGCTGGGGCTAGATAAGAGACGGAAAAATCGCACGGGCGCCTTATCGCAACCTCTAGCTTTGTACCTGCTCCACGAGCGGTAACTTCAGTTCACTACTACGCTTCTCACGCGCTCAAAGTCTTTCTGAAAATGACTGATTTAGGGGTTTTCGACGACGCTGAGCTAATTTCTAATTGGAACCATATGTCTATTTTCATTAATTAAAAAGTTAATTAACGAATTTTAAGTAATTAGCCAACTTCTCGCAAGGATTAGCCACCCACATAATGTCCCCCTAGCCGTATAACTCACTTGAACAAACCGTACTAGTGCATCTTTTACGGATGTTTTGTAATAAATGTGTTCGAATTAAAAATGAACACCCGGTATAATTGTCGTGGGTTGTAAGGAGCTTGGCGTCTCCGAGCTTCAAACGGGTGAGCATCGGACTTGGCGGGGGAAGGGCAGACGAAGGAATAGAGTGAACATCTTTGGTAACGCCACAGTCGGCACACTGCGACGTCTCACGTTTTTGTATCGTTTGTATTGTATTGGCGGTGCAGTAAGGGGGATCGGTGGCCGGGTGTGTTGAACGCATCCCGGCTCGGCGCGGGCGTGGAGCGAAAGCTCTCACCGAAAAATCCGAGCATCCCGGGCTCAGTCCCCACCCCCGTCCATTTTGGCCTGGATGAGCGTCGGACCGGCGTGTGTTAAAGGACTCAGGCTAGCCGTTTTACTCCACTGGCTTCATTTCTCATTTTCGGCCGAGACACGGGGTGCCCATTGAGGCTGACTAACATCCGGCTGTCTAAACATAAACACAACTCAATCAGATTTACAATATAGTCACAATCCGATCGGAACAGGTGTAGGACAGTCACACGCATCTGGTTAGCTTCGTTTCCAGAATATATGTGGCAGGCAATTTAAAAAAAAAAGGTAACTACTAGGTGTGGATGACGCATTCCGTTTCTTCCCGAACAGCTGGTAGTCTACGCGCTTACTTTCGAGGACTGCTCGGTCCGTGTCTTGATTCGAGAAAAAAAAAACGTACAAAGATAATTAATGTATTGGCTTCTGCGTGATGGCGGCACTTGATACAACGAGGGAGGTTCCCGACTCTGAGAAAAACAAACATCAAAGCGCGCGAGATGAAGAAAATAAGAATACGACAAGCAGGTTCCTTCTGGCGCTAATGTAACGACCTTAGGCTCTCCAGCACGAACCTCTATCCAGCGAGTAATTGTGGAAGACTTTGAAGGGCTAATTGCTCGCTACGCCGGTAAGTTTGAAGAAAATGTTCATCATTAAACTAGCGCCCGGGATAGTTTAAGGAACCGCTATGGATATTAAGTATGGTTAAAATGAAATGTATCGGTTTAAATAGTTACGCAGAAAGAGTACTTAATTGGACGGCTACAACTTCTATATTGCATCTTTTTTTATATAATTTACTTCGACGCGTCTATCTTGACGTGTGGAACTAAGCATTTTTTACTTGGTCGCATTAACTCAAAAGATGCAGTACAGTATCAGGTGTGTGAAATAACTCTAGTTGGCTGCGCATCGATTGCTAGTGGGGGAAAGCCGCGCCTTTAACTCTAGGTAATCGAGTTGTAAAATAATGTTTATCTCTCTATATATATCACGTCTCTACTTAATACAACCGACATCATGTTAAAAAAAACTGACTTTAAATTTTAAAGAACAAATTTCTCCTTTAAGTAAGTTGAAATTTGACCCATAGATGCTGCTAAGACTGTGTTTTCAGGCTACATTTTAGAGAGAAAGAAAAAGCATTCGAGCTGGCTTTCCTGCAGAGCAAGGAGGGAACCAATCCATGCGGACAATAGAGGAATCCGTGCAAAGGACGAAGCTCAGAAGGTGACTAGGTCCGAATAAAATGCCATGTACTCCGGAACAATGCGCATCACTTTTCGCTTGCACAATGTCCCCGCGCACATTGCACGTTTGAGGTCGTATTCTCAGCTCAGTCATTCGTTATGATCCACCTATTTCTCGCCGTGATTGGCTGTCTCCGTGTTCTACAAGAAAGCGACTTCACAGACTTTTTTCTATAGAGTGTAGATATCACGCATCTTACGGAAGATTTTTTTTTAATCTTTCAGTTTTTTTATCTCCCCTTATTCTTACGCCATCTGCAATTTCCTGGTTATGCGAAAAAAATGCTGATTATTGTTTAACCAGACTTTCTTAAAAAGTAGGCGTTAGACAACATCCGGCAACTACCAGTCTACCGCTCATATTTAGTAGTACATTTGAGGTGCTGTATACGTAGTACGGCGTCGTTACAATGGGTCTGTTTTATTTTTTCCTAAAAACGAGTTTAGATTCAAAAGAAGCGACGGGAAGGTTGGCGTGCTGGTGGAGATTGAATATTTAGAGCAAGAGCGTTTCACACGAGACAAGCAAACAAACACAACGAATGGCAAATAAAAGAAAAGGCAAGGTTGAACCTTTTATTGGAAGCAAGATAAATGAAGTCCTTAAAATGAAAAAAAAAAGAGAAAAAGGCGCTCAGGTTTCGTTTAGGCGCGCTCGCTACAAAACGACGAAAAGAGACGGATTGGTTTTAGTTTGAAAAAACATCTACAAGGTGTGCGCGATTAGAGTACATTAACTCTTTCCTAACCGCGCCCATAAGCCATCGATCCCGGTGATCGATGCTAACAAAGCGCTGCCCCAAGAAATTAAATGTAGTGCGGAGAATTATGTTCCACCATCTTGTGGATAGCCGAAGAACTGTGGTTTCAATTTCAGCGTAGGTTCGAGCTTTATCACGAGCTCGTGGCCTGTCAAAAATA
This sequence comes from Ixodes persulcatus, assembly GCA_013358835.2. Lineage (NCBI taxonomy): Eukaryota > Metazoa > Arthropoda > Arachnida > Ixodida > Ixodidae > Ixodes > Ixodes persulcatus. The sequence goes on from JABSTQ010010497.1 coordinate 546,113, forward strand.
GTCCTGGGAAGGGAGGTTCGACTCGTCTAACATGGCTAACTACATGCATGTCTTCGTAACAAAGATGGCATTATTTACATAGTTGAACTGCATTGTGCATATGTTTTAGACCTCAAGAGGTCTCGCGACACTTTGCGTTATAGGCGTTGTTTAACAGAGGCTTGTCCGTAAGCATTACTAAAATTTCCAATGCTGTCGTGAGCCGGCATGCACGTTTTATGTTCCCAACAAGGCGGACAAAAATACTAAATATGAAGTAACTGCAATCAAGGATATGACAAAAGCAAGGTAGAAGACAAAGAAAGAATTATGCTAGGAATGTGAGGTGTACCATTTGGGTTTCACCAAAATAAGCATTCCTTCGTTGAAAACCCCACGTACTACGGAGGCTAACTCACCGAAGAACCTAAAATACACAGCGTCAGTTAGAGTACTCTGACTTTCAGAAGTAATAGCCGTAGATGTGGGGCACGTTCTGTATATCCTCAACTTATTTTTTTGTTTTGTTTATTGTTTAATTTGGATAGCTGTAGAAGTGCAGCGTTTTTACGCCTTCCGCACCTAAAAAGCATTTTCCAGAAATACAATTTTAAACTATTTTTTTTCACATGACACCAACCTTAGTTTCTTTTGAAAAAAACAACAAATTGGTAAAATTTTACGTGTCATATTGCTCCATACGCCAATTAGTAAGGAAAATACAAACGTTTGAACGGATCCTTTAAAAACTGCTACTTTTCCCGTTGCCAGGAAAGGGTTAATAGCAGGGGCGTTCACGTGGCATTATTGTGCACAATGTAATCGTTATTTTCGAAACGCGGCAGCGGTTTGCCAAAATTTTCATAATTCACTAAAAAAAAGTATACAAAATGCAGCCACAACAAAAACAAATGTTCGGGCGAATTTGTTTTTACGTGCTGTGAAATTGCTCGAACTAAGAACAAAAGCTCATAAAGCTTCAAATAAAAGATCACCGATTAATTTATATTCGTTTAACAGGAAATTGTGCGTGCTGCCAAAAATGGAAAATTTTGCCTTTTATTTCAAACAAGAATGAAAGAGCAATAACCAAAAACAAATACACGAACTGCGATGATTGTTAAAGAAAAGTATGTTGTTTTAAACAAAAATATTAGTGTTTCTACAAAGAAAAAAAAAAAAGAACTGTACAATGACACGGATGAAGGCAGTAAAAGCCTCTCCGACAACCGATCACTTCACTACCCATTAAAGTTTCTGACGACACGGCGCAAGCAATCTCGAAAAAGGGCGAATAGTGTTCCTTCTCGTCGTTTTTCCCCGGGTCTTCCTCTTTCATATCTGCGCACTTTACTTTCGACCCCCCTCCCCATTTTCATCGCTGACATTTTACGCTGAACGGCATAATGATGCAAGTGTTTCGAGATGAGGCGTTCTCTTGTGCGGCGTGCGCACGCATCATTACTCTTTGTTTACCCGCTTGCCCTCCCGATTCCAATTAGTGCAATCTCTGGTTCCGATCTCTAAAGCCCAGGCTGCATAACGTCGCTTGTGTGTATACGTACAGGCTAGCTCAGGTTCGTTGGGTTTAGAATTTGAAACTTTCACGAGCTTTCGCGACCATGTGACGACGGCAAATTCTTTCCCCGAGGCGCCCGCACGCAGATCGATTGAACTCTCCTCTATAAATTACTAACGCACATTCTCCCTTCTTTCTTAATCTCTCTGTCTCTCTCTATCTCTCTCTTTCTCTCCCTATCCCTCTCTCTCTCTCTTTCTCTCTGTGTCTTTCATTTACTTTATATATATATATTTTTTTTTTTCACTAATATCAGCTTATGCACCAAGAAACGTACGTGCAAGTTTCGAGTTAATAGGAGCGGAAGGCCTCGATAACGCCGTTTGGCGTGTCGTTTATTTTCCGGGCTTTAGGACAAAAGCAGGTCCGTGTATTTGAGAGCCAGAGCCGACAACAAAGGATGCCTTTTCAGGCGAAAGAGGAATGTACGCGAAGCCAGTGTGATGACACAGTCGTCGTGTATCCACCGGCAGCTTAAGAAACGGAAGGCGTGACCGCGCATCTCCTTACCACTCTGCATCCAATTAGATGGCCGCTTTAGACGAATGCCAAAGCACGAATCGCCAAGTGCCTGCACAGACGAGGCCCTGCTTTGTTTGATAGCTGGGAGTGACTAGAGCAGAAACTAGGTAATACCAGGTTGCAGAAACGAGTCATCAGGTTTGGACGGTGCGCATGCGCAGAAACAACATTTGCGCCTCGTGCGGCGTCTGCGCGTGGACCGCGCACATAAGCAGCGCCATCGAGGCTGCCTGACGTCAGAACCATAGTTGAGACCGCTGTTCGCATCGCGCCGCATGGCTATGCGAAGAGAAAGTCGTCTGCTTCTGATGCCGGAGTTGCGGTGGAGTCAGAACGACGCCGAGCTCTGATTGGCTTTGACTGAAAGGATAGGGGCTAGAACTCAATGCTGGATGCCTCGAGGTCTACCCACTATTTTTTTCAATCGGGCAATAAGTGCTCGGCGTTCTGACATCAACGCACCCCATGTGCAAGACGCAGACGAACTTGCTCTCCGCATAGTTGGCGACAGGATGTAGCAGATACTCCGCCTTCATCGGAAGCTTTCAACCTTCGATAACGCTTCATCGCACGCGTAGCCAAAAACCCGGCGGAACGCAGCAAGTGCGTGCTCGAGGCGGAGCTTATAACGTTCCTACCCTGTCACCGACCATACTTTGCACAGACCTACATTATAATGCTACATATCACTTGGACACCCTCAAGTGTCCGTCAGGGTGTGATTCACCAGGATGCACGGGAACCGCCCATCATTGGTTGTCTATAATGAGCATAGCCAACGAAAAGATAAAACCGGTATCATGCTCCAATGGTCGTCCGGTGACGAGTGGTGTGACCGCCCCCTCGTGCCAGCCTGAACGTTGGGGCGCCTTCTCATTGGATTAGCGGGCTGGAGGGTAACGCATAATTGGTGTTTCAAAAAATGTCCATCGAGCTAACGACTAGTGAATAAGAAGGCCGCAGTGCCACATTTTATACGTCACCCATCGGAGGCTAGCGCGGAGTTCTCATTGGCCACGAGTGCTTCATCAGTGTTCGGTTGGAGCTCGTGTCCAATCAGTGAGAATCCGAATGCTCCGCTTGTCTTCAATCTGTGCGTCGTGCTGGCCTCCGATAAGTGATGTAAGAGATCCGGTAATACAACCTTGTTGTCTGGGAGGTTATGGTATTTTTCAGCAAGCACTTTTAAGGAGAGTGTAAAAACGCTCAGACTTCTACTTACGTGACGGTGTGATGCTCTACCGGTTACCAAAGGGTGCCCGCAGCCACATTTTCGTCATTACAGGTTTGTGAAACGCAAGCAGAACATGGTTTTTAGGCAGCTAAGGTTACTCTAAAAAAAAAAGGGGTACTGACAACATTAATGACAATCGTCTTTCTATGAAGTTTTGATATTCTAGCGTCAATGATCAAGCCCCTAGTGCAGGGCTGGCCAAACTGCGATTCGCGACTCCCAGATCAGTGTACCCCCAAAAGCAAAGTACCTCCACCGCAAAGCTTGCGGGTCAGAAACGTCTATCGATATTCGAATGAACGTAGTGCTCTGAGGCACTCCTCTCAACTGTGGAGGCAAAATAAAAATGGGGTGCGACCCTGATAGACAAACATCTAAGTGAGCTGCTCGAGGCTGCAACGACGTCATCTATGAAAAAAGTTTCAAGGGTGCTTGTTTTATGACAGGGTCGAAAAAGGTACATTGACGATATATTTCTTGTCTGGTCACATTGCGGAAGAGGAACTTCTCGAGTTTGTTAGAGCTTTTAATTTTGCGCACCCCTTCATTTGTCTTACACATAGTTACTTAAAATCTGAAATTACCTTTCTAGACACAAGAGTGTTAATTAAGGACTCTAAATTGGCCACTCAACTGTACCGAAAACCGACGGATCATCAGAAATACTTGCACTACGACCGCTGCCACCCACGGCACTGCAAAAATAGCATACCTTATAGTCATGGCTCATAGGTTTAAACGTATATGTTCAAACAACGACCATTTTAAAACAAACACCGAGCAATTACGGCAAGTCCTGAAAGAACAGAAGTACCCGGAAAAGATCATAGACGATGCGATTAATAAGGCACAGGCCCTTGATCGTGGCCTCTTGTTGAGTGAACGGAGCCTTCAGACAGAGGAGCGTCGGGCGAACCTCGTACTAACTTTAAACAATAAGTCTCCGAACGTCGCACCCATATTAAGAAAACATTTTAACATTTTACAGCAAAGTGAACACCTAGCAAGGATTATCCCCTCCACTCCCCGAGTAGTCTACAGACGCTCACGCAATCTTAGGGACACCATAGTTAGGTCTAAGACAACTTACACTGAAAGTACTGGCAGTCGTCCTTGTGGAAGAGCAAATTGCGAGGTGTGTCAGCACGTCACACCTAAAACCACGGAAGAGAGTACGAATTCCAGTTTCACCTTCATAATCCACGGAAACGTAAACTGCGGCACAAGTAATGTGATATACCTCCTGACATGTGGCACCTGCGGTAAACAGTACGTGGGCCAAACTTGCACACCTTTCCGATTGAGGTTTAACAATCACAGGGCGCATGTAAATTCATTTCCCAAACTCCCCCTTTCAAAACATATGGCTTTACCCAAACACACGTTTGACAAACTGAACGTTACACTTTTACAATCCAATTTCAAAAGCAACCGTGATCGGTTGCTTTTGAATCGTATCTTATTTACAAATTTAATTCAATCCGGGCCGGTATTAATGAAGATCCTGGTATAATGTCATCTATTAATGCAACCTACCTTGATCGCCCTGTAGATGAGTGAATGTAGCTAATTCAATCCCATTATTACATCCCTTGAACTTTTCCGTGAACCTTTCTGAATTACCTGTCGATGAGTCAACGGGTCATGACCTTCGACAGGCATTTTCCACCTGTTGCTCCTTTTTGAATGTTCTGGGACTGTGGTTAACACTGTTAAATTTGCGTTTCTTCTTTTTTTAAATGCAGGGGATTTATTAATGCACTCTGGCCGAGCGTTTGCTTGATTTACTGTGTGTGCTCTTTTCAACCTTTCTTTAATGCAGGTGGTTTGTCTATGCGCGTTGTCGCTGATTTACTGTGTCCGTTTATTTCACCTTTTTTTTTCTATGCAGGGGGTTTGTCTATGCGTTTTGGCGTTGATTTATTGTTTGCACTTATTTCCTTTTTTTTACTGTGCTTTGTTTGGCTTTGCGTCCTTCCGCGGCGTGCGTTGCTGGCCATCTGGGCCGATCCAACCCTGTGAACGTGACTGCGCCTTCTGTTCGTGACGGCGCTCTGTGCCTGGGATCACGAAAGCTGACGCGGCCTTTGGTTGGCTCCGATGGCTGGCGGCGTCTGCTGCGGCCGGGCGTGGGGTGGGACGGAGTATGGTAGCGTTTTTTGCTTGGGCATTTTTGCACGTGATCTGACACGTGACGCGGCCCGAGTGTGGAGACCGAAAACAGCTCTGTAACCGATTTTGGCGGCCAGTCTTGAAGAAGGCCTGTCTCAGGCCGAAACGTCGACTCACTAAATGCCTTGAAACTCCAACAACGTTTCGTTTTCATATATATATATACCTATATATATATATATATATATATATATGTATATATATACAGTATATGGGTGATGATACGCAGCACGGCGAAGGCTGCGACGAGATCGACCAAATAAATGCCTCTTGTGGCGCGCCGTATGCATATTGCCGTTTGCTCCTGACCTTGACGAACGTTGGCTTGAACACTAAGCCACAGATCTCAACGCGCCGCCGTTGAGGCACGAGACTAGGATCAATAGAGAAGCATTGTCTGAACGCCACGCGTAGCGTAAGTTCCAATATCTACATGTCGTGGCGCACCCAGAAACCTGCTCTAAAAACAAGCCTGTTTCTTACAGAGAAGCACGGGAAAGCGGGGCCGCCAATGGCTGCCATTATAAGAATTTCGAGGAGTCGTCTGGTGTCGATGGTTCCAACCAAGGCGAGGAGAAGACTTTCTCTGGCAGCTGCGACGTGCGCGTTGTCTACACGTATAAATATCTTACACAGCGCGTGGCAGTGAACGCACCATAGTGTCCATGTCCGCTAGCATGTTTACGACAAGTTCTTCAAGGCCGTACTGTCTACCTCTGTACACTAAAACGGTGAATCTACGTGAAGCGTATTCCCGGAGATACCAAACACTCGCCCACGAAATGCAATTGAGGCAGACCCTCTGGAATCGACGGGTATGCGTACTTGTAGCACTTGATAAAATTGGGGATCTTTCCAGAAAGAACGCTGCGTAGGCACTTATAGCTCACACCTTGAAGACCGTCAAGTGACGGTCCACGTACGACGTCTGAAGAACCTCTTGGCGAGCCGCCGGCAAAGACACCAGGTCTCGCGTTAACCACGATCGATCACCACACACAAAAGATCTAGCACCAAACACGTTCTCGCGGACGCGCTGCACAAATTGTTTGGTCGCACCAGCGTCTCCATTCTTCGCTCGGTAACATTATCTTCACGTGCCGCTTCACGCTCACACACAGCGTGATCTTGACATGGAATGCTTTCCATCCTATCGGCCAGGAGAAGACCATCGGCGCTGCACATCGGCGACGTCCTCTCCCACGGGCGCCTTTACGCCGTCGAGCAGCCGCTGCTTGCTTCAGGCGTAAGCTTCGGGCGCCCCATTCCTGCGCGCAAAGGCTTAGAGCGCCGAGGGAACTCGCGATCGAAGGCGAAAAAGAGCAGGTGACGAGGAGCGCGATCTCGTGACCCCCAGCACAATCGCGATTGGTTGAACACACTGCGCCTCTACCGCGACAATTAACAGCGAAAGAGCGACAGGGTCACTGATGTACTCGCCATCTCTTGGTGCCAAAGTCATCCGCGATAAACACGCGCATGGTTCGTTCGTTTTCGTCAACACGACACTGGCCCAGTACAACAACCCCAGTACAGTTGAAGCTGGGAAATATTTGAACCATCAAGAATGGCCAAAAGGAAAGGCGGAAGGTTGAAATGGCACCGAACGCTTTAGAATCGTCATCGTAAAGTATTTCGACCGCTTTCCTCGGTGCCAGCAGTCATAGGACGCACTGTACTATTTGTCCCGTGCATCCACGTTAATTCCCTGGCATATAGAAGACACAGAAAACTGCAAAAGCCCAACTACAACGACCAACGGACGTGGAATTCAACGGCACATCAAAATCTCTCGCTCGCTTCGCCGATCCGACCGACCTCTTAATATAAAACGTTTTTTTTTTATGGTTTTGACATTTTTTGCGACTTTATTAGGGATATTTATCGACCCATGCGCACGAATAAGTGATCGAAACATTGGTCGAAAAGCGGGAAATTAAGCTTCATCGAGGAGAAACAACGGACACATTGCCTCGCAAATGACCAGTGAGTCAGTCCTTCATTTTGTAGCCAGTTTCGAATTCCCATTTGAACAATTTTATATGCTTCAGACTTGAGTGATACGCAACACGATTTATATTTATTCTTATAAACACACTAATTTATACAAGCATTTGCAGTCAAGAGGTATTTGTCCTCTCATTTGCAATTTATTTTCAACGCGGGGAATACCCGAGGTTACACGGGTATCGCCAGGAAGCTGAAGCGCGGTAGTGGCTGCAGACAACACAGCTAACGTTGGCTGCAAAAGCCTTCGCCGCGGTCGCTGCAGCGTAAGGTTGGTTTGGTCCACCCTACCCTGTCCACCCATGCGACTCAGCCGCCGTGGCCTCTAACCGCCAAAGCTTGTCTGCGATTGGTTAACGGCAATAGTTGCGAGATGTTTCCTACTCGTTGTTTGTTACGTTCAACAGCGCCATGATGAGACAGTGTGAACGCGCAATACGTAAGCACACGTCCCAAGATATAACGCGAGTTAACGTAACATACACTGCGCAGCGTACACTCTAAAAAACATTTGTGCGTCTACTTTCACGCACAACATTTGGAGAGCCAATCACCGCAACTTACGGAGGCAGCTCAGCAAATGACAATGCCGAAACATATGTTCAGACTAAAAAACGCAGCCTGAGTTGTGACATTAAGCAATGCAAAAAAAAAACGTCACGCTTGCATTGCTTAATGTCACAACTTAGACCGCGTTTTTTGGTCTAAACATATGTTTCGGCGTCGTCATTCGCTGAGCTGCCTCTGTAAGTTGCGGTGATTGGCTCTCCGAGTGTTGTGCGGGAACGTAGACGCACGGGCTTTTTTTAGAGTGCTATAGCTTAGCACACCGTCACATAACGCGCGAAAAAGTGACACTGTGTGAACGGGCCTTTACACGCCTATCTTCCATAGGTTGATTTATGTTCGCAAATGCCTGGTTGTTAATTTTGGCAAAAGAAAAATATCTAATACAATTGCCAGTCACTTCAATGTACGACAGGATATGAGAAAAGTATTCTTGTGATCCTTTCATCCATCAATTCTCAGGACAATCAGTCCTCGAAACCATATGGAGTTCATCTCAAGTCCTCTGGGACATGAGCGATATTAGTTCGATGCATCGGACAATGACATAGCGTAAGGCTAATCCGTCTCAATCAATTAAAACTCCTATTCACCCTCCTCAACGCTGAGCTCACTGAAAATCTTTCCAATTGAAGGCGACTTCTTTCCCTTGTTCTGCCATGACATTTAGCTGGATACAAGTCCAATGCATATCATTATTCTATTCCCCATTGAGCCGTACAGTGACATCCGCAGTTTCGGGGAAACGTTTGCTCCCAGTGGGACTCCCCGATCGGCTTCACGGAATCGGGGTTTGTAGGCAGCAATTATTTCGTGACGGCTGATTGCGGGGTTAACCCGTGGGGGCGACTCATTACACAGCCTCCAAGTGCGCCCACCCTCGTGCCAGTACCAGGCAGAAGTCGGTGTCCTAAGTTTCTTTAATCAATTCACTCGGTCTTCATTATTTTTGTATTACTGTCGCCTTTAACCTAGTCGGGTAAGAGTTACTTTAAATCTTGCACTACTTTCTGTTTCGACTTGCTGATGTGATATACCCGTACTGCTTCATATGTCAACTCGGTGGACGTTATTATAATTTGTAGGTTGCCCTGACATAGGAATTTTTACAGGGCTGAGAGGATGGATATAGGAGGCTAAATATATCACATGGATAGTGGCATGCATGAAATAAACCAACAAATGATAATAAACACTACACAAACCGCATCAATTCATTGCACAATAAACACACAAAGAAACAAAAACACAAACTGCTAGTTGACCAAATCGATGTCATTAGAAAAAACGTTATACAGTGGTAATTGCACAGAACAAAGACAGATAAGTACGAAACAATGTTTCCGAGATTTTTGCTTCCAGGTCACATAAAAAAAAAGTCTCAATCTCCAGCTTTGTCTTAGTTAAAGGGAATCTGAAGAGGTCCTTGAATTCGAACAAACAGTAAATGTAATGTAGACACTAGGGCTGAGCAACTGATCCATTACCCTACCGATTAATCGATTAATGCTTTAATTTTGATTATTTGTTTTACCCGCTTAGTCGGAAATTTTTTGACGAACCAAAGGAAGGTAAAAATTACATGTTTTCACCGCGCAGACGTGGACGAGTGTACCCATATGAAGGGCAAATGTAGGTCAAAGTTTAGACTCAAGTGAACTGTAGGGACAAGATTTGTAATTCCTGACAAGTGCAGAAGGCTACACGTATCCCGACCACTTAAACGCATCTCGAATGTCCGTTTAGTGCAGGACATACTATTGATTAAGGAAATTAAGTCTTTCCTGCCATAGTATATCAACGAACCTCTTTGCCTCACGCAGTTGAAGTAATAATTTGTGAGTGCCTTTGAACTGTTCGTAACTACGCATCGAAGTTGATTCATTATCAAAATTGTGTATTGCGCCGTTTATCGCACATTCAAGAAAAGCTAAGATAATTATCTTTACTTTTTAAACAGCTTAGGCAGGGAAACGAATTAGACCGATTAATCGATTAATTATGCGATTAAAAGGTGGCGATTAATATGGTTAATACTTTCAATGCACGCCCAGCCCTAGTACACACCCTAAATATTATGTGTCTTAATTGTAATTTCGACCTTAGTAGGAGCGTTGTAATAGCCAATTAAAGTTTCGACGTAGACCCGCCCGTTGCGGCACTCCGACGGTAGAAAAGCGCGAAGAGTGGAGAGAAAAACTAGCAAAAGGGACGTCATCAGCGGGATCGGACGACCCTCGCTCGGATTCCAGGAATGGCGGCGAGGTGAATGGTCACGCTTCGCTCGAGCTCCGGGATTTTGAGCCTTCGATTGGATTCGTACCCTTCAATGCGACCGAACCCTCATACAAAATACGAATAAGGTTAGCGACCCCTCCGGACGGAAGAACAGTACCAGCCGGTGGGCGATCTTTGACTGACAGCGACCAAAAAAGAGGGCGAGCAACGGCCCGATTCTCCGGCCGCCGGTACTGAGCTTCCCAGTTAAGCCTAACGTTTCGAACCACACCGGATCGGCGGTGTCAGAGGCCGCTGCCCCGTCCGCTGCAGCGGCTGCTATAGCTGCGGCGACAAGTAAGAACAACGACATGGAATTTGAAGACCCGCTTGCGACAATCTCCTGAAAGAGACATTTGGATGAAACGCAGGAGCACAAGGAGGGCCCCAACTCCAAGCTGGAGGCGAAAGAGATAGTCAAAGGCGGAACATCACCGCACGCGCCCGAAAACAGCAATAGCGACGAAGAAGGCAGCCCGTGGCTTCAGGTGGGCCGCAAGAAAGCAAAACCAACTAAAAGTACCAGACCGGAGTGATTCGACTTACGGCGATCACGGTGATCATCAAACCGACGGAACAAGTAAGAATTAGAAACATCGAACCCAGGCTCATCACCAAAACGCTAAGATCGCACCTTACCACACCGTGTGGAGACAAAAGGCGCCGTTTCACCACATGCACGAGCACCAACGAACTGGCGATCACCATGTACGACGAGAGGCACGCCCTCGACCAACTCAAAGTCACCGCACTCGAGGTTCGAACTGACGATCCAAATAAACAAATCAAGGTTTGCTCATACAGGTCCACTACCCGCACCCTGCCCAGAGGCGTGATTCACGAGGGTTCGCCCGACATAACGGCTGAAGATGTCAATAAACACACCAACTCGGACTTTCACAACGTGACTAACGCGCGTCCGGTTGGTGCAAGGGTACATTTTTGTTGACATTAGGGGGGAAAGGATCTCGAGAGGGGTGTGCTACTTTGGGAAGAGGGTGAACGTATTCCCGTACAAGTCCTATGTCGGTAGTCTGCCTCCAGTGTCACGGCCTGGGTCACAAGGCGATGGTCTGCACCCGGAAACAACGGTACAGACAGTACGGCGAGATGCACAACGTCAACAAACAGTGCAGAGACAAGTTCTGCGCCCACTGCAGAGTCGCCGGTCATACGGCGCTCGAAGCCAGCTCTCAATCTGAAGACGTAAGCGGACAAGCGCATGCAAAAGAGAGGCAGTTACAGGTAGATCCACCATCACCGCGGCAGCAACAGGTGCGGCCTCGCCGAAGCCACGCGGGGGAGGGGACAGAGCCTCGGACAAGTGCATATGTGGCAGCGTAAAAGGAAGACAGCCTTACCCGAAATATAACAAACAACCGAGCTGACGACAAAGGTTTTACTCGGTTTTACACAAAAGAGGAGTAACCGTCCCTCCTCAAGCAGCACGCAACCTCTGCGTGCGAAGGCACGTCGTACAGCCAGGCACTACGAAGCAACCCCCAAAAGATGGAACTGCCCAGAGACTTCCCCTCACCCCGCAACGGCTGAAAAAACCACACGGCCGAACTCCTGGCCCAAGCCATGCTCGAACTCGAACTCATAGGCGAATACGTCAATCAACTCAGTTTAATACACAAAGAAAAACAGAGAAAACAAGCAAAAGAAACGCGCAGAAAACAGGTTAAAGCCAAGGAGGCTATAATAATGGCGGCATCTGAAGCCAAAAAGAAAAAGAGGAAGAAATGAAGAATAACATGGGGAGCAAAGCGTCCCGATGGTATCGCGCCCAACTTTTTAAAGCACCCAGAAAATAAAGCAGTCGCGGGGCAACCCGCGATAGTCGCGAAAAACAAAGACGGCGGCGAAACCAACGACACACAGAACCTCAGGCAAGAGCTACAACAAGCCCGCCAGCAGGCCATACAAGCACAACAACAAGCAATGCAACAGAAATTCCAGCAATTCCAACTAACAATACAACACATGTTTGCGCAAGTACTAGCACAACACAGTAGCAGCGATGACCCCAGCGAACCAATATGGCAGCCAGCCAGTCATTGCCCTACACACTTAGGGTGAATGTACCCCCCTCTTGTTTTTCTGAAGGCACCCCCTTAATTCGCAACGACTCCTCTATTCTCAATGCCCCTTAACCCCTCCCTTCCCCTTAAACGTTTTGACACCCCCCCCCCCCCCCCCCTAATTTCAATTCCTGGGGAAACCCAGCAGCCAGCCCAGCAGCACCCGGAGTATGCGAACCGCGCAGTCCAAAGGTGCAACGCAACACTCCACTTTTAACGTCCTTCAATGGAACTGCAGTGGCCTAAGGGGCAAGAGGGCCGAGTTGAAGATGAGACTAGATGACGAGCGCAAGCACATGGATACAGACACCGCCATCATTATCGTGCAAGAGACATATGACGCGGACACGCAGCTGGGACGGTATGTCAAATGCCAGCAACACAAAGTGGCGCAAAGGGTAAGCGAAACGACGAAGACCCCCGTCCGCAGTCCGCGATATTCGTTCGCAAAGGTGTGCCACGGCAGCAGATGTATACGAAGTGGTGCAACTCGACGCAAGAAGTGGTTGCCATGCTGATGACGATAGGAGCCGGAAGACCCCGTTTTTTTCTTGGTAAACTACAGACCATACATGGACAAGGAAGAGGACAATGGGGATCGCACACCTGACCAAGACTTACAAGGGAAGCCACCAGATGCTAGTCGGCGGGTACTTTAATGCCGGACACGAAGACTAGGGCTACGGGAAAACAATTTGCAGAGCCAGAGTGCTGCAACGAGAGATTTAAATGGCGGGATTCACGCTCCTGAACACGGCGAGGGTCAAGATGCGGACCACGCCAAACCCCAGAAAACAAGTCACCACACCCGACCTGACCTGGGCAGAGCGCATCGTGCGAGCCGAATGGGCTATACAGACAAGGACACCTTGGGCAGCGACCACAACCCAATCTGGGTGAAAATCGAGCGACCGGGTGGCCCACAGAGACGTAAGAAACAAACGCAGAGCACCATTTGGGACCATTTAAGGACACACATGGCGAACAAGAGCCAGACGAGCGACATAATACAGCTAACGATAGCCATAACGGAGGCAGTAAAGCGAGCCACCGTACAGAATTAAGCGACTGCTAGCACCACTGGCACGTTTGCTGGCATTTGTGTCAGCGGGAGCACGCGTTGAGCGCTGAACGTGCACGGGCGAGCAGCAGAAAGGAGCCCCGCAGGGGGCGCCTACACCTTAGGTGTTATGTGCTTGGTGAGTAGCGCCACCACGCACCCCAGCCACGTGGGCCAAAATACCCGCACGCAGGGGGCACCTGCCTTGGTAGGTGCTTGGTGAGTGGCGCCACCGCGAACCCCGAGCTATGTGGGTTTAGCCACCCACGCCTGGCTGTGCGTGGCTTAACCCGTGTCCGGGGAAAAGGGGACCCTGGTGGTTTAGCTGAGCCCGGGGTGTGTTTGAACCCTTCGGGACCCCCCGGGTGAGGCAATACACGGCTTCGGCCCCTGCTTCTCGTAGACGGGTGTCCTGGCTTGGCCCGACCAGGATGATTCATTCAGTCGCCTCTTCTACCCTATTCTTCCTTCTTTCACTTTTCCTCCCACCTCTTTCTCTCTTTTTCTGCACTCTCTTCCTTCCTTTTTCAGCTCTTAGGTGGCAAGGGCCAACCTTGAGTGGAAACAGGTCCTGTCCCTGCAACCACACTAGGGTATAGTGCCCGGGCAGCACTGGTAGAGTAATTGTGTCAGCCAAGCCTTTCTTGCTATGGCACATTACCTACCCCCTTGTTGGGCTCCGTGGTGGGCGGTGCACCTGGGCACTGAAATTCCTCCCCATCTTTATGGGTTCCAGAACTAAACCACCTGATCGGGCCCTGAAAAGGACCCGCACCGAAGTCCTTGACATTCCAACTAAGACCCCTGATCTTTTCAAATTCCCAAAGTTTCTTGTTTTGCACTCCGAAAATGCAAAGCCACTGTGCAAACTGTGCCCCTTCCTTGTAGCCAAGGTACTAGAAGGCGTTGTTGGTAAGAACTTTCATGCAAAGAAAATGGCATCCGGAGACCTCCTTGTAGAGATCAGTACGAAACAGCAAAGTGATGCCCTCTTGGCTCTCAACTCTGTTTCGGACTACGACGTCACTGTTACTCCGCATCGCAAATTGAATACTGTCCAAGGGGTTATTTCCGAGGTTGACCTGCTAGACACATCGGACGCAGAGCTGGTGGAGGGCTTCTCCAGCCAAGGAGTTGTCGCTACGCGACGAATCAATATTCGTCGTGATGGCAACGAACGAAAAACGAAGCACATCATCCTAACGTTTGACAGCACCACTCTCCCTGCGACTGTAAAGGCAGGCTACCTCCAGTGCAGAGTCCGACCCTCCGTGCCGAACCCCCAATGGTGCTTCAAGTGCCAGCGGTTCGGCCATGGGTCACGTAGCTGTCGGGGGGCCGACACATGAGCTAAGTGCTCAAGCAAAGAACATGTTGCCGACAACTGTGACAATGAGCCAAAATGTGCGAACTGCGAAGGTAACCACCCTTCATACTCGCGTTCCTGCCCTCTCTGGAAACAAGAAAAAAAAATACTGACGCTGAAAGCCAAAGAAAACATACCATATGCAGAAGCAAAGAAACGTTTTTTTTCTTATCGAAAAGTGGATATGCCGAGGTCATGCGCAGGGGACCGGCACGACCAGCGACGGCATCGACGGGAACCCAGACGTCTCCGGATGATCTGCGGCTCTCGTTGAAGTCCCCTCCTAAACCCACAGGGACGGTGCCAGTGGCACCGAGTCCCAAGCCCAGGGTGGATGCTGGCTCACTAGCATCCACTTCAGAGCAGGGGAAGGCCCCCCCTGGTCGGGGCCGGCCAGCCCGAACCTCTGGTCCAAATAGGCCTGGTGAGCCGTCACGGCAGTCGACCGCCCAGGGGCGGCCGTCGGCGACGCATGAGGAGCCCATGGACGAGAGTGGGCCCAGATCCGACGAGGAGGCTCCCTCCTCAGGATCGGTGTTTTCTTTCTCTGCCCTCAGTGACTCCACTGTGAGGCAGGCAGATACGTCGAAAAAGAAAAACGCTCCACGTGTAAAAATTGATTTTAAACCATAGTGATGTCATCTTATGTTTCGTTCTGTTTTTTAGTTTATTTTTTTATTTTTTTACCTTTTTATTGCTATGAGTAAACATATGGGTGTCATGCAATAGAACTGTCGCGGCCTTCTTCGTAATATTGATGACGTGAACATGTTTCTTGATGAGCTCCGTCCCGTGGCACTCTGTTCAAAGAAAACTCATCTCAATGACAATCATACACAGATCTTACGTCGCCACCAAGTTTTTAGGAAAGATCACCTTTCCCCCACTCCTTCCGGTGGTGTTGCAGTAGTAGTGCAGAGTGGGGTGGTGTGTGCCCAAGTACCTCTTCAAACACCACTTGAGGCAGTGGCAGTCGTGTCCTCTTTGATCGCCTCATCACCATTGTATCGCTCTACCTTCCACCTAACAGTCCATTGCATCTCCATGAACTCCAAGGTCTTGTAGATCAGCTGCCCAAACCTTTTTGAATCTTAGGTGATTTTAATGCCCACCATCCTTTGTGGGGAAGCTCTCGTCAAGATTCCCGCGGTGGAGTTATTGAACGGCTCCTATCGCTATCTGGACTCTGTCTTTTGAATAAGAGAGAACCAACCTTTTTTAGCTCTGCTCATAACACATTCACATCAATAGATCTTTCCATATCATCCCCATCTTTGCTTCCACGTTTCTCGTGGAAGGTTTTAAATGATCCCTTTGGAAGCAATCACTTCCCCATAATTTTAGAAACAGTTATACCTCTTCCTTCGCTTTCGACCCGCCTTCCAAGGTGGAAGTTTGAGAAGGCCGACTGGGCTCTGTTTGGTTCAGAAGCTGTGTTTGACTCCTCTTTATTTACTAGTATGCCTGCAGAGGAGGCGACAACGTATGTCACTGAATGTTTATTTAATGCTGCTGCATCGTCTATCCCACAAACCTCTGGTAAGCTCCCCAGGAGATGCAAACCCTGGTGGAACGATGAGTGTACAGCCACTCGAAAGAAACAAAATAGGGCTTGGGGAATCTTCCGCCGATATCCGACGCCTCTTAACCTGATGGAATTTTAAAAAAGCAGAGCCAAGGCTCGATGGACGAGAAAACAAGCCAAAAAGACATCGTGGGTTAAATATATTTCAGCCCTAAATAGCTTTGTACCGTTGAAAGAAGTGTGGGACCGCCTGCGGAAGTTCCGAGGAGATTACCAATCCTTTCTAACTCCTCCCTTTTCCTCTTCCTCTGTATCACTCAAAGATCAAGCAAGCATCCTTGGCGAACATTTTCAGCTTATCAGTAGTTGCTCAAATTTCAGTGCAAAGTTTAAGAAATTCCAGTCTATTGCTGAAAAGCAGTCAATCTCCATGTTAGGGTCTGCCACTGTTTCATACAACAAACCATTCACTATGGGTGAACTCAAAGTAGCACTTGCTACAAAAAAGCAGGCTGCACCAAGCCCAGATAAAATTCATTATGAAATGCTTAGGCACCTGTCCCCTGAATAACTTTGTCATTTGCTGACGTTTTTTAATCACCTATGGAAACAAGCTGCGTTCCCTCAGTGCTGGAAATGTGCTCATGTTATACCTCTCTTGAAACATGGAAAAGATCCCTCCATCCCCACAAGCTACCGCCCCATCGCACTCACTAGTTGCCTGGGGAAGACATATCAAAGGCTCATTAATCGGCGTCTTCTTTATTGTTTGGAGGCTGAGAACTTTTTTGATGTTAACCAGTGTGGATTTCGAGAGACACGATCAACCACAGATCACTTGGTTCGTATAGAAACCCTTATTGATGAGGCATTTGTGCACCGACAACATTGTGTTTCGGTATTTTTTGATATGCATAAAGCATATGATACCGCATGGAGGTATGGAATCCTTCGAGATCTGTACAACTGCGGTGTGCGTGGTCGATTGCTTCAGTGCATACAAAACTTCCTAACTGAACGAACCTTTCAGGTTCGCTTAGGTGGCACACTGTCAGATCTCTTTTGCCAAGAAAATGGGGTCCCTCAAGGAGGAGTTTTAAGCGTTACCCTTTTTGCTGTTAAAGTCAATAGTCTTGCAAGGGTGATACCGCCATCGGTATCTTCTTCTCTTTATGTAGACGACGTGCAGATCTCCTTCTCTTCATGTAACCTCTCCAGTTGTGAACGGCAACTACAACTCACTATCAACAGGATGAGCAAATGGGCGGATGAAAACGGTTTCAAGGTTTCTCCCGAAAAAACTGCTTGTGTTCCCTTTTCATTGCGCCGAGGATTGTCTTTGGACCCCACTTTGCATCTCAATAACATAGACATATCTGTTCAACAGGAACACAAATTTCTCGGAGTAATCTTTGACAAGAAGCTTACTTTTGTGCCACATTTGAAGGAGTTGAAACGCAAATGCTTAAATTCTTTAAATGTTCTCAAGGTGTTGTCCCACATTTCATGGGGATTGGACAGGCGATTCCTCTTACGATTATACAACTGCCTAGTTCGGTCTCGCCTTGACTACGGTGCAGTCGTGTATGATTCGGCACGATCCTCTACTTTGAAGATGCTAGATCCCGTTCACCACTTAGGGCTCAGACTTGCCTCCGGTGCATTTCGCACATCACCTGTGTTAAGCCTATATGCCGATACACATCAGATGTCGCTTGAGAAACGCAGACAGTACCTGAGTCTTTGTTATGCTTATCGGGTATATTCTAATCCACAACACCCAGTTTACTGTGCCATTCATACCCGTCGTTTCTCTCGACTTTTTGAAAACAAGCCGAGCATTGTACGGCTACTCAACTTTCGCATTCAAAATTTCAGTGCTTCCCTTCATGTCCCGCCTTATGATGTTGCCGTGCTAAATTACAGGGACAGAGTTGCTCCTTGGGACGAAGTCCCAATCGTTTGCGACTGGACACTTACAAAATACAGTAAGCGGGTTACTTTCCCACAAGTTCTCCAGCAGGAGTTCCTTTCATTGCAGGAGACATATAGCGGTTACACTGAATTCTATACCGATGGGTCGAAATCCTCGTCTTTTGTTGGCTGCGCAGTATATTCTGGTTCCTTCATGAAATCTCTTCAACTTAACTGTGTGGGAAGCATCTTTTCTGCAGAGCTTTATGGCATTTTACTATCTGTTGATCACATACTAAAAAATGAAAGCCGTTTACAACTCCCTGTAACGCCGAATTAGAGCGCAGCTCTTGAGGAGGAGGAGGGAAGGGTACTGAGGGGGGGTCATGCGACCTCGGGGGGGGGGGGGGTTCAGGTGACCTCGGGGCGTCACGTGACCTCGGGGGGGGGGGGGGGGGGGGGGGGGTCACGTGACCTCGGGGGCGTCGCCGGGTTGCATGCAACCCAGCGACTCCCGCGGGTTGCATGCAACGTGGACTGAATGCAACCTGGGTTGCACGCAACGCGCAATTACGCTGACGCCGACGGGTTGCATGCAACCCAGCGACTCCCGCGGGTTGCATGCAACGTGGACTAAATGCAACCTGGGTTGCACGCAACGCGCAATTACGCTGACGCCGACGGGTTGCATGCAACCCAGCGACTCCCGCGGGTTGCATGCAACACGAGTTGCATGCAACTTGGATTGAATGCAACCTGGGTTGCACGCAACTCGCGGTAACGCCGACGCCGACGGGTTGCATGCAACGCGAGTTGCATGCAACCTGAGTTGCATGCAGCCCGCGGTTACGCCGACGGCGACGCCGACGCCGACGGCGACGGCGACGGCCACGCCGACGCCGCTCAAGCCGGAAACGGGCGCCTAAGAGCTGCGCTCTAAAAACAATATAAGGAAAGCTATTCTCTTTGTCGATTCTCAAAGCGCATTACTGGCTGTGTCCTCACTGCTCCCTGCAAAGAATCTTCTTACTCTACATCTACGAAGTAAATTATATGGAGCCCTCCAACTCGGACATGATATAAAATTTTGTTGGGTACCGAGTGATGTCGGGATTCCAAGGAATGAGAAAGCCGATATAGATTGGCTGCATCTGCCAAGGATTTAGTAGCAACTTGTGGATTACCTCATCAAGATTTGAAACCGTTTTTGAAGAAATCACTCTTGATGTCATGGCAGTTGGAGTGGGACAGAGAGTATAACAATAAGCTTCATGTCATAAAACCCATTTTGGCCCTGTGGGAGAGTTCGTTTCACAGGGAACGGCGTGTAGAGGTTCTGCTCTGCCGCCTAAGAATTGGCCACACACGCTTGACGCACTTGCACCTTCTTCGTGACGAAAATGTGAAGCTTTGTGCCCATTGTGGGAAAGGACGTACAGTCAGAGGCAATTTGACCTGCGACAACGGAGCGAGCGGCCACGGGGAACAATTGCCGTATGCAGCGCTGCGTTCGCTTTTTCGCGCTGGGGAAGAGGCTACGGGAGCAGTCCACGTTTCGCTGCCGGGGGAGGTCGAGTCAAAACAAATGCCCCTTGCGCTAGAATGGCCTTCTATGATATAAGATAAGCTCTTTCTTGCACAATATTTTTTCTGCGTTATTCCAAGCTTCCAACACCTGAATGAAAACTAAGAAACTTAAGCAGCCTTCGCGACTTCGCGATAACTTTTGATAAACCCATCGGCCAGCACTTGACAGAAATTTTACGCTTACTTTTCATGTGTTTGCAAAATTTTTTTTATATTTCTGAAACAAAACAATGAACATGTAGCCGGTAAATGTGGCATAACATTTCCACAGATATGTGAGGAAAAGGTATACGTTTACGTTTAGTTATATATTTGTTAGACTGAACCGCGAACCGAAAACTGAGATCAAGTTGGAATCATTACGTGTGAAAGAACTGATAGTAATGCCCGACGGCTTTACAAACTCATGCTAAGATATGAGCGCCAGAACGGAAGCAAACCGAGATAGCCTTTCCAAGGGAACAATAAAAATACTTAAAAAAATATAAGTCGGCGTATTTTGCTAACCGCTTCGAAATGCCGCGCCGCATAGCCGGCTCTTCTTCATGTCCCTCTTCCGTCTTAATCCCCCCCCCCCCCCCCCCCGCTTCTACAGAGTGGACCAGTCCGCCGAGTCTCGTTCCCAGAACGCCGCGGCGACCGCTGCGCCCCATGCGGCATTTTGCCTGCTCCGCGAGCGTTCACGTTGTCGCAGGTCAAATTGCCTCTGACTGTACAGTGTTACACATTTTATGGCATTGCCCTTTTCACCATCAATTGAGCCGGTCTAGCTTCCCTGAACTTTATAGAGGTTATCTTCCCTTTCATCCAATGTTTTTACTTAGTGACTGCCCTTTAGTGCCTTTTCACCGTGTTTTCGGCTACCTAAAGAAAACTGGCTACCTACACCAGTTGTAATTTTTTATACTGTTATCTTAAACCGTTTTGTTTAGTGCAAGCTAAACAACATTGAATTGGCGCAATATGACCTCCGTTGTCAATGCGCCACTAAAACCCTAATCATAATCAGCAGAAAGGAGAAAATGAAGAGCAGTGGAGGAACATCACTGCCACGAGCCTGCTTTCTGGCCACACGGATGAATGCCGCCGTCTAGTGGTTGAACTAATGGCTTGTTCAAGACGGCCGCCGTGGGACCGCCGCCTTAAGGAAAATGCTCGTTAAGGCAACGTTAGTTTATAAAGAGCAGTTAAAACCTCTCAATAGACCTATCTCACTATGCGGTCCACGCATGCGTGACGCCGCCATAACTTTAGTGCACAGAAGGAAGGCGGCAGTACACGAGACAGCTTGTGCCGTCTCGTGCTCTACACGCGCAGTGCTCCAGCAAGGCTGTCAGACGTGCAGAAAGACTTAAAGGCTGAACTCCATGGGACGAATTATGCGACGAATAACTGGCAAACGCCGCCCGGCGGCGTTTGCTCTGCGCGTGGAATCAACACAGTGGCTGCTACGTCGCGCGCAAAGCGAGCGTGCCGTCGGGCGGCGTTCGCCAGTTATTCGTCACATAATTCGTCCCATGGAGTTCAGCCTTAAGTTCCCTCGAGAGATCGCGGCAGCGGCGGCGTAGCGAAACTGGCTGGTGAGACCGCTCTATTAACATCCAGATTTTGTTTATTGTTTCTTCGAGCTGACCTGTTGTGCGCAAATTTTCATTAGAAACCGCGGTTGATTGATTTTTTTTTTATCTTGGACTCGTTTGCCGGTGTCACTATTTGGGGGCAGCGATTTTCCCAAATACAGCACCTGTCGTCCTTTTTTTATCTTACACGCGCACGCGCGCTCACACGCAATGGTTTTCACAGTTAAATCCTTACGATGGTCACTATTGCGCATGACGCGCGCGAGCGAGGCAAGCTATAGGCTGTGCTATTAGCGGCGAGATGTTTTGGTGGCGCCCTCCTATGGTTCCCTCTCATGACGTCACTACCTTGCGAGCAGCAAGTTCGATGGTGTTTGTAATTAGCATGGTGGAAGCCTGAAATCATTGCGCTCTGAAACCAACACTACAAACACCGCCAAAATTGTAGTTTTTCCACCATTCTTATTTTCGTCGATGAGAAAGCCTTTGCTGACGTCATAATCAGCATTCGGCCAATCGTGAAAGGCCGACCACAGCGACGCTTTCGATCGCGCACCTCGCCAATAGGCCTAATTCACAAGGGCGTCGCCATCTTGAAATACCGTCGCTTCCATATTCTACCGCCCCCCCCCCCCCCCCCCCCCCCCCCGTTGATAGCGCAGAGAAACAATCACACATGAGATACTCAGAAAGACAAGCACACGCGCTGAACTTACAACTGTTGGGTTTTCTGAGTTTCTTTCAGTCTTTCTTTCTGAGTATCTGGTGTGTGATTGTTTCCCTGCGCTGTCACCGGGGGGGGGGGGGGTACAATATCGTTTATCAACTCGCCCAAGCATCCATCACATGACGTCACTTCCAGTATGGGCGAAAGCATTGTTTTGCCGTCGCCTCGCCCGAAGTATACATTTAGGTTATAAGCGTAACTGTCACCCATTCTCGTTTTGTCACCCCTCTATTTTATTTTTACTATTTGCTGGATGAAATGTTTTATTCTTTTTTCGTCACGCATACCGGATATGCCTACCAGGTGGCTGGGGGCGAGAGCAAGCGAAAAAGGCATATATGTTGGAAAGCTTGTGCTGAGATCTAGCCAGAAAAACAGGTGTACGCATGGATCTCGGGTTTAACATATACCTGTATTGCGAGCACAGCGTCTCTAAACAATTAAAAAAAAATAAGATCTCTAAAGATTTTTTGACTATTATTTATTTTATCTGTAAGAGCGCGTTCAACAAAACAAATTGGACCGTTGTATAGCGCGTGGTCTCTCTCACAGGGTTGCTCTAACGATGC
Organism: Ixodes persulcatus; assembly: GCA_013358835.2. Lineage (NCBI taxonomy): Eukaryota > Metazoa > Arthropoda > Arachnida > Ixodida > Ixodidae > Ixodes > Ixodes persulcatus. Next base: position 568,862 of record JABSTQ010010497.1, read on the forward strand.
ACGCAGAGTAACTAAAAGGCGGAACCGTATGGGTACTCTGGGCTAGAGTAGCTGCGCATGTTAGCTATATACGCTAGTCTACACTTTAAAAAATGCCTGCGCGTCTACTTACCCGCAAAACACTCAAAAAACCAACCTCTGCGATCTAGGAAATCCGCTCAGCGAATGATGAGGTAGAATATCTGTTTAGACCTCAAAATGAAGTCTGCGATGTGGCGTTACGCAATGCAAGCGTGGCGCTCTGCACTGCGTAATGCCACAGCGCAAACTTAATTTTGAGGTCCTAAACAGGTGTTCCGCCTCATCATTCGCTGAGCTGATTCCATAGCTCACAGAGATTGACTCTTCCAGTGTTTTGCGGGTAAGTAGACGCGCAGGCATTTCTTAGAGTCTAAAGGTCTGTTCACACGATGCATCTTTTAGGCGCGCAACAGTTTCGCGACACTCAAGTTTCGCGAAATGTGCTCGTTCACACATACCGCTTCACGTGCAACAACAATGACGTTTAGACTCGCGAAAATAGTTTCGGTGTTGACCATGATGTGGCGCTCCGAATCAGATCGCTATTTATCTGGGGACCTGCTTTGCGCATTTTATGCAGTCAATTCACTTTAATTTTTTTTTCTCACATACTGCACTACTTGGAGCGATCTCGCATGTGCGCAAAGCCGATTGAGGCGGACACCTTTACGTGCAGGACATGTGCCGGCGCCGAGCCCGTACGCAGCCAATTCATTGCCAAAGCTCCTATCAACGCACATGGTATTCATAGAAACGCTACGTGCCCAATCTGGTTACTTCTCGGCGCCCATGTCTGCCCCGATTTTACTGTGCACTGTTTCAGAGAGCGCAAATGGTTTCACGTTCGCTTGTAAACAAAGCAAACTTGGTTTCAGTTTACTCGATGGTCTCTTATACCATTGTTACACGGGCGCACTTAACTGCAGTTACGTTAAGCCACAGTTAGCGCACAATACTTGCGGACAACATTCTGCGGCTATGCAGTCAAAGCTATTGGCGAACGTGCGCTTGAGCATTTTGAGCACCCATCAAAGCAGTGCACACGCGCTCTTCACTTCTTCTGAAATAGCTGTCTGAGAGTATAGTGCGGTAACTGCGGTGCCACGTAACAGCAGTTAAAGCTGAGTTAACCACGGTCGAGGGTGCCCGTGTAACAGGGGTATTATCCAGCGGTATCGTCACGACAACAACGCTATGAGCACTATTCTAATCTCGCCAACTCCCGCTAATTGTCTTCGTCCATCGCTGGATTTTTTTCCGATATGCTACTCACTTTTCCTTCAGTGGTGCTTGACGTGCTTGCGGAAGCGCCGGCAGTATCCACCGTTCGTGGTTTCGGTTTTTTCGGATTTGGCTCGGCTACAACACCGGCAGTGAAGTGGTCTTCTCAAACAGCTCGCTCCCCCCTCAAAGGCCACGTGAGAGCGTTTCTCAGCGGCCATTGGCGGCACCCTCAGAGTGATTGACAGGACTCGGCAAAGTTTCAGCAAAAGCTCGCTCCAGAAGCGAGGTGTGCGCGCAACTTTTTTTAGATGCGCGCGTCCTTCTCGGACTCGTTCAGACGGCGCAACCATTTCGCGAAACTACATTTCGCGACACTAGATGCGCGAGAAAAATGCATCGTGTGAACAGACCTTTAGTGCATGTGCTAGCTATAGGCGAAAGTGCAACTGTATACGCGAAATATAAAGGCCAAAAGTAAATTCTATGCTCCGGAAGCGGAGCATATGTTGTGGCTCTAGTGAAGCCACGGGATCCGCGCTGGCTCGATTTTGTTTCTATGATAATTTTAAGCATACTTAAATTATGACTATCTCGAGTTTGGAAGATCAGTGTGAACAAATTTCAACTTTCGGGTCGGAAATAGTCATGGTAGTAATACTTGTATTTCGTTTTCTCTCTTTCTCCCTCTCTTTTTCCAGACAGTTGATTCTCGTGTCTCCTCGTCGCTAGCTTTTCTGCGATCCTTCCCAGAATGGGTCTTGGCAGCCCGGCCTTCCTAGGACGCTCTCCACGTCCGAGGTAAGCAGTCGCATGAGATTTCGCCGAAGCGGAGACTCTGATGGCTTGCACTTAAAGGTGTATTCACACGAAGGACTTTGTCCGCGGACAATTTCGTACGAAAGGCGTGACGTCACCTCTTCTGGGGTATGAAATCTTCCATGTCTCTGGCGAAAACAGCAGGCAAAACCAAGGGACATGTCCACGGACCTGAAGAACGTGTCCTCGGACCTGATGTATCTTGCGTATCACGTGAGCGAACGTCACAGAATATGTCCGCGGACCTGCCGGACCACGATTATAGGGGTTTTGAACGCGATCCAATTCTGCCTTTTCTCGAGTCCGCTGTGGTCCACGGACAAGCCCGGGAACCGATTGCGTGAAAGTGCTCGTGGTAAACTTCGTTGCACGAGCGGTTTTCTCTTTGTTTATATGCCTCTCACGGTTCTCGTACACGGATGGGCCTTTGCTCATTTTTCGGTACGATTAGTAAGCACGAGCTACAGCTGTGGAAGATGCTCGAGGGTTCCTGCGCATAGTGAAAAGAGGAGTCGAAAAGAAAAAGAAAGAAAACGACCGGAAATTGGTTTCGATTCGAACATGGAGGCCAACAAGGCTTCACGAGTTGTTGTGGCTTGTGCCCTTAAGATGGCGGATGATGAAGCCGCGAAAGCACCTAATACCGACGAAAAAAAAATGGATTAAAACATGGATGTCGAAGAAGAAACTCGGTATAAAATCTACTTTATAAAGAACTTCTGCAGAACGACCCCGTGGAGTACCGCCGCTTGCTGCCCGTTGACTCCAACCAGTTTTCTGACATTCTCTCGTCAATTGCATCATGCATCCACAACCTCGACACTGAAATGCGTCCCGCCGTCCCAGCCAAAGACAAACTTCAACTGACACCGTGGTTCCTTGCCTCAGGTGTGTGGTGGTTATTCTTAATTTTGTCCTTGTTTCAGCATATTTGAGAACTACATTTGACTTAGCCGTGTTTCTTGTTTTCTTGCGAATTTTCAGGGAAAAGTCAACATTCCTTAAGCAGACAATGGACCTTTTGTAGAAATACGCGGTGCGCATGCGCGGAGTATTTCATGCGCCTGGGTTCGAGAGTATCTAGCTCCAAACAATCCGCCGTCTTGCATTTCTCGCCTTTGAGCGGTTTCGTTGTGTCGACCTCGGGGCGGAAGATTACGCACGATGGGGACAAAGGTGAGCTTGGGGGAGCCGTATCTAGGTCACATCGCCTCAATGGGTGAACAGGATGTAGCTGACGTTTTGGGTGTGGAACGGGTGGGAGAGGCCTTGGGCGCGCGTTGTTTTCCAGTCACCTAGTCTCGAACCGATTCGCGTGTCTAGGTGGCAGCACATATTCGCCAACAGGTCCATTCCGCATTAGCCACAGCGCCGTCAACGGGTTCCTCGTTGAAACTTGCGACGCCTTAACAAGATGCTGGGACCAAGATATCTGGTGTCCCCGTTGACGAAAGACGAGTGGCTGGCAGTAGTGAATAACTTTTACGAAAGATGGCAATTTCCGCAATGTAATGGAGCGCTAAACGGAAAACACGTCACAATTATGAAACCTCCAAACTTTGGATCTGTGTATTTTAATTACAAGAATACCTTCAGTATCGTGCTTTTTGCTCTTGTGGACGCAGACAGCAGGTTTTTGCACATTGATATCGGCGCACCCGGGTCTGATGGAGATGGAGGCATTTGGAGGACGCCACCACAGCGGAACGCCATCGAGAACGAAATAGCCGGACTGCCGATCTCAGGACCTGGACCGGTCGGCGTCCAACTCGTCATCGTGGGACAAGACGCCTTCCCCTTGTCTATAAACTTAATGAAGCCGTACACTGGTACAAATCTGGATGAAGAAAAGGTTATATTTAACTACAGGTGTCTTGCCTGCATCGTGCCATTTCTAAACATCGTTTTCCTTATCGTGTTTTTTTTTTCATTTTAGGTTAAGCCGAGCCAGACGGGTAGCATAAAATGCGTTTGGCATTCTGGCAAACCGTTGTTTTTACACACGACTATCGATGCCGAACCAGGAAGGGTCACCTCATTCGTCAAGGCAGCGTGTGTGGTGCACAACTATTTGCGAGTTTAACCTGTGCTTTTTAAAGCGGTGAGGGAGGACCACCGGCGAAAAAGGACGATCTACTTCGGGCTACGAAGTTGCAAAGGGCGCTCCGGGGCAAGAGATCTAGATGTGCGTGAGCGTCTACGGAGATACTTTAATAGAGAGTTTTAGTAGATCGTTCCGATGACTCCGATAACGATACCCGATACTCTGCCTCCGCCTTTGCGCTTACAAATATAGTATCGTTATCGGGGGTATCGGAGGTATCGGAACGATCTACTAAAACTCTCTAATGACGAAGGTACCGTCGCATGGCAGAGGGAACAGGCGGGCCTTAATCTGCGGATAAATAACAGAATGTAACCTTATCTGCATGTGCAGACAAGTGCAGAAGCAAAGAACGGAGAATGTATATATAGATACCATTACATGGTCTGTATATTGCTACTTCATTTACTTAACAATAGTTCATGCATGTCTGGCACTTTGATCACCAAAACTTTTTGTGTTATGCTCCAATTGTTCAACTTTATGTAAATATACTTCAAAGAATCTTCAATGTTTTCTTATCTTTTATTTCGTCATGCTATAATATTGATTACAATCTAATACACTGGCCCACTCCAACAAAACAGCAGTCAGTTCCGAATGTAATAAGTACGAAAGGCAAAGGATACAAACACTTGTTTGCTTCCAAGTATCCCTTTCACTTTCGAGTGCGAAATGCTAATTTTGGTTAAACATTTTTTAGTTTAAATAGGGTTCGTTGAATTACATTAATTCTTACTGTCGCTCTAGGTAACGTTTGACTAGTTCCAATACCTCTATCTGACACCCAATAAAATTGGTTCCGTTCAGGTTTCTCACGTGGCCCGCCTGGCCCGCCACTACCCTTCCGAAATTATCAGCGTCGTCGCCACTTTTTTCAGTTGCAAAACTTTCGGCAAATTTAGTGAAAGCAACTGTGCGCTCTTTCCACCCAGAGCTGGAGCAGTCATCTGCTTTCTTTTTTTTGTCATCGCACTTTGGGCGCTTCACAGGAGTGCCAGACGCTTCCACACTGGGACTCGTTGTTCCGTGCGGTGTGTGTGTGGAAGGCGTGCCAAGGACGGGTTCCCTCATCTCGGTAATAACAGACGCCAGTTCTGTCTCACTGTCCATCTGGAAAGGTAAAAGAAATACGAATGCGTTACGCTAGAGGAACTATATGTAAAGCACCGCTTGCACGGCATAATATCGCAAGTGTCAGCCATTTACTGTTCAGAGTATTGAGGGAGAGATTAAGGGAGAGAGAAAGAGTTTTAGTAGTGAAGGGAGGACGGCGATGGGTTACGTGACCAAGAGTAGATGTCATCACCGTAGTATTGCGGAAGAAGCGAGAGTTGTTTTTTAAAGAGACGCGGCAGGTCGGACCCATCGAAGGCTCACCGGCGGTGGCCCTTTGACTTGCACAATTTAATAAAAGCAAGGTTTACTCAATGAAGGAACCTGTACACTGCATTTGAGGTCAAAACTGTTGCGTCGCCCTGAACTTTGAATGAAACTGCATGCGGCCAGGACCCGGCCCGCGGGCCGCCAGTTGTCAAACCCTAGGATAGTGTCTCGCAGCTTCATTCAGCGACTACCAGCACTTCAAGAGACCGTGATTAACACGAGTGAACGAAACAAAATGCTGAAGCGTGTAGAGCAAAGCCAGAGCTCGAACGTCAGCCAAGCTAATGGGATTCAATGACCTCCATCAACGAACGCTCGCCAACGTTTCATTCGATAGGTCTAAATAATCAAGTTAAACGAATCGGTCAACCCGCCAAACGTTACTCACTCCACTGGGATCCTTATGTTGGTAAGATTCGTTGCACTCCCGGGAAAGGACAGGTTTGCTCCGATCCAAGAACAGGAGACTGCGGTAGAACCTCCATCTACCGTTGTACGTGTACTCCGCAGCTTAGCCACTCTTCGTCTTCATTATCTTTTCCTTCTCCCGTCTGAAGACGCGTCGCTTATTTTGAAAAAAGCCCCTCACTCCCTCTGAAATATCAGACAACAATAAGCGGTCGAATACAACACGGAATCGACACTAACTATACTTCGTCTCACCTTAGTATGGACTATTGTTAGCCGCGCGTGCTAAAAGCGCGAGCTAGTCGCTTTGAATGAAGCCGTGGCGGTTGCACGAGCGCTCGTGCGGCAAGTGCTCTAGTCAAGGCAGTCAAGGCTGGCCGCTCGCGCTAGCACAGCCTTCGCGGTTAGTTCATGCTAGGGTGAGACGAAGTATAGTCTGCCTTCAATGAACTTACCTTCTGTGTAAGGCCCATACTGGGAGTAGCGCCGTTCCATTTCATTGGCAATTTGTTTCCAGAGCTCTGATTTTATGCCGTTGTTGCGGTACTGGTCGTTTTGAAGGCACCAAAGCTGTGGAAACTCTTCTACGAGTGCAATTAAACACAGTGTCGCTTCATCGCTGAGATCCTTCATCGTTGTCGTCTTCAATGCAAGGTTCATCAGACAGACGCTGGCGGGATTGGAATCGACCGTCACGTGCGTTGCATGGCCGTTCTCTTGTAGCTTGGAACGCAGCGAAGTACAACCAAGGGTCTCGGCGCGAGGTGAGAGCGTTGGGGAATACCAATCCTGAACAGATAGCTCGTGCAGCGAAGGCAGCGAGAAAGGTATACGAGCTCGGACTCGCAGTTCTCGCCTTGGTCCACGTCAACCATGGAGTATTAATGCGCATGTCCTCGGACTTGCACAAGTCCGCGGACTTGTCCGTTGTGACGTGGAAGCCACGTGATACGCATATTTCACAGGTCCGCGGACATCGTTCCCGGAATTTGTCCGCCGTGTGAATACACCTTAAAGGGAGACTCCGGTTATCGTACGCGATTTGCTCGGCAACGTCTTTGTCTGAAGTGGAATTATAAACGTCCGTGTGAAGAGGGCATGCAAATGGGATTGTCATTCATTATGGTGCCCTAGCAACAAACAGCTGCGAATAATTAATCGAGTCTGCCAATATTGTATTTTCATTAGAATGCCTTTTTGGGTCTAGTAATCGTATACGGGTGTAGTTTCATTGTCTTTTTAAGAAATTAGGATGACTTTGGTAGCTTTTCTTAGTGGTCATTGAGGGAGCTGTTCTGGCTATGATTAGAATTTGAAAACTCCGTACCATTCAACAAATGCTTTCTAGCGCAGATTAATGAGCAAAGAATTCACGCTACTTTGGGGATTGTGACGCCTTTCATGTTTATTTTGCTTAGTCTACTGCACTCGACATCTAAACTGAGAGATATAAATCGTGATACTCCTAAGATAACGATACAAATTTGAAAGGCGACACTCGTACGTTAATTGGGCTTTTGATTGCTTTTGCAATAAACTAATAAAGTTTTCTCGTGAAGGGCTTTTTGAGCGGGAGTACCGCACTTGGTCGAGTAATAGCCACACTTCTTATGAACAGGGCCCTTGCGTCTACTTCCCTCAGAACACATATACAGCCAGTCACCGTGCTATATATTAAAACGCAGCGAATAGGGGGTCGAGAACGCGATTCTCCGTAAAAATGCGATCCCAGCAGCTAGCATTTTCCAGAGCCGTAGATGTAGAGAGTTTGGTCAATGGGAGGCGCGGGCAGAGCCAGGGCGTGCGGCAGACTCGGAAAGAGGGCTTGGCATGCTCTCTTGACCAACCAGAAGCCGAAAAGAATCCCCTAGCGTTGGTAGCGAGAAACAGTTCTGATCAAAGGTCTATGTTCGTAAACGTTCGTAAATGGTTTTAATAAGCGTGTAAGAGTGATGTGTAGTAACTCTTTGTGGTTGAAAATAGGGTACACGTGTTGTTTTCACCATGATCATGCAGAAAGATGTAAGAAACGAATGCGCCGCTCAACTCTGTTTTGCTCGGACAGAGTGTGACCGCTCGGACGGCAGATTCCCGGCCCTCGGCGCTTGGCGTACGGATTATGTCGATCGTTCCGCTAGTTGCACTCTTCCACCATCATTTTGGATGAGCGTGATTGAAACATCACGTGTACCATATTTTCAGTCATCAAGAGTTACTCCAATGCAGTTATCAGGTTTGTTTCTCGCGACCACCGCCAGGGTATTATTCCCGGCTTCTGGTTGGTCACATTCGAATTTCTGAAGACGCCCTGGAACACGCCCAGCCCGCTTTCGGCCAATGGCGCCTCCTCATTTGTCTCCTATACTTCCCAACGAATGGCCAAACTCTCTACATATACGGCTCTGGCATTTTCGTGCGAAGACGATATCTCTGTCCCGTAAATCGCTTTCATTTTTTTGCCAATCGCGGTGATTCGCTTTCCTGTGATCCGCGGGAAAGCAGACACTCGGGCATTGTTCATAAACAAGGCTGCTATTATTCGAGCAAATACGGTAATACCATGTGTAAAAATAGATATTTTTAACAAAGTATTCACACTGTAAGCCAATCTAGATGTGACCTCTCATATTGTTTTTATCATCCAAGGTTTTCTCGTTTTTCATTTATCGATACAGACGTTCGTACTGCTGAATCTCTTTTGTCTAGTAAGCTTTTTTGTCGGGGAGGGGAAGGGGGATTGATTTTTCTAGCTCCGTGCGTTTTTGTTTTTAAATAATTATAGACCAACTTAGTCAGATACGCAACGGCTCAAAATATTAAATATTGTAGCTATTAGACGGATATATAGGATGACATTTTATTTGTTGCAAAACGAGCAAATACATTATTAAAAATTTTGACGACAGTGGAAGGCGTTCATGATTGAAACTAGTAGAGCAATTTTGCCTGAATCGCATTAATCTCACTTTCAGGACAAAATCTGATCGCAAAGTCCCGAAACCATCTCCTCACCCGAAGCAGGGTCATTTCAACAGGGAATGCCCCAAGCAGCGCTTACACTTTATAGCATAGTTGAGACACTTGGCGTCGTAAAACATTAACACGGCACTACAAAAATAAATGTACGTGGACGAGCAAAATGTGTTCATAATGCAGCCCCAGTCCGTGCTTCTACAGAATTTATTTCCCATTACCAGAATAAAGATAGGAGTGATGTGGTACGGAAATACGACCTGTTATACACAATGTACATTAGGTTACTGTACATAATTTAGATTTAGAGCTTATTCTTTTATGGCGCCAACGACTGCTCTTGTATCACGCCGTACGTTTTAATGTCTACTTGATTGCAGAATCTGCTTTTTAAGCAGCAATGAAGTGTCTTTTTGACTTTTTCCTCGTTAGCTTTAATCCTCAACTGAAAAGCGAAGCGAGAAACCACGTGGTCGTAACGTTGTTGGGCACCGGATGCGATGACTCCAAGCTTCCATCGTGCTTTTTAAGCGCTCTATGGAATTTGTCATTCGCAAGTGATGATAAGTTCCGTCATGGCATAACTGGCCTCGGACGCGAATCCAAATATTCGTCGACGGATTGATTGCTGACGAGCGCATACGTCCGAGTGACGTAGTAGTTCTCGTGTCCAATGCGTGAGCTGGGTTCGGCTGACGGGCTTGAGCACCGCGGAAGCATTACAGGAAAATTGCGGAGAGCTTTCGAAGGAGAGGAGGTAAGGGACAGGATAACTGGGCCAGTAAGCATGGGTTCATCTTGAAAGAGCGCTGTTTCAAGATGTTCGTCCGCGTAACATTCGCGCTCCTTCAAGACGAATTATACAATCTTGTGCGCAGCAAGGACGGGGACAAAATGAGAGAACAGGACACAACAAGGCGCAACTTTCAACTAACTTTTACTGAAAACGTGTTCCGGTATTTATAGTCTCAACCATCGGAACACGTTTTCAATAAAATTTAGTTGAAAGTTGCGCCTTGTTGTGTCCTGTTCTCTCCTTTTGTCCCCGTCCTTGCTGCGCACAAGATTGTATAAGATGTCGAACCAACTCGCCCAAACAACCACTCTTCTTCAAGACGAAAGGAGGTAAGAAACAGCCCGCCATATTTTCAAACTTCCGTTACCGAAAATCAGACTTTCCACTCTCTGCCCTCTTTTTTTTTATCACTAACCGATACACAATTAGTAAAATACCAATCTAAAAATATTTATTCCAGCCCGAAATTCGTTTTATGGTTCCTTTAGAGGGAAACTGAAGCGGTTTTGTATTTAGGTATAAAACACTTAAATGTTCTTGATTTAGATCACGAATATCGAGATTATTTTTTTTTCAATTTGGTGCACAGAGGTTGCCAAAAATCATATTAAAAGTATCCCTGAGGCCCCGCATTCAGGGAGCGTTATATGATAAAAGGCGTTTTCGGAATTTATGCCCTAGGGCATCTCCAGCGCCTATCAAAGCTATTCACACGCAGAAAAAGAAGACGAAGACGAGTGAAAGTCAACACGGAAGCCCACCGAGCTCCGCGATTTTTTCTCAGTTTTTCATCGAAAGCTCACCACGGATCCTCTACAATTGTGCCAAGGAGGTACATAAGATCACCCGGCACTGGGCGGCCACCCAGCGGCCCACCGAAGACTCCACAGTCGTGTTTTGACATCGACCGTCCTTGCCCGAGACCACCAGACCCTGCAGAATGGACACTCAAGAGGCTCCGTGGGAACAGGAGTGGCGATTGGTTGGATCCGACCAACGCCTAAAAGATAACATCACAGTCGTAATGAAGTTCACTGACGGCACTGCCCTGGGGACCCTCCCGCCTGATACAATCGGCAATAGCGTTCTCCAAGCAGCCGGCCTCAACTCGGCTGAAAGAAAAGACACCTTTATCAAGATAAGAACGATCCAAAATCTTATCGCGATAGACACCTACCGCCAGTCGGCAGCGGAGAAGATTCTCCGCCTCCAAGAAGTCCAGATGCATGGTCAAACGCGCAGCTTGATCGCCTATCAAGCCAGTGGGAAAGACACAATCAAAGGAGTCATCAATGGTATCCAAGTGTCTGTCCCAGACGAAATAATCCAACGCTCACTGGAGGTCCAGGGAGCCAAGATCCTCCAAGCGCGAAGAATCGCATCGTCAAAGACTATTTTGATAACCCTGGAGGGCAACCGCCTTCCCCGATATGCTCTTTACGGTAGGGTAGTCATGAGACTGTACCCCTACAGACCCAGAAGCCTTTTCTGCCACATCTGTGCCGTCATAGGCCACCGAGCAGATGTGTGCCCCAACAAGCCCCATTTCACCACCTGTCTTAACTGCGGAACCAAGCTCCCACCGGGATCATCGGAAAACACGCCACACAACTGCGAGATTCAGTGTCAAAACTGTGGCGGGGAACATCCAGCCAACTACCCCCAATGCCCAGCACATCAAGAGGCAGACCACGCTCGAAGGGAGGAAGAGCGCAACAGGAAGCGGCGCCAACAAGCCCCACCCAAGAAAGACCCTGAAACACACACTAGAGGAAGATCGCGCAACCGTGACAGGTCACAGAGGAGACGCAGCAAGAGCGCAACGGGAATCCAGTGGCCAAGCCTACCAACAAACAACAGGTACTGGAGCCTCCGTAGCCCGGAAAGGGCAAGGAGCAAAAGCAAGGACCCTAAAAAACGAGACGACAGCCGCCCACGCAAACAAGCAGAGACTTCTGCCGAGGACCGACAAGTCCCCCCGAGAAATCCGTCAACCACACAGAGGTCGCAGATCCGCCCATGGAACGGGCGGAGCTGGAGGGTGAGTGGGCAACTTCCTGTCCCAGCCGCTGAAGTCACCCCTAGCCAAGAAACACCAGCACCCATCTTAAGCCCCGCAACGCACTATAACCTAGCACTGGAAACAGCCAAAGAGGCTCCTTCTCAAGTCAACCTTATCAAAGCAATGAAAGCAGGCATAGGAAAAACTCAGGAAACCGAAACTCCCGCAACACAGGGCGAGGTTATGACAGAGATTCTCAACAGGCTAGACCTTTTCCAAAAAGAACTGCAACAAAGAGATGAGATATTTCATCAAGAGCTTCAGAAGAGAGATCTCCTATCCTAGCAGAGAAATTCGCCAGTCTAGCGGCAGGACAAGCACAACTCGAAAAGTCATATAGCAGGCTCGAATCAATCCTTAACTCGCTTAGAAAGAGACCATCAAACCCAGATACGGACTCGGTAGAGAGTCCCTGCAAAGTAACTATCCCTGAAGTCACCACCCAGAGTACACCAACAACTATGCAATATGAATAATCTCAACCAGCCACAGAAAATCAACCCTAACAACGTGCTATCAATATGGCAGTGGAATTGTCGAGGACTACGAAAGAAAAACGGCTTACTCAAACAATACATTCACAAACAACAAAAGCACCTGATATCATTCTAATACAGGAGAGCAATGGGTTAATGAACATACCGGGTTACAACTTATTTAGTCAACCTAGCATACAAAACGTCAAAGGAAACAACCCAGGTAACACTGCTCCTCAAGGAAAAGTCGCTACATATATACATAAGAGCCTAGACGCTATCCAAATGAACACCACGAACCTAAACACACAAGAGCAAGAATACGTCGCTACCAAGATTAAAATCACAGATTCAGAGCTCGTAATACTAAACGCATACTGGCTTCCTAATAAGGCACACAAGAAATGGAATGACCTAGACCGATTCATTCGAGAAAATAACAGGCACCCCTTACTTATTGCGGGGGACTTTAACAGTCCTCATGCCAGTTGGGGATACGCCTACACCTCGCCCAATGGCAGGAAGCTAGAATCAGTCATGTCTAATAGGCAATTAACCCTCATGAACGACACCACATCTGCCACACGACAAGGTAACAGCATAGAAAGAGATACCATTCCAGATTTAGCTTGGTTTAGAGGGAACCTCAACTGCGAATGGGAGAACCTCTTAGAAAATCTAGGTAGTGATCATTACATTGTGAAGGTAACCATTCAAATCCATAGAAGAAATAGAAAAAATGTTAAGGGTACGAAATAAAAATCACCAAATGGGATCAATGAGAAAAGAACTAAGAGAATCTTTGGAGAAAGAGCCACACATGAACTGGAACCAAGGACTAAATTTCATACGTAATAGTTATAAACATAACACGAAAGACGTCCTGAGCAACGAGGACGCGCCATATGTCGATTCTCATCTCCTCAATTTATGGGATAAAAGAAATAAACTCTGCAAAAAACTAAAAAAACAAAACAAAACAAATAGAGGCCTGAAAAAAGCCATCCAGATAATGACGGAGGAAGCCTACGAATACGCGAACAAGCTAGCAAATGAAAATTGGTTAACAACATGCGATCAACTGAATGGCCAACTGCATACTCGTAAAGTATGGCAGATTCTTAGAACACTACTAGGACAGCCTAAAACAAGACATACTACAACTAAACTATGTCTTCACTATCAGGAAGGACCTAAGGAAGTAGCTGAAAAATTCGCAAACAAATTTTATCCTATCCAAAATGCTGCAACATCCTCGGCAGTCGAGACGGAGGATAATTGCGACGAAGATGCTGAGGGTATCAATTCACCATTCTTGGAAGAGGAGCTACGGGTAGCCTTAAACAGCTTCAAACGCAACACCACCCCTGGAGAGGACGGTATAACGTATGGGATGTTAAAAACCTACCAGATGAATATCTAGATCTCCTACTTGAGGAAATCAACAGGGTCTGGAACGAGGGCAGTCTACCGCCTCAATGGAAAGAGGCACTAATCATTCCTATCCCAAAACCAGGGAAACAGCCCAACTCCATTGACAACTTTAGACCCATATCCCTAACATCGTGCGTAGGAAAAGTAATGGAAAAGATGGTTCTCAGAAGACTGGAATGGCACATGGAAAGCCAGAATATCCTCCCAGAAACCATGATAGGATTCAGGAAACATGTCAGCACGCAAGATGCAATGTTACGTCTTAAACAACATATTTTTGATAATCCAAGCTCGATGCAACTCAGGACGGTTGCAGGGATTGATATGAGCAAAGCGTTCGACGGGGTCTTGCACACCACCATACTAAACAATCTAAAAGAAATTGATCCCGGTCGAAAAATATATAACTACATTAAAGATTTTCTCTCGAACAGGAAGGCCAAGATTAAGCTGGACGACTTTACCTCAGACAGCCACCCTATCACAAGAGGAACCCCGCAGGGCTCAATACTCTCCCCAACACTCTTTAACATAGTAATGAAAAATCTACCTAGACAGCTGAACCTCATACAAGGACTAGAACACAGCATATACGCAGATGATATCACAGTATGGACGACCACAGGGTCTCCAGGAGAACAAGAGGAAATAATGCAGAAGGGCATAGATACCATCCAAGATTATGCATCCTCCATTGGACTCACTTGCTCAGCCGAAAAATCTGAATACGTTGTGATTACCCAGGACACAACCAGTAGAGCATCCGAGTACAGAGGAATGATAAACCTAACGATAGATGGGAAACCATTACCCCGGAGAAATTCTGTAAGAATACTGGGATACCTACTACAAAATAACGGCAAATTCAATCTTACCATAAACAAGCTAACAAGACAAATAGAGCAAATTCTTGCCATGTTACGGAGAATTACCAGACAGAAGAGAGGCATGAAGGAACACGAACTGCGGAAAGTTATCGAAGCGTTAATATACTCCAGAGTAATGTACCACTTGCCATACATTACACTAACCAAAACACAGCACACCAAACTAGAAACAGCACTCCGAAAGGCCACCCGATTGGCGCTAGGGGTACCCAGATACGCAGCCAACCATAAAGTGGAGGCCACAGGACTCTTTAACTCACTAAATGATAGAATAGATATACACAAACTTGGGCAAGAACAAAGGCTAAAAACTTCAACCCAAGGCAGGAAAATCCTTCAGAACCTCGGCTATGATGTAACAAACCTTCACTCCATCCCCTTGGAAGCCCCCCCTTGGGACCAACTACCCAGAATTATAGTTGACCCAATCCCTAAGAATATGCATCAAACAAGAGATATAGAGAGAAGAATAGATAGGGTCAAACGCCTCCAGAACGAGGAGGAACACTCAAATGCAGTATTTTATTATACAGACGCCAGCTACAACACGGAGCACTGCACTATTGCGATATGGAGCCGGAATAAAACACTGACCTGCAAGTATCAGAGAGCCCCAACGCCCATGCACGCCGAGGTGCTAGCCATAGCAACAGCCATAACTGAACTCATGAAATATGAGAAAGAATCTATAATTAGAACCGATAGCCAAGATGCCTGCAGAGCTATCCTGAATAACGATTTACCAACATACATTCACAACACGCTACAACGACACATGCATAGCTACCCGCTTCTAAAAATCAAGATCCAATGGGTTCCAGGACATCAGGGACTGAGAGGGAATAGCCGAGCTCACGAGCTCACCCGCGAATCAAATCCGGGACCCCCTCTACCCTGGCCTAAAGAGTTTCAGGTTTCAGGTTTCAGGTTTATTGTGCGTAGATCAAAGGTAAATACATTAGAAATATTACAGAAGGAGGTCCCAGAGTCAGAGACTGGAAAGGGACCTCCTGTTAATGGTAGCCATAATAATAAAACAAATTTACAGCAGTCAGAATAGAAAATAAATTATGACATGAATAGGTGAAACACAGAACTAATTGCAGTGATATAAAATGAACAAAATAACAGTAAGTTAAACACTCATAATAATTATCAACTTATAAATAAAATAACACTGAATAAACAGAGCAAGGTTATAACAGTTGGAATTGCAAATCAATTTTGAGAATAAGTGAAATGCAGTACTAATTACAATAATATGAGAGACAAAACGGCAATTATCAAAAGAGAGATACACAATGACGTCATGACAGCAATGTATGACTAAAAGGACAGAAGAAATATGCGAAGTTTCTGCTTAAACACGTGAATTGATGGTGATTGCTTGATGGCTAAAGGTAATGAATTCCACACAGCCGTGGCTGAGAAGTTGGTGGTAAATTTACCATAGTTAGTCCTAGGCTTAGGCAATAACAAGTTATGATGAAATGCGAATCGAGTTATCTTATGCTGTGGAAACTGATTATCATTGAGAAGTGTTAGAGCGAGTTTGCCGTTCACGAAATTAAACACAAGTAACCCGAGGGTATGTTTATGTAAATTGCTAACAGATAAAATATTAAAAGCACGGAAAAACCAAGAAATATCAGATGAAAAGTGACTAAAGGTGATGATACGAAATGCTTGATTTTGGACGTGCTGCAATGGAGACAAATGTGTGCGATAAGTATTTCCCCACGAAGATATGCAGTAGTTAAGATGACTATGTATAAATGCGTAGTAGAGGGAAATGAGCGTATCGATGTGGAAAAAGGCGCGTACTTTGATTAATGCTCTTATGCCGAATGCTGCTTTTCTAGTTAAGGAGTTAATATGCCTGTGGAATTTTAAATGAGTGTCTAATTCAACCCCAAGAAATACAACGTGGCTTGCAGCCGTCAATACATTAGAGTTTAAGTGAACCGATGGAAGCCCTGGAACGATTTTGTTGGTTGATGTGAAAATGACAAAAGTAGATTTAGAAGCGTTAATGTTCAGTATATTACGCCGACACCAGTTAGCAACATTGGCAGCGTCAGCGTTAATTTTGAATAACAATGAGTCAAGGCTGTTATCGGAAGTAAAGATGGTAGTATCGTCAGCGTATAGTAAACAGTCAGAAAAATTAATGCACTGAGGAAGGTCGTTAATATATATTAGGAACAACAGAGGTCCAAGAATGGAGCCCTGGGGGACGCCAATATTAGTAGTTCTAAAGTGGGAATAGGCACCAGAAATATAGACGACCTGTTGTCTGTCCTGTAAATAGTTGCTAATTAATGCTAGTGTGGGACCAGTTATACCAATAGCGTCTAGTTTTGCAAAAAGTATATTATGGTTAATTGAATCAAAAGCTTTAGAAAGGTCAATAAATAAAGCACCAGCAAATTTACCGCAGTCTATGGCTCTTTTAATATCATCAGTTAAGGAAATTAGTGCCAGGTCAGTTGAAAAACCAGCCCTAAAACCAAACTGACGGGGCGACAGGACGTTAAATTTTGAGAGGTAGCATGTGAGACGTATAACAACTAGTTTTTCAATAATTTTGCTAAAGAACGAAAGAATTGCAATCGGACGATAGTTAGTTACAAGGCGCTTATCACCCTTCTTAAAAACAGGTATTAGCTTAGCTACTTTCAATACGCTAGGAAAAACTCCGGTTTTAAATACGAGATTTATAATGTAGGAAAGAACGTCACAGATTAAATGAGCTATTAGTTTAATATGAAAAGAATAAAAGTTGTCAAGACCAGCACTTGTTATTTTTAGGTTATGAATGACAGTGCGGACTTCAACAGGAGATACGGGAAAAAGAAAGAAGCTATGAGGTAAGCGCTGATAATGGTGGTCGTGAGGAATAAAAGGCTGAGGATGATCAGTGAAAAATGAGTCGCTAAAAGCGTTCGCAATGTCAGATGGGTTATTGTAGGTAACGTTGCCAAATTGAACAGAATTTATGGGGGCAGTCGTGGTCGTCCTGTTCAAGAACGAGTTTAGTATTTTCCATTGCTTTTTGACGTCGTTACCAGCACTTTGAACTTCATTCTCGTAAAACCTTCGTTTAGCATCTTTAAGCAGCCTAGCTAGTGTATTACTATAATTTCGAAAACGAATCTTTAGCGGTAAATTAAAGGGTTGTCTTTTAGTCTTTTTATATAGGTTATCTTTTTTTCGCAGGCACCTCAGCAGACTAAATGTCATCCAAGGGCTGTAAGGAGTCGACGTATTCTTTTTACATGTAGTTATTGAAGAAGAAGCAGCCAGAGCCCTGGTAATAATGGCACAGAGCTCGTCAAAGGCAACCTCAGGATGAGTGAAGTTAGTTACTGCTGTCCAATCAGAGTTAGATATAAGCTCAACGAACAATGAAGTGTTTACTTTCTTCCTTGTTAGGCATACGTCGTTCTCATGGGAAACAAAATTCAATCGCACAAACACAGGGTAATGATCTGTGATAGAAACTTCGATAACGCCAGCGTCCGGAGATGTTAATAGATTAGACAGTGCGTGGTCAATTAGTGAAGCCTGTCCGCTGGCAGTGCACCTAGTTGGAGTGGTTATGAGACATTCGTAACCGTTGCCATTTAGACAGTTAATGTATTCATTATAACAAGAAGTGTTAGTATCGATTAGGTTAATATTAATGTCTCCCAAGATGATGACGTTTTTGCGTTCGATTGATAGTTTATGGAGCACTTCGCTAAGCGCTAAACAAAATTCACTAGTGGAGGATGATGGTGAGCGATAAATGCAGCCAACAATAATGTTTTTTCCGTCTTGCGAAAAGAATGATTCATGGAATTCTGCCCAGACAGATTCACAGCTAGGCAGGTTAAGCGTTAGGTCATGTCGACGATGATAATGAAAGCCAGAAGAGATAAATATAGCAGCCCCACCATGACTACTTCCAGTGCGATGGCAATATTCGGCTGAGTAAGAAGGAAAATCGTACAAGTTTTTATCGGATATACTCAGCCAAGTTTCGGTAAGGCAAATAATAGAGAACCGATGCCCAACAGAAGATAAAAAGTTAGTAATGTCATCGGTGTGCTTGCGCAAGCTGCGCGCGTTAAAATGAATCAGCGATCTGCAAGGTGAAGAAAAGTAATGTTCTAGTTCAGAAGGTGAGACGAGCGATGCCATTATGAAAGTTTAAGAATAATTCAAGTGAAAATCGAAAGGTCTGAATCGGACGCTATGCGAAAGACGCGGCTCGCAGTATTTTGGCGAGCTTTGATATGGCAGTTATCAGTCCAAAGGAAGAGCCAACCTTTTTCCTTCTTCAGTGTTAGTGCCTTGGAAAATAACCGCTTGTTTTCAGGAGACAAATGTTCGTTAACGAAGACAGACTGAATATGTTGCCCCGAGAAACCCAGTGCGCGTGTGTCCAAACGCGCCTTGCGTGCTTTCTTGACAAACTCATTCTTTTTATCGCGGGAACAAAAGCGGGCGATGATGTTCTGCTGGCCATTTTTAGTTGGTACACGATGAACTATGTCTAGATCGGTGGGTGAGACGGGGCATTCGACCTTTTCCCCAATTGCGGCCATTACGGCGACGCAATCCTCGCCTTGGGTGCAAGGCACCCCCTTGATTTCGACGTTGTTCAGTCGGGAGTATTGTTCGAGCTCTGCAACTCTTTTCCTCAGTGCCTCATTTTCGTTTTTCAGGGCTTTGTTCGAGGTGAATAGTTCCATCTGTTGGCTACGTGCTTTCTCAACAACATCATTCAGAAGTTGAAGACTACCTGCCATTTCAGAAACCTCTTTTCTCATGCCACCGACATCTAGACCCGCATCCTGAAGCTTAACTTGCACTTTCACAACCAGCTGTTCAACAAGCTTATTCAGATTATCACTAAACCGTGCCTCCAATTCTTCAATTTTCTTATTCAACTCGGCACAAGTAGGCATCGTAAACACTCAGAAGATATAGGGGACTCGGCAAACAAGAACAGTAAAATAGAACTCGCAGCAGCAGCAGCAGTGGTGAAGGAAAAACACTTGTCAACGTGAATAGCTACGTAGATATGACAATTCACTAACCTGGTGATAGTAGAAAACACACTTAGCAATGTGCTCTTGACCACAACTGCTGCTGCTATGAAGCCGGTGTTCCTCGAATGTTGATTTATAAGGCGATGGCAGAAGCCCACGCACGCGCAGACGTGATGGCTCGGATGCGTCGGGACGAGCTGCCTCGTGGCTCGGATGCGTCGGGACGAGCTGCCTCGTAGCGCTGGAGAGCGGCTCAGGCACGTGGACGAAAAAGGGCGCGTACCGAAGATGACCACGCAGGCCGAGAACGATGAAACCTGGTGATAGTAGAAAACACACTTAGCAATGTGCTCTTGACCACAACTGCTGCTGCTATGAAGCCGGTGTTCCTCGAATGTTGATTTATAAGGCGATGGCAGAAGCCCACGCACGCGCAGACGTGATGGCTCGGATGCGTCGGGACGAGCTGCCTCGTGGCTCGGATGCGTCGGGATGAGCTGCCTCGTAGCGCTGGAGAGCGGCTCAGGCACGTGGACGAAAAAGGGCGCGTACCGAAGATGACCACGCAGGCCGAGAACGATGAAACCTGGTGATAGTAGAAAACACACTTAGCAATGTGCTCTTGACCACAACTGCTGAATATGAACCAAAAGTGGAAAGGAAAACTCTGCATAAAGCTAGAAAAGAAATCCTTAAGGACAGGCGAAGAATCTCCCCCTTTCTACCCTCACCATCATATACACATTCAAGAGAAGAGGCATCCCTCATTAGAAAAGCACAAACACACACTTTACTCACCGAGCAGTATATTCATTACTTCGCCAATGCTCCAGGACAACCCAGCTGCTCCCATTGCGGTGGGTACCCCTCGAACCAGCATACATTCTGGGACTGCCCAGCAGCCCACCAAAGTTGACATGAATCCCTCTCCCAGTTACCCCACGACCTCACTCCAAGCGGCTGGGAGGAATGGTCCTCCCTCCCTCCAGAACTCCAGAAGTCGTGGTGGCCATCCCTCGTTCATCACATTCAAACTATGATGGGTGACGGAGACCGGCACCGCTACATAGGCCCGGACCTGGGCTAAGATCGAAGAGCTTCCACTCTTCGGTTACAATAAAGTTTCTCTCTCTCTCTCTCTCTCTCACACGCACTCTTGCTATTAAAAAAAAAGTGGGTTCAAAAAAAAAAAAAAACTTAACGACTAGAGCCAGTGGGGGGTAATATATCTGGCAAGCTTGCAATTGCACGCGCTGCCCACACGAGCGACATGCGCTGGGCGTTCGAAAAATCCTTTTATAACGTAACGACGGGTCGGAGGTTTTCCGTGCTTTCTCGCGTTTGGTTACATCTTCGGGGAAAACAAACGTGATATTCAAATTCACGAAATAGAAACACTTTATATGTCAACTCTAACTGATGTTTTCATGAACCTATTTTTCTTCCCTTCAAAAGGGAACTCCTTCGATTTCTTCATGATTCCCTATTTTCCTGAAAATTCGTTATGCACAAGAACGAACGCCGCTGAAATGGTATCCTGAATATTAAGTCAAAATATTTCTTTTTCAGAAAGTTCGTGAATTTACAATATGGGTCCTCATTGTGTTTTTCAAACTGAAAGCCTCTATCTGGCAACAACGAAAAAGTTACGCCAGTGGAAGGCAGGGGTTCAATCTTTGGTGTGTTGATTTTGTTCCGATACCTCCGATACCCCCGATAACGATACTATATATGTAAGCGCAAAGGCGGAGGCAGAGTATCGGGTATCGTTATCGGAGTCATCGGAACGATCTACTAAAACTCTCTATTAGAGAGTTTTAGTAGATCGTTCCGATGACTCCGATAACGATACCCGATACTCTGCCTCCGCCTTTGCGCTTACATATATAGTATCGTTATCGGGGGTATCGGAGGTATCGGAACGATCTACTAAAACTCTCTATTAACTATAATGAATTTTGCGATACGTACTAGAATACCTCAAAAGGTGGAGGGTGGGGATTCTGAAAATATAGTTAGTTGTGTAGCTCAAAAATCGCAGGAGTACCCTTTTAAGCTAAATAAACTTTGAAGAAACTTACCAAAGAAATTGATGATGAATGAAAGTTAGTTATTTTGTTTGACCCTTCGTCCCCATGACTGCTTTCAACCAATCCATCAATAAATCAATTCATCAATCAAACAAATATATATATATATATATAGACATACATATATATATATATTGTTACGGTAAAAGGTGGTTTATTTACAGAAGACTAAGAAGGGGAATAAGGTGGGTGTTTCGACCTTGAGGGATCGGGAGATCAGGCCACTTCTTCGTCTTCTTTATCCCCTGCCCGATTGCCCGTCTTTGCTCCGTTCATCTTCGTACGATTACCCCCCAGAAAGAAAACGACGTCTCGGTGCGGTGTGTGGCTTTAGACGGAGCACGTGCACTGTGTCTCGTTGTTTGCGGCGTCCGTCATGTTGTTCATGCAGGGGTTCTATGGCATAGGTGACATCACTAGATTTGTGGAAGATCCGGAAGGGTCCAATAAACCGATGTTGTAGCTTGTCGGCCAATCCGACATGACGCTGCGGTGTCCAAAGAGGGACAAGATCTCCGGGAGAATAACTAACACGCTGGTGCGAATTGTCGTACCCGGTGCACTGGCGCTTTTGCGAATAAAGTGTGCGAGACGAGCTAGTTGGCGGGCGTCTTCAGCTCCACTTATACCCCATTCACAAGGCAGCGTAAAGGTACCTTTAGCTTAGGTCCCTCAGCTGAAGGTACCTGTTGTAAACGGCGTTCTTGATCACACGATAAATAAACGGAGCACTTTAGGTTGATGTCGATTGAATTCCTGCTTAACCGCGAGAGGAGCACGTGATAAACAATTATTCCTCGAAATCGGTTTGACGCGCAGTTTTTTTATCATTATTGTGTGTGAAATATCACATATAAAACCTAAATAATATTTCTGTCTGCTTTTGCGGCACATTATTTTTTTTCTCTTTGTCTAAGGGCGCACCTAAATGAGTCTTGATTTAAAACGTCCTACCCGTCTGGCCACACTGGCCCTAAATCATCTGCGTTTACGAGCTTAAATTGCGAGGTGGGCGACCTTTTTATGTTTAGCAGCTCCATTTTTTCGCAAAGTTCTCACTGAAGAAGCTAAATAGTGCCCGGCAGAAACGAACCACGATGGAGTCTCACGGTTACGCCAGTCACGCGATCGAAAGGGATGGACGACGACGAAGATAAAGGGTCCTGGGCGGGAGAGTCGGGCGACTCGTCTACAACCTCGAAAAGGAGCTCGCACTGGTCCATCGTGTTCGGGTTCGTAGCAGACATTGTTTTCCACGTGCCGCCGCTGCTACCTGCTAGCTAGAGTATGCGTTCCTCGATAACGTATTATTCCATCCCATTTGTGTTGACAATCATTTCATAATTTGACACTTATTTATATTCAATTTGTTATACTGCATTAAAGAAGATAGATTTATATATCTGCGATTCTTATTCTGAGTTCGTGGGTCCGAGGCTACTCCCTGTAGCTGTAAACAGCTGTAAAGGGAGCTCGGCGAGCTCCGTTTAACACAGGAACTCCCTTAGCGAAAGGGACCTTTATGCACCGTGTGATCACGATCTCCAGCTCCCTTTACGACAGGTACCTGGGCTAAAGGTACCTTTACGCTGCCGTGTGATTTGGGTATAACTTCATCGGATGCGAATGCTGTGAGGTAAGCGTCTGGTTGAAGTAGAAGGAGGGAATCAATCATTAAGGGAGGTTCACGGCCGAAGAGTAGATAAAATGGGGTGAGACCTGTAGTGTCGTGGCGTGAATAATTATATGCAAACGCGATATAGGGAAAGGCGGCGTTCCAATACACCATTTGCTATATTACCCAAGCATCAAGGAGAATGCAGGGATTGGTGTTCCATGCGCCACACGCGCACGCCTTCCCGGTATAAAATATTCGAAATAAATAACCAAAATAATGCGTTGACGAGTGCACGTGCAAGATACAATTTGTTTTAGGTTTTTGCTTCAGAAAATTTACTACTGCTGAGGCCAGCACGTGCGGCGCGTGGAACACCAATCCCTGTAATATACGTATTGCTATACTTCGTTTCAGCTTCCGTCCGAGCACAGCCGAAGGCTGAGGGACGGTACGCATCTTCGAGAAGAGCATTCCAACGCACCGGAAAGTAGTCCGCCAAAGTCATTCTTTTTAAATAACTGTTTTGTGCGTCAACATTGCACAAAATTCCACATGTGTACTGCTGAGAATGATTTGCAACTAAAGGAATTATATATCTGAAGTTTATGTTTTTATTAATATATGTAAATGCATGTGGTTTGGTGAAAACACGTACATCCGCTAGCAACACAGCTGCAGCGCTCGGTTTTTCTGTGTGATTTTGTTCCCGTAATGTCCGAATCTTGTGCTTCGCGGCTTTCCTGACCGAGTCGCTTCAGAACGTCCTTTCGCAAAGGCACGTTTGGGCGTCAGGCGCGAGAGGTCGTGATGAATGTCTACTTTCAAATTCAGCAGGAGACTCCGGCCGCGTCGTGCCGCGAATGCGTTGTAAACAAGAAAAGCGTCCGGGCCGCTACATTTCACTGATACGCGGCGAAATCAAGGCACCCATTTACCTGCCGATCACATTGAATGCCGAGAAGCTGGTGGAAAGGACTGCGCCTCGAGCCCTGGTATATCCAGACAATACAAGGAAACATCAACGGCCGGGTCATCGGGGACCTTGCAAGTGTACTTACATCTCGAAACTATGCTGAAATGCCGGACAGGTGGAAATATCGGACACAGATGCCAGCGGCCACCCTACGTACTAACATCCCTTGTGACTAAATTTCAGAATGTGAAAGGGCACTTTTTAAACCTGTAGCAGGCGATACCGTTGATACACCCGTAGCAGACAAAATACTTGGCGGGCGCGGGCGGCGCGGACAACCAGCGGCGCAGCGGAGTGATACAAAAGTGCAGGTAAGATCGCGTGACCTATTGCCGTCGTGTGATTGGCTCCGGCCACGCGTAGCTTTTGCTGCGCTCGGACGGAAGATGAAACGAAGTATATATTACGCAAGCATCAAGGAGAATGCAGAGATTGGTGTTCCACGCGCCGCACGTGCTGGCCTCAGCAGTAGAAACTTTTCTAAGGCAAATACCTAAAACAAATGGCATCTTGCACGTGCATTCGTCAACGCTTTATTTTTGGTTATTTACTTCGAATTTTTTATACGGGGAAGGCGTGCGCGTGTGGCGCGTGGAACACCAATCCCTGCATTCTCCTTGATGCTTGGGAAACATAGAAAATGGTCTGTAGGTCTACTGCCGTGATAGGACGAGACGTACGTAGACAGCATGTCGGATAATGTCCTGTTCAATCGCTCGGTCAATCCACTAATTTGTGCATGTTAAGCGGAGGTGACTCGGTGGTGCACGGAGCAGGGATGTAGGATTTCTGAAACCACGCGCGAGAGGAAAGCACGCCCGCGATCGCTGAGAAGTTCTTGAGGTGCTCCGTATTTCAATATGACGTCCCCTAAGATGAAATTGGCTAGGTCAACAGCAGTACTGGTTGGAAGGCGCGGGTGATCGCATAACGAGTGTTGTGGTCTATCGCAACTGCGATCCAACAGTTGTCATGTGCGTGACAAAGGGAATGGTCACAGAAAATCAACCCCGAGTCGCTGGAATGGGCTGAGCGGAGGGTGCAGTGGTTGAAGGAGTACCTGATGGTCGAGTATGCGGTTTCTTTCGAAGTTGAGACGGGTCGCATTACAAGACATATTTTTCAACAGTTTGATACACGCCTGGCCAATAGAAACGTTCCTTAACCTTTGTGTAGGTGCGAAGCAGACTGGGATGACCTGATGAAGAGGCGTCGTGTAGTTCGTTATGAATAGTAATAACTTGAAGCCACGGTAATCCATCTGGTCAGAAATTTTGCCTGTATAGGATGTCGTTTCCGAATGCGAAAGAGTCCTGAGGATGGCTGGTTTAGGTCTGACGTTAGATGTTCAATATGAGCTCGAGGAGCTGGGTCACGGCGTTCTTCCTGGGCAAGGTTCAGGAGGTTTGAGATTGGAAGGACAGGCAGTTCAGTGTCATCGGAGTAATCGATTGGGCTCACCGGATAGTGGGACGAACAGTCAGCGTCTTGGTGCATTTTTCCGGATTTGTATAAAATGGTGAAGTCATATTCTTGAAGGCGAAGTAACCAGCGGACGAGGCGGCCAATAGGACCTTTCAGTGACTACAGTCAGCAGAGCGCGTGGTGATCAGTTATGACACGGCAGGGACGTCCAAAGAGGTATGGCCGAAATTTACAAATTGACCATACCCCACCCAAGCATTCCCTCTCAGAAATGGTGTAATTACGCTCAGCTGGTGAAAGGAGCCGGCTGGCGTTGGCAATTACTCGTTCTGTTCCAAGTTGACGTTGCGCGAGAACAGCTCCGATACCGTGACCACTGGCGTCGGCTCGAATATCGGTGGGTGCCGTGTCGTCGAGATGACCAAGCATGGGGCTTGATGTCAAAGCAGCCTTGAGATATGCGAACGACGACTGGTGTTGATAGTGCCATTCAAAAGGTTGGTTCTTCTCGAGGAGAGAGGACAGTGGTAGTGCGATGTGTGCGAAGTCTCGAATGAAGCGGCTGAAAGTAGGAGCAAAGCTAAAAAAAACTCCTAAAGTCTTTCGTTGATTGAGGTTTGGGACATTTTTGACTGCCTGGAGTTTTTCTGGGTCAGGCAGGAGACCGTTTTTGTCGACGAGGTGCCACAGAACTTTAATTTGCTGACTTCCGAACCGACATTTTGATGAGTTGAGTTGTAGTCCAGATTGTCGAAAAACTTCAAGAACTTGCTTCAGACGTTCGAGGTGTTTGAGGAATGAGCCAGAGAAAATTATTAGATCATCGAGGTAGCATAAGCAGGTTACCCATTTTAGGCCTTTGAGGAGACGATCCATCATTCTTTCGAACGTGGCCGGCACATTGCAAAGACCAAAGGGCATCACCTTAAAGGGGCCATGAAACGAATTTTGGGTTGGGATGAATGATTTTAAATTGGGACTTTACTAAGCGCATATCGTTTAGTTGGCCAAAAGAAAGAGGCTACAAAGTCAAAAGCCAGCTTTTCGATACGAACATTTGAAAATATAGCGGACTATTTTGTACCTTCTTGCCTTCGAAAACTCTCCGCCTTTTCACTATGATACATCCGCGGTTCCAAAAGCGCGTCACCGGCGCCAAACTGACGTCGGCAGAGCCCAGCTCACGCATTGGACACGAGAACTGCGTCACCCGGACGTATGCGCTCGTCAACAATCAATCCGTCGACGAATATTTGGATTCGCGTTCGTGGCCAATGAGTGCCCTGACGGAACTTATTGTCACTAGGGAATGACAAGTTCTATGGTGTGCATAAAAAGCACGGTGGAAGCTAGGAGTCATCGCACCAGTGCCGAAGGAATGTCACGACCACGTGATTTCACAATTCGCATTTGAGTTGAGGATTAAAGCTAAGGAGGAAGAAGTAGGAAAATCGTTTCATGACCCCTTTAAATTCGAAGAGCCCGTCAGGTGTGATGAACGCAATTTTCTCGCGGTCCGATTCCTCGACGCTGAAGCTGCCAATACCCTGAGCGTAGTTCAGTGCAGGAAAAATACTCAGCGTCATATAGACGCTTTCAGGCAGCTGTGCATGGGCGCCGCCATAACCGACCTTCAGTTTTTGTTTCCTCTTATTCCGTTCGCTTCCCTTCATCACTCCGAAATCAGGACAGGTTATTGCCATTTTAAGTGTTAATGTGTCCTTCTCCCCAGCATAGGCGTTTGTGGAGGGTCGTCGACACCCGCTTCAGTGGCTCGGCATCTCGGTAAAGCAAGAGAAGGTCGGCTATGGCGGCTCAATTTGGCGCGCGCTGAAAGCGTCTATAAGCTGTCGAGGGTGTCGTCGATACGGGGCAGATGGTACACATCTTTTTTGTTATCTTGTTTATTCTGCGGTAATCTACGCAGAAGCGCCATGATCCGTCCTTCTTTTTTACTAAGACGACAGGAGAAGACTATGGACTTCACGAGGACTGGACAGCGCTTTGGGACAGCATCTTATTAACTTCATGTTGGATAGCGCGGCGTTCACACGGTGACTCTCGGAAAGGACGGTGGTTCACTACCGGTGTCGATTTGCTGTGTAACTGCATTTGTCTAGCCAAGAGAACGATTTGGAAGGTCAAAGATGGTGCGGTTCTTGGAAAGCAGGCCGTGAAGTTGTTGGATCTTATCCTCGTCCAAAGTTGGTTCAGTCATGGTTGTAATACTTGCGAGGGCAGGGCTCGATAGTTGCGTAGGGACGGTGCCTTCTGATTGTTTCTCGGAAATGGCAGCGACGACACAATTTATTGTAGGGAAGCTTTGCGCAATAGTCATACCTTTCGGTAAGATTTGATGACTCTGACCAATATTGACTACCCATACATCTGTGGCACCACTTTGGATAGTTGCGACGCAGTGCGATATTGCAAGTTGCCTTTCAAGCAAGATGCCGTCTGCTCGAGTTTTGTCTCAGCAGCACACTGTGGAGGAACTGTGCCGTCTGCTCGAGTTTAGTCTCGGCAGCACATACTTCACGTTCAAAGGGGACCTTTTCAAACAGGTCAGTGGCACTGCAATGGGTGCGGCCATTTCGGTCACAACGGCGAACCTCACAATGAAACAATCGAGCAAAAAGCGCAGAGGTCTTTCCAGAACAACCCCAAAGTATTCATGCGCTATGTGGATGATTGTTTCTGCATTCTCAAGAAACTGGACGTGACTAATTTTTGGCCCACCTCAACTCTATCAAGCCGGCCATTCAATTTACGGTGGAATGCGAGACGAATGGCACCTTGCCGTTCCTTGATGTGCTGGTGAACCGACAAGGACAAGATCTGACGTTTACGGTGTACCGAAAGCCATCACACACCGGACGCTACCTCGATTTTGACTCCAACCAACCAACGAGTCATGAGGCCTCAGTGGTTTCGACCCCCTGCGTAGGGCAACGTCTATCTGCTCGTCGGAGACCGATAAAAAGAAGGAGAAGAAGACCATAATTGAAGACCTAAAAAAAATGGCTACTCTATACTTCGTTTCAGCTTCCGTCCGAGCGCCGCCAAAGGCTGAGGGACAGTTCGCAACTTCGGGAAGAGCATTCCTACGCACCAGAAAGTAGTCCGCAAAAGTAATTCTTTTAAAATAACTGTTTTGTGCGTAAATATTGCATAATATACCAGATGTGTACTGCTGAAAATGATTTCCAACTAAAGGAATTAAATATCCGAAGTTTATGATTTTATTTATATATGTAAACTCATCTGGTTTGGTGAAAACACGTACATCCGCTGGCAACACGGCTGGAGCGCTCAGTTTTTCTGTGTGATTTCGTTTCCGTAATGGCCGAACCATGTGCTTCACTGCTTTCCTCACAGAGTCACTTCAAAACGTCCTTTCGCAAAGTCACGTTTGGACGTCAGGCGCGAGAGGTCGTGATGAATGACTACTTTCAAATTGGGCGCGAGACTCCGGCCGCGTTGTACCGCGAATGCGTTGAAAACAAGAAAGGCGTCCGGGCCACTACAACTCACTGATACGCGGCGAAATCAGGGCACCCTTTTTGGCGATCACATTTAACACAAAGAAGCTGGTGGAAAGGACTGCGCCTCGAGCCCTGGTATATCCAGACAATACAAGGAAACATCAACGGCCGGGTCATCGGGCACCTTGCAATGTGTATTTACATCTCGAAGCTACGCCGAAATGCCGAACAGGTGGAAAACTCGAACACAGACGCCAGCGGCCAGCCTACGTACTGACATCCCCTGTGACTAAATTTCAGAACGTGAAAAGGCACTTTTTAGACCTGTAGCGGACGATACCGTTGATACACCCGTAGCAGACGAAATACTCGGCGAGCGCGGGCGGCCCGGACGCCCAGCGGCGCAGCGGAGTGATACAAAAGTGCAGGCGAGATCGCGTGACCTATTGCCGGCGTGGGATTGGCTCCGGCCACACGTAGCTTTGGCTGCGCTCGGACGGAAGCTGAAACGAAGTATAGTAGCTTTATTGAGCGCATCGCCCGGCGCCAAGGTCTCGCCAGACAAAGCCAGATGCCAGGATAAGAAAGACAGCCCCATCGAGTCGCGAGCATCAGCGTTCCCTACTTAAAGGGAACCAGCGAAACGCTCGCACGGGTACTGGGAAAGGAAGGTATTCTGGTATCCCACAAGCCCACCTCCAGACTTGGAAGGTTTATGCCAAGACCGAAAGATCGTCTA
Source organism: Ixodes persulcatus (assembly GCA_013358835.2). Lineage (NCBI taxonomy): Eukaryota > Metazoa > Arthropoda > Arachnida > Ixodida > Ixodidae > Ixodes > Ixodes persulcatus. The sequence goes on from JABSTQ010010497.1 coordinate 598,818, forward strand.
CCAAAAGAAAGGGCACAGGGCGTGGTTTACACCATTCCTTGCGCAGAGTGCCCCGAACCTACATCGGCGAGACGAAGAACTTTCCCGAGCGTATCCGCCAACACAAGAACGACGTTCGGAAGTTTGACAGTGAGCGCAGCGCCATCGCCGAACATTGCGATACCCTTGACCATCGCATTGACTTCGCGAATGCACACGTGGTGGACACAGAGCCCAATTTTCGTAGAAGACTTTTCTTGGAATCGTGGCAAATCCAGCACACCCCAGGAAACCTAAACAGGCCGCTGGGCGCTTTGCCCTCTATGTACGCGCATGGCCTCCGTGACCTGACGGAAAAGTTGAAGAGACGACCATCTCCATAACTAAAAAGTTATTTTACAATTTTTCAATTTCCTAATTTCTCCTTTTTAATTTATTTCCTTTTCTTTTCATTTCTTTTTTGAAGACGAAGAGGTTAGGAGCTGCTGCTGTGTCCGCGTGCCTTCAGTCACCCCTGAAGAAGAAACCAAGTTGGTTTCGAAACGTCGGGTTGCCTTTCGAATTTTGGTTGGAGATACATTTTCGGACTCTAACTCTCATCCAACCAGGCAGATTTCTGCCGAATATGTTTACTTTCAAATGTTCATATTTGGCGTGATATTGTAGTCACCGTCTTGAATCGAGTGGGTTGTTTTGATTTTACGGCGGCAGCAGACAAGGGACAAATGCGTGATGTTTCAATACAACACAATCTGGACACAACTGAGTCAGAAACGTCACAGGACTCACTGGTATCGCGCTCAATCTCGCCTTTGGAACAGTGGATGAGAGCCAAATGTGAGAAAAGAAAGTCCCAGCAGAGAATTATCTCGCGGGGACAGGCTATAAGGACTGTAAAAAGGATGAAGGTAGTCTTGTCCTTAACAATTATGCGAGCGCCGCACATGCCATGAGGTGAGATAATGCCGCCATCCGCACCGCGGAGCGTTTTTGCTTCAGGAGGCGTCAGTATTTTTCTTAATCGTCGTCGGAGGTCTTTGCGCATTATGGAAATTGCGGAATCTAGTGTCGACAAGGGCTAATGTGCTAATACCGTCAATATGAACCATTAGTCGATTATGAGATGTAGCTACGATATTGTGTAGAGGAATTTCGGCTATAAACTGTGATGCAGCCTCACCTCCTAAAGCTGCATGGCCCAGTATTTTTTTAAGATCAAAGATCATAGAATAGCGAGACGGGGCGGCGAACGAATGGGGACAATGTTTGGCGGGGACTGAGGGCGAGGGTTCCGCGATGAGCGATAGAATGTTGCATCTTCGCTTGGGAGGCCATCAGAGGGAGAAACGAAGTTTCTGTTGTAGTAACGACCGTCATTGATGGGTAGAAAGGTCCGGTTGTTTCGTTGTCGGTTGTTTCAGCGATTTCGGCAGTAGCGGGTGACGTGACCAGCCATACCGCAGATAAAACAAATGGGTCGGTTGTTGGGATCCTGCATGTGGCGGGATCTCGTCGGTGGGATGACCTGAAGGAAGGCGTCGCAGTTGAAAATTCACAGGCGCAGCATTCGGGTGTATGTGCCTGTTGATCAAGAGCTGGTCAAAGTCTTGGACGCGGCGAGCCGCAGAACTTCTCCATTTCTTGCCTAACAACAGTTTTAACGGCAGCGACAGATAACTCGTTAGTCGATGAGTGGGGAGACCGGGAAACACCGTCAGCGGGCATCATCGCGTCCAGCTCTCGGCGGACGATTTTCGTGATGCGCTCTGTGTTAGTATCAGAGTCTTGCAAAGATGATGTTACCGGGGTGTTTGGCAAACAGTTGAATTTGTGCGCTATCGTGCGCGTCTTTTCATCTTCGAACCTGCGGCACTCTTTCAGGACGTCGTCGAAAGTCGGGCGATCTTTAATTACAAGTAGTTGAAAGGCATCGTCTGCGATGCCTTTGAGGTTGTGTTCCATCCGTTCGATTTCTGGCATTTCGGGGTTAGCTATTCGGCACAGAGAGAGTACGTTTTGGATGTAAGTCACATATGACTCGGTCGATGTTTAGGCCCTGGATGCCAGCTTCCGCTTGGCCGAGAGCTCGCGACAGGTTGGACGTGCAAAGAGGTCTTGAAGCTTGGCTTTGCAGAGGTCTCACGACGTTAGTTCTTCATGTGTTTCAATCCATGTTCGAGAGGTATCACGCAAGTCAAATCTGACATTCGCAAGCATGATAGTGCCATCCCAGCGGTTATGGACACTTACTCTTTCGTAGAGGTTGATCCAGTCTTCACCATCCTGGTCTCCTGTGCCGGTGAAAAGGCCAGGATCTCGCGGTTTGGCGATAACCAGTGAAGGCTGCGACGGAGCTAGAGCACCTTCGGGTGGTGCTCCGGAACTGGATGTCATGTCGGTCGGAAGTTCGCGACGTCTGCTTCGTGTATACAGGTCGGGGGCCGATCCGCACCTCCACCAAAGAATGTTACGGTGAAGGATCGTTTATTTACAGAAGTCTAAGAAAGTTTTAAGGAGAATGATGAGGTGGGTGCTTTGACCTTGAGGTATCGAGATATCAGGCCACTTCATCGTCTTCTTTATCCCCTACGTGATTGCCCGTCTTTGCTACCTTCATCTTCGTAAGGATATATATGTACATATATAGGACCGGAAAAAGTGTAATAAGTCAAAGATCCGTACTTTCGGGGTTGCTATGCTAGGAGTTTAGGGTATGTATTACGCCGGTTTCGCCGAGAGGCACGGCTAGGCTCGTTTTCGTCAGGAGATGGCATACATCTCCTGACGAAACCGAGCCTAGCCGAGCCTCTCGGCGAAACTGTCGTAATACATACCATAAACTCCTAGCATAGCAACTCCGAAAGTACGGATCTGTGACTTATTCTGTATGTATATATATATCAATATATATATATATATATATATAGCACCTGGGAAAAAGAGAAGGCACTCGAGAGAAATATATTCCAAAAATTATTTGCCCTTATGGAGATGTTCTTCCAAAACGAGGAGAAAGACGCCAAAAAAGTTGTGTATGGAGGAAACGTTTCGGGCCTGGTAGGCTCTTCGTCAGTCCAAACAAGAACACTTCGTTTTCCTTTTCTTTGAATTAAAGAAATGACGGCCGCAAAGAAGAAGTAATTGGAAAAATGCTTACCGTTTAGCGGGTGCCTAGTCAGCTAAATTCTCGCCTAAAAGTTTAATATATCCCGAATAAAAAAGCAGTAAATAGTATTGAAGTAAATAAATATAATATTATTAGCACAAAACCAGTTTTTGGGACATGTGGTTGGACATAAGCCAACTATACCTGGTGTCATGTGAAGCCAATGAGAGGCCCAATGTAAAGCGTTTGCTCGTGTCAAATTAAACGATGAAGCGAGAAAAAAAAAACGCAACAGTGCGGCACCGGTTAGAAGATCTCAATTAAATGTCCATAAAAAATGACGGCAATGACCCTTTCGAACTGTTAAGGCCCTTCGGTTCTAAAGTATTAAATTTATGAATAAATTCAGATTCTTTATTTTTTCGATCTCTGGTGGTTCGAAAGCCCCCCCTGAAGTATAATAAAATTAAAATCAGAAAGTCCGTTATGTCCCGCGGGGTTTAAGTGACGGGAAACTGGTCCGGCAACGTTTTTACGTATGTGACTTTTATGTAGATTCATGCGTTTTCTTATGCTTGTTTTAGTTTCTCCTATGTATTGAATTAGGCATTTTTTACATTGAATCAAATAAATAACATTTTCCGAATTACAGTCAAATGTACCATTTATTTTCCAATTAAAGTTATTGGCTGTGCTACGAATAGAGTTAGCTGATATAATAATAGCTAACTCTATTCGTAGCGCAGCAAATAACTTTAATTGAAAAATAAATGGTACATTTGACTGTAATTCGGAAAATGTTATTTATTTGATTCAATGTAAAAAAATGCCTAATTCAATACATAGGAGAAACTAAAACAAGCATAAGAAAACGCATGAATCTACATAAAAGTCACAAACGTAAACACGTTGCCGGACCAGTTTCTCGTCACTTAAACCCCACGGGACATAACGGACTTCCTGATTTTAATTTTATTATACTTCAGGGGGGGCTTTCGAACCACCAGAGATCGAAAAAATAAAAAATCTGAATTTATTTATAAATTTAATGCTTTAGAACCGAACGGCCTTAACAGTTCGAAAGGGTCATTGCCGTCTTTTTTTATGGACATTTAATTGAGATCTTCTAACCGGTGCCGCACTGTTGCGTTTTTTTTTCTCGCTTCATCGTTTAATTTGACACGAGCAAACGCTTTACATTGGGCCTCTCATTGGCTTCACATGACACCAGGTATAGTTGGCTTATGTCCAAGCACATGTCCCAAAAACTGGTTTTGTGCTAATAATATTATATTTATTTACTTCAATACTATTTACTGCTTTTTTATAGGCATATATTAAACTTTTAGGCGAGAATTTAGTTGACTAGGTACCCGCTAAACGGTAAGCATTTTTCCAATTACTTCTTCTTTGCGGCCGTCTTTTCTTTAATTCAAAGAAAAGGAAAACGAAGTGTTCTTGTTTGGACTTCCAAGAGCCTACCAGGCCCGAAACGTTTCCTCCATACACAACTTTTTTGGCGACTTTCTCCTCGTTTTGGAAGAACATCTCCATAAGGGCAAATAATTCTAGGAATATATATATATATATATATATATATATATATATATAGTGGGCATGGTGGCATAAGAGCCAAGGGGCCGAAGGCGTATATATAACGAAGTGAAAAACTCACGGTGGAAAACAACAAACAGCGGAAGTTTAATCGACAGTTTCGCCGAGAGACTCGGCTTCGTCAGGAGTTGACATACAACTCCTGACGAAGCCGAGTCTCTCGGCGAAACTGTCGATTAAACTTCCGCTGTTTGTTGTTTTCCACCGTGAGTTTTTCACTTCGTTATATATATTGTTGGATAGAAGACGACGAGGTGCCGAGAGAGGATTGTCAAGCGCGTGCACTTGGCTCGGTTCAGTGGCTACTCAGAGCATTGCTCAGTGTATGGCAGCGAATCATCTACGCCATTAAATCACTCTTTATCACCCTCACAGGTGGTGGAGGTGCTTTAAGTTCCTCGACCTCTCCGCTCCATAACCCCATTCTGGAGTTGCGAAATAGACGCCTTCTTCCAGTCATGTCACAAGAGCGAGGCAATTCCAACGGCCAACCATCTGCCAGTGGTTCCAACGGGCAACTATCTGCTGGTTCAACACCGTCAGCACCGCGCATCAAGAACCGACAAAGGGACCCCCCTCTTTTCAGTGGCTCACCCGACATGGACGTAACTGATTGGCTCAAGAGTTACGAAAGGGCGAGTCATCACAATCACTGGGATGACAGCTTCAAACTGGCCAATGCAGTGTTTTATTTGACGGGCACTGCATTGCAATGGTTCGACAATCATGAAGATCAAATGAACTCGTGGGACGCTTTCACCGCCGCCTTCTCAGACGCATTTGGAAAACCTGAACACCGCAAGCAGCAGGCGAAAGATAAACTCGCTCACCGATTTCAGTCCACTGCAGAGTCTTCCACCTGCTACATCGAGGACGTTCTCCGTCTCTGCGGTAGAGTCGATCCTCAAATGACAGAGGAAGATCGCATCCGGCACTTGTTCAAGGGGCTCTCACAAGACCTCTTCGCCATCGTCGCTCCCAAATCGCCTACGACGGTTCAACAACTCATCACCGAGTGCAAGACATATGAGGAACTACAGAGCGCCCGCATCTCAAAGCCTCCTTTTGATCGCCTACCAGAGGTATCTATTGCCTCTGTTTCTAACCTTGATATACCGACGCTGATTCGCAATATTATTCGCGAAGAATTGCGATCATTTTTAGACCAGTTCCGTGCGTCTGCCGACACTCCCCAACCTCGTCCCCAAATGCACAGCGTGCAGAAAGTTGTGCAGGACGAGCTCCGCGCTGCGTTGGGTTCATTTACACCAGCGACCCCGACATGCACCTCTGCGCCGCCCGCACCTGCACTGGTATGCTCAATGCCACACGACCCGCAACCCTTCTGCCTACCGCATCAATCCCCACTCACGTCGAGACCACACACCCCTCGCCGAAGGTGCGACATTTGGAGGACTGAAGACCACAGACCCATTTGTTTCTACTGTTGCACACCCGGTCATATCGCCCGATATTGCCGCCGACAATCGAATGCCAACGAGTATAGACGCTTCCCTGAACCTCACCCACGCTATTTCACTGATGACGACGCTCGCCCCTTTGACAACCAGCCTCAAGGTCAAGCCCCCTTCTCACATCGCGACAGCCGCCGAAGCCGATCTCCGTCTCCGTATCCTCGACGACAGCGTTCGGTGTCGCCCCTCAACGTCGCCGCTCCAACCAACCAGACGTCAAACTGAAGCCGGCAGCCTGCGTCGCCCCAGGAGGTCAGGCTGCAGTACCAAATTGCTATATAAATCCTCCGAATGATGGCCCCACTACTGTTGCTGTTGAAATTAATGGACAAAACCTCATAGCCCTCGTCGACACTGGTGCCGCCAGATCATGCATTTCTGAGAGTTTTCGCCGACGTTTGCAGAAAGTGATGACGCCAGCACCCGGACGCTACTTACGTATGGGGAATGGAGAATTGGTTCAACCTCTCGGATGTTCAACCTGCTCCGTGATCATTGGTGCAAATCGCTACATTGTCATATTTACAGTTCTCTCCAGCTGCGTTGCGGATGTAATACTAGGCTGGGACTTCTTGGCATCAACGGATGCCGTAATCGACTGCGGCGAGCGCCAGCTCCATTTGAACTGTTCTGATATCAACGATAATCCCGACTCGCATCCTGTTCTCCTCCGAACTACAACAGATATAAACCTGCCTCCATTGACTGCTTGTGCCGTAACACTCACGTCCAATGTGCATTTTCAAGACACTTACGGACTTGTTGAGCCGCTGCCTACCAGCTTCACGCAGAAGGGCTTGCTTGTACCCTACTCCACCGTAGCCGTCATTGGAAACCGTGTTAATTTGTACCTTACAAATGCCTCAGCCATTCCAATTATTTTACCTAGAGAAACTGCAATCGCGATCATTCGAACTTACCAACACGAAATTTACAGTACTTTGTTAAATGACGATTCCATTCCTATACCGCCATCAATTTCAAAGAATGTGTGCTCCACCGCCCTAACAAAGCAGATGATCGACACCAATTTGCATACAGACCAACGGAACGCTCTGGTCGATCTCCTGCAGACATATAGTGATTTATTTGACTTCAACCGATCACCGCTTTCAAAGACATCGGAAGTGCACCATCAGATCGACACAGGCCAGGCATCTCCTATAAAAAGCCGTCCATATCGTATATCCCTTGCAGAACGTAAAGTGATCCAAGACCACGTGACTGATATGTTAAAGAGCGACATTATACAACCCTCAACTAGCCCTTGGTCGTCTCCTGTGGTTCTGGTGAAAAAAAAAGACGGCTCGTGGCGTTTCTGTATTGACTACCGACGCCTGAACAAGGTCACCAAAAAGGACGTTTATCCCCTCCCTCGCATCGATGATATGCTGGATGCACTTCAAGGCTCGTCCTTCTTTTCTTCATTAGACCTACGTAGCGGTTATTGGCAAATCCCGGTTGCTGAAACGGATAAGCCGAAGACTGCATTTGTCACCCCGGACGGTCTTTTCCAATTTAATGTGATGCCTTTCGGACTATGTAATGCTCCAGCGACGTTCGAACGTATGATGGATACAATACTCCGTGGCCTAACCTGGAACACCTGCCTCTGCTATCTCGACGACGTCATCGTTTTTTCCGCAACGTTCTCAGACCACCTACGCCGTCTCCGCCAGGTTTTAAACTGCTTTCGTGCCGCTAATTTGCAATTGAACTCGAAAAAGTGCAAGTTTGCAGCTCAGGAACTCAAAGTGCTGGGCCACCTTGTCAGTTCCGAAGGGATCCGCCCAGACCCAGGCAAAGTTCAAGCTGTCTCCGACTTCCCCATACCCAAAAACCAGACAGATATCCGGGCTTTTTTAGGACTTTGCACCTACTTCCGCAAATTTATACCCCATTTCTCCGATCTGGCCGAACCACTTAACCTGCTGCTGAAGAACGGCGTCACATTTCAATGGGGCTCAACACAAGCAGCAGCATTCCAGTCTCTCAAACGTGCCTTGATATCGGTCCCAATTCTCGGTCATTTTGTACAGGGGGCAGAGACAGAAGTCCGAACGGACGCTAGTGGATATGGAATTGGAGCTGTCCTCGCGCAGAATGTAAATGGCAGTCCTCGCGTTATTGCGTACGCCAGCCGAACTCTCAGCAAGTGTGAGCGAAATTACAGTATCACAGAACGTGAATGCCTAGCGCTCATTTGGGCGATCTTGAAATTTAGACCATACCTATATGGTACACACTTTAAAATTGTTACTGACCATCACGCCCTATGCTGGCTTGCGAGCCTTAAAGATCCGACTGGCCGCCTCGGACGCTGGTCGCTGAAGCTTCAGGATTACAGTTTCACTGTTTTATACAAATCCGGAAAGCGGCACCTTGATGCAGATGGCCTTTCACGTTGTCCGTTGCCCTGCGACAATTCACCTGAAGCTCCTACTGGCCCCGTGTCTCCCATCACTGTATTGGATACTATCGACATCGCATCTGCCCAAGCATCCGATAC